>OX465299.1:7243494-8473515 GCA_949987735.1 Leucophora obtusa | reverse complement strand
GTATTGTATTCCTCATTGAATTGTCGCCCGACTCTAAAGAGGGATCTAATCCCTATAAACGTTTTGTTCACGTATTCTAACGTTCAACATATCCGTCATTGGGATGGATAACTACTACTAATACTACTATTACTACTACAACTGACTCGCATACAAAAGATAGTTGTAGAAATACAGCAACTGCAGCAACATTTATGGGTAACAATATTAATAGTAAAAAATTAGAAAATTCATCATCGATCTTTGCAAACAAATGATTATAAAATCACTTTTTTAGTATTTAAGTTACAACGATTACCTCGTTCATATTATTTAGGGATCAGTTATAGGTATGAATCATACATTCAGATTTAATGAAACAAAACAAAAAAACAAACACTCCATTTTTAACATTAACCTTAAAATTAAAAACTATTTCACCTATTAAGTCCTTTTGACCCATCATACACAATATATTCGACCAACACCACCACCATACATGTAGAAGACGTTTTCATACATTTTTCTATCATACAACTATTATTACATACATTTATTTTATTTCATTTATTCATAACTCTTCATTTAATTTTATTTTATTAATCCAAGATTAATTTCATTTTCAAATAGACTGATTTATATTGATAAAAAGTTAAAAACTCAATTTCAAACAGACTTTTAAATCTTAAAACAAAAGTTCAACCGAAAAATACACCGTGAAAACTACATAGCTTTAAAGCTAATAAAAATAATTTTAAAAACAAACAGATAAGCTCTCAATATAATAATTTATCTACAAAAGAAAGCATAGAGAGTATGCTATATTAAGAGATAGATAGATATATAGAGAGAGATTGCTGTGAGTGTAATGCTAGAGATTAATTAAAAACTATTTTTGTTCAGTCTTCTTCTTCTATTTGTAATTTCTGTTGATTTAGGTTTTTATATTTCTAATAATTGAGACTGAGCTCAAGGAAATTGCTTTCATTTGATTTTTTTTTTTCAAAACTAATTATTTTTTTTAGTAAGACTGATTACCAAAGTGACTAAATAACACCGAGTAAAAAAAAAGATAAAATGACACAAAATAGAAACCACTACACAACAGCTAGAATACTAAAAGAGAAAGAAAACAAAATAGAAATTGAAAAAAATAAATTTTCAAAGAAATTTAATAAATGTGTTCATTAGAGTATTATATTTAATATAACAAACAAAAAAATTATTAGATAATTTCAAAACAAAACCACAAAACAAGAGCAATATTTCAAAAAGTACGGATTTAAAAAACAATGAAACAACAACAAATTATTAAGAACGTTAAAATAGCGAACTACTACAGTGAAATTGTTTTCTCTTTATAATGGCGAAAAACAAATAAGCAATACTTGAATACTCCTTAAAGCGTATTTATATTACGTTTATAAACTAAGAGATTATGTCCTTACACTGGCCATTTTCAGGGATTTCAAGGATAGTTTGAGATGATTATATTAATTTTCTAGATTATAAAATATAATTTTGTATGCGTAATCGCACAAATTTTTACAAGATTATAGCAGAAATCAGCCATAATATTGTTATGTCTGCTAAGAAATGATCTTGATGAAACTTGGATATTTAGGACACATGAGTTTTTTAGGTGCGCAATTTCATGTTTAAGAGTTACAAACTGGGTTCAAAAATGACTGTTTTTGTATTATATAATTCATATAATCGTGTGGTGAATAAAATATTTATTTTACATTTTACACCAGACGCTTAGAGTTAAATTGCATTTCATGTTCAGCTCAGTTTGTTTTACGGCAAAAAAATTTTTTTTTCAACTTTTTTTTTTTTTTTTGGAAAATGTTTCTTCATATTTTATCACAGCATTTAATTATGTAAAATTAATAACTGAATCAAAGCTTGAAATTTCAAACAATAAGCGTGTTCGTTTACTTGATACAAGTTACTACATTTACTACAGCTGGAAAAATGCAATACAAAAAGTAAACAAAACTTTCCAATTGTAGTAAAAGTAGTAAGAATTTTGAGTAAACGAACACACTGACTATGGTATAATTTTGAAACGTAAATTTTATATTTGCTGAAATATTTGTTGGAAAATATCAAATGTATAAAAAGAAAAATGCTATTAAAATTCTGCTAGAAATTAGCAAAAATAGCAACATTTTTAACCTTTTAAAATTTAAATTTCGATTGTGCATCGAAATCGCCTGGAATATCGATTGTACTTCGATATTGGACTTTGGCGATTTTACTATCATCATATCGTAAGCGAAAACGGTATGGAAAGACGATATTGGTAGGAAAGGTAAATTTCAAAACAAAAATTCTATCGTTTTCGTATCAATGCACCTTTTGCAATTGTGAATCCGAAAAAATCAATTGGAATCCAGAAAATATAAATTGAATTTCAGAATTTCCATTTGAAATTAAGAAAACATCAATTAAAATCAAGATTTTCCATTTTAAATTCAGGTAATATAAATTAGAATTTAGAAAATAACAATTGAAATTCAGAATTTCCATTTGGTATTGAAATTCAGATTCAGATCAAACGAAATGTGGAAACTTCTCAAACAAAAAAGTTTCGAACAAATTTGAAACCCAATTTTACCTGCTCAAAAAGAGATTGCGCAACAATGGTTCTTGACAAATGCTTTTCATTTTCGTCTCCTCTAACACTTATCCAAGTTTAATAAAGATCTGAAGTTCGCGCAAGTTTACAAAACTAATTTCTTATACAAAATTTATTCTATAAACCTCCTATTATTAAGTAGTTCTAAATTTCCACGTAAAAATTTTTATTCAGAGACATATCTTTTTTTATAGAAAAAATGTGCACAAATAATATGTTTTAGGTTTTTTTTTGTATAAATTAAAAAACCATTAAGGCACACTACACGAAATAGAAATCTTCTAAAGTTTGAGTAAAATTTGTCATCTCTAATATTGTTGGCAGAAATTTTTATCGCAAAACTAACATCTCTTAATTAATTTAATTTTTTATTACTGATTTTGTATTATTTCAAACAATACATTTTTCCTCAAATACCGAAAGGGCCATTTAATAAACTGGAATGTTCAATAATTCGAAAACTATTTCAAAAATTTGTACTATTTAAATTAATTATGTATAACATAAACTGTCAATGATGTAGAGATTGCACTTCGTAGATTTTCACAGAACTGCATTTTCTAGTTTCCAATTTACGTCTGTAAATGTACATACCTATAAGTTTTTATCTTTAGCTATTTGTGCAAAATTTATGGGAACATTTTTGCTTTTTGATATGTTCAACCAATTATTTTCTATCTCATTTTTCTCTCTGCAGTCTTCTAAATTTGTTGTTGTTTTTTCAAATCTGTATAATTGAAAACTTATTAAACCAGGATTGACTAAAGGCCTTGGGATTTTTAGCTTAGATTTAAAAGGGTTCCTGGTGTTTCTATTATGTAAATTAATAGAAATGATTAAAAATACAAAAATAATGTAGTGAAATATGAGTTATTAACTCATTTAAATTTAATCTATAATAAAATTATTTAAAATAAGTGATTAGCAAGTAGTTTAAAACAAAAATACATTTAAAAATAGAACAACTCGTGCTTAAATGCATATTAGCATAAATTATTACTTAAAAAAAAAACACTAAATGATTGATCTTATATATTTTGAGAAAGGAATAATAAAAAAAATATTTGTAATTTAAGTCCTTCCACAAAATGAAGCAAATTGCATTTAATGCGCCAACCAATCATTCAGAACATCTCTACGAGAGAGAATGTTGGTGTTGAATTTATAACAAGAAACAACAACAAACAAATAAGTAAATTATAAAAAGTCTTAATATTTTTTATATCAAAAAATATTTATACATACAAGATTTTATATTATACATATATTTTTATTTTACTTTTTTGTAATTTTATTTTAATTCAATTTATTATTATATTTATTTTTTAAAGACAATTGTCATATTTTTTTTGTCATGATTATACATGCTCAGGTATAAATTATAAAGACTTTTTTTAAATTTTTTAAAATATTTTTTATTTTATATTTTATTTAATAATTTTTTGCTAAATATAAGGCTTGTATTCACAAAAGTGTTTTAAATTTTATTATAGTTTAATAAAACAAATTAATTAATAATAAGACAAAAAGTTTTTTTGTGAAAAAGCATGTAAAATATAATTTTTGGGGTTTAATATTAAAAAAAAAACTTGATTTCTACTAACTGTTAAAATAATGATATCCGGATATCGTTTTTACGCTAGGTTATTTAACTATTATACATATAGTACTTTTGTTAGTAAACTTAGTTTTCAACTATTTTTAGGGATTTTCTTTTATGAGTGCATTCAATCTGAAGAGTTCCCTTGTAAGTTAGCATTTTACGTTGACAATTTTGTTACGAGGATACAGTGTGTTAAATTTGAATTCTTTTGTACTACATTTACAGTTAACCAAAAACTAGCATCTGTATTTATAATGAAAAGTTAGTAGCTCCTTATACAATGCACACAACAAGCTTTCAACTGGAATGTTTTTTAGGTCTAGCAGCTAGTTGGAATAGAGTTTATTCTTAATGATTTCTTTAAAAAAAAAAAAACGTTTTATTACAGAACTTTAGAAGGAATTTATCAACAATACTAGAATGAGTTTAACAGCAGTATTATGAATAAAACCCATGTAAATGCTATGCTTAATTTTTATTATGAATTTTTGAATTTATTTGACAAATTCTATACAATTTCGAATAAAAAATTAAAAGTTTTTAAAAACTACTAGTTTTTGGTTGTACTCAGGGAATTATTTGTATGTTATTAATGAATTTCTACATTAATTCAATGAAGAAGTTTCGCTGGAACTCACCCATTGGTTAAATTGGTGCAGTTTTTCATAAAAGTTTATGAAAAATTTCATATTATGTATTAAAAATTTCATAAACCAAATGAAAAAGTTTCATTCAAAATAGTTTCATAAAATTTATGAAGCTTTTTCGTAAAATTTAAGAAATTTTTTATTTACTCTGTGAAGAAAACTTCATTAGTTTTACCAAAAATTTCATTAAAACTAGTTCAAGAAAATTCTCTCTGTGTGTTGTGTAAATTGAGCTCTACTGATTTCTAGCAAATTCTTGTTATTTTCATTCAAAATAAAACCGATTTTTTTAAGTTTTAATAACATCCCAAAAATTATAATTTTAGTTTGTTTATTTGCCATAATATATATTTCTTTTATTAATCATTAAATATAGTTTTAAAATTTTATTTGCCAAAGGCTATAAATCAAAACAAATGTTTTAAAAATGTTTTTTATTAAATTTTATTATAATTTATTTTTTAATATTTTATTATGCTAAAATCATATTATTTAAATGCCATAATGCTCATTAAAACCCCCTCTTGAAAAGCGCATAAAAATCATCGTTCATATTAAATAGCAGATAGATTTAAGTTTGAATAATAAAAAAAAGTCGAATATTTATAAAAGGTTATAATATGTAATTATAAACACCTCTTATAAATATTACACCGATAAATAAAAGCCTGTAAATTTTTTTCTGTCAAAGCTACAAAAAATAAGTTAGAATGATCTGGCGGAAAGAAAATTGCTAAAATTAAATAATGTCCCAGTTAAAATCGATACGCATAAATGTTTCAATTATGTTTTAGGAAAAAGTCAGACATAATATACATCAAATGAAAGGAAATTTTATTACATTTAAGAAATACACAGAACAATATAAATATCGATAAAAATGATAACCATATTTCGAGGAAGTCACCGAAAATTTTTGCACTTTTTTTTTGAGTTTGGCTAAAAAATAAAATTAAAATGTAACTATGCTGGCCAAAAATCTCATAGATCTCGCTAAACTCCCAGTTGTCTTTAATATAAAATTTGATACCCGTATTCAAAATGACAAAGTGTATGCTAACTAACTTGCTGTTAACTTTTTTACACACAAATTTCCTTAAGGGAAAGCTGGGGGTTATTATGTAATTCGATTCGAAAAGAAAACGCTTTCGAATAGAATTTTCACATTAAAAATTCAGAAACAGAAAATAGTTTTTAGTGAAGGAGAATGTTGAAAACGTGTAGACAATGTCTAGTAAAAGTGAAAAGTCAAAAAAATTGACTTTCAAGAAGGGATATCTTTTACAAGAGTTTTAAAATTTCCGAATTCGAACAATATTTTTCGAATCCGCTTACGTAATAACCCCCCTGGTAGCTAGTTAGCATATGCTTTTTCATATAAGTATTTCAGTTTAATAGCTTTTAGTTTGCGTAAACTGTAGAAAAATGTTTTTTTGGTGTTTATGGGTGTGGTTATACAAATATAAGTCAGATATCACACAAAGTTTGCATTTGAGATAGATTGCAGGTTAAAAGAATCGTAAGTGACTATGGAAAACATTTTCACTGATGGTCAATTTCATCGATTAAATGAAAATTGGCGTATTCGGAAACCTGGGCTAATTTATAATTTTAATGTGACTATATTTATTAATGCGCATGTAAAAATATGTATGTAGATTTTTCCCGCCTGCGAAGATTTTCTCCATAAACCAATAATTTTCATAAAAAATAATTTTTTAAAATACCTGAAATTTTAGTGCACAACTCCAAAATAAAAAAAAACAACATTTTGGTACTAAAATTTCAAATGACTACAATCAAACCTCGATTATCCGATTGTCCCTACCAATCACAAAAACACACTTTTTACACTTAAAATTTCAGCAAATAAATTAACTAGAGTTTTTTTTAGTCTACTAATAATCAGCAAAAAGTTGTATTGATTTTTTTAGTATTAGCAAAACTTTTGCTGAGATTGCTATGATTTTTGTGGTAGAAATCAGTTCGCTGACTGACTTTTAATTGAATGTAGATGAAGAAAGATACAGTTTTTATACATTAAGTTATAATTTCATATAATATATAATTATATCTTGCTATATATATATATATATATATTTGTTCCTTTTACTCCTGCAAGGAGCATAGGGCCGCTATATATGTTTCAATATATAATTATAAGAAATTTTATATGATAATATATGACTATATCAAAACTTTTTTCCTTGAGAAAATATAAAATGTTGTAGATGAAACAGTTTGTTGTTTTTTTTTTTTTTGGATACTAACATTTTTTTGCAGTAAAGTTTTTTGCTGATTTCAGCACAGTAAATTATCATTTTTAATTAACTAAAATGTAACTCAAACACAACTAAAATTTGGTAAATTTAAGGGCCAGTTTTATAGTCATAACTAGGGCTCGGAATATAATGAATTTATAATCGGTTCTACGTATGTACATAAAATATATATCTAAAATCGTAAAATATACATTTCAGATTTTAAAAAATATGCATTTATTAATGATTTTTTCAGGATTTTCAATATTATTTGTTCAATTTTAATATTATTATTGTCTTTAAAAATAGTTTAAGCTTTGAAAATTACCGTTAATCATAAATTTTTCTGATATTTTGGTATTTGTGATAAAAAATATTTAAAAATATTATTTATAATTTATTTAGACCTGTTAACTTATGTCAAAATATATGTAGGTACTGATTTTAGTGCTTAACCATAGTTATGAGTTTCAAATTTATATGGAAACATCTGTGGTTAACTTTTAACCTTGGTTATGTTGGAAATAAGTTACTCGACTTTAATAAATAATTAAGCTTGAGATCAGTCTAAAATAATCGTATTATTTATTTTTGTATTTCGATATTTCGCTATCCTCTGGACAGCATGTTCTGGAAATACGAGTAACAATAATCAAAAATTAATAAACGATGTAAACATCTTTACATTTAATATTGTAAATATCGAAAGACAAAAATAAAGAACAAGATTATTTAAAACTGACCTCGAGACTGATTGTTTATTAAATAAATTAAAAATTAATTATTTATTTTTATAAAAGATATAAATTGAGCAAGAACACAGATTTTAGCAAAATATGCAAAAAATGTGCGTTTATAGCGAAATATGCTAAACTTGTGCATTAAATTATGTTTTTTTATATACTAATAGAAAAACGTCTGTAAAAAATTTACTTAAAACCAATAAAAATTAGTTGAAAATGATGTTGGAGAAAAAACTGCTGAAATTAGCAGATTATTTTTGCTATAGATTAGTAAGATAGGAATAACAAAAATAAAACTGTTAAAAATACAGAATTTAATTTATATTTTAATTAAATTTTTGTTAACAGAAAATAACAAATTAACCTGCTAAAATTAGCAAAAAGTTTTGCTAAATAATTAGTAGCCTAAAAACTCACAAAAAAATTTAAAATTTTCAAAGTTTTTTCAATTTTTTTTAAATGCAAATTAAAATTTTTTAGCAAATATTTCTGCTAATTTTAGCAGGACAGACTGCTATATGCATTTAACTAAATAACAATAATTTGTAGATATAACAGTTTGTTTTTGCCATTTTTATTCTACTAATATTTAGTAAAATTTTCTGCAGATTTTGGAGTACATTTCGGCATTTTCAATTAACCAAAAGTTAAATATAACTAAAATTCTGTAAATTTAAGTTTTATATTTGCTGTTCTTATTTTACTAGTATTTAGCAAAAAAAAATCTGCTAATTTCAACAGTTTTTTTCTGCAACATCGCTTTTAACTAATTTTTAGTTGTTTTTTCTGCTATTTTTACAGATTAATTTCTATGAGTGTAGCAAAAAAATTAAAAACAAAATGCAAAATTTGTTGATACGCAAAGATATTTGGTGAACGTTCTTCGGCAGCTAACGACAACAAACATTTATTTACGTGAACTTCCAAGCTCTAGTCATAACTAAGAACGATTGTTTTCTAAAATATTTCTTAAGCGGGGTTTACATTATCAAATGAAATCAGATGAAAACAGCTGTTACCATCGGATTCTCATAATTTAATGAAATATTTCAAAAGCAATCTGACTAAAAATTTCAATCGGTTTTTCTATACGTATCAGATAAAATGTGGGATTTTGGCTATCTGACTGACTTTTTGGTATAATGTAAACACTGCTTTAATCTTTATTATCCTAGCGGTGTTATAAAGAACCCATTTTTTCATAACGGCATGTGATAACAGCGCAGTAAACATTTTAATGTTATCATTACAGGGTTGCCACATATTGTTTTTTTTTAAGTTTAAAAATATCACAAAACAAAAATTTAAAAAAAAAATTATAAATTGCGCTTTTTTAACTTGATTATTTACGTATATTTTAATTAAGAGATCAAATTAAAAACATAATTTTAGAACAGTGTTGTTTTAACGTCATATAGACAGCGGCAATTAATATTGTAATTGAGGTTAAGAAAAATAAACCTTTTTCTCTTAAAAATTATAAACACATTAATTTTCAAATCAGATAACATCTAGTTTCTGCATTTTTCTATGGACAGGCTTCATCATTGATTTTCCATTAAATTGTATTAGTGTTTATATATTTTGTTGTCAATGCAAATAATTCATAGTTTTCTTTTCTTTTCCACTTTCTGTTATTGTTTTTACTCAGAGGTGATCAAACACATACACATACAAACATTCTATTTCAAGATTTCGGTTTATCTTCCAATCTCCTCCGTGAATCCATTGAATAATGTAAGATGGTTAACGTTTCGACCTTATTTGCAAATACATCCAGTAGAGGGCTTGGTGCGATAAAACAAATTTCAAAAAAATCTGATTTGGGTACAAATCATTGGCCATACACATTTTCGTCGAAAAAATCCAACGATCTCTTAATTCATGGGTTAAGCAAGAAATTTTTAATAAAATAATCCATCTTAGTTCCGACTATATAACTGGCCAACTATAAAACATTGTTATTTCTCTTATTTTTATCTTACTAATATTCAGCAAAAAAATATGCTAATTTCAGCAGTTTTTTCTGCAAGGTTATTCTAAACTCAGTTGTAGCTTTTTCTGCTATTTTTTAGCTTTATTTCTATGAGTATATAAATAAAATCCCCCTTAAAAATAAAAAGCATATAACAACAATTTTGAAACTGTCGTCTTTAAGTCGACGATACTAAAAATCTAAAACAATTTTTCTAGAAACAAAAAGCTAATCAATAGATCTTAAAAAGGAAGTTAAAACAAACAAAAAAATTACCTTAATATAATTCATACATTATGTATATCAAAATGCAATTTTGAATAAAAATAAACATCAAAATCCTTAAAAAATATTATAAATTTAAGTTAAAAATTATACAATATAAAATACAATACATAAATAAATTATTTTAATTTTCTTCAATTATATAAAATATAATAAAAAAAATATTTAACAAAGATTAAATACATTCATTTATAGTTAAATTATTAGTAAAACAAAATAATCACATAAATTTTTGAGTACAAAACATAAAAGTACAAATTAACAATTTAAGTTTGAAAAAGAATCAATTTAGCCGAAAAAAAACTGCAAAAAAACACAATACAACACCACAACAAAACATTAACAAATTATTTGTTAAAGCAGTCACATTGATTTAAAATCATTTTCATAAATAATAAAAAGAAAATCGTTAATAAAAATCAATGTATTCTTAGTAAAATTCTAAAACTCTTAAAGACTATTAAAAAAAATAAAGGAAAAACACAAAAAAAACTAAGAAAGAAAGTTAAAAAAACCTTTCATCAGGTGTTAAAAAATTCTTATTAGAGGTTCTTATAAAATAAAGTAAACTCAAAAAACTTAAGCTTAAATATTAAAAATAAACAATTTATTAATTACAATTAACTTTAGATATAATTAAATAAGAAATTTGTGAAATTGTGCTAACAACTACATACACATTTATACATTTATACATTCATTCATTAAATTCATTACATAGATAATAATAAAATAAAAAAAAAACAAAAAATAATAAATAAAAAATACAACATTATTACATTCATATAATTATTACATAGATAATAATGCAACACATTCTTAATTCATTCATTGATTCATATAATTATTATTATAAATGTGTACTATAATTAATTTAATACAAGTAGAAAAATATTAAGTGTACTACAACTTTTTTCTATTGATCGATTGATTAATTTGTGTTTGAAACAAACAAAATTTGAAATTAAATAAAACTACGAAAAATGTTACATATACATACATACATACATACAATACATATATTTTCTAAAAAAAATATATAATATTAATATAATTAACACAAATACTACAAAAACATAATTTTATAAATGTTTAATAAATAAATTATACACATATAATAATAAAAAAAACTAAAACCGATCGTTTTTAACTGAATGGGAACTGTGAACAGGGCTATGGTATCACCAGAGAACTTACATACATATATGCTTAGAGAAGGTGCATTACAAAGCTCACTTTTTTCGAGCTTTATTTGGCGTGAACGATGAGGGCAAAAATTTAATTTTAGCAAATGTTGCTTAATCACTAGATGGCAAAGATTTAAAAGGCTTAATTCTTTAATTCACTTTTTAAAAATTAATGAAATTTGGGTTCAATTTCATACCGTAATAGCATTCTTATGGAATTAATTCGATAGCTTAATTCTCGATAGCTTTAAATTATATGAATTAATTCTATTATTATTGCATTCTAATTGAATGAAACCAAATTTACCTGAATTCATTTAGTAAAAAGGTGAATGGTAAGGGATTTTTTTCATTCATTTAGTCAAATGAAAAATTTTAATTTGCAGTTACATGTTGAAATATTGGCATAATACAAATTAAAAACATTTAAAATTTATCTAACATGAATAAATAGTATTGCATGCTTTGTTATAGCTTGTGTGCTTTGGTTTTGATTACGTGTTAAGCGGAGAATACACGAGGGAACATTCGTGAAAAATGCCAATTTTTTTGTAAATATGTGTGTGTGTGTGTGCGTGCTTGCATCGTGCAATTCGAGTTTACAATATTTTTTGTTCCCTACTCAATGTTCCTCCGTGTATTCTCCGCTTTAGTTTCAAACTACGCTGCACTAAGTGAATGGTAATAAAATTTCTTCATTCAATTAGTAAAATGGTGAATGAACATGCGATTTGAATGATTCAAGTTGGGAATCCATTCAATACTTATTAAAGCTTTGGGAATGAAGCTTATGAATGAATTCTCCAAGAATGTTTTAACGGAATGGTACATGAATATTTTAAAATTCTGAATTCGATTTTTCGCGATTTAAGCTTAACTTGAATTAAGTCCTTCGAAGCTCTGCTAGATGGATTAGTGTTTGCGTGAACTAACCTAGTGTCTTCAAATGCAATGAAATGTGCAAAGAAATTTGAAAATAACACACAAAGCAACAAAAAAAATTATTTTCGTTGTTGTTTTGTGTGTTATTTTCAAATTTCCTTGCACATTTCATTGCATTTGAAGACACTAGGTAAGGAAAAAATTATTTTTGTTTACGAAATGTGCTACAGAAGGAATTGAAAAAATGTAACACCCCTACGGGAAATTTTAACAAACTGTTACCGAACTGGCCCCTTTATATGGAATAGACTGGTCACTTTTACATGGCGTTGTCATAGGAGGGGGAAATTGACCCCTTGTGACATGTCACAAGACAAATCCTAGGACAGGTCCCTGAACTTTGGTTTTTATGAGAGTTCAGTAACCTGTCCTAGGATTTGTCTTGTGACATGTCACAAGGGTCAATTTCCCCCTCCTATGACAACGCCATGTAAAAGTGACCAGTCTATTCCATATAAAGGGGCCAGTTCGGTGACAGTTTGTTAAAATTTCCCGTAGGGACGCGACTAGCAGAATTAGGATAGGGAAAAAACAAAATCAAAAAATGTTTTAGGCGAGGGCGCGCAAATTACTGCATGTTATTGTTTATGATATTTAGGCGTGCGGGGGTATAGAAAAAGTGTTTTTTTTTTATTGGATGAAAGTTTCTGGACGAGGGGGTATAGAAACATGTTTGTAACTTAAGGGGCAAGCAGGGAAGGGTAAATTTTTAATATTCTGATTTTCTTTTAGGATTAAGGGGTGAAATGGAGAGTAGGAAAACAATGTAATATTTTTTTTTAATTTTATCTTTTAGGCCTAGAAACGGTTTGAAACTACCAGGCGACCATAAAAATTAGCAAGCTTATTTTTAAATAAAAAATTTTTCGTTTTAAAACAACACTTTCGTTGTAAAATGTACATTATTGTTTCAAATAATAAAAAAAAAACAAGTCCCATTTACAAGAACAAAATACACGCATTAGAGCTTAAACACAACTGTGTCGATTGTCGACCGACGACAGCAAAAGTCGTCGCGAATAATTTAAATTCAGCGACAATCGACCGTCGATATTTGTTGACGTTTGGAAAAAAATTAAAGCGAAACAAGAATATGGTTGTGTTTTTTTTCGCACAATTCTTCACCAATTCAATTGGTTTTGCATTAATTCTTGTTGTTTTACATTTTTTTGTATTTAATTTTGCTTTTTTGCGGTAAATTATGTATTTTTATTTTCAATTATATTTCTTCTGTCAAAAAAATAATTTTTTTGTAAACAAAGTACGAATTTTTGCAACTATAATACGAATTTCTGCAACTCTGTTCCCTTAATTAGTTAAAAATATGGCAGCTATTTGACAAATATTTTGAGTGTGTATTAGTGTGTCGTCACGAAAGAATAGATTCTATTACGACGACAAATCGCCGCACGACAGCGACATTTTGCTTCCCACACAAAATATATGAAAAAACACATGTCGTTGTCGACCCAGTTCTGATTACTCTCTTAGATGCGCGTGTACGTGCATTTTCGTTTGTATTTGTAACAAAAATAAGCTTTCACGCAGAAGCAACAACAAAGTTTACAATGGAATTTTTTTGTTCGGTGTAAAAAAAACAGCAAATTTATACAGGACCAACTACCAGACAGAGCTTTGAAGAATTAATTCCTTAATTCAATTTTTCAATTCTGAATTAAAAATTCGATGAATTAATTCACAAAGCACCATATATTGAATGGAATTAATTCATATTTGTTTTCGTCTGACATATATATTTATATATATTTGTTCCTTTTACTCCTGCAAGGACCATAGGGCCGCGCCTGACTTAAAGCCAACGAATGTTTGGATCCGAAATTTGAATGGGTTAAAACGGACTTGTGTCAAAATTTTCTATAAAATCATATAAGAAGAGAAAATCGAAAATATAGCCCATATGGGCGATAGGTCCAAATATGGACCGATCCTATTTGGAATCAATAGGCTTTTTCCTTGGGACCATGTAAGTCAGCGAACCAAATTTCATTGAAATATCTTCGTATTTGCGACCTGCAGCGTGTAACCAAGCCAATTTTGGGGGGACCCTATATGAACACTAGGTCTAAACATGGACCGATTTTAATCCAAATCAATAGGCTTCGTTCTTGGGCCGACATAGGTATGTGCACCAAATTTCATTGAAATATCTTAGTATTTTCCACCTGCAGCGTGTAAAAAAGACAATTTTGGGGGGTACCCTTATATGGGCACTAGGTCTAAACATGGACCGATTTCAACCAAAATCAATAGGCGTCGTCCTTGGGCCGACATAGGTGTACCAAATTTCATTGAAATATCTTCGTATTTGCGACCTGCAGCGAGTAAAAAAGAAAAGTTTTTGGGGGTACCCTTACATGGGCACTAGGTCTAAACATGGACCGATTTCAACCAAAATCATTAGGCTCCGTTCTTGGCCCGACATAGGTCTGTGTACCAAATTTCATTGAAATATCTTCGTATTGCGGGGTACCCTTGTATGGGCACTAGGTCGAAACATGGACCGATTTCATAGACGTCGTCCTTGGGCCGACATAAGTCGGTGTACCAAATTTCATCAAAATATCTTAATATTTGCGACCTGTAGAGTGTTCACAAGAACGCATGGACAGACAGACGGACGCACAGACGGACATCGTAAAATTCTGAGCCGATCGGTATACTATAAGGTGGGTCTAGGACCAATATTTTTTGGTGTTACAAACATCAGAACAAACTTATAATACTCTCTCCACGTAGTGGTGTAGGGTATAAAAATGTGATTGAGAAGCATTAATGGGGCATTCGACAGCTTCATACCCCAAAATTTTTGCTTATTTGGTATTTTGGCTAGAAGCGACGAATCGGCATACCAAAATATCAAATCAAAAGTTACAAAAACAGAAAAATATTTAACATTGTGTAAAAGTAATGAACATTTTTTCTTTACAATTACTCTTATATAATGGTAATGAAATTTTTTTATCTTTTTGTAATGCAGCGAATATAGAGAACTACTAACAAAAACGGCCTTGTCGAATAAAAATAATGAGTTTTGACACTGAATTATATGCAGTAGACAATAATTCTACTGCTTATTATTTAGGTATTAGTAATGAGCACCCATTCCTGAGATTATGATGGGTCTCGCTTCAAAGTCATATGTCGTACAACAAAAGAAGTAAATTATGTTTTCTGTTGACATAATTGATTTTATAAAAATTGTTATTTAGCCAGAAATTTTTTTTAGATCTGAAGGCCGCTTTTTAGAGGCCTTGGGCATTAGAAGGGTAATTTAGAAGTATTAATGGAGCAAATGTCATTGGCAAGCGATAAATTGGGTATGTTTTAGATATGCCTATTAATATTTATGTGCCTATTCAAAGTTGTGGCTATAATTGCAACATTATTAAAGTCAAAAACCTTGACATTCGAGAAGAAATAACTTATTTATTTTGTTTTTTACAACACTTTTTATAACCTAATAAAATTCAGTATAACTTTAAAAAATTACGAATGGTAGAGTTTTTCGAAACTCTATAATGCCAATGTTCCCCGCACAAACATTCAAATATGGGTCCATGAATCTTTTAAAATGAAAATCGAAAGGAAATATTACAAAATTTTTTAACGCTTTAAGTTTGATACTAAAAGCAAAAATATGGATTTTGGCAGAATGCGATTTCTTAAAATTATTAAAATTATTTTTAACTTGGAAATTATATTTTAGCCTGAAACTTTACAAGACCTAAAGTAAGTTGGCAGGAGGTATTTTATAGATTTTTATTACTTGATAAGAGAACTAAATGTCTTAAAAAAAGTAGACATAGTTATCTATTTTGTTTAAGGAGGCTTAATCGTTCTCATATGACGCCATATGTTTCTAGATTTTTGGGTTGTTCGTTTTTGAACCATGTTAATAGCTGTTAAACATAACTTCTAGTCATAAAAGGTCTACCAACTATTTGAATTATATAAAATCAGATATATTTATATCAAATTATATATTATTTGATGTCGTAGATATGGACAATTCTAGGATCAAATTGTATCAAATTATATTTGATATGTGGTTGTATATGGGAACTTATAAAAAAAGATGTAATTATATAAGACACCATATTAAAATTTTTTACCCGGGTAACTTTAATTAATAGTAAAGATCATTGTCATGGTTCTTATGTTTATTTCTACATCAAATATTTTATTATAAAATTAACCGGTTTTAAATACAACACAAAAAATATCTCTGGTTTTAGAAATAAAGTTTTGCGTTGGACTTAAACTAAACATTAGACAGACATTGATATTGGCTCGTATAAATAAAAAATATATATTACTACCCAGCACAATATTGGTAATGACACCTCATTACTATCTGCATTACCAAAAATGATATATCATTACCTTTTGCATTATTTTATAATATAAAATAATGACTTGCTAATAACGGCCTATTGTATTCATTGTTTCTAAATATAAAATAATGACTTACTCGTATTAGTTTAAATAAATACTTTTTACACAGTTAAATTTTTTTATTATATGTATGTAAATATGTTTTATGTTTAAATTTTTATGACGAGTCCTAAAATTACACACTAGAGAAAACTTAAATTTTTCTGCATGTATTTCCTTAGGCTAATAGTATTTGCCTAACTCCTTATTTTTAAGAATCAAGTAAGCAATCGGATAACCACTTATAATAAAACTTTTTGTAAGCATGTGTGTAACCAATTATTATTCAAAATCTCATAACTACTTATTTCTCATTTTTTCGTATGCGAGCGGGTAAGCGTGACTACTTATAAAAACGACCACGCCAAATAAAAATAATGAGTTTAGACGCCAAAAAATAAGTTGTGCGGAGCTATGAATTTCTATTATATAACCACTTATTTGGTAATGAAAGATTTTGCTGGGTAATAGGGGGAAATACAGGGTTTTTTAAGCAAATACTTCACAAATCTAGTCTGCTTGGGAGTAGACTAGAAATTTAATTTTTTAATTTTCGTTTACATTTCATGCTATTCTACCAGCCAATTAGTAAATTTGGAGTTAAAAGACATTCCCAAGCCCAAAGTAATTACTTCGAAGTAATTGCTAAGTTTTATTCATATGACCCATTATTTGCTAAAATGTTGATACAATGGAACATATGTACATACATGTAGCTAGCAAATTGAGTGGACTAATTAAATTGAAGATTTCATTAGCATTACATTGTATTATTATTACTTGTAATAAACATTTTATACCCTACATCACTACGTGGAGAGGGTATAATAAGTTTGTGCTGATGTTTGTAACACCAAAAAATATTGGACCTAGACCCAACTTATAGTATACCGATCGATTCAGAATCACTTTTTATTTCGATTTAACGATGTCCGTCTGTCCGTCCGTCTGTCTGTCCATGCATTTTTGTCAGAGCTTTGAAGAATTTTTCAATTCTGAATTAAAAATTCTATGAATTAATTCACTAAGCACCATATATTGAATGGAATTAATTCATATTTGCTTTCGTTCGATTTATTTTGTTACGAATTAATTCAATTGCAATAGTTCTTTTTATTAAATCAAATGAATTAATTCACCGGTGAACGCGTTCAATTTTATAAATCGAACGAAAAAAAAGTGAATTAATTCCTTACTGAATTAATTCACCACTGAATTCATTCAATTTCATTTTCATTCAGTGAATTAAAAAAAAATTAAATTACATTCAGTGAATTAAAAAAAAAAATAATAAGTTCACTGAATTGAAAAAAAAAATAAAATAAGTTCACTGAATTGAAAAAAAAATAAAATAAGTTCACTGAATTCAAAGCCTGTTTTCTGCCGTTCAGTAGAAGAAAACAATAATTTACAAATAAAATTTTTAAATAAACAATTTTACAGTGTGTGCTAGTAACATATTAGAAACCGGATGCTGTTTATCAACCTACATGATTCAAAAATAAAGCCTTTTACTATTAAAAATAAAAACTTTACAGATATAGATAAATTTGGAAAAAAAATATAACTAGTTTGAAAAATTAATAGTTCATATTCATATCATATGTCCCGAATATGTTTTTTATATCAAAATCTTATTAAGACATAATGTCCCACAGAAAAACATAATTGGGATTATACGATTATATTGCAGGATATAAATATATTGCAGGATATCATGTATCCCAAACATCTTATATATTTACCTTATAATTGTATTTTCGTCAAAGTTGGAAAACCCCTAACAGATCTAGAAGAAAAAAAAAACACGGTGTGAAAGGGTTAACCCTCCTAAACTTGAGACTTTTTGTTGCAGTACACTCAAAAAATAAGTTAGTAGAAAAATTATTAAAACGTCTTGTACCTATACCCAGGTAGATATTGCCGACGTTACAAAAAAAATTGTACTGGGAGAGCACTGTTTTTTACGAAATGCTGGTACTACTTAAAACGTGCTTTGCAAGTGCTGTTTTCTGAAAATTAACGAGCTTTTTTTAATTTATTAAAATTAACAATTTTACAAATTTTATGTATTTTTGCATCTATTACACAATTATTTATGTAAGAGATACAAAGCCATTATTTTCTTGTGAAGTTTCGAAAGAATACATTAAAAATCTGTGATTTACATTAAAAGGACAGTAAATTACTAGCAAACTACTAAATTTGTTATTAAATTACTGAGATAATACCAAAAAAATAAATACCACGCCTGCGCCAACGTTGGAAAATAACTACGGCCAAGCCTTTATTGGTGTTATCATTTCGACAACATGCCAGTACAGTGAAAGTTGAAAATCCGACGCATTACCAGTAAATGTACTACCGTCTCCAGTACCGGGCCGACATTGTGCCGTTTGTATTTTTCTACCTGGGTAGTTTTCAGCAATTTTTTTTGCTGAAATTCCGTTTTCAGCAAAAGTTTTAGTTATATTTTTTCAGCACTAAACTAATTTTGAACTAACGTTTTACTAATTTATTTTGCTACAAAAATTGTGCCATTAACCGCATTTATAGCGTGGACGACAACCAGATAGACAAGATGTAGATTTCGCAGCTTGTCTGGATGTAGTACAGACAACGGAAATGATAATTTAAAAAAAAACAACTCTACACAATTTCTATATTTAAATTTTCAGCAAATAAATTAACTAAAGTAAAATTTCTCTATAAATTCTATGCATTTTTTCAGTCTACTAACATTCAGCAAAAAGTTTAGTGATTTTAGCAAGGATTTTTTTTTCATTTGCAATCGACTAAGTGTTAGCAAAACTTTTGCTGAGATTAATATTTTTTTTTGGTAAAAATCAGCTCACTGATTTTCAGCAAATACCTTTTGCTGAAATTACCAACTTTTTTGAAAGCACGCTCCTGACTAAAAATTTGCTGACACACCAACATTTTGCTGAAGTTACTGACTTTTTTATTTGAGTGGAACTGAAAGGTAAAAATTTGATTTTAAATCACTGAATTGTAAAAATCGATTTAAAGTCACTGAACATAAATTTTTTAAATCACTGAAAGAGAAAAAAATTTAAATCACTGAAAGGAATTTTTTTTTTAAGTCGCTGAACGGTTAAATGAAATTTTTCGTTCACACTAAACGGTTTACTGATTGAACGAATTCTTTTTTTGGTTCGATTTACAAAAACGAACTACGTTCGTCAGTGAATAAACTCACGTGACTTGAAAAAAATAAATGGTTACAATTGAATTTTTTTAAAGAGAAGCAACACTCAGGAAATTTTTCCTTTCTTCGGAAAGGTAATAGAGAAGAGACGAAAGGTGGTGAATGATGAAGGGCTTCAAATATGGCAACACTGTAATTGCGTGAGCTGTTGAATTTTAGAACAGTTGTTGCTCGCCATCTGATGGTGAGTTGGCGAACTTCGTTAAAGCTGTTAACTTCATAGCCCTGTTATATTATTTTCTTTCGGTGGGGTTAAGTGCTATGGGAACACAGAAGGTGGACGCCGCGATATGTATGAAAGATAAAAAAGTCATACATATTATTTTTCCAAATTGATGTTGCCGTCACTGGGGATCGAACCACAGCGCCCAACAATTAATTCTTAAATCATTATTGCAGTTGAAAGTGTTCATTAACTGAATTCACTTGATTTGGTTACTAAATGAATTTGTTGACTTTAAATAAAAATAGAATTCGATTTAAGGGGGATTCAACCAAAAAAGAATTTATCAAAGCTTTGGTCAAAACGGACAAAATCGGAGTGTATTAAAACTCCAGGTCCTGGATATATCCCTAGTGATCCGTTTTTACATAACAGCCACAGGATGACTTTTTTATTTTTTTTTGTTACAAACCAATCGTCTCTACTTCTGTTAAGAAGTCTCTTTAATTTTGTATTTTGTTCAATGCGTATTTTTTAATATTAATACACAAAATTTTGTGCTAATTATACAAAACTAATGCAGAGAACATATCAAACAACACAAGTGCACTTTAGAATTTAATTAAAATTGCTTAAAAACAAATTTTTCATGTTTTTTGTTATTTTACACTGAAACTCTATTAAAACCAGTTCAGTTTTTCAGATGAGAGCCGAGGATAATGCCTGCTTTCACAATGGTAGAGTGGCTCTTCATTGCAGCACAGATTAAAATGTTAACTGTTCGCAATGCAGAGTAGATTTACTTAAAAAAATATTTGACCATTAGATACTTACATTTTGTTTCGCGAATTTTTAGGCTTTATCCACTGCCCAAATTTTAAAATAATTTTTTATTTTATAATAAAATCCCCAATACAAATATTTTGTTTTAGGTTTATACTACATTTATACTTGAACAAAAACTACCAATTGGAATAACTTCTTGTAAATGCCAACCTAGCCTTTAAATTTTTTTTTGTCTAAGCAAAGGGACTCTTCTGGTAAATGAGCTTCTCGTAGTCTACGACGAACCGTTCGCAATGAAATTACATTTCCAATATCTGCTGAAAACGCTCTTGAAGACACAAATGGGTCCTTCTTCGCAAGAGTAACAATACGGATATCTGTTGTTTTTGAAGTTTTTTCTGGGTCTTCCGCGAGTTTCGACGGGATTTTTAGGCTTTAAAGCATTTTGTACAAAAAATAGCGACCGATTTATAGTTTCTGCTATAGAACGAAGTCTTTGGTCACTTTCTCTCAGTCTTGAAACAATTTTTCTCTCCTCTCTTTTTCGACCCATCGCTGATTTTTTTTACTATAGTATATTTCGTTATGAATAAAGATAAACAACAGTAAAATAACTAGCCTTTCCAAAAAACTAGAGCAGACTGCGAAAATATTAAAGAATTCAGCAATGTATTTATTATTTTGACCAAGTACTGAAATCACACTTGTACAAAACTAACACACAATGACAACAATGGGGAAGTCCCAGTTTTGTTTTTACTTTTAAAGGCATTGCCATATTAAAGTTATTTAAATAAAAATAATTGCCATGTTTACTTTCCGTTAAAGAAATTAAAATTAAACAAAGAAATAATAAGCAGGTGTACTTATTATTTTGACCATATGTGTATTTGTGTGGTGAGCAAATGATTATATCTAAAATTGTGAGTACAATATGAGGGAACCACTTAATTCACTCATACATTCCCTACAAACACTGGGAATATATCTTCCAAGAAGATATAAAATTCATAACTTATATTTTCCATTCAAATGGAAAACATCAAGTAAAGTTTTGAAATTATCATTATTTTATTATTTGGAAGATACAACTTGATTGCACCAACCCAAAAATTGCATATAATAAATATGTTTTCACTTCAGTAAATATCATTCCAAAAGAAGGTGCGAAGGAAATGGAAAATATAATGAAAGAAAATCCTAAAAAAAATTTCTGCAAAAAAGCGATTTTTAAATTATTTTTGGATTAAAATAAAGTTTTAACGATGATATACAAATTTTTGTATTTATCTTCCGTGTGATTGGCGATATCTCTTAATTTTTCGCTTGATATTTAAGCAGTATGGGAAATATCTTCTCCCTATCTTCCAGGCAATCATATTGTTATAGTAAATGCCTAAAAATGTCGCGAATTTGTCTTTCCGACGATAATCAATGCCTTAAAATATCGAGGACTTATCTTCCACCGAAATTAATTATGTATTGCCTGGAATTATCGCTTTGGAGTGGAAATTTACTCCGGAAAGGAAGAACTTTAGCAATAACAATATGATTGTTGCCGCAATAAAATTTATCTTCCAGGCGATACGATTTCGAAGCATTTTCTTATTGCAATGTTTGTAGGGTTAATAGATTGTTTGTTATTGTAGCCGGTCCAATGTCGTACGCACTGTGCATGTTGTATTAATGAATAAAAATGATTCCTTAATAGCACCAAACTATTATGTGGGGTCGGTCGGTATACAAAACAAATTTTGTTTTTTTTTTTGCGTAGCCAGCGTCGACGTTGACAGACTGGAATATCGACTACTTACAATAACTACAATATATTCCCCTATACATATAATAATAAATCAAATCACACGATAGAGTTGTTTTGTTTTTTTAATTAACAAAAAAAAAACAAAATTTATCAAAATACAACATTAGTTTATATTGAGATACCGCTAAGAAAACATTAAGCTAAACCGTTCTTAAATTAAATAATCTAAATTTTATACAACATTGATAACGCGCAATTAATTTATAGAGTTTACAACTCTCTAAATTCAAAAATTAAAAAAACGGTTAATATAGAAACGTTGCCTTAAAAAACAAAAATAATAGACAAAAATAAAATCGAATTTATATAAATCAAATAATAATAGTACAAGTACAAGGTAAATACAGAATAATTGTGGAAAAATGTGCTTAAAATGCCAAAAAAAATGTTAGTACAAAATAATAATAAAATAGAACTGTGTTGAAATTTTCTTAAACAAAAAGTATCTTTACACAAATACTTTGTATTTTGTATTTAAAAATAAATGCCAAAATTATGTGATTTTCTGTTTGTTTTTTATGTGTTTAAATAATTAAAAGTGAGTTTTGAATTTGGTGAATGTAGTAGGTATTTCATTACATTTTGATTACAAATTTATATCAACGCAAGATGTACATTCAAAATCAAGTCATACGTGACGTTCGTGTTTAAAATTACTATAGACTATCGGTTATGCCAGTTTTTTGTTAGTGACCCTATATCAAAATAGTAATTTAATATTAGGCAGGTTTACCAGAGAAACCCGCTATCCCCGAATAAAAATATTTATATATGGTCATATGTATATAACTGATTGAGTTATATCTGGCTATGAATGAAATCACATTAACTCACATATCATTATATACAACTACATGTGATATTATTTTTTAACGATCTTTCCCGATATTTCCCGCATAGTGGAGTACTCAATCATTGTGAATTCAGCTTAATGTAGCAATTTTTTCCAAATGCTGGCTTATGTCATTCCAATACAAATTTGACATTAGTAACGTTAAGAGTTAACACTAAACGTTGCCAAATGTCAAATTTATATGGGAATGACATAAGCCAACGTTGATAGTTTGCCGCACAAACACAGCTATGATCAAAATGAAAAAAAAAAAATATTTGGCTAGAAATATTATAAAGCCTCTCCCATAATCAAATTACAAAGCATGACGTTGTGTCAAAAAAATCTAGGTTAATACATTTTGTGTGGACGTACATATTTAAAATGTTTCAAAATCCAAGATTGACGTAACGTTCTAACGTGAAGCTGGCTGCAAATGTTAAAAGCGTTTTTCTTGTAGCTTAAGGACTTTAAGCATAGAGCGAAAATTGTTCGCTGTATTGAACAGAATACTCGTCTTACAAGAGTATTACAAGAGGTGACAAAAAGCATGTGCGATTAGCGCCCCAATCTTACGTTTAAGGGTAAAACAGTTAGGTCAAAATTATTTTTTTAAAAGAGAAGCAACACTCAGGAAATTCTTCCTATTTATTAACGTCTTCCTTCCTTTGAAAAGGGGAAAGAGAACAAGTGAAAGTTGGTGAAAGATGAAGGGTTTCAAATATGGCAACACTAATTGCGCGAGATGTTGAATTTTAGAACAGTTTTTGCGCGCCATCTGATGGTGAATTGGCGAACTTTGTTGAAGTTTTTAGTTCATAGCCCTGTTATATTATTTTACTCCCGTGGGGTTAAGTGCTATGGGAACACCGAAGGAGGACGCTGCGATATGTATGTATGAGGGATAGAAAAAACTCATACATATTATTATTTTTCATAAATTGATGTTGCCTTGGTTAGGCATCGAACCCGCAACCTCACGTGTAACAGTCCAACGCGCTATTCATTACACCACAGCGGCCACAAAATAAACCAATTAGGTTTTTGAACTAAAGAGCTTCGAACAATTTTGGAACCCATTTTTGGGCCGATATGGTATTATTTTTTCCCATCTGTCGCACATCCAAATTTGATGCAAATTCGACGCTCCGGGATAGTTTTCTTGTTAGCAGAATAACGATATAAATGTGGGGTTTCTATTAATGCAAAATTAGAATTGAAAATTTAAATATTTAACTTACGATATAGTATGTATTACAAATGGAATGAAGAAATCTGTCTTAAAAATTGAGGGTATAATCAAAAGTAATGTCTGTGGTATTGTTTTATTCATTTGTTAATAAAACAACCATCGAGTTATACATGAATTGTTTATTAAAATCAAATAGCAAACCAAGTTAACATCGCGTTTACTAATTGCAATGTTACTTACTACTAATCTTGACACATATTTCAAATGTTTATTTATATTCACATTATATTAGCTAAATATTTGCATATTACGTATTTAGTGATTAATCAATTTGAAATTCTAAAATACCCTACTGGCAAATAAGCTGTGTTGGTTTGAAAATTCTTAAAAAATTGTTTTATTTTACCCTATGCCGAGATTTTTTTAAAATATTGAGGTATTCACAGTTTAAGTGCTAACGTGCAATCGTTTAACCCATAGGAAATTGTCAAATTTACGACAAATCCTGATTTAGTACTTAATATAGTACGAACTGTGAATTCCGTCATTATTTTACAAATAATTTTCCTGAATTGCGGATATTATATTTGCTTTAACCCGTGTCCTTACGTCATAGATCCGCTGGACATTTTTCAACTAAACTTTGCATATAAAGGGTTCTTCAATAAGAGCGCTACAAAAGTTTTTTTTTAAATAAAACAAAAACGGATTTGGATATCAATGAAATTCTTTATTCCTGTGAAAGTACGTTCGATGCCATTATATATGGAAATCGATCTTTTTTGCATGGCCACCACGGGCACGCTTGCAGAAGTCCAGACGCTGAACCCAATTTTCGACGGTTTTCAAGCATAAATCGGCCGATATTCGTACGAAGTTCATCAATCGTCGCTGGCTTGTTGGCATAGACTATAGATTTGACGTAGCCCCACAGGAAATAGTCCAACGGCGTCAAATCGCACAACCGAGGCGGCCAATCGACTGGACCATTTCGTGAGATAACACGTTCTCCAAACTTGATTTGCAATAAATTGATTGTGACATTCGCTGTGTGGCGCTGTCCTGTTGGAACCACATGTCCTCCAAGTCCATATCATCCAATTGGGGCCAAAAATATTCGGTTATCATTGAACGGTAGCGATTCCCATTCACAGTAACGTGCCGGTATTGATCATCACGGAAGAAGTACGGCCCAATGACGTCGCCGGCCCATAAACCGCACCAAACCGTAATTTTTTCGGGATGCAATGATGACTCATGGAGTACGTGTGGATTGCTGTCTGACCAATAACGCATATTTTGTTTATTGACGAAGCCATTCATTATGACAACCATAAATTGGAAGTAGCGCTCTTAACGTTGAGGCCACTGACTCCGAATGTCGGTAGTAAATTTTAATAATTTCGACTCGTTGTTGGCTCGTATATCTTTCCATCATGAAATGGCAAACCTTACCCAGTGTAGAAACGGTAATGACATATCATTATTTTTTGGACTACCAGTAATGACACCCACTTACCTTCTGCATTATTTTAAAACATATAATAATGAGTTACTGATAATGACTTATTTTTATCATTATTTCAAATAGAAAATAATTTTCTAGATTTTTTTTGAAAATTTTTTGAAATCTATTTTTAGACTCAATATTTTCTAAACACTGGTGAGAATATATTACGACATAATTTTTAATTTTTTGTATGTTGGCGAGTAAGTATACTTGTGTGCAGCAGGTCAATTATGTTTTTATCTATTAAATATTACATGTCGATATAGCTCAGATGGTAGAGCTATTTATTGACTGGCAATCTGTAGACCCAGGTTCGATTCCCGCACCAACAAATTTTATTTAAAAACAAAAAATACAATAAAAAATATTTTTTTTTATATAATTTATTTTTTTTTTTGAAAATTTATTTTTAGACTCATTATTTTTGTCCGTACTGGTAAGCACATATGTAACGATATATTTTTTGATTTTTCGTATGCTGGTGTGTAACCATAACTCATTATTTTTCGCGACATCGCCATATAAAGGTAATAAGAAATGTAATAACAAAAGTAACTAGTTACCATTACCAAGTATGTAGTTACATAACCACATATCTGGTAATGATTTTCTACACTGGGTACTGAAGAGAAATGTCAAAAGAGCGGCAAGAAATATGGCGTCGTTTGCTGTCCCTGTCTTTCTACTTTTGTAGCGTCCCTGATGAAGAACCCTTTATATTTGCCAATGCTTCATTAAGAAATTATTGTAACTGTTTTTGCCTTCTAGCGTGCTCTTGTGGAAATATTGGAAACCAAAGTTAAAATTTTGATAGGATACGAATCCTAGACGGTTAAAGATATTTTAAAAATGTTAATTTTGTGTACTTTTTATGGAGAATTCTTCATTTTCTTTAAGGCGCGTTTACAATGGTAGGATGACTCTACGGAAATGTTAACTGTTCAAAATGCAGAGTAGAGTTACTTCCAAAAATATTTGACATTTCAGTACTTATCCAGTTTTTCGCAAATGTTTGAAGTCGATTTTCCCTGTTTTTAATGTTAAATATTATTTTATTTTGTTTGTTTTTCGAATTAAAAGGATTATGTGTTTATTTTTGCTTTTTAAATTTTTTTTAAAATAATAGTGGTATTCATGAAACGTCGTATCTTCCTTGTAGCGTAAACCTTGTATTTATACACAATAAATGTCAAATATAGTTTACAAGCCCTGGTAAATTTATGCACCTATTTTTATGTGTAAACTTTTTGGTATTTATATACAGAGACAATTAATTATATAAAATATACACATTTGAAAATTGTCTAATATGAAATTTATTTGATTTTCTTTTATTTGTTTTTATAAATTTTATTTTAGAATCAATAGGAAAACATCAGTATAAATAAATCCGTGTGTTATATTTAGAAATTAACAAAAAAAAATTTAATTTGATTGTAAAAAAAAACAATTTAGTGCAATGTGCGTTCATCTAAATATTCGTGTAAACTCATAAAATTACCACTTGTGTAAAAAAGTGCGGTTTAATGAATACCACTAATATGTTTGTTGCTTGTAACTTCTTGTAAAAAAACGACTATCCGTACATACCTGACTTTTTTTTTTTTGTAAACAAATAAAATTTAAACATTTGCGGTCGCCTTTGTACAAAAGCTGTTTTCGTACAAAGACTTCGCCGGAACGCGAAATGGAGCAATTATCCTGTGTGCCCTGCTCTACCTTTACTAACAAACGCATAATTCATTTGTTAGCTTTTGTTGTTTTTAATATTTTGTGAAATAAAAAAATACAAAAATTTCAAATATTTCTATGACAAATATTTTTCTTTACATTTGAAAGGGAAAAGCCAAGAATTTTTAAGATTTAGTAGCATTTTTATAACTACTTAATTTTTAATGGTCGGTCTCATACTTCAGGTTTAAACTTTAGTTAATAGTTAACCCAAAAAAATTTTTGTTGTTTTGTGTAAATTTTTTTGACATTTTCTTTTGTTTATAGTTAAGTTTAAGTTAAACCTGCAGTATGAGTTAATAGCCTAATTTCTTAAAACACTACACTTCACTTCACCTAATTTTTTAAAATTTTTTATTTTGTAAATCCCGGTGATGAACGCGGTGATCGTCTGTGGTGACTTACGTAGTTTAAACAAAATTATATGAAAAAGCAAATTTTGTAAATCACCAGACTGTTATTTTGATCACTTGAATTGTCAAATATATCACTTGCATTTTTTAGGTGTTAAATGAAAAATAATGCAATAAAACACCAAAAACTTAAGAAAAAAACACTAGAAAAAACTAATTAACGATAATTATGCTAAAAAAAACACATGGATAAGATAATCTAGCGGAATAAAAACAATTATAACACGACTTTATTTTTCAAAAATTTTATTGAAAAAGTACAGTGCAAAAAATTAATTTAAAGACCTAATCAGCGATTAACATTCTGCAACCGTATATATTACTTAAAAAATTTTACTTTTTCCACAATTTTTTTTTACGCGAATTCATTTTGCAACTTACCACCAAACTTTGTTATATGAAATGGGTATTATAGTCCCTAGATTATAAATTTAAAAAAACAGCACTTTAAAAATTGCAAAATAATAGCGGAACGCGAAAAAAGACTTTGTGCTAGAAAAAATTAATTAAAACATACAATCAGCGATTAACATTCTGTAAACGAATATAATGATGCAAAAATTTTCAATTTGTAAAATTTTTTTCGGTATTTTTTTTTCCAAACTTTTGTGTATAAAATTCGTATTATAGTCTCTAAATTATGAATTAAAAAAAAACACACTTAAGAAATTGTAAAATAATGGCACAAAAAAACCGCACTTGAAAAAACCGCACTCTGATTAAGATATTTGATTAATTTTGTCTACCATTTTTTAAAGATATTTTGCACATTGAAACAAATGTATTTTTTTTTTTTTGTTTACATTTTTATTCTATTTTAAGAAATACCAATAATAAATTATATAAATTCCAACAAAAAACGGTTAAAATTTGTCTATTTTTGCAGAAATATGGCAACTCTTAAACGTAAGTATTTGACAATTCAAGTGATAACGTAAAAATCAATTACGAATACGTAGGGATTTATAAAATAACATTTTTTATTCCCCGCGTTAGGTGAGTGAAGTGATGTGTAGGTGATGTGATAAACACAGGTGATTTACAAAATTAGGCCAATAGTTATATATTTACCCCTAAATTCATAAACGCTTTGTAAAATTATAGGAGGTTCATTGAACAAATTTTGTATGAAAATGACGTTTTGTAAACCTGCTATAACTTTACAAAGCATTTATGAATTGAGGGGTTATTATATAATTCCATATAATATTCGTATATTATTGCATATTGTATTTTATGCAATAATATAGGACTATATAAAAACTTGTTGACCTGAGTATGGGAAAATTAAAATTTGATTTACATATAGCGTTTTTGGTCATAAATCGGGAGTTACCTGTATAATTTAAATGAAAAGGATTCCTCTATGTTTGTATTGAAGAAGGGTGTTGTTTTTCACATTTAACTATTGATTTTATAATTAAAATTCTGAAAACATTTTAATTATTATTCTTCATACTATTTACTTTTTGCAAATTTGTTCATATACACATGAATAGTTTCTAAATATTAGTGGTATTCATTAAACCGCACTTTTTTATACAATTAGTTATTTTATGAGTTTGTACGAATATTTAGATGAACGAACGCACATTATACTAAATTGTTTTTTTACAATCAAATTTAATTTTTTTTGTAATTTCTAAGTATAACACATTTATTTATTTATATTGATGTTTTTCTATTGATTCTAAAATAAAATTTATAAAAAACAAATAAATTTTATATTTGAAAATTTTCAAATGTGTATATACATAAATACCAAAAAGTTTACACATAAAAATAGGTGGATAAATTTATCAGGGCTTGTAAACTATTTTTGACATTTATTTTGTATAAATACAAGGTTTACGCTATATAACAGGAAGATACGACGTTTAATGAATAGCACTATTATTAATATGAGGGATTTCAAAACTTTTGAGGAAATAATATTTTCAAATTTTTTTTGCTACATAAATGTCTTTATGTGTTTGTCGATGTTTAAGCAAACTAACCGCGATCTCGTTAATAATTTTTCGTTAACGAAACGATTATAGATCTCATTAAAAGCATCATACGAGTATATCAAAATATTAATTATACCTCTAAACAATATTAAAATACACTCAAAAATATGTTATCAGATACTAATGTTATTAATTCAATACTTTCAAATTAGGAAAATGAGAATACTTTTTGAGGTTAGGAAAATTTTGTTTGATCCATAAGTTTTTAAAATCCTAAAAATTCCGATTTTAGTATGAAGCTAATTAAAGGCTTTCATTTGATAAAGATTTCGGCAGAATCCATTCATTCCTATAGATCTCAAAGCAAAATGAGTTTGGAAAAATTTGCCACTGTAGCCGCTAAAAATGATTTTTTTTTTGCATATTTCCAATTAGTTAATCGTAACGATTAACTCAAGATATTTAACCACATTCTCAAGTATTTTTTTTTTTATAAAATAAATGCGAAAAAAAATTTCCCATGTTCGAAGACCTTAGAACCGTAAAGTTTGCGTGTCCTAGTTTTGAAGTGTAGTCATGGTATAGTCTACCTAACTCTATCAATCATTTCTCTCACAAGGAAGGTGCCTCAATGGCTTCCCTCTAATCTTAATGAGATTCGGATATGTAATAGAGAAGAAAAAAATTATGTACACGTATATTTTAGGGTTAAAAAGTGAGTTAAAATTACCCAATTTTCGGTGTTTTTACTTAACTTATTATAATTTTAAAGAATAATAGACAAACTGACATCAAATAAAAGCTTTTTTGGGAACTCATCCACCGGTATTATACAAAACATTTCCGGACATGTTAAACTTTTTCTGTTATTCAAGTATTATTTTTTATCGAAGAGCATATTTGGATGGGGATGTCTGAGCTTTTTTCGATATTCAGTATCGTTCGGCTTTAGGACGACTTTTCCCACAGCGTCTTTTTCACCAATATTTCAAATAAGTGGCAACCCTGGGTCCACAGCAAGGGCGGTATGGGTATCAACATTTTTATATTCTCGAGTACTTTAACGTTGTGTAGAAATAAATTTAAATTTCGTAAATTTCAGACATGTTTTCATAAACGATGGATTCAGAATGATGGAGTACTTCACTTTGCAGAATCGAAGAAAACACATGTGGATTCCTTTCTTATCAGTTCAAAAAAATAACAGTCCTCCAAAGTCAGTTTGAACAGACCTCGAAAATTTTTTAAATTCCTCATATACACTGTCGAACCCCAATTTGCGGCACCTTTGGAGTTGGCATACACGATTCATCTGCCAGTAAATTTGGGACGATAATTTTGAAACGATTTGTTTTTAAATCAAAAAGTATTTTGAATTAAAAAAAAATTATTTGAAGTGTATCCTCCTAAATGTACGGAACTGGTGTCCAGATTTTCCAATTCCAAAGTGGGCACAAATAGGGGTTCGACTGCACTTAATTATATACAAATGCTAATAAAATATTAAAAATTCGTTTTGAGAAAAGGTGCATAAATGACATTCAGTATTTTTTTTTTTAACTTTTGATTTGTATTTTTTGTCGAACTATTGTTGGAAAACGTCCAGCCATCCATATTAGTTTCACACTCAATCGGTAGAACAATACGTTGACTAAAGAAAGGGTGCATAGTGCTAAGAAATACAATTAGTAATAATTATCATTTATAATACGAGAAATATAAAAAATATTTAATAAAAATTATGTTTTTCTGTTTATTCACAGTATAAAAATAAACTCCTCAAAATGACTGACCAAAATGGCCATATATCGAATTCAAATGACACAGTGTTGGATATTCCAACATTGGGTGGTGGTGGTACGTATACATATGAATATTTAATTAAAGAAACATTTATTGATTAATATTATTATTTGATTGTACATAATTGCATTTAGATACTCCTGTCATTCAAAAGAACTACGTTAACATGAATGAAAAGATGGAAATTATTGATATAGGTAAGACTAAATTCGTTTAGTTCAAATTTAATTTATTTAAGTACATACTTCCCAGCAAAATATCAGTAATGAGTGCTCATCACTAATATCTAAATAATAAGCTGTAGAATTAGGGTCGACTGCATATAATTCGGTGTCTAAACTCATTATTTTTGTTCGACAATGTCGTTTTTGGAAGTAGTTGTCCATATTCGCTGCATGAAAAAAAGCATGTGCACCCACTTACCCGGTGCATTCCTAAAATATATGAAATAAGTAGTTATTCGTGTGCTGATCAGTAGTTAAAAAATAAGTGGTTAGAAGTTGTTAAATAATAAGCATTCCTAAAATATATGAAATAAGTAGTCGTGCGTATGCTAGACTGTTTATAAACACGACTTCGTCTAACAACAATAACTAGTACTGACGTAGAATTATACATAAGTAGTAAAACATTTTAGTTTCATTATATAACCACTTATTTGGTAATTAAAGATTTTGCTGGGTTATGCATAATAATATGCACGTTTATTTTTTTCCCCCCAATATTAATTAGACCTGTCAGTAATTGACAATAAGTCAGTATCTTTATAATGGGTGCTAAATTATCCTAAATCAATACCTAAGATAATTATGCTTTATGTTAGTATAATTTAAGCAAATAAATCATAATTCATAAGATAGCATTTATAATAGTTTTTTACGCCAAAAAAGCGAGCAGGTAGTCCCGAAGGTGTGAAATGATTTAGTCGTCTGGGCATCAGAGTCTCATTATCAGCAGTCGTCTTATTGTTAGTTCAGAGTTTGAGTGTAGTAAGGCGATTGGTGTGTTTTAAGCTGCAATTTCGAATTACTACTGTTACGATTTTAACGCCTTGATCGCGATGAAGGTTCTTATCTGTGATAAACAATTCTGAATCCACAATAGTTCTTAGAATTTTGGATTGAATACGTTTTATAATTTAAAACACGCTTATAAAATGAATTAAGTATGAAAAATATCTTTTATAAGCCATTAAAAAATTTGAAAAGCGATTATGCATATGACTAATAGTTGACTTAAGGGTTTAGATAAGAAAATCTTTACAAATTTCACTACATCACATTGATTTATTTTTCATTTTATTCCACTTAAAAAATGTAACGAATTTTTTTCATTAATGTAAAGTCCTAATTTCTTAAAATATATTCAAAACTGATATAATTAAAATTTTTAACGAAAATAAAAAATATTTTTCCAAAAAATTAATGAATTAATTTCGAAGTTTTTGGCAAATTCGTATTCAGAATACTAATATTTATTAGAAATAATGAAGGAACTCACAGTTTAATTGCTAAGCGTCTTCAAAAATTTTTCGGTAATTTTATGTATGTAGTTGTAATATTACCGGGAAACTTTTACACACATTTTTTCTGAATGAATAAAATGAGCAATTGAACTAAAATTAGTGAATAGTTCAATTGAACTAGTTCAACCCATCTGATTATATAACAGCTGATAAAAAAAATTACCCAAATTTATGCGAAAAATAGTCTGGGCTTCTTCGAGCAAGAAGAAGAATAGTACTCTCCATGACCCAATTGTGGAGTACGAGAACACAACTACATATTATCAATATACATACATGTTTTTACAGAGCTATTATTTTTCTTTATGCTATTGTTGTTGCTTCAACCAAAGGTCCTTTGGTAGTAAAGAAAATGTATCACGGACCATCACTTTGTAAAATCTTATGTGTGTTTGAAAACAGCAGCATGAACTAACTGTTCAATAAAAGCTGAAAGTCAATATTCGATGTATGATCTTTTTGAGAGAGGAAACTAACAACTTTAAAGTTATTGCGTTGTGGTATTTTAAGGTTAACGGTATTTGAATTTATTTTGTTATGGTATTTTAGGCTTAACGGTATTTTAATCATTTAGTTAGGGTAACGGTTTAGTAAGGTTAACGGTATTTTAAAGTTAATGGTATTTTACGTTATTTCGTTAGTGGTATTTTAAGGTTAACGTTAGTCATTTGAAAGAGTTTTCAATCGTTATTGGTATTTTAGGGTTAGTGTTTGCCAACCGTGAATATTTTTAAATATACTTAGGCCCGATTACTGAATGTTCAGTTAGCTACTAACTGGGACTTTAACTGACACATTTGACATTCAGTAATCGGGCCTTAATGGCTTTTGATCCCTAACCTAGTGTCTACAAATGCAATGAAATGTGCAAAGAAATTTGAAAATAACACACAAAGCAACAACAATGAAAATAAATTTGTTGTTGCTTTGTGTGTTATTCGTAAATTTTATGGCATATTTTACTGCATTTGAAGACAATAGGTAAAGGAAAAACTATAGTTTTATTTATTGACATGTGCACTATGAATAACGTTACGAACAGGATTTACATTATGATCGAAATCGAGTTAAAAGTAGATTTCGATAGCTTTCGACGGAAATCCAATAAAAATTTGGGATTTCAAACAGGAAATGAAATCCCAATTTAATTTGGATTTCAGCGAAATCCAAATTGAAATCCAATTTTTCTCTCATATTTGCAGAAAAGTAGGGAAGTTTGCAGAAAAAGTGGCAACATTCAGCAGCTGTTTATATCATAAAAAATTAATAAATAATAAATTTTAATAACTTTAAAAAATTAAGGAATAACATAATAAAGTCTGTTATTTTTAATTGAAAAAAATATTTGAAGTTGAAAACGGCTATTTTATTGTATCCGACGAAGAGAAACTATGAAAAATCATTTGATGGCGCCGGTAAGACCACTGACAAAACATTGAATATTTTAGCTTTCTACTAATCATCCATATAATTAAACACATTTCTTAGCAAATATAACATTGTATCTTTCATAATATAAATGATTTTTGTGTTCCGCCATTAAATAAAATGGTTTTTAGAAAATCTTTTAATTTTGGTTATTTTTTAAGGTTAGTTTGTTTACAAAAAAATTGTTGTTGGCCGATCGAAATCCCATTCACCTGTCAAATATTCTAATGTAAACGATATAGATTTCGAATTGGATTTCAAAACGAAATCTAGGAACATTTTAACAATGTAAATTCGCTATAAAACGCGGAAAAATTTAATTTTTAGAGAAAATTTATATGTAAGTGGAATTCAAGGAAGCTGTTAGTTAAAATAGTTTGAAAAATGTTATAAGACGAGATGTCTTATGAAAATTTTATTCAAATAACAATAACGTTTAAATTTGAAGGCATCTTTGTTTTATGGAAAAATTCTTAGATTACGACAACATTTACTTTGTATTTACAAAACCCAAAATTCTGAATATCTTTTCCACAGATACCAATGACATATGTCAAAAATAGTTTTGTTTTTTGTTTACATTACAGAGTGTGCTAGAAACAAAGTGCTCTATATAAATTGTACGGAACTGTTTTTGTATATACAGTGCACAAAAAAAAAGTTGGACACATTATATATTAAAATGAAACGAGCTGTAATCGAAATAAAAGACAAAAAACCAAAGAAGATATTGAAAACCATATAATTACTCTTAATTTTACGCAGGGGTATGGCATCACAAAAAAATAAGTTATAAAAACATCGTTATCACTAGATGGCACTTTATTAAAAAAACTGTCAATTTTCTTTTTTATTTAAATTTAAATAAAAACAAACAACAAAGCAAAAAAACAAACGGATATCTCAAATTTTATTATTTGAATATATTCCGCGTTGTTTTTTTCCATATTTTGAACAGTTTTCAGCAGTTTTTGAGTTTTTAAATATAGGCTCAACTGATACTAATTTCAGCGCCCTCTACCGGTGAGTAGTGTAAGTTTTGATTTTCTATCTCTTTAATTAATAGTCTCTGATTTTACGTACAATGTGCTTATGTTGTTTTAAAAAGAAATTCAAATAACATGGTTGTTCATTTTATTTTATATAGTGTCCAACCTTTTTCTTTGTGGGCTAAGCCCACCCTAGACTGATTTTTGCCCACCCCAGAATTTAAAAAAAATCTACCTAGAATTCTTTTATCTATAATTTTGATGGCTAAAAGTATCACAATATTACTTTTTTTATATCAATTAATACTGTGTTTTTGGTTTGGGAAAATCTCTACTAGATTCCTAGGCAGCTAAGTTGTTGCAATCTAAGGGTCAGTTCTATAGTCAGAACTAAGATCGATTTTTGTTTTAAATATTTCTTAAATAAGAAAGTTGTTTGAAAAATTCTTACCTAAGAAATATTTAAGAAACAAATCGATCTTAGTTCTGATTATAAAATTGACCATAAGAGTTTTTCTTTAAGAACAATTATTAGAATCGAAAAGTTGTTCAATAATAGAAATATAACGCATAATCTTTTTTGGTGAGTTAAATATCTTTGATTTCATAGTTTTCTAAATGAATAATTAGTTAATATCTAACTAGGAAGTTTCTTAAAACTAAACATTACTATGTTATTTTAATGAAATTTCAATATTTTGGAAAAAAAAATTTAAGATGAACATCTCACTGTTCACTCGGTAATTCAGGTGATCAAAATATGGGGTTAGAAAGGATTCGTCCGAAGTAGACGAATTAGACAGGTTGATCTTAGATTTCTTTTCTCTATCATAATAATCTGAAAATATAGCTTGGAACACATTCATTGTACGAGGTTTTCTTCAGAAAAATAGATGCACTTTTGGGCAAATAAATAGCAGAAAATTAAGGGTCGCTTGCCCACCCCAGAAAAATGGTCAAGGTACGCCAATGAACAAGGCCCTTTTCTTTTTTAAAAGATTAAGATTAATAATTGTTTGATTAAGATTAAGTTTGAAGCAAATGAATTCTTTAACAATTTTAGTACCACATCTAGAAAGTCTTTTAACATTTAAAACTGTCAGATTTTGTGTTTTTTTTTCAATTAAAACGAATTTTAAATTTCTTTAATTTTATCTAATATTAGCTCTTGTAGACCAATAACATAGTTTGGAAGAAAAAACTGCTCTGTATTAAATTAATTCTTAAATTTTAAAAATTCAATTACAAGACTATTAATGGAACTTTATAAAAAACAAATTTAGGGTGGGTGCGAACTGGCTAAATAAAATCTAAACTAAATTCAGGTTACAAAATTTCTATGAAATTTGAAAAAGTTTTCGAAAAATATTCAAAAAAATTTAAAACCCTTTTGTCAATTTGTGTTTAGTTTAGAATTTATTTAGCCACCTCGCGCACGGCCTTAAAAATCATATTAAAAATTCAAGATAAGGCTGAATTTTTTGCTTAAAAAGCGGGATAAAAATTCAATGCGGAACAAGCCTTTTAAAACGCGATGGGTTGTAAGGGTTGTAGAAAAAAAATCTGTAAAAAATTTTGCTAAAGCAGAAAAAACTGCTGAAATTTATAGATTTTCTTTGCTGTTAAATATACAGAATTTAAGTTATATTTCAGTTAAATTTTATTTAACTAAAAACTTTATCCTGGTGGAATCAGCAACAAATTTTAAGGACTCTTAGTAGAAAAAAAGCATTACGTAAAATAATGTCCATTTGTTTTAGATTTCTTTAATGCGAATATAAATATAATTTTCTGAAATCAGCAGTCCACTATATTTTTATCAAATATTTCTGGTGGTTTAATCAGGATTATTTGCATTTAACTAAATGTAATTAAAATTTTTCATTGAAAAAATAAATCGTGTTATATGGCATATAAAAAAAATAATTATCTTTAATTTGAGACCCCAATGAATAACGTAGCACAAATACTTTTTAAACCCCATTCCAAAATAACGTGAGTCGCGTGTGGTCTATGAAACAATAACTTGACGTCTCCACGAGACATAAATAGAATCAATATTAAAACACGAAAAATACACGCAGAGCAAAAAAAAAATTTTTTGTGTTATTGTTTTGCGTGTACTTTTCATGTTTTAAAATTAATTTTAAGTCTCGTATAAACATCAAGTAAACAAAACAAAAGGAAACAATATTTTTGGTTAGCTATCACGGATGGAAATGCTGATTATGTTTAACTTTAATAAAAGTTTATTGCACGTTTATGGGGTTCTACTTAATAGCCTAGTTAATAATAAAAGTGAAATCTAAACAAAAATATTGGATCAAAAAAGTATTCTCCAATAATTTTTTGATACCGAAATGAAAAACCTATTTCCCATTCCTGTTAGAAATAGTTTAGTTGCAGCCAACTTCACACTAGAACGTTACGCCAATCTTGGATTTTTCAACATTTTAAATTGTGCGTTCGACGTATTTAGAGAGCGTTCACACAAAAAATAAAATTCCGTACACTCAGATAAAAAAGTTAGTAAAACATTTTGTAAACAGTTTCCAATCGCACTTTACTATTTTTATACTGATTTTTAGTACCAGTTTTTTTTATCATTTTTGCTATTCTTTTTTTTTACTAATTTTTGCTGCTGATTTCAGCAAAACATTTTACTAATTTTTCAAAACCGAGTGCTAAACTTACCAGAAAAATATACTAACTTAACAAAATTTTATTTACAAAAATTCGTTGATTTTTCACAATTCTTATTTAGTTTATATTTGTTACTATATTAGATTGGAAATAACACTCAGACAATTTTATTGTATCCCCAATGCATAGAAAGCAAGGTTGGTTACCGTTATCGTTATAATACCGTTATTGCTAAAATACCGTTTCAAATTGAATACCGTTACCGTTATCGATACCTCTAAAAAAATTTCCAAATACCGTTATCGTTACCGATACCGTTATTTTTATGGGTAGTTACCGGTATTTTACCGGCATTTATTATTTTATATAAAAATTCAAATTTTTTTATTTCTTATTTTGTAATCTTGAGTGTTTTTTTACAAAAAAATTTAAAGATAATAATAGTACTTATTAAAACTACCAGTATTGAATTTATAGCTTAAAATCTGTATTTTCAGTACTTAAAATTAAAAATATGCCATGTTTTTACTTGTTTTTATATGTTTTTAATATAATTTTGAATACCGGTACGTACCGATATTGCTGTTTCGATAACGGTATACCGTTAAATACCGTTACCTAAACAAACGAAATCCGATACCGTTACCGTTACCCTTACCGTTATTCGTTTCGGTAACCAACCTTGATAGAAAGGTAATAACTAGAGAACCGTTTGCAATTTGACTCCAAATTTCAAATACGATGAAGTAATTGTACCAATGTTTCCAGTTTTGACGATTTATCGTCATTTTGACGATTTTTTACTATTGGAAATAGCCAAATGACGATTTGACGATTTTGCTCTTTAAAATGACGATTTTTTTCAACAGGAAATATAGCAACAATTGTTCAAAAATACGTTATTTTTCCATTATCTAAATCAAAAAATCTGAAAATTTATTTAAGTAACCCATAAAATTGTATCATAATATTTTTATTTAAAGTAGTAATTTTAGAATCTGAAAGTTTTTTGTAGGAAAACTAACACAGAATCTCGTAATTATTTTTATCTAAAAGGGTTTTCCCAAAATCCCTAATGAATGCAACATGTTTTTCGAAGGGATTTATATCTCATATCGGACACTTTCTTCATGTAAATTCTTTAGTAGGTACCTGTGAAATATCTCTATACTAAGTACTTTAAAATCTAAAATTTTTTCGATACGAAAAATGTTTTTAAAAGTGAACTTTTTCTTTTGAACAATTAATTTATATCGTGAATTTTCAATACATACATAAATAAAATTGTTTGAAATTTTGAGATACGAGTATTAGAGGATTATTTTTTTAAATAAAACACTTCGGTGAAGTGTTGCGTTATTTCTATAGAAATTGTTTTTGTTACAAAATCAATTTACATTGAAAGTTTCCAGCATAAAGTAATCGGAGATACTTGTGTGTACTTACTAGTATTTTCGAGTGCTTTCAAACTCTACACACAAGCTGGCTTACTTTACCCAGGGTATAGCTGCATTGTAATGGCCCACAAGCCAATATACTTCGTAAGTACACACAAGTATAGTGGCATGTAAGTTAGACAAAATTTTTGAAAATTTTCAAATATTTTGTGTTTCATATACAATTGTTATACACAGGTATCCCATATCGTAAGTACGCACAAAATGAAGTACACCAAATCGATTACATTGTGTGGCCTTACACGTTTTTCTAAAGGGATATGATTATTTAAGTTTTCACGATTTTTAAAAATATTTTGACGATATTTCAAAACGCAATGACGATTTTGACGATTTTTTCAATAATATTTGACGATTTTGTACCCAATTAACCTGGCAACATTGAATTGTACATGTTTTACAATCAGTGTTGCCAACAAATTTTCAAAATAAATGTCTAGATCAGACCCAAAAATCGCTAGAAAGTCACTAGATTATAAACAGTGCAAAAATTTAGCGATTTTATCGCTAGATTGTTGAAAAATGGTACTTAAAGGAGTTTTTTACTCAAAAATTTCTTTAATATGTTCAGAAGAAGTGTTATAAACTTTTAAATAATGAAAAATTTTACGATTAAGGTTTTAATAATGAATCCCGATTTTCATTGAATTAATATTAGTATTTAAAATACTCAATAGAGGGCATTATGCGGTAAAAAAGTACATACCCATATTTTATTGAAATGTGCATTTTTTAGAAAGTTTTTGCTACTAAAATCGTTTAAGAAGTTTTTTTTGTAATAAAACAATATCAATATGCGAATTTTGCAATATTTTTCAACATAAAACCAATTTTTAGAAATTATATTACGGCTGATAAAAAATCGCCAGATTTTTGGCTAATAGCTACAGGACAATTTTTCCCGCTAGGGGCGAAATAAAATCGCTAAATCTGACGAGAAAATCGCCGTTATGGCAACACTGTTTACAATCGAAAGAAAAAAATGTTTTTTTATTAATTTTTTTTTTTAGATTTTACAGTTTGTTTATTTTTTAGTACACTTTTTTTTAATTTCAGCAGATTGATTTTAAATTTCAGTTTACAACCATTTATTGAAATTTAGTTGCGGCAACTAATTATTTATACTAATTTAAAATTATTGATATTTAGTAAATTTTGTCACTGATTTTGGCAAATCAATTTTGAATTGCAGTTTAGAACAATTTTGATAAAATTTAGTAGCGGCTACTAATTTTTTCCACTAATTTTGTTGTACTACAAATCAGCAGACATTTTATTTATTTTTTATTAGTAAAAAAATACCGCTGGGCTCAAAACAGTTAAATTTCCCGTAATAACAGCAAAATTTTCAGTAGCCGTTACAGACTTTTATGGTTGAGTGTAATTTTAAGATAATAGGATTTATTTTTACACAATGTACTATGGCCGAAAATCGCAGTCTCGGCAAAAAATATTTCCTGACAACCTAGCGTCACCAAATTTGGTATGCAGACATACAAAGTTATATTTATTAAAACTCTCCTCATATACTTTGCTACAGATGTTTGTGGAAATCGTACAAATATTTTGGAAAAAATTGTGCTGATCGAGCCAGCTTTTTCTTGGTGCTCCCATATGAACGCAGCCACATTAAATTTTTTAAAGATAGTTATCTTTAAAGTAAAATACCGCCATAGAACTCTATGTAGAGCTCCTCAGCAGTTAAAAAAATATCTGTTTAAAAATGGGCGCACTACGCTCAGACTGAGCGGTTACTGATCAGGTCGTTCAGCAGATAGTTGTACAACTGTTGTGGAACTGTTGACTATTAATTGTATTTGCCGAACGCACCCAATGTTTTAATTTTATAAAAATTTTATTGCTTCACAACTGATAATAAGGCTTTTTTTAATCACTGGATTTATTTTTGGATTTATTTTATTTTGTTAAAAAATCCATATTTTGTTTTTAATTTTCAAAATTTATAAATTTTATCAAAATATAATACTTATTCGCCAATGAAATGAACTAGTTCGTTCATGAACGACACAACTCTATTTCAAAGCTGTTTAACATTTCTGACCTCACCCCTTCCGAATTTAATGGCATTTGTCGGATGATGTTATAATGAACAGTAAAAATATGTTAATTTTTATGGGCATTAAATATGCCTGATTAACACTACAAGCTAAAAACCAGTAGTTTTTGAAAAGTTTCAGTTTTTGGTTCAAAATTTGTATGGAATGTGAAAAGTAAATACAAGTAGTTTACAAAAACTACCAGTTTCTGGTGTTTGTAAATATAGTATTATATATTTTTACTTAGCTACTAAGACATTTGCATTCTCTAATAATAATAAAAAATTATAATTATATTTATTTTAGCTTCCCACAATATCTATGGCGAAAAATGTGTTGTCATTTTTGTCAGTTTAAATTATTTTCATAATACTTATCCCTTATCTTATCAATTTATAAAATAAATATAAAAAAATAGCCTTCATTAACATTAAACATAATCAGCAAATCATTATTATTTTCCAAAAATACATATGAAAATTCATCATTACTGGTATAATTTATATTTGAAGTCCACTCATAAAATAATGTCGGTAAAATCAACTGAAAATGAAAAATAACTACAAATTTTATTTAGATTTCGTTTAAAAATTAATATTAATTTAATATTGCTGTAATTTTGGCTGCTAAAATTCAACTAACAAATACACAATAGGCCTTTTTTTTTAATCACTGGATTTATTTTTGGATTTATTTTATTTTGTTGAAAAATCCATATTTTGTTCTTTAATTTTAAAAATTTATAATTTTTATTAAAATCTTATACTTATTCTCAAGAAAATCATTAAATTTTGTAAAAATGTGAACACAGGAATTGAAATAAGCTAAATCCAAAATGGATTTAAAAAATAAATCCGTTTTGGATTTGGCTTAATTTTATTCCAGAAATTGCATTTTCGCAAAATTTAAATTTTTTCTTTCACATTACATTGGGGAATAAGTGTTAGATTTGGATAAAAATATAAAATTTTGAAAATTAAAAAACAAAATATGGATTTTTCAACAAAATAAAATAAATCCAAAAATAAATCCAGTGATTAAAAAAAAGGCCAAATGATAGACAACTGAAATGTAGTAATATATATTAGAAAAACCAATTTCATTGTTTTAGGTAACCTTTAGTAAAAAAAAAGAAAACAGATAGACTATATAGCTAAAAGGTTGATGTGTAAAGAGCGACAATTTTACGAACGCCATTTTTGATTTATCTAGAAAACTGTCCAGCCGATATAACGCAACAAACCAATGCCCTTATTTATATGTTGTGACGAACAATACAAAATTTTATTTCTAAAGAAAATGCTCAAAATGTACAAAAAATTTTATAAATTCATAAAAATATTATAATTTTTTGCATGTCGAGGGAAATCTATATAGGATAAAATTTCTTCCCTGTAACAGATTTTGCCCATTTTCATACACGTTCCTACCAAATTTCAGCTCTCCTTCACTGCCAGGTTTGATTTTGTTGATATTTTTATATGACAAAAACAAGCTAAAAATTGGACTAAATTTATCAATATTGATTGAAAATATATATAATTTTATTTAAAATTTTCCACTAACAAATAATATTGTCATAGTAATTTATTTTAATAATAATAAACAAAACTGCTTTTTTGTCCAGTAATTCTTACTCGAACAATTTTTCGAGTAAGGGGTAAAATCGTCTATAGGGAATATTAACAAAAACTTGGTTTCTCTTAAAATAAGTTGTATTTAATGTGTTCTACTACATATTAGAAAATTTTTACATTTGAAAATTTATTGACAACGTTAGAAGCAATACTCTAGTAAATATGACGAGTATTAAGGCGGGTAAATAATGTAACAACAGCATTTTAAAGGGCATGTTTGAGCGGTTGTCAAAAATTCAATTAACAATATTTTTAATATTTTATTTTTTATTTAAAAACCATGTTATTGTAGTATTTTTAAAAAATATCAGTTTTATATTTCCCCAGGCAAACTCGCCAGAGTTTCCACTTCATTACTGGCCTTTTTCAAAAAGGCAAAATCGGCTGTGCAGCCTTCTTTAATTATCGGAAAATAAAAATGTAAAGTAATTCTTAATTCCAGATAAATTCTCTAGTCCTTATCGTGGCCCGATTTTTATTTTTAAAATTTTTTTAACAAATTTGCCACACAAACTTAAAAATTCCAAAAAAAGGCAAGAAAAAAACCTTTGCTCGGGAATATAAAATTTATTGGGCCAAAATTAAAAAAGAAGGGCCACGATAAGGACTAGAGTTTTTTGTTGCCTACGAAAAAAACTCCGGATCGATTAACTCGCCTTGGCTGTACAGTAGCGTACAAAATGTTTGCTACTTTTGATCAATAAATCCCAAACCACATAGTGAAAGTGCCAGTGAACAGTGGCAGAGAAGATACAAAAACTGCCTTATCGACAAAACGTCGTACTGCGGTCGACACTGCGTTTATGTGGTTTAGGCTTAAGTGATACATTTGTTGTAGTTCATTTACATAAAAAAATTTTGTAAGAATGTCAAATAAAAACACACAAATAAAATTCGAAAACAAAAATTTTAAAAAATAAAAGGAAACTATAGAAAAAGTGTATTTAAAAACCAAACAAAGAAAATATCGTTCGGCAGAGTAAGTAATCACAAAGCGCTATAAGTCACCGGTATCGGTTTAAGGTTTCTCTGCCGAATGCTACCATTGATTACTTTTATGGCTTATAAAAATCCATCAATACCTGCCTCATATAACGTGCCTTCGCCCACCATCGAGGAATCGTAATTGGCTTTTCTTTAAAGACTGCGTGCAATTCTTGCATCTTTGGATGTAGTTTTTTTCTTTTTGTTCTGCTGCTAAAGACAATGATAAAAAACGCTCCCAAAAAATTTTGTATACAAATTTAATGCATAGAATATTACTTTCAGTGTGTTCCCGTACGTTCCCAATGTTACCGAAATTTACCCAAAGTTACCGAAATTTACCCAAAAGCGTTCCCGTACTCGAGAATTGGGTAAATGAGAGCGCTAATGCGAGTGTATTAGTGCTTCTCTTTTTACCAAAATTTACCCAGACTTTTTCTTCGGGTAAACTTTGGTAAAACAGCTGATGCAAATATAAACAAAAAACAATTGTGAAATTAAATTAAAAATTGTAATTAAATAAAGAAATAAGCAAAAGAAACTTGGTTTTTTGTTAAAATTAATTGAATAAAATCAAAAACAACTTTTAAATGCGAATAAATATGTCTATTTGTGCCGATTTGCAAACTGAAATTATACGTATTTTCACATCAGTGATGGGATTTTTGGCACAATCTAAGATTGATTGGTACAATGGCACAACCGATACTATATTGGCACATTTTGGTTATCTACAAAATTTAATAGAAAATGAATTTAAAAAACAACAATTCTTTAATTTTTAGTTTCTAAGCATTTATTGGTATTAAAATACCTTTTCGAATAAAGCAAAACTAAAAAATGGCATCGAAGATATTACCGAATAAAGCACCGTAAGTTGTTTTTCACGTGAAAAAATTTCTCTCAGACTTTAAATGCTTTAAATTGCAATTTAAGTTAAAAAAATTAACAATATTTTAATTTTATAACAAAGCCACAATCACAATTAACACAAAATGTCACTTTTTCACCAGAAAAATAATAGTCTTGTACATTAAATTTGCGTGAAAACTAAGTTTGCACAATTTTCACGTGAAACTCATTGTCGTGAAAAATAATTTTTTTTATATGGAGTATAACAGTTTTTTCACGTGAAAACTGAATAACTTACGGTGCTTAATCCATATAATTTTAAAAATTCAAATGCTATAAATTTATCTCAGAGCTTCGAAAGAATTAATTTAAGTTTAATTCATAAAGAAATTAATTCAGTTTTAGAAAATGTTTATATTTATGTATACCATTCCGTGCAACCATTCCTAAAGAATTCATTCATTGGCTGCATTCCCAAATCTTTAATAAGTATCGGATGAATTTAATTTATCATTTACTTTTTAATTGAAAGAAAATTTTAATTCATTCAAATATAATTAATTCCATAAGAATTCAAAATAATTCCATAAGAATGCATTTACAAAATGAAAGTTGAAAACACGGTTTCTAAGTGAAAATTGAGTTTTGGCACAATAAAGGCCCATTTGGCACATTTTAGTCACACACTTGGCACAAAAAAAAAAAAATTTCAAGTCCCATCACTGTTTAACATTATTCTTTGAAATAAGTTTTTGGGCTAGAAAAGTGGTTTTTTGCGTTCCTGTACTATTGGGTAATTTTGTCATTTTGTGAGAGGATTTTGTGCTTACTCTCATTTTACCGAACTTTACCCAAAAAGTAAAGAAACACACCTGATGTGACCAAAATATATTTTACAAAAAAACATGTGGATATTTTAGTTCTTCGATTTTTTTTATTGATATTTTTTTCTGAGCATATACTAAAGAGTATGCTCTATCCAAATAATAAAAAAACAAAATTTTTCCTTGAGTCGATACCCTCTTAAACAACAAAATAATTCTGATTCCTAAAAGATTCCTGGAAATACCCTTAAACTCTAAAATACGTTATAATACTCAAATGAAAGCTTAACTTCAGAGATTTTAAATTTGTAAAAAGTATTAACATTTTAAGGTTCAGCTCGATGAGATTGAGCCAAAATTGCTTTAAAGAGAGGTTTTTTTATGAAAATGTAGAAACCAAAAAATCTTGAAAGGTGCGACTTTATGTTTATTAGATTTTTGCCCATTAAAAAAAATCTTCATGTACATAACCCGGTGTCTTCAAATGCAATAAATTATATGATATGAAATGTCAAAACCATTGCAGAGAAACGTCAAAATGATATCAATTGCAAAGTGGTGGAGAACATTTGACCATTTCATGGTTAAGAAATATCACAGATTTTTCTGCGAAAAACACAAAATTTTATCAAACATTAATCTTTATCTACAAATAATAAATAATTAAACTCATTCCCATTCTTTTTTTTTAACAAATTTTCTGTTATTTTTTTTATTACAAAATAAAAATTAAAACGAAAAGTGACATTTGATGCCAGGCATCATTGCAAGACCCGCTTGCATGTCAGCGATATCATGATATTGCAATAAAATTAAAAGTCTTCACTTGAGATGAAATAATTTTAAGAATTGCTTGCTATCATTTTATTGCATGTCAAGACACTGCGATATTCGTCAACGAAGTTAAAAATTTTTAAACTATCATTACTATCTCAAAGAAAATGGGGGTTTGGTTATCTCCTAAACAAATGAAGCTAGAAACATGAATTTGGCATGGCAAGCTAGAAACCTTACAACTTCGGATACCAAATACAGACGTTTGAATATTTTATTGTTATATTTAAACAATTCGTTTACCCATATGATTTTTTAAATTTTTTGTTAAAAATTTGTGAATTAATAGTGGTATTCATCTAACTGGATTTATGCCATCGTAAACCGTGTATTTTTGTAATCGCGTATATTTATAACTTTACCTGTTTAGGAACGCACCTTTCAAAGCTATTCACATTTCAATTTTGCATTTAGCCACTTTTTCGATATTTTCATAAATTAACACAAAATTTTTTAAATTTGTATTATTTAAAAACAAATAAAAAACAACACACAAAAAAATTAAAAATAATTTTATTTTTGACAATATTCAAATGTATGTATAAATACGAAAAAGTTTACACACAAAAATGTAAGCGTATATTTACCAGGGCTCGTAAACTAGTTTTGACATTAATCGAGTAAACTTACAACATATACTCAGTATTCGAGGCGTAAATACTTTAAATGAATGCCTTTAATAAAAAGGGGATAAGAAATTTAAAATGTTATTTTTTTTAATTTGAGAACGTTTAACAATATTTTGAAATCAAAAAATCGGTAGTGGACGGATTAATAAAACGTGATGGGCATGTTTTTTTATAAATTCTGAAGTATACAAATTGTTAATTTTATATACTGAATTTTAATATACACATGTGTATGCAATGAAAAAAAAGTGTACTTCTTTTTTAGTGATTGTAATACCTTTTTTCCTCGATGTACTTTTTTGTCGGTTTCTTATATGGCAACCCTACCTTAAGACACGTCGGTAAAAATGTGTTAACTGTTAAGGGTTCGTTAGACATACGTAGACGTAACGTACCCTAACGTAACGGGACAGAAAATCTGTAGTTAATATTGTTTGTATTATCCCTTTTGATTAGTTTTTCCCAATATTTTTTAGTAAACATACCATGCAATATCAGCTGTCAAGTAAACACGAAAAAAATAAAAATTCAACAGGTTCATCCGTTCCGATTCATCAACAGGTTCATAGGTTCCGATTCGTTTAGTTTACGTAGCATAAGTGCTTCTGTGTGTTTTCTATATGATAGGTTGTATCAGATGATACGTCACGTTACGTTTACGTATGATTAATTCTACCTTTGGTACAGTAACATTACAAATCACTTTAGCTTGTTTTGCATTAATGTTGTCATGATGTTAAAATTTAATAGTTAAATTTTTAAATTAACTTTTTTTTTAAAGAGAAGCAACACTCAGGAAATTCTTCCTATTAATTAACGTGTTGCTTCCTTTGGAAAGGGGATAGAGAAGAAGTGAAAGGTGGTGAAACATGACAACACTGTAATTGCTCGAGATGTTAAATCTTAGAACACTTTGTTGAAGCTTTTTAGTTCATAGCCCTGTTATATTATTTTACTTCGGTGGAGTTAAGTGCTATGGGAACACGGAAGGAGGACGCTGCGATATGTATGAGGGATAGAAAAAACTCATACATATTATTATTTTTCATAAATTGATGTTGCCTTGGTTGGGGTTCGAACCCGCAACCTAACGTGTAACGGTGGGTCTCATACTGCAGGTTTAACTTTAACTTAACTATAAACAATAGAAAATGTCAAAAAATGTACACAAAACAACAACAAATTTTTGGGTTAACTATTAACTAAAGTTTAAACCTGAAGTATGAGACCCACCGTAACAGTCCAACGCGTTAACCATTACATTACAATTCTTCACTTGATGCCTTTAAATTTTTATAGGATTTAGAAACAAAAAATGTTAAATGATAACAAACCTCAAGTATCAATAAAAACAGTATTTTAAAGGTATTTTTTGAACTGGCATAAAAATTTTACCATATTAACGCCACTACAATTACAGTAAAAAAATACTGTGTTATACAAAACGAATGACGGACATATAAGTAGTAACTGCAAAACTTTTGTGAGAGTATGCTTCAAACATTACGGCCTTTGATATCTATAGAACTACAAAAAGCGCATTTTTTAATTACCTGGATTTAGAATTTTTCATACAAAAAGTGGATTTATTAAATACAAAAAAAGTTTGAATTTATTTATCTGGGTTTACACATAGCAATAAAAATGCAGCGTATTAATTTAATATCAGAAAAAAATACGAATGAAAATTAAAAGAGAAACAAAAAAATTGTAAAACTAGCAAATAAAAGGTGTTTCTTAAAATTTTAAGAAATTAAATTAAACTACACCTCACCATATTTTCCATCTTGGACATGGAGAAATAGCTGAAATAGAAATGGCAGTTTTTTCACTCTACTGTAAGTAATTTAATTAAATCCAATTAGTGAATATCAAATATTGCAGTGGAATATTTTAACTGCGTAAAAATATAAATTGAAGTGATAAAACTGAAAAGGCAGTTTTATATAAAATATAATTTAAAGTTAAAGTAAAATCCTTTATCATTAAATTCGGTATTAAAAATTAGGGTGAAAGAAGTGTCCGATAGAAAATTCTTTTTAAAGTATGGAGAATCTGACCCCATCTGTTGAGCACTATTTGAAATACTTTTTGGATTTATTAAATCCAAGTGATTAAAAAAAGCGGTTAATATCTTTAAATTTTTTATTTTGCATTCTGAAAATAAATAATCGTAAAAATGTGAACATAAAAAACGCTTTTAATTTAAAATTTAAAACCTTTTATAAATTGAACTCTGTCCCCCCTATATGGATATGGGTTTGATTACTCCAATAAGATAAGCATAGAAAACTCTTCTTTTCAACTTAGAATTGAAAAATAAATACAAAAAAACATATATGTATTACTGATAACAATACACCGACATTTTTTTATTTATAAATTTTGTGTATTGTAGTTTTATAAAATAAATGTTTTAACATGTACATTTAGTTCATTTCCAAACGCTCTAGTCGCCAGGTAAGGTACGAGTACTTACATATTACTAATTGTTGTTGAGAAGTAATAATAATTGCAAAAAATCAATAGATTTTATAAAAAAAATAAAATAATTTGAGCTGTACGTAAATAAAAATATTACCTACATTTTCATGTTAAACATAAAAGCAAATGAAGTGTATATAAAAAAAATCATTTAAATCACTATTATATTATATGCGAATTAACATTGTGTTTTTAAATTTTGTTTTCGTATTTTAAAAATTATTAGAAACATGGTTAAATTACAAAGAAAACAAACTTATTTTGATTTCAAAGCTGTTTCTATTTAATTTAATGTTGTTTCTGCTTGATTTAAAAATTTGTATTCTGTGTGTAAGAACAATTTGCAAATGAAATAAAATAATTAATTGAAACTTTTATTATGTATACCTAATTGATTTCTGAAACATATTGTTAGTAATTATTTTAATTGTTATAAGTACATATGTGTTAATTCTACATTTATATTTTTCTGATTGCATTAAATTATTTTATTTATTTACTAATATCCTGCACAACAAGATTGTCTCTTATAATTAAAGTACAGGAAGAAAATTAAACATAAAGGTCCACAGTGATTAAAAATTAAAAAATAAAAAATTTAAAAACTTAAAAATATTGAAATTAAATTTATAATATTTAGTTAAGTTAATAAAAAAATAATTAAAAAATAATTAAACTGCCCGAGTAAAAAAGTTTTGATATAATCACATATTATTTTATCTAATTGCATATAGTAACTTATAGTTACATATGGCCACATATGCTTTTAAATTCAAGCATTTATACTTTTATATAGTCATATATTAGATATTTTTTCCTCAAAGGTTTTAATATGGAGACATATGTGATTTTATATTATTACATACTGGCCTACATATATATGTATGTGCTATATGTAAGTACATAAAGTTACATATAAAAGATATAATTACATATACGTTTATATATAATTTAGTATGATACTATACATAATAATATAAAACTATGTGGATCCATATAAAAAATATTTTATAATTTGTGTTAGTTATGATTATATATTGACGAATATGAACCCATATATAACTAATGACGTTCTTTATAAAATCATCTATAATTATATATCATCCCACATAGGCAATTTTTTCAAAGTGATTTTATATAAAAATATATAAGGTCCATATAAAACCGTATTATATTATATTTGGTTCCATGTTATCAATGATTTTGAACTAGTTTGAGATTTAGTAATTACTAGGGATTGGCGCGTGACACGAAATGTTCGTTAGTCACGTTATTCACACGTGATCGTGAGTAATAATTACTATACTTAAGTGATTCGTGCGTGAGCGTGAGTAAGAATAATCCGTGCATGATTCGTGTGTGAGTTTATTTTTTGCATCATATGTTTTTAGTAATTTTTACTGTTTTGCGTGAGCATTTTCTGATTGTAAGTTTTTAATATACTCATGTGTGCTGAGTAAGAAACGAAATGCTCGTGCGTGAGTAATTTGTTTTTGTTTAGGAGCATGAGTCAAAAATGGCTTACGCACCCATAACACTAACAACACTGAAGCTCTAATACGAAATTCTATATTCTATAACTTACACTTGACTGATTTTTTATATTATATCTTGGTTGTATATAGGGTTTTTCTTTTCCCGGGACAGCGGGATTTTTTTCTGAATTTCCCGGGATCCCGGGAATTCCCGCTCAATAGAAAATAAATAAATCCGACATATGTTGTACTTGAAAAACTCGATTTCTATTAAAACACCGTCCGACAAAGTTCATCTTTGGTTGTACAAATGACAAAATCTACTTAATATATTCTGAAAGAAGGGCTAAATATAAAACATCCATGACTTCCACTTTTTCTAGAACAGTTCGTTTAACAGCTTAAATCGCGAACTACTATCTAGGAAATATTTTCGTTGTCGTTCTCTGTGCTTTATAAGTTGTCGATCAGAGTTGAATTCCATAGGAAGCAGCAAAAACTAAAACAAAATAACAGCAAAAACAGTAATAACAGAAGATAAAAATAGCATTGTTAGAATTTCGTTGATGTTAGCCTAATTGAGTTATTTTCTTTCAATTTGCTATTACATTTTGTAATTACCCTACGGGAAATTTTAGCAAACTGTCACCGAACTGGCCCCTTTACTTGAAATAGACTGGTCACTTTTACATGGCGTTGTCATAGGAGGGGGAAATTCACCCCTTGTGACATGTCACAAGACAAATCCCAGGACAGGTCCCTGAACTTTGTTTTTTATGAGAGTTCAGTAACCTGTCCTAGGATTTGTCTTGTGACATGTCACAAGGGGCCAATTACCCCCTCCTATGACAACGCCATGTAAAAGTGACCAGTCTATTTCAAGTAAAGGGGCCAGTTCGGTGACAGTTTGTTAAAATTTCCCGTAGGGTAATTACACATGCAATTACTCAATTACATGTAATTGTAATTGAAAAAAAACTCAACTACAATTAATTGTAATTGCAATTCAGAAAAAAACAATTACAAGTAATTGAACTTTTTTTTTTATTTAAAAAATATGATAATATGATAAAAACTATAAGGTTAATATTTAGATATAATTGTATCAAACTATGGACAAAATTCGGATACAATTGTATCGAATTGCATAAAATTGTATCAAATTGTACCAAATTGTATACAATTGTATACAATTCGATACAATATGATACAATAAGACGTTCTCATTTTTCGGATATAATTATATCTAATTACATAAAAGATTATATATAATTAAATATAACTTCATATGGCTCCATATCAATTTTTTTTACTTGGGTGGTTAAAAAATTAAGGTTGTTCACAAGGCGGACTAAGTGTGTTATAATGTGATAAAAAACAGAGTTTTTAAAATTTTATCATCACTTTGGGTTTTGCTCTGCACAACTACACTCACAAAAAAAAAAAAGAAAACAGTAGTCACCAACAAATTTACTGACTTTTCATTTCATGGATTCCGTAGGAATTTTTTGACAAAACTTGGTAGAAAGATAGGTCGGTTTCGTAGTAAGCATTTTTTGTAATTTTTATGGCTAAGTCGCACCCTCTAGTGGTGGTATAAGTAATTCAAATTGAAACTTTGACGCTCTATATGCAGTTAAATGGTTAATAGTTTTTCAAAAATTAATTTTTTTTATTTTGATAATGCAAATTTCTGTAAAAAAATTGCAAGAAATTTATATTATTTCTTTTACAATATTTTTAACAACTTTTTAAGGAAAGTGGTATTTATAGACGTTTTTTAAAAATTGTTATTTGGCAACATTAATTGCTTAGATTTGTATGCTTCTTTTGCAGTTGAGAGAAAGTAGAGAATTTTTAATATTACAAATAAAAACGGATTAATTTACTACATACTTGCAATTTTACAAATTCGAAGAAAACCCCTTGATAAGATCAGTCAATTTATTTTTTAAAGTACGAACTGAACGCAGAATTTTTCTCCCCTTAAATATTTTTTACACGTCATTATCAATATCTACATAACACTTTTATTAGGCCACTCTTAATTATATTTTTAAATATTTAAAAAAAAAAAAGTGCTTTGAAAAAAATTCCGAAATAGTTTTTTTCAAATCCTTATATGGCAACCCTGGAAGTCAATTTTTTTTAATTTATTGAATAACGTTTATCGTCAAGACTTCAAAGTATCAAATGCTTTCAAAAGCTATAGGATCTTAAAAGTAGATGGGAATTTAAAGTCACATTGGGCTATGGCCGAACTTCAAAATTTGACGGCAAAAAGTCAATTTTTCATTTTATATTGGAAAGAAAAAAAAAAACAATTATGGCAGTTGGCAACCATGTTTATGTATAAACATCTGCTAATATTTACTTTTTTTATAATACGTATTATCAGTTGTAAAGAAATAATATTTTTATAAAATTAAAAGATTAGGGGTTTTCATATAAACTCGTATTCTACTCTTAAACAGTGTAAACCTGGTATGTTTATGAGTTTAGTGTCAAACTCCATATATAAAAAATATGGTTTGTATTTACACAAGGTTTACAAGGAATTTACGAGTTTATATGAAAACCCCCATTGTTTTCCAAATTATATTTTTATTAAAAAAATCTTTCAATATGGATTTTAGAGGTGTGTATTTTTAACTGCTGTAAACATATTTTGATAAATAGCTGTGTTTGTGCGGCAAGCTATCAATGTTGGCTTATGTCACTCTCATGCAAATCTGACATTAGCCAACGTTTAGTGATAACGCTTAACGTTAATAATGTCAAATTTGTATAGGAATGACACAAGCCAACGTTGATAGCTTGCCGCACAAACACAGCTAATGTTTATATTCAGTACTTATTTTGACGTTTTTAATGGGTAACGTTTTTTTTTTTTTTGTGAAATTATGAGTAGTGTTATCGTCTTATGTGGAGTAGAACTTATAGCGATAACGATAGATAAAGGAGTTTCCTACATGCAGTTCTTCATGGGAAACTAAGGTTTTATGTCAGGTTTTTATTTGCAACCAACTGCAAACGAATGAATTTGTTAGTCGCCTTTTAAGTTCTTTTTTAGAAGGGATTTTTATAAAGAGGTCCATTAAAAGAGGGCGTGGTGCGCTCATTTTTTTAACAATTTTTTTTTATTGCTGAAGGGCTCTACATAGAATTCTCTGACGACATTTTACTTTGAAGATCTTTCTAAAAAGAATTTAATCTATTATCTTTTGCAAAAGATGCGTTTATATGGAAGCACCAAGAAAAAGCTGGCTCGACCAGCACAATTTTTCCCAAAACATTTTTACGATTTATAAAAATCTTTGTAGCAAAGAATATGGGGAGGGTTTAAGTAAATATTTATAACTTTGTGAACATTAAAATTTTTTCCCAAATCCCGCTTATGGGCGCGCCCTTAAGGAGCGTGGACCACCCATTTTTTCTCATATATTTCGGCAATAGAAGTCCGCATACTAAATTTGGTGACGCTAGCTTGTCGGGAAATATTTTTTGCCGCGAGGGAGTAACCGACGTACTTCGTCCACAGTGGTGCTAGATGTGATGATTTTACGTCATTTTGACGATTTTTTTAGTCAAAATTTTACAAATGACGATTGATGAATTTTTAATTAAAACTCCATATGTTTTGACGATTCAGGAAAATTACTGACTTTTTAATCAATTACAAGCAAAACTAAAGGAAGTCGTTTACAAAATAATCTAAGCGCGTTGGACTGTTACACATAAGGTCAATTTAGAAAAACAATATGTATGATTTTTCTATCCCTCATACATATCGCAGCTTCCTCCTTCGGTGTTCCCTTAGCACTTAACCCACCGAAGTAAAATAAATATGAACTAAACAGCTTCAACAAAGTTCGCCAGCTCAGCATCAGAAGTTGCGCAACAACCGTTATAAAATTGAACATCTCGCGCAATTACAGTGTTGCCATACCTGAAGCCCTGCATCTTTCAGCACCTTTCATCTCTTCTATATCCCCTTTCCAAAGAAAGCAACATGTTAATTAATAGGAATAATTTCTTGAGTGTTGCTTCTCATAAAAAAAAGAAAAACGCAAATTGTTCTTCCCGAATCGTGTTTTTGGAATTCGCAATACTCGTCAGGACTGAGTGCAAAAATATGATCATGATTGAAAAGAATTGACAAACAAAAGTTGGAAAGAGGTTTATTTTTAATTCACACACCTTTACAAAATTAATTTTTGCAGGGATTTAAACTTTGGGGCAACATTTTTATAGATTTAGATAAGCTGATTCTAAATCTGTTTTTCAAATGTCTCAATCACGTCACATTTCTTTTTGGCGAAATACGCTATTTTTGGTTTATTTGTAAATTATATAACTATTATGACGTGACTGAAAGTTTTAAAAACAGAATTCGGTATCACGAGGTTAAAGTGTATATAAATTATTTAAGGGAATTTAAACTAATAGTAGCATAAATACCACATTTTTACAGATGAAGTAAATAATAACGTCCAGTTATATATAATTTGAATTTATAACAGCTTTGAATCACCTTAAGAGATGTAATATAGGCAAGCAGTTAAAATGAATTGAATTTCGAATAAAAAATAAACTAAACTGGTGTTCTCATGATGTTTAACTGATGGCGATTTCTTGACGATTCTTTATAAAATTGCACGATTTTGACATTTATTTTTACATTTTTGACGATTTTTGAAGAAAAGGGTCTGGCACGACTATTCGTCTGTAATTAAATCACTTTTATAGAGTAAATTTAAATTGCAAAAAAAAAAAATTAAATCCCTTAAAGTATGTTACGTAATTTTATTTGAATATTAATAACAGTTATGGAATTTTAAAAACTTTTTGATAAAAAGAAACCCCCTTTAACGTATATATTTTCGTACAGAGTGTCCAAAACCGTAACCGTAAACCGGTTAACCGGTTTTTTCAATTTCAAAAAACCGACCGGTTTCGAATAATTTATAAATTCGGATAAACCGAAAACTGGTTTATCCGAAAACTCCTTTATATAAAACATAATAAGCGCGTTTTTTAATCACCTGGATTTAGAATTTTTCATACAAAAAGTGGATTTATTAAATAAAAAAAAAGGTCGATTTATTTATCTGGGTTTACACATAGCAATAAAAATGTAAATATATGAAACAGCCTATTAATTTAATGTCCTAAAAAAATACGAATGAAAATTAAAAGAGGAACAAAAAATTTCAAAACTAGCAAATAAAACGTTTTTCTTAAAATTTTTTGTATGAAATATGTTTAAAAAAAACTACACCTCGCCAAATACATATTTTCCATCTTGCACATGGAGAAATGGCTGAAATATAAATGGCAATTTTTCACTCTACTGTAAGTAATTTAATTTAATCCAATTAGTGAATATCAAATATTGCAGTGGAATATTTTATTTGTGTAAAAATATAAATTGAAGTGATAAAACTGAAAAAGCAGACTGTTTATCGGTGTTTTATATAAAATATAATTAAAAGTTAAAGTAAAATCCTTCATCATTGAATTCGTTATTAAAAATTTGGTGAAAGAAGTGTCGGATAGAAGATTCTTTTTAAAATATGGAGAATCTAACCCCATCTGTTGAGCACTTTTTGAACTACTTTTTGGATTTATTAAATCCAAGTGATTAAAAAAACGATGTAATAAAAAAATATACCAAATTCTTTTTATATTTTTTTAAATACAAGGTGACTGAAGAATGTTGATACAATAAAACGTAATAACTTTTTTTCTGTGTAATTAATCAGTTCCTTTATAGAAAAATGTACGATTTGCATGATGAAGCAAGAACTGTTAGATCTACCAAAATTTTAGTTATATTTAAATAAATTTTAGTTGAATGCAAATAACATTCTACCCAACAAACAAATCGTTCCGTTGACGTACCGTTTTCCGGATCCGTATACGGACCAGAAAACGGGTTTTAAGGAACATCGAAACTGATTCGAATCCGTTGAAAGTCCGTCAATGACGGACCATTTACGGACCGTTATGTCGTGTATAACCGGAGTGACTCCGGACCAAAAACGGACTTGTATATCTATCTAAATTGACTAATTTGGAGTACATTTTTTTTTGATTTTTAATAGATTTATTTGTAACGATATTATTTACATTTACACTATATTTGCTGCTCTTATATTGTAATATTACTAGATGAGTTTTACTCAGTTGTAATTGTATTTTAATAAAAAAAAAAACTATATTTAGTACCTCAGTTTACCTCTTTATCTAGCGCATCAATTCACGACAGTCACCCATAATAGAATCGATCATCTACATGCAAAAGAAAAAATAAATTAGTTATGGTTTAATTGATTGTATTTACGATGGCGTTTTACTCGAAACAACAATTTACACACAATTTGGGAAAAATTGCGTAGCCGCGTTAACATACGTGGAACAGAGCTTTTGTTATAAAAACAAAGGATCTTACATAAACCACAAACCATTGTAAAACACGCACTAAATTTTATTAATCTTACCATCTAATATATGTATGCGACTTGATGATTTGTTAACAGAGCTTCGAAAAACTTAATTCAGTTTAAGCTTAAATCACGAAAAATTGAATTCAGATTTTAAAAATATTCATGTACCATTCCCTTGAACCATTCGTAAAGAATTCATTCATAAGCTTCATTCCCAAAGCTTTAATATGAATTGAATGAATTCCTAACTTGAATCATTCAAACCCCATGTTCATTCACCATTTTACTAATTGAATGAAGAAATTTTATTACCATTCACTTAGTGCAGTGTAGTTTGAAACTAACATATAATCAAAACCAAAGCATACAAGCTGTAACAAAGCATACGATACTATTTATTTCTGTTAGACGAATTTTAAACGTTTTTCATTTGTATTATGCTAATATTTCAGCAATTACATGCAAATTAAAATTTTTCATTTGATTAAGTGAATGAAAACAAATCATTTTTCATTCACCTTTTTATTAAATGAATTCAGGTAAATTGGGTTTCATTCAGTAAGAATTCAATCAATTTTAAACTGTTTTCGGCATAACAATTTGAAAAAATAATTATTTGATATGATATGACTTAATTATTTAAATTGATTTTTTTTTATATTTATATTTATATTTATATTTATTGTTTAATTGTAATTGTTTAATTGTTTTTTGTATTTTATATAAAAATTTTTAATTAGTTATTAACTTATTAATTGATTAATGATTTTCATAAATTTACCTATCCTCAGTTCCATACTGCAAAATAAGACTTTTAGTCTTGTGTATGGAGCAATTCTACAAAATAAATAAAAATAAAAAATAAAATAAAAATAGAATGAATTCATATAATTTAAAGCTATTGGGAATTAAGCTATCGAATTAATTCCATAAGAATGCTATTATGGAATGAAATTTAACACAAATTTCATTCATTTTTAAAAAGTGAATGAAAGAATTAAGCCTTTTAAACCTTTGTGTGTTAATTGTGTTGTGTTGGATATATTCTAGCTACCGCCACCAATTTATCGCCAAAAAAAGTTTTTAAAAGAATTTAATTGTTTTTATTTTGAACACAAATTAAAATCCATTAAGTCCGTATTTTACGGTACGGAAACGGAGTTAAAACGTATTATGTTCGAAAATCCGATTATACGGTCCGTTAATGTTCCGTATACGTACAAGCTTTGACGGATACGTGTATTACGGACCGTTAATGTGCCGTAAAAGCCGGATTCATGATTCCGTATGTGCCGGAGTGTCCGTAAAAATGTTTCTTGGGTATCCTGCTAAAATCAGTAGACATTTTTGCTGAATATTAGACTTAAAATTAGTAGACTTAAAATAGCGAAAATAAATAGTTAGTGTTTCTGCTGTTTTCAGAAGAATAGATTGTATTCCCATTAAACAAATATATATAAATTAAATTTTGGAACTGTAATTGTTTTTCTGTGATGTTATAAATTTAATACAATAATATTTATAAATTTTTGTTTGGCTGATTCCAGCAGTGTATTTAATGTCCTTTGCAATTAACTAAAATTAATTTTTTTTTAATCTAATTAGCGCTTTTGTACCACCCTTTTTGCTTTTTATAAAAAGACGCTAGTTTGAGGTTTTTCTAATTTTTATTTAGCGCTACCATAAAGGCGCTATTATGGTAAAATCTTTATTTTGATATACACTGAACCAAAAACAGCGTGAAATTAACTAAAATCCACATTAAATTGATGAATGGGTGATCACTATACAACTAAAAAAACCTGTCCATCAATTTAACGCATTGGTTAGTAGATTTATATTTTGACGTTTAACTATTTTATGTGGTATTATTTTGACAAATTATCGTCAAATGTATTAACAAAAACGAGTAAAAAGGTTAAAGTCGGGCATGCCGACAATACAATATCCTACACCAGTCTGGGTAAAATCCAACTAATGTTTGGATCCGAAATTCTAATGGGTTAAAATGGGGCTTGCGTCAAAATTTTCTATAATGTGAGTCAGCGCACCAAATTTCATTAAAATATCTTAATATTTGCGATCTGCAGTTTGTAACCAAGCCAATTTTGGGGGACCCTTATATGGGCACTAGGTCTAAACAAAAATAAAAAAACCAAATTTCATCAAAATATCTTAATATTTGCGACCTGTAGCGTATAAACAATATAATTTTGGGGGGACCCTTATATGGGCACTAGGTCTAAACATAGACCGATGTTCACCAAAATCAATAGGCTTCGTCCTTGGGCTGATATAGGTCGGTATACCAAACTTCATCAAAATATCTTAATATTTGCGACCTGCAGTTTGTAACCAAGCCAATTTTGGGGGGACCCTTATATGGGCACTAGGTCTAAACATGGACCGGTGTTAACTAAAATCAATAGTCTTCGTCCTTGGGCTGCCATAGGTCGGTGTACCAAATTTCATCAAAATATCTTAATATTTGCGACCTGCAGCGTATAAACAATATAATTTTGGTAGGACCCTTATATGGGCACTAGGTCTAAACATGGACCGATGTTCACCAAAATCAATAGGCTTCGTCCTTGGGCCGACATAAGTCGGTGTACCATATTTCATCAAAATATCTTAATATTTGCGACCTGCAGCGTATAAACAATATAATTTTGGTAGGACCCTTATATGGGCACTAGGTCTAAACATGGACCGATGTTCACCAAAATAGGCGTCGTCCTTGGGCCGACATAAGTCGGTGTACCAAGTTTCATCAAAATATCTTAATATTTGCGACCTGTAGAGTGCGCACAAGAATGCATGGACAGACAGACAGACGGACGGAAAGACGGACATCGTTAAATCGAAATAAAAAAAATTCTGAGCCGATCGGTATACTATAAGGTGGGTCTAGAACCAATATTTTTCGGTGTTACAAACATATAACAAACTTATAATACCCTGACCACCTAGTGGTGTAGGGTATAAAAACATATAACTTTATTTAAATTAATAATTCAAATACATTATATAACTTTCATTAATAGTTTGCCTTAAACAAAATAACAAAAAGATAGATAATATCAAAATTAATATATATGTATATTTGTTCCTTTTATTCCTGCAAGGAGCATAGGGCCGCAAATCAAAATTAATGACAGAAATTTAAATGTACCATTTAATTGAGAACGTTCAAAATTATATAAATTTATTTAAATTAAAATTAATAAATCTTCAATTAGCAATTCACTTCAGGTCACTGAATTTGTTAATTATCTATACTTTGAAAAACAAAAACACTTAATGTCAATTTATCAAGGTTGGCAACCGAAACGAATAACGGTATAGGTATCGGTATTGGTGTCGATTTTTTATTTGTTTCGGTATCGGTATCGGTAACGGTATTTTAATCATATCGGTATCGGTATAACCGATACCGAAACATTAATACCGGTATATACCGGTATTATTGAAAAAATTTACAAAAATATAAAAAAACGTTCTTAATTATGAAAAACTCAATTTTATTAAATTTTTATAAAGGATAACTATAGTTTATAGATATGTTTTTATAATATGAACAAAAAACAATAAGTTATTAAAAATTTCTAAGTGTTTTATTTTTTAAACACAAACATTTTTTAAATCTATTAGGAACACAAGTTGATTCACTACAAATATTTTATATTTGTATTGAGATCATATAAAATAAAAAAAATAACCCCTCAATTCATAAATGCTTTATAAAGTTATAGCAGGTTTACAAAACGTCATTTTCATACAAAATTTGTTTATTAAACCTCCTATAATTTTAAAAAGCGTTTATGAATTTAGGGGTAAGTTTATAAAATTAATCTCTAAAAGAAACTGTAAATTCAATTAAAGGTTTAAGAAACCAGTTTATATATTAAATTTTATTTACAAATTTTTAAATTTGTGGACCTTTGTTCCTAATGGAACCATAGGACATAATATATATATATATATATTTGTCACAAGTTAGAGAATATTTATGAAGTTAAATAAATTAAAAACAATGTTGCCAATGCAAATTAAAGGCTGATAACCGCACTTTGAATTTGTAACAAGATTTTCTATTAACAATGAATAAAAAAGTTTAATTGTTTAACAATTTTGGAAATTTTATATTAAAAAAATTAGTATTTTTGCTAAAAACGTGAAAAAAAAGCAATTTTTTTAAAACCGATTCCATACCGGTACGACACCGGTATTAAGGGAAAAGGTTTTTGAATACCGGTATTTTTTGAAATCAAGAATTTCGGTATTGGTATCGGTATCGATTGTCAATTTGAAAGGGTTTTGAAACGGATAACGGTATTATAACGGTATCGGTTGCCAACCTTGCAATTTATTGATATTTCCGACAATTACAAATACACATGCTAGCACGAGTAAAGACCCGACAAAACTAACCTCACTAAACTTTTTTCCACAGATTTAATACTTTTTTTCAAATTGAAGAAAAATTGTATCAAATTTACGTTATTGCCTTTTTACAAAATTTTTTAGAGTTAACGAATTAAATTTTGTTAAAAAATAGACAAAAAATTATCAAAACAACAATTGTTTTGTAGAGAATTATTGACGGAAATAAGTATGTTCATTTAAAAAAAACACACATTAATTTGAATAAAAAATATATTGTTTTAACAATTCGTTTCATCAAAAAGTAACAAAATTTTTATGTTGATTTCACTTATGACTTTTGGTTCAGTGTAAGTTTATCTAATTTATTTTTTTTTTGTAATTTTATAATAACGTGATATTAAATTATATTTTATTATAATAATGATTTTAAGAGCTTTTTAAATGTTTGGTCGCATAAATTAGTTGAAAGGTAATTATTTTGCTCACATTTATAATTTAGCACTTGTTAGCGCTTTTTTGGGCCTGCCTGCGAGTTTTGTTCTTAAAAAGTTGGCATCACTCCTCTGATGATGTAAACAAAAATAGGTTTCCGAAAAGTTTTTTTTTTTGACAATCACATCATCAAACAGGACTTTTTTATTGATTTGTCAGACGTAAAGTCAGGCAATTTAAATCCCGCTTTAGCAAACAGATTCAACTAATTTCAGTAGTTGTTTCTGCATGGCGCTTTTAACTAATTTTTATTAATTTTTTTTTGATATTTGTAAAGATTTATTTTCATAACGAAAACACCGTAACCGGTTATTTAAAAATAGTAATTTGCAAATAAACCTAAAACCGGTTTTCTGCAATGGCCGGTTGTTTGGACACTCTAATTTTGTACAATACTGTTATTTATTTAAACTTTTAAATACAACACTAGTTTTGCTCTTTTTCTCTTTACTTTGTTCGTTCAGTGAAAAAAAACCGTCACGAACAGTGTTGCCAAGTCTTTTTTCACAAATCCCCTTAAGTGGTCCAAAAAACCCCTAAATTTGCTCTACCACTAAAAAACATCCCCCTAAAATAAATTTTCCTAAAATTCAGTAATTTTCTAAGTTTTTAATTTAAATTATTTTTAATATTGCAAATAATTGATTTTTTTGTTGTTAAAATAAAAAAACTTCGTTAATTTTAGCTAGTTTTCTTTGCTTTCCTAGTCACAGTCCAAAATTTTTCAACTTCAAAAATATGTAGGCTAAAAGAAAATAAAAATGTATGTGAAAAACCATCAACAATTTGGCAAAACCAATCATCGAACTCTAAAATTTATGATAAAATAAATGATTTTCTTACCCCCAAATTTCCCCCTAACAAATTTGTACCCCAGTGTTGCCAGTTTTTTCAGACTTTTTCCCCAATTTTCAAATTGTTATCCCCAAAAATCCCCAATTTCCAATTTGATATCCCCTAAAATCCCCAATTTTTATTTTCTGTAAAAAATTTGTATTCGTTAACTTTTTTTTTAAATTAATGTAAAAATACCATATTTATTTAATTCTTTTCGGTACCTTATACACTCAAACTCAATAAATTTTTTAATTCTAACAAATTATAAAAAAGAACAAATAAATTTAAATAACAGCATAAAAAAATGGGAACCAAATTTTTTCGTTTTAAATATTTCAGAATCAAAATTTTCCGATTCATCAGCTTCAGACATTTTGTCGCGTATGGTACTGTATAAAAAAGTTTTAATATTTCAGCAGATGGATTGAATTTTTGACAATTGAATAACATGTAAAGTATATATTTAATTTAAGAAGAGCTTCTTATAACTCATATTACATCCGAATAACCTTAAATATCTTGGAACCAAAAGGAGTTCAAATTTTCACCAAAAGGAATTAAAGTTTATACGCACATTAACTTTCCAGATACAAATTTGTGCAGCCTAAAATCATGCACTATTATAATCATACTTAAAAGAAATACATATATAAATATTTAGAATTATCAGGGTTAAATTCATAAAAATATAAAAAGGCAATAATATGTTATCCCCAAAAAATCCCCTAAAATTTCGTGTCATCCCCAATAAATCCCCGGATCCCCAAACGGAAATTTGTATCCCCATTGATGAAAAAATCCCCAATTTGGGGATAAATTCCCTAAACTGACAACACTGTTGTCCCCCCTAAAATTCCCCTAAGCGGTTGAAACACCACTAAATCTAGGGGGAAAACCCCCAATTTGGCAACACTGGTCACGAAACAGCTGATTGGTTAAGAGATATTTAAATATTGGTGGAGCTGCTCCACTCTGCATCGAATGTTTTTGGGGAATTTCAGTTCATTTATAACGCTCGTCTCAAACGTATTTAAACGGAAACGTTGAAGAAACGAAATAATCTTTGATTTAATAACACAGTTTTAGTTTTTGTTTTTTGGGTTTGTTTTGTTGAAATTTTCTTATCTCGTTTTTGTTTATTAAAGTACAAAGTGTTCCGTATTGTATCATTCAAGTGAAGATTAACTTTGGACCGGAGTTGTTTGCGTGTTTGTTATTCAAAAGAACATTTAAGTAGAATTTAATATAAAAGAACATTAGTTTGTTTATCATTATATTTTTATTAACAAAGGCAGAAGATATAAAATTGTGTATATTTTTTAACTTTTTTTATTTACGAGTACAACAACAGTAAAAACATACGAATTAAAACATTCCACTATATATTTTTTTGGTGTGTGAGAATAATCAATTCAATAAAAGTGATTTTTTTTCGAAGCAATCATTAGAAAAAAATAAACAAAAACACCAAAACATTTAATTAATGGTATTATTGTATAAAAAACTGAAAATTAAAAAAATTTATTTAATTTAAATTTACAGATACTCACCAAGTGGAAAATATGACAAACTTCGACGATGTGAGTAATATTTTAACTTGTTTTATTTTAGCATACTTGTTTTACTTCCTTTTTTTCCATTCCAACATGTTATGATATAATAATTTTGTGTGCAATTTTTTGTAATTTTCCTGTTTTTTTATATTTTATTTCATAACTTTAAATTGCATGTACTCGAAATTAAAACAACTATCCATAATACAACGATTACCAACCAACCTAATAAAATTCAACTAAAACTACAATTACAACAAAAAGATATTGCAAAGATGCCGCACAGCTTTTGCTAGTGGAAAAACAAGAGATGTTAGCTTTCGGTAAGTGAACTAAAAGAAAAAAAAAAACGGTAAAAAAATACTTAGTACAGATCTGGCAAAACTTTGGCACGCGAGTGGATTTTAGGTGGCACGCGACCTAAAATATCGAATATTTTCAATATTTTTTGAATATTTTCAAAGAGTTCAAATTTTACTAAGAAATCAGAACCAAATGATGGTGAAAATTTTCATAAAGATTTTAAGTCACCTTCAAAAATTATAACAAAGTGTATACGGAATTATCGTTAATAACTCACAAATTCGTTTTTCAGCAACCAAGTTTAGAATATAAAAAACGGTTTACAGTACAGTTTTTTCATAAAGAATATCGAAATTTTCGAGCTATTATTGTATTGATTGGTCTCAATAAAATTCTGGAAAAATTTCTTAGAATTATAGATTGAAAGAATTTTTAATGTTTCGATAAGAAGAAGCCTCATAATCGCAGAAATAAAAAGTGACAGAAAATTGGACAAAACTTAAAAAGTTGTAATAAAATTTAATCTATAAAATTAAGAACTTTCTAAGAGCCATTAACGATAAACAAATTAACCTAAGGTTTGAGCTTAGACTTAGAGTTACAGATGTCAAATTCCATACAAATTTGAATTTTTTAAAGTGAAAATAAATTTTTTTGTAACGAAAAAAGGCTTGCCATCCCTAACACAGTACATACAAAAAAAAAACTAACAAATCTACACAGGTTGACAAAAATATTGTTTGTTCCCGCAACATACCGCTGTAACCTAAACCAACCAAATAGCGTTCCCGTACTCAAAATTGTTGGTGTGTGATCTGCTTTGGGTTCACGCGGGAACGCACCTATTGTGTAGTGTCTGACCAAAAAGTTAAGTAATTAAAACAAAAAAAAAAAAAAATTTACCCTGTTTAAAAAATCAAAAAATTTTGCTGAATATTAGTAGACAAAAAATAGCAAAAAAAACTGTTATATCCCAGCAACAAAAAATTGCAAGTAGTGCTTTACAAACTACTTCTTTTAATGCTTCACAAGTATCCCTTAGTGTATTTTTACTGCTTTTTTAGAAGATATTCTGAACAACTTCAAAAAATCACTTCTGTCATTGCTTCCCAAGTATCCGTTATTACTTTTTACCAATGTTGGCAACCGAAACGAATAACGGTATAGGTATCGGTATTGGTGTAAATTTTTTATTTGTTTCGGTATCGGTAACGGTATTTTAATCATATCGGTATCGGTATAACCGATACCGAAACAATACCGGTATTATTGAAAAAATTTACAAAAATGTAAAAAAACGTTCTTAAATATAAAAAACTCAATTTTATTAAATTTTTATAAAGGATAACTATAGTTTATGGAAATGTTTTTATAATATCAACAAAAAACAGTTAGTTATTAAAAATTTCTAAGTGTTTTATTTTTTAAACACAAACATTTTTTTAAATCTATTAGGAATATTTTATATTTGTATTGAGATCATATAATAAAATAAAAAAAAAATAAGTTTATAAAATTAATAAAAGGATTCTCTAAAAGAAACTGTAAGTTCAATTAAATGTTTAAGAAACCGGTTTATATATTAAATTTTATTTACAAATTTGTGGCCCTTTGTTCCTAATGGAACCATAGGACATATATATAAATTTGTCACAACCCTACGGGAAATTTTAACAAACTGTCACCGAACTGGCCCCTTTATATGAAATAGACTGGTCACTTTTACATGGCGTTGTCATAGGAGGGGGAAATTGACCCCTTGTGACATGTCACAAGACAAATCCTAGAACTCTTATAAAAAACAAAGTTCAGGGACCTGTCTTGGGATTTGTCTTGTGACATGTCACAAGGGGTCAATTTCCCCCTCCTATGACAACGCCATGTAAAAGTGACCAGTCTATTTCATATAAAGGGGCCAGTTCGGTGACAGTTCGTTAAAATTTCCCGTAGGGAAGTTAGAGAATATTTATGAAGTTAAATAAATTAAAAACAATGTTGCCAATGCAAATTAAAGGCTGATAACCGCACTTTGAATTTGTAACAAGATTTTCTATTAACAATGAATAAAAAAGTTTAATTGTTTAACAATTTTGGAAATTTTATATTAAAAAAATTAGTATTTTTGCTAAAAACGTGAAAAAAAACAATTTTTTTAAAACCGATTCCATACCGGTACGACACCGGTATTAAGGGAAAAGGTTTTTGAAATTAAGAATTTCGGTATTGGTACTGGTATCGGTTGTCAATTTGAAAGGGTTTTGAAACTGATAACGGTATTATAACGATATCGGTTGCCAACCTTTCTTTTTACAGCTTTTTTAGAATTACTTCTGAACCACATCCAAAAAATCACTACAGTATTGCTTTTAAAGAGTAATTGCTCTAAAAGTGATCGTAAAAAGTGATTTTGGTATCATTTGGCATTTTCAAACAGGGACCATTATTTTTTTATTCTATTAATTTTTTTGATATTTATAATTACTTTGTTTAAATTCAATATTTTTTTAATTTTGGACATATAATTGCCACAAATTTAAATTGCGGATAAATTTAAGTATTTTCCAACTAAATATATTTAAAAATGCAAGTTTTATTTCTTCTGATTGTTGTTGAAAAAGATGTTTGTCTTAATAGTGCTCAAATGTTCCATTATGTTTTGCCTATTATTTACCGTTATCATTTTTGCGTTAACAATGCTGATTTAAAGTGGACATATAAATGGCACAATTTACTTAAAATAGGCAGTAGCCGTGTAGATTTAATTCAAAGCAATAAATATTTTTCGTAGTTCAAAAACAAAAGTTAAAAAATTTTTTAAATGGGATCAGGAAAACATACCACAGGTGAGGAAAGGCGGATCATGGAAAAAAAGTAGCGGAAATTGCTGAGATAATGAAAATTTCTGGCAAAAAAGTCTACAATGCAATTAATTCTTGTGTTGAGGATCCCGATATATTGACTAAGGGTAAAATTCGGAAGGCAAGGCCACGAAAAACAGATGAGCGTACGGATGCAGCTATAGTACGAATGGTGAAAATTTATCCATTCAAGTCATCAAGGCAGATAGCATCGGCTATTAATGAAAATTTTAACACGGAAATATCAAGCAGATTTGTCAGAAGAAGACTAAACGAGGCAAATTTGTTTGGGCGCATTTCCAGAAAAAAGGCCCTTATCCCAAAAAAAAATATTTCAAAACGACTAACCTTCGCCAGAACCCATAAGGAAAATCCCATTAATTTTTGGAAAAACGTGTTATGGAGTGACGAAACAAAAATTAACAGGACAAGATGGCAGAATCTTTGTTCGTCGTCCTAAAGGCCAAGAATTTAATCCTCGGTTCACTCAGAAGACGGTAAAACATGGATGTGGCAGTATTATGGTTTGGGGTGTATTTTCTGGCATGGCGTAGGTCCTCTTATAAAAATCAATGGAAAAATGGACAAGTTTCAGTATTTAGATATTTTAAAAAACCATATAGAGCCATATGCCTTCAACTCCATGCCAATAAAATGGAAATTCATGCAAGATAATGACCCCAAACACTCCTCCAAACTAGTAAAAAAATGGTTTTGTGCGGAGAAGATTGATGTTTTGGATTGGCCAGCCCAGATCCCTGACTTAAATCCAATAGAGAACCATGGGAATGAAGTCAAGGTTGAAATCGCCAAGAAAAATTACAAAAATATGGACGAACTGTGGTCGGCCGCACAGGAAGCTTGGTACGCCATCCCCAAAACAAAATGCCAAAAACTAGTGGAAAGTATGGGTCGCAGTGGCGAAGCTGTCATCAGAAACAAAGGCCACAGCACTAAATATTAACGGTAAAATATTTGTACATACCAAAAAATTTAACAAATGCAATATTAAAACCATTTCTTCTCTTTTTTTAAGATTGTGCAATTTATGTGTCCAGCTCATTTTAATGGGTTTTTTTCATAATGATAATTTTTTATTTACATTAATGAATTTCAATTAAAGTTTATAGCAATATTGAATGAGCATAATAAACATTTGGAAAAAAAACAAAAACTTGTTGGTTGCCAATAGTATTTGTAATATAGTAGCATAAGAAAGAATTCATGGTAAAATGTGCCATTTATATGTCCATAGCTGTATATAAAAAAATGGTGAGAAATTGATTTTTATGTACCTGTAAAAATAGTACTGAAACCAGGGATGGAAAACATGGTCCAATTGTACTTTTTTGGTACATTTTACCTCCGTTGGTACCGCGGTCCATTTGGTACAATTTAAAAAATTTCCAAATTTAAAATTTTTGTATTAAACTAACTTGTTGTACTTTAAAGATGTCAACAAATATTCTTAATGCAGACGTGGACTGCAATCATTCTAACAAAAACTTGTAACTGACAATTTTTGGGTCCAATGTTGCAAAAAAATGTATTAAACTACATTTATACCCGAGCAAAAACTACCTGGTTTTTAGCTCTTGTAGTTTTTAACTTGTCAAAACGCATACAAAAACTAGTTTTGTACAAAAACTAGGTGGTTTTTGCTCAAGTATAAATGTAGTATTATTATTTTCCCGTAATCAGCTCATCAATATGCGTCGATGGAGTGCATCGACGATGCAAAACAACTCTTATGATGGTTATTTAAGAGAAAACTAACGAAAAGTACTGTAATTTCGTAACAGTTGCTTAAAGCAGTTATTTTTAATATCATAATAAACAACTACCAAAACAGTAATTTTACAGTAAACAGCTATTTTTGGTAGTTATTTAAAAATAAAAAATTTCGTTTTTTTTAATTTTAAAAATTCTTGTTTAGTTTATATTTGTTATTATTGATATATTTCTAGTATGCAAGTAAAAATCAGAAACTTGTATTCTATCTACAATGCACAAAAGCATAATAACTGGATAACGGTTTGGAATTTTTACTTCGAATTTTAAATACGCTGAAGTAATATTAAACACATATTTTTGTAATCGGAAGAAAAAAAATTATTTTTTTTTTATTTAAATATACTTTTATAAACAAAAAGAATTGACTGTAAAAACAGCAGTTTTTACCGACTTTGCCAGTTGTTTTAAAATTTCTGTAGTAAAAATCTATTAGTTAATTTTACGACATTGGTAGTTATTTTTAATACATTTGTTAGTTATTTTTCAACAGTTAAAAATTATTGATATTTTAAAGGTAAATACCTTTGTCACCTTTTTAACACCATATACCTTTGTTTTAACTGCCATTTTCAGTAGATTCTACCGACAAATTTTTGTGAGTGTATTTCCTGCAAGCTTGACCTCGATCGCACGTACTTGCTATATCAAAAAAATTGGTGAAGGCTGAAAAAGTACAATTTTTGTAGAAGAATATTTTCTGCAAGTTTGACATTGTTCGGACAAATTTTATATATGTATGTATATGAAAAATTTTGGTACCGAGAGGGTCGAAAAAGTACAATTTCTTTATGTGGTTGGTACAAAATGAGAAAACTCATTTCCATCCCTGACTGAAATCAATATTGAATTGGAGTGCACCTTTTACACTTGTTTAATAAGTACTTTTATTGAAGACAATAAGGAACAATATCTCGCATTAACAAAGTGGTGTTTTTATGCCAGTCAACTTTCAGATCAAAGAATAGCTCAGCGGTAGAGCTCAGCGACTAGCAATCGTGAGGTCGCAAGTTCGTTTTTTTTTCGCCGGTGGCGGCAATAACAGAACTTTTGTAAAATAAAAAACATATCATTTTTTTTTTAACTTTTAATTGGTGAAAAAGACCTTCCTTTGCACTCGTTCAAAAAGTACTGAAAAAATGTTAAAGTCGGAGTACTCCTCTCCTATGACAATTCAATGTTAAAATCATTAGTGTTTATGTTAAAAAAGAAGTACATCTAGTTCATCAATTGTGCTTTTTCTACTGCTTCGGCATCTCTTTTTTCGCTGGGATCTATTAAATTTTAATTATTTTTATGTTAAATATCTAAAATCAACAGAATTATTTGCTAAAAAATGGTAGACCGCTATATTTTTCAAAATTTCAAAAAAAAAGGTTTCCATTTTCAAAAGTTATTGCAATAAATATACTTACTTATTTACTAAGGTTAGTATCGTACTAAAGAAATGATAATACTAATTTTAGGGAAAAGCGAAACAAAATTTATAGTATACTTTAGGGATCTAAAATTTAAATTAACACCTCATGTAAATTGTTAACATTTGTATTCATTATTTAATCCCAAAAATATACTTCCCTATAAACAATTTCACTGGAATTCAGTTTTCCAATTTCAAGGCTTGAATAAAAAAGGGAAACAAAAATTCAAGTTTGAAATATTTTTGTTAAATATACAAATTCTAGAATTTGAAATGTACTTTACTTCAAGCTAAATTTAAAGCACTTGAATTTTTAAAACCTATGTGCTTATTGGTTTCAAATTTTGTTTAGTTTTTACTAAAATTAGTATTATAATTTCTTTACTACGATACTAACCTTAGTAAACAATTACAGTATAACTCGCTTAATACGAACTCGAATAAGACGAATTCTCGGTTAATACGAACTAATTTAGAAGTCCCGATGTTTTGGCAACAATTTCAATATAAAAAACATCGGTTAATACGAACTCGCTTAAAACGAATACTCGGTTAAAACGAACTGTTTGTGATGGTTCCAGAAACATATTTCTATATAATTTTCCATCATTTGCCTTAAACATTGATAATCGTCTAATTATGTGAAAGTTGAAAGCAAATCGAATATGTTAACAACTCAATTTAGACTAACATCACTATTACTCTTTTTTGCTTTGAACCTTAATTATTAAAGTATCTCAGCTGGTTCTATTCAACTCTGTGTATGATAGACACAGATTTTTGAATTACAACGAACCGTTAAATTTAAATGTATGTTATTGAAATTAAATTTTGCACCGTACAGTTTGTTTGAAAATTTGCAAGAACAGTTTTTAGAGTTTTAGGGACAACTTGGAAAATTTTTTAAAAATCGCGATTTTAACGTATAGGTCGCTATAAATGAATACAATTTCTTTGTTGAAATATTTTGCTTTTAAATGCTTCTTTACTAAGGCATACCATTTATCAAGGTTGATTTTAAATCAATTGGTTAAAACCATAAAAACTGTAAAAATCCACACAAAACGCGAGCAGTGGTTTCAATATCAAGTAGGGGGCATCAAATATTTACCCTAAATATGACTGCAGGTCCTGTGCCTCCATTTCACCACAAAAAATTGATATTGATTGCATTTGAAAATTTTTGTATATAAAAAACTAAATGGAAAACCACTAAACTTTAAAGACATTTCGCGGAAAATTCGTACCATAGATCGAAAAATAAAGTACGCCATTGTAATCAGCATGTCCGAAATATAGAACTGATGGTCAGATCTCCATTAATTTTTTCTGTGTCATGCAGTGTTATTAGGCCTTTTTTTAATCACTGGATTTATTTTAATTTGTTAAAAAATACCCATTTTGTTTTTCAATTTTCGAAATTTTATATTTTTATACAAATCTAACACTTGTTTTCTACACTCAAAAAAATAAGTTAGTAGAAAATTTAGTAAAACGTCTTATATATCAAGTGTACTAATTTCCAGCAATTTTTTTGCTGAAATTCTGTTTTCAGCAAAAGTTTTATTTATATTTTTTAGCACTAAACTAATTTTGAACTAATGTTTTACTTCTTTATTTTGCTACAAAAATTGTGCTGATAACCGCATTTATACCGTGGAAGACAACCAGATAGACAAGAATTAGAAGTCGCAGCTTGTCTGGATGTAGTACAGACAACGGAAACGATAAAAAAGAAAAACAACTCTACACAATTTCTACATTTATATTTTCAGCAAATATATTAACTAAAGTAAAATTTCGCTACAAGTTTTTTGAATTTTTTTCAGTCTACTAATATTCAGCAAAAAGTTTAGTGATTTCAGCAAGGATTTTTTTCATTTGCAATCGACTAAGTGTTAGCAAAACTTTTACTGAAGATTACTATTTTTTTTGGTAAAAATTAGCTTGCTGATTTTCATCAAACCTTTTGCTGAAATTACCAACTTTTTTGCAAGCACGCTCCTGACTAAAACTTTGCTGACACAGCAACATTTTTTGCTGACTTTACTGACTTTTTTTTTTGAGTGTAATATAATGTGAAAGAAAAAATTTAAATTTTACGCAAATGCAATTTCTGGAATAAAATTAAGCTAAATTCAAAACGGATTTATTTGTTTTTAGATCCATTTTGGATTTAGCTTATTTCAATTCCTGTGTCAAAGGTTTAAAAGGCTTAATTCTTTCATTCACTTTTTAAAAATTAATGAAATTTGGGTTAAATTTCATTCCCTAACAGCATTCTTATGGAATTAATTCGATAGCTTAATTCCCTATAGCTTAAAATTATATGAATTCATTCTATTTTGATTGAATTCTAACTGAATGAAACCCAATTTACCTGAATTCATTTAATAAAAAAGTGAATGAAGAATTATTTGTTTTCATTCACTTAATCAAATGAAAAATTTTAATTTGTATGTAATTGCTGAAATATTAGCATAATACAATGAAAAACGTTTAAAATTCATCTAACAGAAATAAATAGTATCGTATGCTTAGTTACAGCTTGTATGCTTTGGTTTTGATTATATGTTAGTTTCATACTACACTCCACTAAGTGAATGGTAATAAAATTTCTTCATTCAATTAGTAAAATGTTGAATGAACATGCGATTTGAATGATTCAAGTTAGGAATTCATTCAATTCATATTAAAGCTTTGGGAATGAAGCTTATGAATGAATTCTTTACGAATGGTTTAAGGGAATGGTACATGAATATTTTTAAAATCTGAATTTAATTTTTAGTGAATTAAGCTTAAATTGAATTAAGTTTTTCGAAGCTCTGTCCTGTGTTCACATTTTTACAAAATTTAATGATTTTCTTGCACATTATATTAGCGAATAAGTATTAGATTTTGACAAAAATTATAAATTTTTAAAATTAAAATCCAAGATATGGATTTTTGAACAAAATAAAATAAATCCAAAAATAAATCCAGTGATTAAAAAAAGGCCTATTATTCTTATTTTTAATATTTCATTAATTTTCTTAAAATAATACGCATCTTTCGTCAGTTTACTCTTTTAAGAAAGTTCTTTGATTTTATAAAATACGTACAGATAACAATCAATAATGAGGGTATTCATTTAATGTCCAGTATTTTTACAGTAAACAGTAGTTGTTGTTAGTTATTTAAAAAATAAAAAATTTCGTCGAATTTTTTTGAATTTTAAAAATTCTGTTTAGTTTATATTCGTTATTATTGATATATTTCTAGTTTGCAAAATGCATAAAATCATAGTAACTGGAGAACGGTTTTAAATTTTTACTTCAAATTTTAAATAGGCTGAAGTAATAACACATATTTTTGTAATCAAAAGAAAAAAAATATTTTTTTAATAAAATATACTTTTATAAACTAAAAGTACTGACTGTAAAAAACAGTGGTTTTTACCGATTTTGTCAGTTGTTGTGAAATTATTGTAGTAAAAATTTACCAGTTAATTTTACGATATTGGTAGTTATTTTTAATGCATTTGTTAGTTATTTTAAAGGTAAATACCTTTGCCGCCTTTTTAACTGCGTATACCCTTGTTTTAACAGTCATTTTCAGTAGATTCTACCTACAAACCTTTGTATATGCAGTTAAAAAGGCGACAAAGGTATTCACCTTTAAAATAACTAAAATTTTTGTTACTTTTAACTGTTGAAAAATAACTAAAAATGCATTAAAAATAACTTCCCATGTCGTAAAATTAACTGATAGATTTTTACTACAAAAATTTCAAAACAAATGACAAAAATCGGCAAAAACTACTGTTTTTACAGTCAATTCCTTTTGTTTATAAAAATATTTTAATAAAAAAAATGTTTTTTTTTTCTTCCGATTACAAAAATATGTATTATTACTTCAGCCTATTTAAAATTCGGAGTAAAAATTCCAAACCGTTCTCCAGTATGTAAGTTTCTGATTTTAATTTGCAAACTAGAAATATATCAATAATAACAAATATAAACTAAATAAGAATTTTTAAAATTGAAAAAATTCAACCAAATTTTTTTTTTATATTTACCAAAAATAACTGATTACTGTAAAATTACTGTTTTGGTAGTTGTTTATTATGATATTAAAAATAACTGTTTTAAACAACTGTTACGAAATTAAAGTCAGTTTCGTTAGTTATTTTCTTAAAAAACCGTAAAAACCGATATGAAATCATTATTAAATTCAAATAAAAATTTTAACAACTCTGATTTTTGTTATTTCAATGATATTTGTTTGTCTCATTGATTTGAGATAATGATTTGGTCTAATTTACATTGATTCAACTTTAATTCGATTGAATAAATTGTTTTATGAAATAATACGCGAAGTATAAATCGAATCAAAACTTTGAAGAATTGATTCGAAAAGAATTATTTTCAAAGATGATTAAAAAACAGATTTTTAAATTCGTGAATCAAAAAAATATAATGATAATTACCACGAATTATTTTTATATTTTTTGATTCACGAATTGAAGCAATTTTTTTATTTCGTTTCAAGGACTCTATTTTAATTTAAACCATTGGCTTATTAGAAGAAAATTTAATTTGTATTTAAAATTATTATAAAATTAATGTATTCAATAATAATTTATTTCTTACAGAGATATTAATGACTAAAATTAATTCGCAAATCGTAAAAACAACAATTTTTAATTCGAGAATAAAAAAACTAATAATTCGCGCGAATCAAAAAAAATCAAGATATAATTCGCTAATCAAAAATAATTGTTTTTTGTTTGTTTTTAGAAATTGAATTATTACTAATTATTGAAATATTTTTTAAAAGTCTGAATTAAATGAACCATTTTAGTTGAAATGAATAAGATCGTTTGAATCTATGAAAAAAAAAATCAATAAAAATCAAATTAAATCTTTGAATAAAATATTGATTGAATAAAGTAGACAATAATTCAAGCAATAAAATGAATTTTGCGAATCGATTCATACCAAGGTGAATTAGATTTAAAAATCGAATTAAGGAATTATGTTTTTAAAGGACTGGTTGTGTTTAATACCCCATTCACATGAACGAGATTTCAGTTATCTTGAAGATTATTGCATTATCTCATGTATTATCTCGATAAAAATGTTCTATCAATAATCACTTCAATTTGACAAGATAATTTATAAACCCTGTTAATTGTCTTTTAAAAGTCAGGGTTTGAGAAGGGATTTTTGAGTACTCAATACTTATTTAGCTGAGTACTCGATACTACTCTATACTCCGTTTTTCATATTTCTTTTCTAAATGAGTTGTATTTTCATAGTTGTATTTTCATGGGAAAATTATGCATATATTTGGAAAAATACAACTATGAATGCACTGAGGAGTTTCGTTTGGGCATTGAGTACTCGGACAAAAGAACACGGTACTGAGTACTCAGTACCCAAATACTTAATACTTTTATAACTCTATAACATAAGAAATGAAAACAAAACAAATAGAAAAAATAAATTTTAATGTTTAATAAAAATCAACAAAAACAAAGCAAATTGTGCTTTGAAAGGAAATTAATTATATATTTCACTGACAGTTGAGTTAAATTATTCTTCCGGGCAACAAATTGCATACAAACAGATCATCAATAGCTGAGGTCTTCCTCCGACCAAATAATCAAAAAATTCATTCTACTCATCCCTGTTCGAAAAGTTTAATATATAAATATTAAAGTTGTATTTCATCAAAAGTTAATAAATATTTTATTCCGGCAGCGAAAATATGTTTTTTGAAATATTTTAAAAATTTTTGGTTAGGTCGCAAATATTTTTTGTTTACAAAAATAACCAAATAGCTGTTAACGAGATAATAGGTCTGTTTCTTTACTTTTTGGGTACAGTTCGGTAATATGAGAGTTAACAAGAAATACTCTCACGAAATGACAAAAATGCACAAAAGTAAACGAACGCGAAAAACCATATTTGAAGCCCGAAAAACAAACGTCAATAGATTTGTGCATTATATGTAGTTCATTTTTGTGAGCGCTCTTTCTAGTTTTTGTTCAATTTGTTGTAAAAATCTAGATAGATTTTCTAGTTAAACCCCTTTTTAAATCAAAAATTTAATAAAAAATTTCCTATTTAGGCATTTTTATTTACAAAAAGGAATACATATTTTATTAAATTTGGAAAAGAATTTAATATTAAACAAAAGCTTCGATTTATTTACATATTTATCTATTTAACACATTTAAACAATCGTCTTCCAAAAATTGTCGGTAATTTTATGGAGTTGTGAATAGGCTTTTGCAACTATTATACTAATTTTTGTAAATGATAAACATATTTTCTGAATGAATGAAATGACCGATTAAACTAAAAGAGCTATTAGTTGTGAACTAGGTCTTTAGTTCAAATTAGTGAATAGTTCAGTTGAACCCAACTGATGATATAACAGCTGATAAAAACAATTTACCCAAATTTACACGAAAAAAAGTCTGGGCTTTTTCGTGCAAGAAGAACAAGAATATTACTCTCTCATGACAGCTCTTATTTACCCAATTCTGTAGTAAGAAAACGCTTTTTGGTAAAATTGGGATCCCGATGGATTCCAATATTACGGAAAATACACTAAGGAACATTCGTGAAAAAATGGCAATTTTTTTACGAATGTTGATTTGTGTATGTTAATGTTCGTGTTGACATTGGTGCAATTCGTGTTTACAAAATCTTTTGAGCAATCGAATTATACAAATACATAATTTCCAAGTTAATTTTACAATTCTCTAGTAAAATATGTACAAGTCTTGTAAAATATATAATACATGCCTAGTAAAAAATTTATAAAAATATAAATATACTTTACTATAAAATTTTAAAACTAACTTGGAACTTATGTAGTTATATAATTACATAGCACCTTTTTTTGTGCGTGTAGTGTGAATTTAAGTTGTAAATGCCAAACAAAATTCTCTTATTTCTTTTGAATATTCGTAAACGTTTTTGCTGAAATTTGTCAAAAATGTGTCATGGCAGTCTTAGTAAATTGATTAAAACTACCCGCTACCCTGACATTGCTGAATGTTTAATATTATTCGGCAGTTTCTTTTTAAATACCACGCTTATTTCTTTAAAAAACATTTGTTTATTTATAAAATAGAATATTTTGTGATAAACAAACAAAATAGTATTTTATTTTCATATTTATGGTTGTTTGAAACAAGTTGTAAAATAAATTTACCGGGGCTGGTAAAATATTTTTGACACTAATATGATAAAAATACGATGTTTACACTTTTGAATGAATCCCCCCAATAACTTAATAATTAAATCACATTAATGAATGCTTCAGTTGCCAAATCGATTAACTCCACTTTCAGAATTTTATAAAACTTCAATTTCAAGACACTTTATTGGCTCCCAACTGTATAATATTCCAAGCAATTTTCTCTGATAATAAATATTAACACTATTAAATGATAAAATTTATAATTTAACAGGAATTTTAAAAAACAATTAAACTCATTTAAAACTCATTAATTTTTCTTTATGGAGTTAATCGATTTGGCAACTGAAGCATTTTAAATAATAATAGTTTGAACACCGAAAATGTCTATGTATTTCAATTGTTTGAAGACGGGAAATCAAATAAAATTAATGAAAGTACTTAAAATTTACATTTTACAAAATAAAATTCACATTTTACAAAATAAAATTCACATAATTGCATAAATTCATTAAAATTAATTATAATAAATAAATGTCCACAAATTATTCAACTACACTCAAAAAATTTTACAGTTACTACATGACAGTTTTTTGTGTAGTAATCAGTAGTTGTTGTTTTAATTGCAAGTTAGTTATTTAAAATTTGACAATTCTTGTTTAGTTTATATTTGCTATTATTGATAACACTTAGTTAACAGTTAGAATTTTACTTCAATTTGAGTAGGCTAAAGTAATTCCATTTTTTTTTTTTTGTATTCAAAAGAAAATATTTTTTTTAATTAATTGTACTTTTATACTATCAAAAAAGATAACTATATGCAGAAAACAGTAAGTTTTACCAATTATGTCAGTTGTTATTTTTCATGAATTTGTTAGTTATTTTTCAAAAGTTAAAAAGAACTGTATTTCGAGATGTGCATGTCGATTTTTGTGATAGCAACTGAAAGCAAGATTGTTTATATCAGGGGTATTGCAGAATGAGAAAATTATCTACATGGTATTAATGAATTTTTGTATAAAAGCAATGAAGTTGACACAAATGCGTCCTCGGTCTATATTTGGACCTATCGGCCATATGGACTATATTTCCGATTTTCTCCTAAATATACCTAACATTAGGTAAAATCAAAATTTTTCATATTATTCTCCTTATTTTTAATATTTTATAGACAAATTTTGACACTAGTCAACCTATTCCAAACATTAGTTGGCTTTTAACCGGTTATCATATAGTCGACATGACAGATTTTACCTTTTTTTACTTGTTTTTATTGAAATTTAAATAATAACAAACAAAAGGCAAAAAGCATATTTCATATTTTCTTGTTCGAACATACATATTTATTTAGGGTTTGTGTTTTTCTTTTTTTTGCTCAGTTTTCACAAATTTCTTAGTTTCCATATATACACACAAAAATAAAAACGAGTTTTAATTACGAAATTGATAATATCAATTATTATTTTAATTAATTTTGCACGCAAATGATACTATTAATTACACAAAATTATCCACGATTAATTGAAACAGTTAAACAATTTAAATAAAATATTTGTTTAAAAACAAATTCTATTTTAAACAAATATTTTATTAGATAATTTAGGATAATAATTTCTTGAGTGTAGGCTCAGCTGATAACTAACTGATAGTAAACATCTGCTCAGGTAATATTAAGATTAAGCGCCCACTACCGCTCAATAGTGCAAGTTCTGATGTCATATCTCTATAACTAATACGTTAATAGAAAAAAGTCTGTAAACATTTTTGTTAAAACTACTAAAACTTAGTTAAAAATAAAATAATCTACTGAAATTAGTAGATTATTTTTGCTAAATATTTGTAAGATAGGAATAGTAAAAATAAAACTGTTAAATACACAGAATTTTGCTTGTGTTTGAGTTAAATTTTAGTTAATAGAAAATATCAACTTAACCGTCTAAAATCAGCAAAATTTTGCTAAATAGTTAGTAGACTAAAAAATCACGAAAAAATAAAATTTTCTTCGATATTTTAATGCAATTCTTAGTTCAGTAGTTTACTATATTTTACCATCCCAGCTAAAAAACGACATATATGAATACATTCAGTTTAAATGTATGTTCATTCATGCTCATAAACATGCATTCATGTCCATACATGGATACATAAATCTCCATACATGCTTCATATATGTCCACACAGGTGCATTAACGAAATTTGAAGTAATATCTGAAAATTTCCAGTGGGTTTTTTTTTGCCGAAAAGTGAGAACATTAATCCTATATGGATCAAGTTACTCAAAATAATAATTTTTATCAAGTGCAAAAAATTTTTTTTTATTCATTCAAAGTGATATTTTTCCGAAAATTATGAAAGGTGTTATTCTGTAAATTTCCTAGTGGGGCGTTTTTGGTCAAAAGTATAAAAATTAACCCCATATGGATCACGTTACACAAAATAATTATTTTTATCCAGTTGAGATTTTTTTTGATCAATTTAATGGCTTTACAATCTCGTAGTCATAATTAATATTTAATTTCATGGGTCTTTTCTGATCCCAGGCCACTAAGGGTTAAAGATTTTTTAAACAAATGTAGAGATAATTATAGTCTAACCAAATTTAAGTGATGTTTTTCCGAAAACTGTGTAAAATTTGATGAAAACTTTCAAATTTTGTTTAATTTTTGACAAAATGAGCAATTTTTGTAAAATGTCCTGGAAAGCAGTCGCTCCAAACACAAACTCGAATTATCATTTTTCCAATTTATTTTTTTTTCTTTAATATCAACTATTATGTGGTACAAATAGCAATCGACATCTCCAAATTAGGCATTTTAAAAAATCTTTAAAATTAATTAAAAAAAAAAAACACGTTTTTGCATTTTTATCAAATTCGTGGGTCATTTTGCATTCCAGGCTAAAGTGGGTTAATGATGTCCGATGAAGTCAAAATTCCATGTCTGAATCATTTTGACTATATTAAGTGCATAAATGGAATAAAAAATAATTTTTTTTTCGAAATTTCGAATTTTGGGAATTTTTAATAGTAATACACTTTTTTTCCAAAATGGGCCATTTTCGTCCAACTTTCGGCACGGGTTAACGTTTTCCAAAAAAAAACAAAATAAAAATCGATTTCTTCCATTTGGGACCATTTCCAATAAAACTGGGGGGTGTAATGACAAATCTATTTCGCACCTACTAATTACTACACTAATAGAAAAAATTCTGTAAAAAATTTATTTAAAATTACTAAAAATTAGTAAAAAATGATGCTGCAGAAAACAACTGCTAAATTAGCAGATTATTTTTGCTACATATTAGTAAGATAGGTACAGCAAAAATAAAACTGTTAAATATATATACAGTATTTTAGTTATATTTGAATTAAGTTTTTCTTGATAGAAAATAACAAATTAACCTGCTAAAATCAGCAAACAAATTTTGCTAAATAATTAGTAGCCTAAAAATCACCAAAATATTTAAAATTTTCGGAGCTTTTTTCGATTTTTTTTAAATGCAAATAAAAGTCGAGCTTTTTAAAAACAGCAGTTTACAATTTTTTTACTAGTTTAAAAAAAAAAAAATCTGCTAATTTAACAGTTTTTTTTGCAGCATCAATTTTAACAAATTTTTAGTAGCTTTTTCTGCTATTTTTACAGATTTATTTCTATGAGCGTACACCAACAAATGTCATGAAGTATCTGACAAATTTTTCTAAATTTCATAATAGTTTCGCTAGAGCCCAGAATTCCAAACTTCTCAATTGTTTGAAATGATCACAATTGTATAGAATTAGAACATAAATCAAAATATCGAAGGATTTGTTTGAAATCAAAGATTAAGATACTATACGAACTTTGTACTTGAACTTTTGCAGGACCGTACTTGACCAATATTACTTAATTACATAAACATGTAAATTTTCAGATACATTAGGCCGTTTATTTCAAATACTTAACTTGTTTCTGTTTTTTATTATCTATAACGACTTTTAAACATTGTTTTTCTATTTACAATGTGAAACTGCAATTATTGCATAGTACTTACTATCTACGTGATATACAATTATATTATATTTAATAACAATACTAACAAGGAAGGTCTTCGGTGTGGTACACTCTAAAGGCCCAACTATATTTAGCGAAGTTGATTTAAGGGAAGGAGAGATTCATAGCGATAAATACATTAAAGCACCCATATTTAGCTTAAGTAAACTTTCATTAAGTTGCATCTCTATTAATGTGGTTAATTTTTAATCGAACCTCTTCGTACCCAACTTTTTTTTATTTAAATGCAAATAAAAATCGAGTCTTTTCAAAACAGTAACTTACAATTTTTTTAGCAAATTAACAGGACAGACTGCTATTTGCATTTAACTAAATTTAGCCTAAAATAACAAAAAATTTGTAGATATAACAAATTGATTTTTGGTCTACTAATATTTATAAAAATTTTCTGCAGGTTTTACAGTACAATTTGTCAATTTAAATTAACTAAAAGTTAATTTAAATATAACTAAAATTCTGTTAATTTAACAGTTTTATTTTTGCTGTTCTTATTTTACTAGTATTTAGCAAAGAAAAAAAAATCTAATAATTTAACAGTTTTTTCTGCAGCATCATTTTTAATTATTGCTTTTTCTGCTATTTTTACAGATTTATTTCTATGAGTGTAGTAATAATGTTGTTATTTTTTAATAAATAAACATCAAAACAAAAGAACAACTGCTGACTACTACACAAACAACTGTCGTGCAGTAACTGTCAAACTTTTTTAGTGTACAGTTGTTTTGTAACAAAATTAACACAATGTTCTATCAGCCGCTAACTAGGAATTTAACTGAAAAATTTAACTTTGGGTAAAATTTAAAATGGACTTCGGATATTCGACCTAAAAAGTTAGTTTTGCTTTCGCAAAATCCGTGTTGTCAGTTTATCGATTTTCTCGATTTTAATTTGCATCTAGCGGGAAAATTTGTCGAGTAGCTAGTATATCGATGTTTTATTAGCCATAATATAATTTTTAAAAACCAATTTTATGTTTAATATTTTAAAATTCATGTATTGATTTTCTATTATTATAAAAATCAATTCCTAAAGCCACTGATACAAGATTTTTTTTATTTTTTTTTTAAGAAAAACTTGCTCAGGTTCCCAGGTAGAAATTGTCGACGGTACAAAAAACAAAGCGCTGGCAAAGCGTTGGTTTACAATGGTACAAAAAAAAAGCATTGCAAAAGCACTTATTCAGAACGCTTTGCCAAGCTTTGTAAAGAGTGCTTTCCCAATACTTGTTTTATAAAGTTAATCACTGTTTATGAAAACAAAAACCACCGGCAAAACATCGGTTCAAAACGATTTGCCAACGTTAGGTAAAAGGACTTTGCCAGTGCCTGTTTTACAAAATTTACAACCGTATATAAAAAATATCACTGGTAAAACATCGGCTTAAAATGAATTGCCAATGTTTGCTAAAAGGACTTTGCCAGTACTTGTTTCACAAAATTTACGACTGTACTGTTTTAATAGTGTTAACTTATAATTTATTTTTATTAATCTTATTACTAATTCCCTTTTATTACTGAAATGATCAGTATTTTAATTTTTTGTAAAAATATTGTTTTCACTCCTAATATTCTCAATTTAAAGTGAAAAACAATAATTTCAGTTAAATTTTTCTTTATTTCAAATAAAAACTGTTAAATAATGTTGATTCTTTTCAAATTATCCTAATTTCCAATATTTCAATGAATTTTTAAGAAAAATCTTTAAATTTTATCAATTTCAATTGAAAATCGTTTAATATTACAAAAAATACGCAGAATGTAAGTTTAATTTTTTATGTTTTGTTTTTCCATTTTATGTTATTTCATAATTTAATCTTTAATCAAATAAAAAAATCTAAAACTTGAATCAATTGGGTTTTACTAATGTGTAATATAGGCATCTCTTTCGGCATTTAAAATACCTGAAAACCACTTTTTAGTCCATTGTAATAGTACTTTTCAGAACGTTGGCAGAGCACTTATTTTACCATTGTTACCAATGCTTTGCCAACGTTCGGAAAGATAGACGGCCAACCGAAGATCGACGTTATCATTTCAAGGTTGACCCAGTACTTTAATTTTCGAAAAACGGACGCTCTGCCAGCGCTTGTACCACCATATACAGTGATTTGCCAACGTTTTGCCGTTTGTATTTTTCTACCTGGGTTACTTTAGTATGCGCGGTTAAAGCAATTAAGGGGAAAATTCATACGCCACCATGCCCAAGTCAATGTGTTTGTTGTTTTATGGCTATATAGGTTTCCCCTTATATTAATTGCTGGACCGAGCATGTGCTTTAGTACCATTTTTCGATAAACTATAGATAAAATCGCTAAAGTTTTGTACTGTCTATAAATCTGATTTTTTTTTGGAAAACTGTTAGTATCAGTGCCTTTTTTACTACCTTTAAACATGAGATTGGACAAAAAAAAAAGGTACGACTCGATTTACTTTGCCACCTTTATCACATACCAAAAATGTATCCAAATGAGGGTAAACCACACTGCAGACCTTCTTTGTAAGTGATTGGTAGAAACAAATCTTAGGGTCAGTTTATATCATGATATTGAAAAATCATTCCACTAATCAAAAAAAAAAAAAAAAAAAAAAAAAAAACAAGATAATTATTTTATATTTTTTAATAAGCACTGGATTTTAATACATATTATTGTAATTAGTGTCATAATAGAGTAATTAAAATAGCAGTAAACCAACAAGTTATGTTTAAACAAAATAACATTAATAACTAAACTGCATTTAACAGTTTATATTGTTTTAAAATATTACTTTACTTTTTTTAAAATGTATTATTAATGATTTTTATAAACGATGATACTGCAGTTAACAGATGTTCCAAAAATTCTTTTTCATAAATTTATTTTTAACCTTTTTTATGTTAATATTTTTTTAAATGGATTATTAGCCAACAAAATGGTTTTTTTGGGTTTTATAAATTATGAAACGCATTTAGTTCTAAAACGGAAGTATTCTAATCAAGGTTTGCAATTTAATCGTTAAAGTTTAAATAGATTAGACTTTAGAGAAGTAAATCGGTTGCTTTTTTTATTGTCTAAGAATTTTAATATATTTATTTGTTTTTAACAAATGTGCATTTTAATTTCGAAAGAAACAGAATAGCAAATTGTGTTTTATTCACTTCATTAATTTAACATAAAATACCATTGAAAATAAAAGTTATTTAATTAACACATTTATTTTTAGCCTCAAAGAATGAAATCATTTTTATTCTTTTCTATACATTGTTGTCCAAAATGTTAAACTATTATTTTTACCTTAATGGGGTTTAATTATGTATATAACAATAAGTGTGTTCATTTACTATTTGGGTAAAGTTCGGTAAAATAAGAGTAAGCAAAACATCCTCTCATAAAATGACAAAACAAAAAAAAAACACATTTGATTTCAAAGAAAACTGTTAAAATGCATATTATTTTAGTTTGAACATTTTTACAAAAACACACATTTATTTGCATTCAAAAGTTCTTATTTAGTTTGTTCAATTAATTATTATTATAAATAAGACATATCTTTTGCGTACTTCAATGTTTAAATCAAATTGTGAATTTATTTTCGCAATTGTTTTTTTGTTGTCATCATCATGTTTGTTTGTCAAACGTGATACGCTCTCATTTAGCCCGTTTACGGGAATACTTTTTGATAAGATTGGGATCCCGCTGATTCCAGCTATAAAGTAAAGGAACGTACCTAATTATTATACAAATTCTCAATACTTTTTAAAATTGTTTATGTGAAATTTTCCTTAAAAAAAATACTGAAAAAATTGCCATTCTATACTTTAGTATACTACTTACAAATATTTATTATAATATATTTATTTTATATTTTATATTTATTATTTATTATAATAAAAATATATTCCACATGATTTAATCAACTTCAAACAATACTCGTACATAAAAAATTCATATATTCAATACAGTCATATGTTAATTGATTAAACATTTTTTTGTTCGTTTTGTTTTAGCATTGACCTTGCTCACCCATATGGTGGTTAACTAAGATTTGCTATATAGATATACCGTTTTATATTATTATTTTTATACCATCCATAACCTGACCAATCATTCCGCATTTGGCGGGATTAGTTCGCTTTCTAAATAAAGTCTTTAGCCTATATTAACCAGACGTTCACGTCTTTAGACTTTATACTCCCATTGAATTTTTATCCGCTTTTTGTAAACAAAAATCCCGCCTTTTCAAAATTCTAAATAAATTTTGTATAAGAAAAAACCATAGAAATTAATCTTGTGATTAAATTTTGGAAATTTAGGATTATTTTTAAAATAATTATTAAAGTCTTGGGGTTTAAAAAAAAAGTTAGTTTTTAACACTTTATTTTCTATATCAAGTCGCTCGTTGGTGAATTGCGAAACCACGCAACTAAATGGTGAACACACCAAAAATGTGACACTTAGAAACTAATACCAGAAAAAAACTACACCATTTTCTCTTTTATTTCAGAAAATTCCAAATTTTAAATCTGTATTTCAATACTGTCCAAATGCATTTAAAAAATTTCCATTTGAATTTAAAAATTCTCCAAATGTATTTAAAAAAACTCTATTCTGGAATACAAATATAGTTTTTTTAAATATATTTGGAATTTTATCAAATACATTTGGAGAATTTTGAAATACAAATGGAATTATTTGAAATGCATTTGGACAATTTTGAAATACAGATTTAAAATTTTTAAATACAAATGAATAATTTTGAAATACATTTCGACAATTTTAAAATACAAATGGAATTTTCTTAAATAGAAACAAAATATTTTAAAATACATTTTTAATATTTTAGTATTTTAAAATATATTTGTATAATTTTGAAATACATTTTGAAAATTTTAAAATACATTTTGGACAATTTTGAAATGCAATTGGACAAATATCAAAGGTTTTTAGACAATTTTAAAACATTTTTGGACAATTTTGAATGATTTTTTGACAATTTTAAAACATCCCAGCAAAACCTTCCATTACCAGGTAAAGGGAAATGTAATAAGAAACCAAAAATTGTAACTACTTACACTTTGGTCGCATAACACATTATTTTAACATGGGGGTGTCATTGGGAGTAAATGGTTGCCTAAGTCGTACCGGTATAGCATAAAATAAGTGATTACGAAGGAAGTACTGAAATAAGTTGTTACTTGTAATATTAAATTCACTAGTTAGCTAAAATAAGTACATACTCTTATAGAGTGAAGTAAGTCATTGCACATTAGTACATATTTCATTGGTTACATATAGGACATAAAATAAGGCTTTACCAGTAATGACTTTGTTTAAAAGTACACCGATCCGAGCAATGTAAATTTTTATTAAATCATATTTTCGCATAATAAGTAGTTACATTATGCAATACCAATAACTTATTATTTTTACCCTTAATAATAAGTTATTATAAAACACAATATCGGTAATATATTATTTTAAAGCCTCCAAATAAGTAGTGATATATCTCCATATCGGTAACTCATTATTTCATACATACCACTTAAGTATTGATGTATCACAATATTAGTAACGTATTACTTTAGGTTTCTAAGTAAAACCAAGGGTAAAGGGGTACCCATTGCCAGGCAATGCGTGAAAAAGGTCAAACCCATTACCAAGGTTTTGCTGGGATTTTTGGAAAATTTTGAAAAATTTTTGGACAATTTTGAAACATTTTTGGAAAATTTTAAAACATTTTTGGATAATTTTGAAACACTTTTTTTGAAATATATTTGGAATTTTCTGAAATAAAACTGAAAATGCTGTAGATGGCTTTGAAATAAATTTTTTTTATTCGAATACTTTGTTGGAGTTTAGAGGTAATAAAAATATTAAAATATTAGTTATTATTTGTTCCATATGCAACTGATCGGACTTTTTGTCGCACATGCGGCATTATCTTTTGCACGAGTGCATCATCGACTTTTCGCGACGCCGACAACCACTTATATTTGAATTCTGAAATATCTTTTACCAGTTTATCTGTCTTCTTCAATATTCCCTTCACTATTGACCAATACTCCTCAATAGGGCATAGCTCTGGGCTATTGGGTGGATTGCAGTCGCGAGGTACGAAATCGATTTTATTTGCATTGTACCACTGCAATGTGTCCTTGGCATAGTGGCAGCTTGCCAGGTCCGGCTAGAACAGTGGTTTGGTGACGTGACTCTTAATAAATGGCAGAAGACGCTTTTTGAGGCACTCATCCCGATAAATTTGAGCGTTCATTGTTCCAGGTGTGATGAAAGGGCAGCTTTTACGACCACAGGAGCAAATGTCAGACCTTCTCTGTAGCGATTTAAAACCCTGGAAACTGTCGAGTGGTGCACTTTTACATTTTTCGCCATTTTCCGCGCTCTGACAACCGGATTTTTTATATATTTGTGCAAAATAATTTGCCTCGTTTCTAACTCGGTGGTCATTTTTGACGAAACTAAAAGTCAAATTCGAATGAAATTTAAGTCATGGCCTACTCAGGATATTTGAATTTCAAAATATATAAATTTTTTTGAGTAAGTTATAAATTTTCTAAATTTTCGCAATTTTGGTGTGTTTACCCTTTAACATAATTTTAAAATTTTCGTCACATAATAGCTGTGTTTGCATAGTCAACATTGCGATACCGCGGGAAAATTGAGTAAATCAGAGCGATCATGAGAGACTAATATTCTTCTTCTTCTTAAAGTAAAATTAATATTTTTGCAATAAATAAAAAATTATGACGCATTTAAACGGATTTTTGTATTTTTTGTAAATATTATTTAAATATCAGTACTTTTTATCTCAAATTCTGAAATATTTTTCAAAAATCGTACGGAAGAAAAATTTTCTGATTTTGCAGCAGTTTTGGTTAAGTTTTTTTTGCGATTCTGCGTAATTTTAAAAACGCAAAACTTGAATTAGAGATTGAAACAATATCGTATTTTTGCACATTTCTTGCTGTATTTCGGATTAAAAATCGTAATTTTGAAGGAAAAAATTGTCAAATCATCATTTGGCTATTTTTGATAATAAAAATAGTCAAAATTACGATAAATTGCCAAACCTGGCAGCACTGCCGATAATACAAATTTCGTACCATTCCATTAGGATCCTTGTGTTAAGTGACCCAATTTCACTCGCTCTCCATTCCATTCCGTTTTGTTCTATTTTTGGAATTTAAAACCATTCCATTGATCAATGAAATTAAATCAATTAAATTCATTGATTAAAAAATGTTAATGAAAAAAATTTCATTACAATTGATGTAAATGTAATACTAATGAAACCATCAATTAATTAGTCCATTTAATTAATGTATGATTCATATTAAAGGAAAATTAAAAAAAAAAAAACTTTAAGGCCCGATTACTGAATGTCCAGTTAAAATTTAACCGACAATTCAAAATTTATATAGTGTAAATGTGTCACCTAAAGTCGCAGTTAGTAGCTAACTGGACATTAAGTGCGTGGTAGAAAAGAATAATGTCTATTTATATACACTTAAGTCTCTTTTTATGCGGTTTTTTTATGCGGATTTGAAGTTATGCGGTTTTAAAATCGACTTGTGTTGCGTTTTTTTACAACTTTTAAATACTTTTTATTTAATTTTTTGTTACCATTTTTAGCATTTTTAAATATTGGCATAACTCATTTTTCAAAATAAAAAAGCTTTTTGATTTCTTTCTTATGCTATGTGTACTGCGAAATAAATTGGGATTTCCCGTTCTAGATTTTATGAAAAGCTGAACGAAACAAAATGCTGATATTCGAAAATATTTTAAACCTGGAGAATCTTCAAGAAGAGCAATTGAAATGAATGAGTCTCAAATAAGAAAATCTGTTATTTCTGGCCAGTGTTGCCAATTTAGCATATTTAATGCTAGATTTAGCATATTTTAAACTCATTTAGCATGAAAAAAATGTATCTAGGATATGGCATTTTTTTCAGCATTTTTCAAACAAAATTTAGCACATTTTTAGCATCTTTTACAGTTTTATTTTCTGTTTTTTTTTATAGAATATTCTACATTAATTTGAATTTTTGCTATAAAAATATTATTGATGTTGTTTCCGATATAAAAACACAACAAACAGTATTAAATGAACCTTTTTCCTCGGTTCTCGTTTAACAACTGAACTGGGATTGCTATAATTTTGTAATAACAGGTTAAAAGTGGTACCATTAATTAATTATTTTTTAAACTATTTTAATTAAATTTTACGTTTTCTTTGTGTTGATTATTATTAGGGCAAGGAATTCCATGCAAATGCATGTTTTTTCTCGATAGTCCAAAACTAATATAGACTAAACATTTATCCGAATCATCAAATTTAGAACAAAATGGCATCGATTTGAAGTTGCATATTTTTGCATATTTTGTCATAAATGCATGTTTTTGCATATTTTGACTTTAAATGCATATTTGGTGCCTTTTTAATGCATATTTTGTGCTTTTTAATGCATATTCGTGCATATTGTTCATTTTTAGTAGCATTTTTTATTTTGTAAAAAAATATAAAAAATTGATACGTTTTCATATTTTGATTCAATCAAAATAAACATTCTTAAAACTTTATTGACCTATGGGAAATCTTCGAGTTCTGTGTCTGTTTGCAAAATAACTAACTTAAATATATTTTTAAGTTTCAAAGTGCATTATTTTTGCAAAAATAATAGTTTTTAATGCATATTTCTTATATTTTTAATGCATATTTTTCATTTTTAAACGCATATTTTAGGCGCATATTTTCCATTTTTAAGTGCATGAAATTCCTTGCCCTAATTATTATATTCTCTACATTATATAGTTAAACTAACACCAAATTTTATTATTTATATTGAAATATAAGCATTAAAAAATCACTATTATCAGTTTAAAAATCACAGTTTATTCTAACCCTCATGAATAATCTTTCTTCTAAACCTCGTTTTTGAATAATTATCTCTTATTTTACAATTTAAGTTTAAATGTAATTTGAAAAAGAAATATTGTTTTTACTTTTAGAGTAAGTACTAGGAGCTATTTTTATACGTACACATTAATTGCACAGTGCAGTCGCAAATTTTAACGAGCCGGCAACCCTACTGGTAAATCTAAAGGCTTCATTAGTCTAATCGTAATGTAAAAAAACGTATCTGTAATCAATTCAATGTGTTAAAATAACATAGAAATATATTTTTATCTTTTTTCTATGCATTGAATCTGTTGTCAAGTAAAATCGTAAAAAAGTTCTGTTAAAAATAGAAATTTTCTATTTTATTACTTGACATTTAATTCTATGCACAAGAAAAAGATAAAAAATACAATATTTTTATTTTTTATACTCTTTTTATTCATTATGTGAATGATACGTTACTTTTTTTACGATACTTCCAAACTAATTTGGGCTTAATTCGAGTACACTGAATTCAATCGTGATAGCAGTTTTTCAAAGTTAGCGCTCGTATTCGCGATATTCGCAATTAAAAATTTTGACGGGTACCAAAACAATTTTATTTTTATACTTCTGGGATTATTTTTAATTATAAATTTATCAAATTTGATTAAATATGTAAAGCATTAAGGAAGCTGTAATTATTTTCACAAACTTTTTTTTATAGATTTTTTTTCGCAAAAATTTCGCTAAAACATTTTTTCCGCAAATAAAATGGATATTTTATGTTATTTTGTGTATATTCAATAGGGTTTAGAAAAATATTTAATAGAGTTAAGAAAAAAAATTTATTTGGAAAAGAAACAAAAACCGCGAAAAAAAAATGTTTGTGGGGAAAAAATAGCGAAAAATTGTATTTAACAGAGTTGGATTGATTAAAATTCAAAAATGATCCCAAAAGTATAAAAAATATTGCTTTATGGTACTTTAACATTAAAATTTTAAATCGGCATGCCCGGCTTTAACTTTTTTACTCGTTTTACTTTTGTTGTTGTTATGGTGAAGGAGTGATTTTGCCAAAAAATACTCCAATTTTTGGTAAAAAAAATAATAATAATTTAAAGAATAGAGTTTAAAATAGAATTAATAGAATTGCAAAATGTTGATAAGGTTCATTTTTAATCTTTGTAATTTTTATTGGGTTTTTTTAGGTTTGGGTCATAGAGGGTAATGTGGATAGCGTTTGTGATAAATAGCGTGTTCCTATCTTTTAAGCATTTCAGTAAATTTTGATTTTTTTTACTGTAACACCTGTACACTTTTTCATTTAATCATACCAAAAATAATAACAAAAAAACCCTGATCGCGAAAATTATTTTTTTAAAGAATTTCATGAAGGTTAACCCAAAGATGCAGAAATTTGAAAACGGTAAACAGAGCGTGCAATAAAAACCATTAAATTAATTTGGTGTAGATAAATTAAGGCAGAATGGGAAATTCATATTACCCGCCAAAGTATTCCACATTACCACCTATTTTAGAAATAAAACATTTTGGGGTACTTTTGTTTGTCCGCCTTTAACTTTTTGAGATAACATATTTTCAGTGACACAGTTGGGAAATCAAATAATAATAAATTTATTTTAAACGATTTTTGAACTTTTTTGCATTTTTATGCAAAAAATCTAGCATTTTTTCATAAATAAGTTTTGGCAACACTGTTTCTGGCTCACAACTGAGTTCAAAATTGTCATCGAATTCTCGGGAATGCGATCGTATTCTGCTTAATGCACATGTGTGGACATATATGGAAATTTATGTATCCATGTATGGAAAAGCATTCATGTTTATGATCATGCACAAACATACATTAAACCTGTATGAATCCATATATGTGAAAGCGCATAGAGAAAGGGACCTAAGGGTAAAAAAATCAAATTTTTTTTTTTTTTATGGACAACATCTGAGCATCGAATGAGACCAAAGGTTTAAAAGGCTTAATTCTTTCATTCACTTTTTAAAAATTAATGAAATTTGGGTTAAATTTCATTCCCTAATAGCATTCTTATGGAATTAATTCGATAGCTTAATTCCCTATAGCTTAAAATTATATGAATTTATTCTATTTTGATTGAATTCTAACTGAATGAAACCCAATTTACCTGAATTCATTTAATAAAAAAGTGAATGAAAAATTATTTGTTTTCATTCACTTAATCAAATGAAAAATTTTAATTTGTATGTAATTGCTGAAATATTAGCATAATACAATGAAAAACGTTTAAAATTCTTCTAACAGAAATAAATAGTATTGTATGCTTAGTTACAGCTTGTATGCTTTGGTTTTGATTATATGTTAGTTTCATACTACACTGCACTAAGTGAATGGTAATAAAATTTCTTGATTCAATTAGTAAAATGTTAAATGAACATGCGATTTGAATGATTCAAGTTAGGAATTCATTCAATTCATATTAAAGCTTTGGGAATGAAGCTTATGAATGAATTCTTTACGAATGGTTTAAGGGAATGGTACATGAATCTTTTTAAAATCTGAATTTAATTTTTAATGAATTAAGCTTAAATTGAATTAAGTTTTTCGAAGCTCTGAATGAGACCGATCCCATGCTCTCCTGATCTTAGGTCCCTTTCTATCCCTAGGTCCCTTTCAATTATGCGCGTCACATATGTAGATTTTTAGCCGCGGTATTATTTTTTTTATTGATTTTATGTTTTTTTGTTTTTGGTATGTACCGTCCCAGGAAAATTTTCTGTTCCAAAGAAACGGTTGTCGATTCTAACACCGATTCTGGAACTAGTTCTGGAACTGATTTTACGTCACCCACACCTTCCATATAGGATCCCAGGAACTGGTTCCGGAACCAGTTCCATGGAATCGGTTGCAGTGGAACCAGTTGTAGAATGGGTGTAGTTGGCTACCGGTTGTAAAAAATTTTCTTGGGGTATGTACACAAGTCCCAGGAAAATTTTTTACAATCGGTAGCCAACCACACCTATTCTACAACTGGTTCCACTGCAACCGATTCCATGGAAATGGTTCCGGAACGAGTTCCTGGCATCCCATATGGAAGGTATGACTGAAGTAGAATCAGTTCTAGAACTAATTCCAGAACTGATTCTAGGGCAACCGGTTACACTTTGGAGCTATGGAAGTGATTGCTTTTGGGACAATTTCAAACAAAAAGAATCGGTGTTAGAATCGACAGTAGAAGGGGTTGTAAATGAAAAGTAGCTATTCTACAACCGATTCGTTGGAACAGAAAATTTTCCTGTGGTATTATTTTGTGTTAAAAGTAAAAATAAATGAACATGTTTTTAAAATTTTTTTATTCTATAGTTTTTTTATGCGATTTAGAGATTCTGTTGATTTTGGCAGTTTTTCCCTTTTGAATTAATTTTTAGTACACTCAAAAAAAAAGTCAGTAAAATCAGCAAAAAATGTTGCTGTGTCAGCAAATTTTTAGTCAGGAGTGTGCTTGCAAAAAAGTTGGTAATTTCAGCAAAAGGTTTGCTGAAAATCAGCGAGCTGATTTTTACCAAAAAAATAGTAATCTTCAGAAAAAGTTTTGCTAACACTTAGTCGACTGCAAATGAAAAAAATCCTTGCTAAAATCACTAAACTTTTTGATGAATATTAGAAGACTAAAAAAAACTCAAAAAACTTGTAGCGAAATTTTACTTTAGTTAATTTATTTGCTGAAAATTTAAATATAGAATATGTGTAGAGTTGTTTTCCTTTTTTTGTCATTTCCGTTTCCAGACAAGCTGCGACATCTACATCTAGTCTATCTGGTTGTCGTCCACGCTATGAATGCAGTTATCACCACAATTTTTGTAGCAAAATAAATTAGTAAAATATTAGTTCAAAATTAGTTTAGTGCTAAAAAATTTTTAACTAAAATTTTAGCTGAAAACGGAATTTCAGCAAAAAAATTGCTGAAAACTAGTACACTTGATATACAAGACGTTTTACTAATTTTTTTACTAACTTATTTTTTTGAGTGTAGTTTTACAAAAACTGGTTACAGACTTTTTTCTATTATTTTAGGTTTTACTTAATTTTAACTATTTAATCTAATGCAGTTAATCGTTTTCATTTCTCATACAAACTAATCGATAATAGCTGTATTTTGTCTCATGCCTATCAACGTTAAGTATTTAAAGCAACTCTATCTTAAACCGATTGTAGTACAAAAAAATTTTAAGCAGGTCATGTTCATAAATTTTCCGTTATAATCGAACGTATGTCAGCAAAAGTTTTTAGGAAGTAACGCGAATAAGTTACATTAGATGTGAAAATGTATAAACGCTGAGTTTTCAACGTTAATAATTATCCGCGTTGAAAGTTAACGTGCATACGAAAAGTAATATGTTAGTTTTCGTTTTAAACGCGTTTTTATGCAATTTAAGTTTTTTATGAGTTAACGGATATAGTTAAGTCGAAAACACAGCTAATATATGTATTTTTCCTAACTCTTTATTTTTTACAGAAAGAAGCAATTGGAAAATCTGTTGCGTATGTATGATGAGCATGAAAATGAAATGCTCAACGCTTTAGATGCAGACTTACGTCGTCCCAAACAAGAAAGTTTAGTTGTCGAAACTGAATTTATGAAAAACGATGTCAAAAACATTTTGTATAACATTGACGACTGGATTAAACCTGAATCGCCAGAAAAATCGCTCGTCAACTTAATGGATGATGTACAAATTTACAATGATCCCTATGGTGTTGTACTGGTTATTGGTGCTTGGAACTATCCTTTACAATTATTGTTGGTGCCTGTAGCATCTGCAATTGCCGCTGGTAATTGTGTGGTCATTAAGCCCAGTGAAATTGCCGGCAATTGTGCAAAGTTTGTTCAAGAAATTTTACCAAAATATTTGGATAATGTGAGTTTTGAATGCATTCTCGTAATCTCCCGCATATCAAGTATTTTAATTTTTCTACAGGACTGTTATCCAGTTGTCTGTGGTGGTCCTGAAGAAACTTCAGAATTGTTAAAACAACGTTTTGATTATATTTTCTATACCGGTTCCACACGTGTTGGCCAAATTATTCATGCTGCTGCTAATAAATATTTGACACCTTGTACCTTAGAATTGGGCGGCAAGAGTCCTTGTTATATTGATAAATCCGTGGAATTGACGACAGCTGTCAAGCGTATTTTATGGGGCAAATTGATCAATTGCGGTCAAACTTGTATTGCTCCCGATTATGTGTTATGTTCAAAAGAAATTCAAGAAAAGTTCATTGGCGAAGCCAAGGAAATTCTTCAAGAATGGTATGGTGATAATATCAAAGATAGTCCTGATCTCAGTCGTATTATAAATAAAAATAATTTTGAGTAAGTAAAACTCACATCTAAAGTACATCGCATTATTTTATTAATTAATTTACATTTTAGACGTTTACTGGCCATGATGAAACATGGTAAAATTGTGGTTGGTGGCAAACACAATGCTGCAGAACGTTTTATTGAACCGACTATTATTGTTGATGTTAAACCAGAGGATCCTGTTATGCAACAAGAAATTTTTGGTCCCATATTGCCTATTATTAATGTTGAAAGTGCCTATGATGCCATTAAGTTTATCAATTCCAGGTATGTTTAAAGATTTTCGAGTGATTTTTAACATTAATGATTGTGTGCTGTCCAAAACTAAAAACTGGTTAAAATTTAAAAATTATTAAGGTCATAACACAAAATTATCTAAACAATTAATGAAAATTTGTTTTGTTTCCCGTGTATATATTTTTGTGGAAAGTAATTGTCAATTCCTATCGTTTTCTTTATAGATAAAAAGGCTTCATATTTTTTACTTTTGTTTCATGCCAAGCTTAAGTCATATAGGCATATGTGTTTCGACCTTAAAATATTCAAATATCGAATATTTCCAAATTTGATGTTGAATATTTCATAATTTGTGTGTAGATTTTAATCACTTTTTATGCTTTGGCTCAAATGTTGGGAGGGTTGTAATATAGAAATTCAAATGTCTTTTTTTAATTTTTAACATTGAAATAATAAATTTCTAAATAATTTTATGAGAATATTTCTTACATATACTACGACAGTTTTACAATAAATTTTAATATTTGGAATTCAATTGAAAACGGTGTTTCTTATAAAGTAAACAAAATCGCATTTTAAACACCCCTATGTCTATCGATTTGTCTCTCCCAGTTTTTTTAAAAAGTATATTGAAGGAATTTTAAATTATAAAATGTTCCATAAAATGGTATGAATAGTTTCATCATATACATATAAGAAAACTTAACAAATATGACAATTCTTTAAGGGTTTTTGTTCAGTGTAATTGTTCCATAAATATTATAACTAGGGCAAGGAATTCCATGCAAATGCATGTTTCTTTTCGATAGTCCAAAACAAATAGAGCTTACATATTTATCCGAATCATAAAATTTAGAACAATATGGCATTGATTTGTAGTTGCATATTTTTGCATATTTTGACTTTAAATGCATATTTGGTGCCTTTTTAATGCATATTTTGTTCTTTTTAATGCATATTTATACCCTACACCACTATGTGGTCAGGGTATTATAAGTTTGTGCTGATGTTTGTAACACCAAAAAATATTGGTCGTAGACCCACCTTATAGTATACCGATCGGTTCAGAATTTTTTTTTATTTCGATTTAACGATGTCCGTCCGTCCGTCCGTCTGTCTGTCTGTCCATGCAATCTTGTGCGCACTCTACAGGTCGCAAATATTAAGATATTTTGATGAAATTTGGAACGCAGACCTATGTTGGCCCAAGGACGAACAAGTTTGATTTTGGTGAACATCGGTCCATGTTTAGACCTAGTGCCCATATAAGGGTCCTACCAAAATTATATTGTTTATACGCTGCAGGTCGTAAATATTAAGATATTTTGATGAAATTTGGTACACAGATCTACATTGGCCCAATAACGCAGCCTATTGATTTTGGTGAACATCGGTCCATGTTTAGACCTAGTGCCCATATAAGGGTCCCACCAAAATTATATTGTTTATACGCTGCAGGTCGCAAATATTAAGATATTTTGATGAAATTTGGTACATAGACCTATGTTGGCCCAAGGACGAAGCCTATTGATTTTGGTGAACATGGGTCCATGTTTAGAACTAGTGCCCATATAAGGGTCCCCCCAAAATTGGCTTGGTTACAAACTGCAGGTCGCAAATATTAAGATAGTTTAATGAAATTTGGTGCGCTGACTCACATTATAGAAAATTTTGACACAAGCCCCATTTTAACCCATTCGAATTTCGGATCCAACCAATACACCAGACTGGTGTAGGGTATTGTATAGTCGGCATGCCCGACTTTAACCTTTTTACTCGTTGTTCATATTTTTATTTTTTAGGAGCATTTTATAATTTGTAAAAAATATAAGAAATTGATACGTTTTCGTATTTTATTCAATCAAAATATTTATTTTTTTTCATTATTTTTAAAAATAAACCTTCTTAAAAATCTTATTGACATATGGAAAAGCTTGGAGTTCTGTGTCTATTTTCAAAATAACTAACTTACATATATTTTTATTTTTTAAAGTGCGTTATTTTTGCGAAAGTAATCGTTTTTATTGCATATTTTTTTATGTTTTTAAAGCATATTTTTCTTTTTTAACCGCATATTTTCGATTTTTAAGTGCGTGAAATTCCTTGCCCTAATTATGACATTTATTTAAGGGTGAGTTACCCAACCGTAAACGTAACTGTAACGAATCAGCTGTTTCGAAACCACAAGAAGGAGTGGTTACTAAGACGTAAATGTAAACGTACTTGCCGGGTCATTCTGTTGAAATCAGAATTTTCTCTGCGTCATCGAACGATTTTAGTCGGAAAAATATAAAATAAATAAAGAAAATTGATTCAAACAACAAATAAGGAATAAAAATTAACAAATAAACGGAAAAACTTATAATAAAATAAAAAAAACACACAAAATAGATGCTAAATAGTAATGTCGTTAAAGGTTTTTATAAGTGCACTTTTCAGCTACGGCAAGTTAGGGTTACAGCACATTTACGTTTACGGTTCAGTAATCCGCCCTTTAGTGTCTGACCGACCGGCTACATCCAAAAATTCATAATCGACCATTAATCGGTAATCGCCAAATAATAGGCCGATTCCCGATTATTACACAAAACAAACCGAAACCATCCAAACAACAATATTTTTCATACAATATTCAGTACCGAAACGCTTTCAGGCTGTTTTGAGTTGCCATGATAAATTATTGCCTAAAATATGTCTTTTTCCCGTACTTTACTTCGGTAACCCAAAATCATTCCCGTACTCAAAAGTGTGTAATGCCTTTTAATAAAATTAATTAACCGATTATTATAAATTTGGTTAATGTTCGTCATCGACCCAAAAAAGTGCCTTTGGTCAGACACCACATTTTTGTCTGAGTGTATAAAAAATTATTATACGATTATTTTTTCTATAAAAAACTAAAAATATGTAGAATTTTTTCAATGAAATCCTTATTAAATTATAATTAAAATTTTGTATAGAATACCCCTTAAGCCGAGCACAGACGTTCAATGTAATTGATTTGAATTTTATTGATCTATTCACAAAGACTTTTAATGTTATTAGAAAAATATAAATCAAATTAAAATTTATCAACATTTTCCTTCTTATAAATAAGATAGAAAATATTTCATTAAATTAAAAATATTATGAACAATTTGATTGAGAAGCAAACAAAATATAGAGCTGGAGTTTCCGACCGCATTTCCTTTAACAATTTTGCACAACATCCTTCCTCATTCCAACGACGAACCCACTCTTTAACCCATTGTCTTGTTTTCTTCTTATTAACCTTTTCCTCCTCTTCCAAAACTTCCGCCGATGCTGCTCCACAGCACAAAACAAAAAAAACTTTCATCGTCCTCCATCATGATTTTAATTTTTTAATTGATTATATAGTTTTAAATGTTTGAGAAAACAAATTTATATTTTTTGACAGTTTGATCAAACAATTTTTATTGTCAAATATTTGTTCAAGTGTGACCATAGGGCAAACATGAAAGTTGTTTGAACAATCAAAAATAGGCAAATAAATGTGTGTAGTGTGACCACAAAATAAATTCTATATTGCTTCGATAAAATTTTGAGCAAATATGTTCAAATATATTTGCGGCAAATATTTGCTAATGTGACTGTAGCTTAACAGTTTTTTCACGTGAAATCTGAACAATATACTGTGCTTAAAGCGCAGTAAGTTGTTTCAATACTGCATATAAAAAATGCTTTTTCACTTTAAAGAGTTTTAAGTGAAAATTGTCTAGACTTTAATGTACAAGACTATTGGCGGAAACGAGTTAAAGTTCGAGTGAAATTTTTCCACGTGAAAAACAATTTACGGTGTTAAAAGGAGCATAAGTGTACACTTTTAAGAAGTTTATTTTCTCTTTTAGTTTTGTAAAATGATTTGTTTAAAGGTATACTCTTTAGGTGTACCTTGAAACGTGTGCAATATTTGCCAAACTACTCGAAACTATTGTTTGTTTTTGAAAGCATTGATTATATCAATAGTTAAATAATGGATTTTGGCTTGAAATAAATCGATTTGATTTTCTTCGGTTGTTTTTGATCATCAGTATTTTCAGACAAAATATGCAAAAACTAAAAATAATGCTTTTATCATTTATGCAGCCAAAATTTGCGGAGAGCTAACGCTTTATGATGTCAAAATGTAGTTACAACCGGCTTTATTATTCAAATCGTTTCAAGGTACACTTAAGCGTTGATTTAAAAAAACTTCAGAAATGCACTTTAAAAACGATCAACTTTCTTGCTTTTAAATGACAGTTTAATAATATCAAGGTATTATTTTCAAAAATCAATTACATTTTTTTTTTAATTTACTTTTAATGTACTTACTTATTTTTTCTTAATATATTGTTACGTTTTTAACTTTTAAAAACGTTAGTTTATTTCCTTTAAACAAACCCGGTTCTTTTCTATTACAAGCAAAATAACCAATCCCACCGCTGACACCAATTGTTACGTTTTACCTTAAAAAACGTGCCTTTATCTCTTTTAGATAAACCGGGTTGATGCTCTTTGCAAATAAAATAATACACACACAAGCTTTTGTTTGGTACTGATCTTATACAATTATTTATTTAACTCTCTATTTATACACAACAGTTTAACACACACACAAACTCTATGCGCAACTCAATATACACAGTCTAAAGCGCAATTAACTATACCAAATCTAATACGCAACGTAACAGCACAAATGTTAATAATCAACTTCGACTTCCTTAGTTAAGTTCGAGCTTTTTTACTTTAACTGCCAGGTTGTATATCATGCTAGAAGCTTCCAGTCTCTATGATTATAACACTTAACATTATTTATGGCATTTAACATTATGGAACATGCTGTGGTGTATACTTAAATGTAGTCTTACGTTACCAGATTGACGTGTTTAGTAAATCCCGTTTCGCGGGATATTTTCTTCCAGAAAATTCCAAAGTTTTCTATACTAGACTTATCTAATTTATATACTTTATAGATCCTGTGATAAATATTAGCGCAATAACTTTCTGGAAGGAAATTTCAGTGAGCAATTACGAAAATATGCTAAAAATGTAACGTTTCAAGTTACACTAGTTTCATGCTACAGCACCTTTCCGTAAATATTAAACAGAAAAAATATGAAATTCTAATTGTTCATATTTATCCGGATACTCGACTACCTTTAATTTAACAATCGGATCGAATAACTTATGTTTTAAATTATTTATTTAATTGAAACGATAAAATAAAAAATTGTTCCCATGTTGGGTGCCATTTATATTTAACTCTATTGTCAGTCAACTGAATGTTCTTCAAGTGTTAATTTGCACACCAAACTCACACCTGCAAAATTATAGAAGGAATATGAAATTTCTGTTACGAAAATTAGCCAAAAACAAAAAACTATCCGATGGGTTCCCTCAATTCATAATGAAAGAGGTATCGCATGTGATAGAGAAGACAGAAAAATTAAGCTTTTGTACCCTCGTATAGTTGTTTTGTATAACATTTTTCGATATTTTATTTTGTTTAATAGTTAAGTTAAAGTTAAACTTACAGTATGAGACCCACCGTTAGAGATACAATCTTATATTTAAGGTCAAAATCTGATGGAGCCCATTTTCTTAGCCGATATTTGTCGTTAGCGATTTAAGAAAAATGTATACACTAAAGTTTAACAAAATATAATCTGCATTAATATGTATATTTTAAAATTATTTTAAAAAGACATTCGAATTACTATATTTATTTATCATACGATTTCATTAAAATTATTGTTTCAAAATCTGTCGAAATGTTAAATTCATATACATACATATATGAGTAAGTAGTGTTCTATTTTCATCATTCAACATAAAGGAGCACCCATAATCATGTTACCAAAAATTTGGATAGGACTTTTTAAGATTATTAAAGTTGTTTAAATATTTTTTTAATAACATTTTGATAATTTTGGCAAGAGAAAACAAATGTTAACAAAATTCTTTTTGTAATCATTCTTTGCACTTTTTCGTTTTTCATTTATAAAACATGTGTTGTCTCAACGTTTTTCATCATCAATTTGTTACCATACATAATCGAAAACATATAACTAAATAATTAGAGAAAGTCCACTAGTGATGTATATTTTCACAATGGAACCAGAAGTACAAAATTCATTTATACACAGTACACAATCCGGAGGCATATTATTGAACGATACAATAATGCATTATGCTGGTAAGAAAATAAAACAACAAAAAAAGAAAAAGAACAATTAAGATAGTTATTGCAAAGCAAACATATCGACTTCTGGGTGAAGGTGGAACTTTTTCTAAATTATTATATTCATAAACTTAGGTTAATTTTTGGTATTTGGCTTTTTTGTATTATTTTAAATGGTGTCGGGTTTTATATATTTAGGATGTTTTGTTTAATGTATACATGTGTATATTTTGTATTTTGTTATTATAATATTTATATCATTTTATTATTAGAGGCGAAAAACCTTTAGTGCTTTATGTATTCACCAAATCGCAGAAAGTTGTACAACAATTTATAGATAATACCCAAAGTGGTGGATTTTGCAGTAATGAAACTATAATGCATTGTGGAGGTATAGTTTTTTTGTTTAACACAAAATTAATAAAATATATTTTTTATAAGGCATGACTTTCTTAAGGTTAATAAGTTTATTACATATTTTTATTAATTTTAGCACATTGTAAAGACAAACTATTTTATTCATTTCAAATCATGTGTTTCATATCATGTCATTTCTATTTATTCTATCATTAATTCTGAAATTTGATCTTATATATGTGTTATTTCTTCTGATTTAACTATTTTTAATGTAATCTTTTAATATACTTCATATATTCTTATACAATATAGAGATAAACCTTTGGCTTTATACGTTTTGAGCAATTCTAAAGAAACTATAGAGTTGTTTAAAATTCAAACTTCCAGTGGTGGTTTTTGCAGTAATGATCTTTTGGGTCATTTTGCAGGTATACAAAAAACTTGTTGCTTTATTTTACATATCAAACATATCGTTGATCAAACTTATTTTTCCTATATGGGGCTTTCCATACCAACTATCCAGCTAAAAATAGGTATCAATGTCAAACTTACGGTAGAGCTATTGACTAGTAACCTGGAGTCCCAGGTTCGATTCCCGCACTAGAAAATTTTATTAAAAAAAATTTTACAATAAAAAAATATTTTTTTTATAAAACTAATTTTCTTAAAAACATATTTTTAGACTAATTTTTTGTCAGTACTGGTAAGCATATAGGTAACGACATATTTTTATATTTTTCGTATGCTGGTGTGTAAGCATAACTCATTATTTTTCGCGACATCGCCATACAAAGGTAATAAGAAATGTAATAAGAAAAGTAACTAGTTACCATAACCAGCCCAGTGTAGAAAATCATTACCAGATATGTGGTTATGTAACTACATACTTGGTAATGGTAAGTACACTCAAAAAAAAAGTCAGTAGAGTCAGCAAAAAATGTTGCTATGTCAGCAAATTTTTAGTCAGGAGCGTGCTTGCAAAAAAGTTGGTAATTTCAGCAAAAGGTTTGCTGAAAATTATCGAGCTCATTTTTACCAAAAAAATAGACTTCTTCAGCAAAAGTTTTGCTAACACTTAGTCGACTGTAAATGAAAAAAATCCTTGCTAAAATCACTAAACTTTTTGCTGAATATTAGTAGACTGAAAAAAACTCAAAAAACTTGTAGCGAAATTTTACTTTAGTTAATTTATTTGCTGAAAATTTAAATATAGAATATGTGTAGAGTTGGTTTTCGTTTTTGTCATTTCCGTTTCCAGACAAGCTGCGACATCTACATCTTGTCTATCTGGTTGTCGTCCACGCTATGAATGCGGTTAGCAGCACAACTTTTGTAGCAAAATAAATTAGTAAAACATTAGTTCCAAATTAGTTTAGTGCTAAAAAAATATAATTAAAATTTTTGCTGAAAACGGAATTTCAGCAAAAAAATTGCTGAAAACTAGTACACTTGATATACAAGACGTTTTACTAATTTTTCTACTAACTTATTTTTTTGAGTGTAGTTACTTTTGTTATTACATTTCTTATTACCTTTATATGGCGATGTCGCGAAAAATAATGAGTTATGGTTACACACCAGCATACGAAAAAACAAAAAATATATCGTTACCTATGTGCTTACCAGTACTGACAAAAATAAAGAGTCTAAAAATAGATTTCCAAAAAAATAAATTATATAAAAAAAATATTTTTTATTGTATTTTTTTTAAAATAAAATTTGCTGGTGCGGGAATCGAACCTGGGTCTACAGATTGCCAGTCAATAGCTCTACCATCTGAGCTATATCGACATGTAATATTTAGTAGATAAAAACATAATTGACCTGCTGCACACAAGTAAGCTTACTTACTTACTCGCCAACATACAAAAAATCAAAAAATATGTGGTTACGTATACCCTTACCAGTGTTTAAAAAATATTGAGTCTAAAAATAGATTTCAAAAAATCCTGAAAATTATTTTCTATTTGCAATAATAATAAAAATAAGTCATTATCAGTAACTCATTACTATATATTTTAAAATAATGCAGAAGGTAAGTGGGTGTCACTACTGGTAGTCCAAAAATAATGATATGTCATTACCGTTTCTACACTGGGAGGTAAATAGTTACACAACCACTGGGAACTTTTATTTTTGCTCAAAAAAAATAGTCAAAAAATAACTTTTAATCTGACTTTTTTTTATTTTATTTTATTTTTATATTTATTTTTTAATCTTTAGAGTTTTTGAATTTTATTCATCACATCATTTTTGAGACTAATTGAAACAAAAATTTTATTTTGCTTTAAACTTTAATGTGAGAAAATTTGTGTGGGGACAATGTGAAACACAGCTTGCAAATGAACACTTGTAAAGCTTTTCAAAATATAACTTCGTAAACGAATGCTCACACATATTAATTTTAGTTGGAAAAAAGCCGTTAGCAAACAAAACAAACACTATAGGAAGTATGACCGAAAATATACAATGTTGCCTATAAAGCCCCGTTCACATTATCACACAAGTGATTATACTTTTATTCACACAAGTATGACAAAAAGTATGCTGGTTGTCAAAAAAGTATAAAAGAAAATCTTTTCAGTGTTCAGACTGTTACCTAGTGTCTTGACATGCAATAAAATGATAGCATGCCATCGGATCTTGCAATGATGCCAGAGATCAAATGTCACTTTTAGTTTTTATTTTAATTTTGTAATAGAAAAACAACAAAAAATTTGGTAAAAAGGAATGGAAAAGTGTTTAGTTTTTTATTATTTGTCGGTAAACATTAATGTTTCATAAAATTTGGTGTTTTTCGAAGAAAAATCTGTGATATTTCTTATCCATGAAATGGTCAAGTGTTCTCCACCACTCTGCAATTGATATCATTTTGACGTTTCGCTGCCATGGTTTTGACATTTCATATCATATAATTTATTGCATTTGAAGACACCGGGTTATCGACACACACAACAAATAAATTAAAACAGTAAGGGTATTCACGATGGTACATGTGCATATTTGCAATTTGCCATGCAAATTGTAACATCTCGCGTCTTTTTTAAGATCAATTGCATATTTGCTTTATGAGCTAATTTGTTCACTTTTTTCCTAAAAATATCGCTAAATCAAACTAAAAAATCACTAGAAAATAGCTGAAAATGGTAAAATATCGCTAGATTTGACGAGAAAATAGCTAAATTGGCAACAGTGATTTTGTTTACGTCAAAAGTAAAAATAAATCGTATTTTTGAGAAAATTTGTGAATCATAAAAATAATAATAAAATAATAAATAAAAAAAAATTTTATGTTAATAAAAAAATCACAAACAATTTTTTTATTTAATATCTTATTTTATAAATCATAATATGGCGGCTGATATGTTAAAAACAGATTTTTTTTTTATTTGCAACTTAGCTTATATGCAAAGTGATTTTTGCTAAAGGTTTTTTTATTGCAAATAAAGAAAAATAAAGCAAATTGCAAATACATACATTTTGTTGTTGTGTTGATTCAATCGTTGTTTATTTGCAATCATTTGCATCGTTTGCAATACCCATCGTGAGTTCCCTTAGTTATTTTTTCTTCTATTATTACTTTTTTCACCACTAGTTGTTTTTAATCTTTGTTTAACATTTATTTGTGAATAACACAACACTTCCCAGTGTAGAAACGGTAATGACATATCATTATTTTTTGGACTACCAGTAATGACACCCACTTACCTTCTGTATTATTTTAAAACATATAATAATGAGTTACTGATAATGACTTATTTTTATCATTATTTCAAATAGAAAATAATTTTTTAGATTTTTTTGAAAATTTTTTGAAATCTATTTTTAGACTCAATATTTTTTAAACACTGGTAAGGATATATGTAACCACATATTTTTTGATTTTTTGTATGTTGGCGAGTAAGCTTACTTGTGTGCAGCAGGTCAATTGTGTTTTTATCTATTAAATATTACATGTCGATATAGCTCAGATGGTAGAGCTGTTGACTGGCAATCTGTAGACTCAGGTTCGATTCCCGCACCAGCAAATTTTATTAAAAAAAAAAAAAATACAATAAAAAATATTTTTTTTTATATAATTTATTTTTTAGAAAATCTATTTTTAGACTCATTATTTTTGTCAGTACTGGTAAGCACATAGGTAACGATATATTTTTTGATTTTTCGTATGGTGGTGTGTAACGACAACTCATTGGCTCATATGAATAAAAAATAGATATTACTAATAGGGGGAAATACAGGGATTTTTAAGCAATTACTTCACAAATCTAGTCTGCTTGGGAGTAGACTAGAAATTTAATTTTTTAATTTTTGTTTATATTTCATGCTATTCTACCAGCCAATTGACAAATTTGGAGTTAAAAGCCATTCCTAAGCCCAAAGTAATTACTTCGAAGTAATTGCTAACTTTTATTCATATGACCCATTATTTTTCGCGACATCGCCATATAAAGGTAATAAGAAATGTAATAACAAAAGTAACTAGTTACCATTACTAAGTATGTAGTTACATAACCACATATCTGGTAATGATTTTCTACACTGGGTTGTGTTGAGACAAATGGTAACTTTATGAAATATTTCAAAAAATAAATCTTGTCAAAAAAGTGTGACCGTATTTTAAAATGTTTGCACCCTTTTTCACATGTGTGTAACGAACAGTGTTCACACTATTATACATTTTCGTTATACAACACATTTCTGACATATATAACACACTTGCGTGATAATCTAAACGGGGCTTAAGCAACATTTGACATTAACGGATTAAATTGCAAAAAATAACAACTTTAAAACATTGCTAAATTTTTCATTATGTTCCAGTTTTGTGTATCATATATTTAGGACAGTAAATTATGTAAGTTTGACATTTATGCGACATGCTTCGTCCTCTACCAGGTCAGTGGGTATGAAAAGTCTCATATACGAATTAAATTAATAGGTTGTAGGCTAGATACAAAAACAAAAAACAACAAAATTCCAAAAGTAAAAAGTCGATCCAGATCCAGATTGTTTTTAAAATTTTATTTTTGACAAATACACTTCAGTTATGCTACTCGTATGTGTGTGAATAATTTAAAGACTACCCTGTAAGCATTTGGAAGATATCGTCCAAGAAGATATTAAAGCGATATCTTCTATTTTTCATTTGAATGAAAATAATCAAGTAGTATTTTGAAATTGTCTTCCTTTTATCATTTGGAAGATATTTCGGTGATATTTGGAAAAATTATTCAAAAATTTAATTTTTTGCCATCATTTTTTATGATAATATTGCGGCAATATTACCTTTTTATCATCCGGAAGATAAAGAAAATTTGTTTGAAATTTTTTGTCATTTTGGAAAAAATGAAAACAAAATTTGCACAAAAACAACCAACAGATACATAGGAAACAAATTCCTCGAAAAAATCAAGATTTAATACGCGGAAAAAATCGGTCAATGTTGTTGGTCAATGGATTATGTATGCAGATATTCTTTTTCAGGATTAAATTTAATAATAAAAAAAAAATCGTTTATTTTGTACCGTTGAGTTTATTTGGCGATATCACCTTTTTATCTTCCAGGTGATAAATTAGAGATATCGCCGATTTATCTTCCTGGGGTATTGCTTTCGTATTGCCTGGAAGTATTGCTTTCGGGTAAAAGTTGTTCCCGACGGAGGAAACTTCCGCAATACGAAATTGATATTGCCGGCAATAAATGTTTTCTTCCTGGCAATATGATCAGGTAATCTTTTCGTATTGTCATGCTTGCTGGGTAATTACAATAAAACATGCCTTTAGGTAGTCGTTTAATGCTATTGAAAAAACAAATAGTTAGTGAAAAATTAATGTTGGAAAAATTTGAAAAATCTATTTTTATAAACTCAAGCCTAACGATTTTAAGAGCTAACTAATCCAGTAAAACATTAAGCATCACTGGAGTCAGAGTACTCGAATTTGTTTATCCGCCGGTTACCTCGCTAGTTAGGGTTTTCAACTCCCTATTGCTCGGATTATTGTAGTACTAGCTCTAAAACTTGAAAGCATAAAGCTAAGCCCTACACTAATAGAAAAAAAGTCTGTAAAAATTTTAGTTAAAACTTCTAAAAATTAGTTAAAAATGGTGCTGCAAAAACAATCTACTAAACTAGCAGATTATTTTTGCTATATATTAGTAAGATAGGAACAGCAAAAATAAAACTGTTATATTTAGGTGAAATTTTTGTTAATAGAAAATAACAAATTAAACTGTTAAATTAGCAAAAAAATTTTGCTGTATAATTAGTAGCCAAAAAATCACAAAAAAAATTAAAATTTTCGAAGTTTTTTTTCGATTTTTTTTAAATGCAAATACAAATCGAGCCTTTTGAAAACAGCAGTTTACAATTTTTTAGCAAATATTTCTGCTAATTTAACAGGAGAGACTGCTATTTGCATACTTTACCCTTAACAAAAAAAAAACTTCTAATTTAACAGTTTTTTCTGCAAAATCATTTTTAGTTGCTATTTCTGCTATTTTTACAGATTTATTTCTTTGAGTGCAGGTGATCTGTGACCATAGTACTACACTAATAGAAAAAAGTCCGTAAAAAATTTAGTAAAAAATACTAAAAATTTGTTAAAAATGATGCTGCAGAAAAAAACTGCTAAATTAACAGATTAGTTTTGCTATATATTAGTAATATAGGAACAGCAAAAATAAAACTTAAATATACAGAATTTTAGTTATATTTGAGCTAATTTTTTGTAAATGGGGAATAGCAAATTAACCTGCTAAAATCAGCAAAAAATTTTGCTAAATAATTAGTAGCCTAAAAAATCACCAAAAAATTTAAAATTTTCGAAGCTTTTTTTAAATGCAAATATTGTTGCAAAACCCTAGGCGTAGCATACCGGAAGTGACCACCCAAACCCATCTAGCTCATCGATGTCAAGGGGGGTAAGACCCGTCACTTCCGCCAGAGGGCCGAACAATAAATTTTGTAAACATAAATTTACAAAATCAAATTCTTTTGAAAACAGCAGTTTACAATTTTTTAGCAAATATTTCTGCTGATTTTAGCAGAATAAACTATTTGCATTCAACTAAATTATCTTAAAAATAGCAAAAATTTTGTAGATTTAACAGTTTATTTTTGCTATTTCTAGTCTACAAATATTTAGGAAAATGTTCTCCAGATTTTACAGTACAATTTGCTATTAACTAAAAGTTAGCCTAAATATAACTAAAATTTTGTAAATTTAACAGTTTTAATTTTGCTGTTCTCATTTTACTAGTATTTAGTAAAAAAAAAAATCTGCTAATTTTAGTAGTTTTTTCTGCAACATCATTTTTAACTAATTTTTAGTAACTTTTTCTGCTATTTGTACAGATTTATTTCCATGAGTGTACTTGTATTTACTTATTAAATTTTAAATAAATTTTGAGTCGAAAGCCAAAAGTTTTTAAAAACTACTTTTTCCTGAAGCAAGGCAGTTGGTTTGGAGAGTCTCATATGTAACAGAGGGTATAAATGGGTTAATATTGTGCTCAATATAAATGTTCAAGTGTTTGGGGGTCAATTCTGAGAGAAAAAAAATAAGAAAAATATTGATATCAGAAATTAAAAAAGTGCAATAATTTATGTGAAATTTCAAAATTTTAAGAAATTTTATTTGATATTTTCATATTTTTTTTTCTTCTTTTTTTTCTTAATTCTAACATTTTTTGAATTTTTATTGTAATTTTTTGTTTCTGCCAATTTACTTTCGCTTTTTCCTCATTTTTCGATCGATTGTCCGACAACGACAACGTTTTGTCCGATGCATCTCCTAGTTTTTTACCCTTATTGGTATTAGATCACATTTTCTCTTGGCATTATTTCCAAAAAAATGTTCGGTCCTAACCCCCTAATCCAAAATGTGGTATTTTTCGTGGGGACTATGTCCGGGCACCATCGGCGAGAATTTAGTTTCGGACCTAGTGTTATAATAATCCAAACAATAATTGATAAAGATCCAAACTATTATTTTTGTGTATTTAAATTTTTCAAAATATGTATGTTTATTAGGGAAGTGCGATTAATCGATTAACCAAACTTCCTGATTAATCAAAATTCTGATTAATCAATTAATCGATTATTCAACAATTTTGATTAATCAGTTATTCCGATTATTCAAAATAATGATTAATTGATTAATCGTGACTTTGATTAATCAAACTTATGAATAATTGAATAATACTTCATTTTTCTTCGCTAAAGGTGCCTTTTAACGCCAGTCAATATAGAAACATGAAACTTAAGAATGGTATTGGTCAAGTCTGACCAGTGAGCAAACAATCTGTCTGATTTTCTTTATTTGGAGCTATATAAGGCATTGCCACAAAAGAAAGATAAATTGCCGTAATTTTTTTATTTTTATATATTTTTTTAACATTAATTAAAATTATTCAAGTTTTGATTAATCAGAAATCAAATTATTCGATTAATCATAATTCTGATTAATCAAAGTTTAAATTAATCAATTAACTAATTAATCAGATTTATGATTAATCATACTGTTTGAATAATCGATTAATTGCACTTCCCTAATGTTTATTCAAAGTGTGTAGTATATGTATATTGAATAAAAATTATTTATCATTTAATTTGTTTTCTACTCTCTCTCTCTCTCCCTCTCTCTAACTTTTCCTTTCTAAGCACAAAATTTTTCGTTTTGCTTTTATAAAGACTTAAATACATTGAAGAGAAAATTTTCCTCTAAATGAATAATTTGATACTTTATTGCTATTAGCAAAGAACATGGAAACCAGAAATCCCTCGTGATCACATGACTCGCGAACGCCTCTTTCATTGTGCATAAATATTTGCGGAGCGTTCGCGAGATAGTTTTTACAAGAAGCGTTGACTTCTTGTAAAAACTTGTAAAAATAGCAGAAAAAGCTACTAAAAATGAATCAGAAATAACCTTGCAGAAAAACTGCTGAAATTAACAGATTTTTTGCTGAATACTAATAAGCAGGGCAAGTTTGTTTTGGCATTTGCCATTAAATGCCATTTTTTCAGTTATTTTGTAAAAATTCCATTTGCAGATCCCTGTTAAAAAAGCCATTTTGACGATTTTTTAGACTATAGCACCGTAAGTTGTTTTTCTCGTGGAAAAATTTCACTCAAACTTTAAAGGCCTTTAGTAGTAATTTAAATTCTGAAAATGATTTTTTTTATATAATTAGAAAGCCACAATCACAATAAACACGAAATGTAATTTTTTCACAAGAAAAATAAAAATATTGCATATTAAATTTGCGTGAAAACAAAGTCTACACAATTTTCACGTGGAACTCATTATCGTGAAAAATTATTTTTTTATATGGAGTATAACAGTTTTTCACGTGAAACTCAAACAACTTACGGTGCTTATTAATTTAAAAAAATTCTGTAAAATACAGTTAATATCCAGCTTTTAGCAACGCAAGTTGTTTTAGTTTCACGTGAAAAAACTGTTATACTCCATATAAAAAAAATAATTTTTCACGACATTTTGTGTTTATTGTGATTGTGGTTTGCTAATTACATAAAAAATATTTTAATTTTCAGAATTTAAATTACCTACTATTTAAGGCCTTTAAAGTTTGAGTGAAATTTTTCCACACGAAAAACAACTTTGGTGCTTTTGTAGGTAATTTTTGGAAAACATTTACACAAAAAATGTTTTTTGAAGTTGGTAGAAACGAAATTCCAAGATTTTTTTTACAGCAACGGAAATTTGAAACTATAAAAATTATACTAAATAAACTGTGAATTCTTTCATTATTGTTTTTTCTTAGAAATATTAAAAAAAAACACTAATCAACCAGTATTTCTTTAAATGTTTGGAATAAGCAAAATTTGGTTGAATGCAAATAACAGTCTATCCATTTAAAATCAACAGAAATATTTGCTAAAAAAAGTAGACTGCTGATTTCAGAAGGCTAGATTATTATTTGCATTAACAAAAAATGAAAAAAAAAACGTTTGAAAATTTACATTTTTGTGATTTTTTTAGTCTACTAATTATTCAACAAAATTTGTTGCTGATTTTAGTATTTTCTATTAACTAAAATTTAACCCAAATAGCTAAAATTTATTTAAAAGTTTAACTTCAATTTTTACAGACTTTTTTTTAATCAATCAGGAGCGAAATTGGTTTAAAAATACTCTCAGCACAGAATTCTTTAAATTAAATAATTTTAAATTTTAATTTTAAATTTAAAACTATTTCAAAAACCAATGATGGAATTCACAGTTTTCTACTATTTTAATTCTGTCAATGCCTTAGATACTGAGACCTTTAAACACCTTTAGACACTGAAGAAAAAAAAATACATGCGTTTTATATTCGTAATTCGACAATTCGTCATTTTATGTAACATAATATACATATTAGGGTGGCAATGAAAATTAACTTGGGATTTTCATTGATACTCGGGCAGAATACCACTCCGTGTAATGCTGAAAATTTTTAGCCAATTCGAATATCTCTAAGACGTGCATCTTTGAGGTCAAAGTTTTGGAGTTGTGTAACAAATTGTAGAACGACACATCGTTTCTAATAAATAATTTAGTATGCTGAACACATATGTATATGAAATAATTTTTAAAATCCTTCAAGAATTTTTGAAATATCATGGTTTTTGTAAAATATTACTGAATTTATGGAAAATCTCGATTTACATAGAAATTTTCACATTAAGCACCGTAAGTTGTTTTTCACGTGAAAAAATTTCACTCGAACTTAAAAGGCCTCCAAAGTTAATTTAAGTTCTAAAATTAGTTCAAAATATTGACCAGTAAGGTCACGACTTAGCCCCGATTACTGGACATTCATTCAGTAACCCCGAGTACTGGACATTCAATAATTTAGCTAACAGTTAAATTTAAATTTTATAGCTAAGAGACCATTCAGTAATCGAGCCTTAGAATTATCCGATTTGAACCAAATTTTCACATTATTCATTCACCTGTAAAACAGATGAAACGTGATGTTCTAAATAATCTTGACCTCTAAAAATATTTATAAAAAAGAGAAAAAACAAAAAAAAAAAAAAATACTCGTATATACATACATATAAATCCACAGAAAATAAAAATAATTTCTATAGCTTAGATCTAACTTAAAACGCTTACTAGACTTCCATAACTATAGCCGCTCTTTCATAAAAATTAGTTTTAATGCTAAAAACATTTTGGTAAAAATTTTAATTTAATAATTTAATATTAGGTGAAGTCTCTCTGATTTTAAATAAGCTAAAAAATTCCATTTGGAATCCAATATTGGCACCTTTACATCAATTTTGTTTTTTCGTTTCCATTCATTGGTCTCCAAATTCGGATTAATATACATTTGAGATCAAAAATCTTTGGTACTAACATTCTCTTTGCAGGTCGGTATTTAAGCCCTAGTGCGTTATCAGATTGAGAAACCAATTTTATAAATGCTCGATCTTAAAAAAAAATCATCAATTTTTCTTCCAGGTTTTAACCATACTCCAACGATTTTGAGTTAAATGGTGCTCCATTTGTAATGATTCCTCTTTATCGTGTATTTAAGTCTTGAAAATTACATTTATCATTTTTTTAAAACTTTTAACCGCATATGTTAGTAATTTAGTTTCTTTCTATTGTAATGTTTCAATTAAAGTAGTATACATATGTATATTGTAGTATATACCGTTTTCATATTTCGATACAGAGTTAATATTTAAAATATATCCGGTAGAAAATTAAGTTTAAATCAGTGTTTCAGAGTCCACCATACAACACATCATTGCAATTTCGTGCAAGTCATTAAGAGAAATTTTTAAGATATCCTGAGATTCCTGAATTGTGGAAAATCTACGAATTTTACTTTTATATTCTTCTAAAATTGCAAAAAAATCCTTCGACGTCATAACTCTGTATCGAATATGAATAACTACTTTTATATCATTTTTTAAAATTAAATATTATTTTTGTGTTTTTTGCCATTTAGTTGATACATTACCATTTGGCGGTGTTGGCTCCAGTGGTATGGGCAGTTATCATGGTAAATATGGCTTTGATACATTCACCCATAAGAAATCGTGCCTTGCCAAAAATTTGAAACCTCTTGGTGAAAAATTATCTTCGTAAGTATTCAAAGCACAAGTAAATAGTTATTTGAATATATTCTGAACAATTATTTCGAAATTTCTTTACAGTGGTCGTTATCCTCCCTATTCTGAACGCAAAGCTAATATATTGAATTTCTTATTGCGTAAACGGCGCCCTTTCCCGAAACTGTATTTGTCACATATTTTTGTTTTTGGTTTGGGCATTGGTTTAACATTTTTGGCCAATCATTATTTACAGGTAACTGAAAGGGTTTTTAATAATAATCATTCTTCTAGTCTCATTAAAAATCATTCACTTTGGAACACATTAAAGGGCAAATTATTATCGCGCTAACCTTAAAAACACCAAAAACCAAAATACACACAACAACAACTCCTACTACCAACAGTAGCACCTACACCTCTGTGACGATGTTGACATCACCAGTCCAGGAAGCTTGATGGTTGTTGTTGGTGTTGATTGAAGTTTTTTTGTTTAGATCAACATCAGCATTATCATCATCTCAATTGTAATTGTATGCCTGGGGCTTATACTACGTGTTTATGCTACAAAAATAAAATAAAACTCAAATCTAAGCATTTCCTACTTAAGATTGAATTAAAATATTTAAAACATTTGGATTTTTGTTACACTTACCATATTTAACATATTTGAAACTATTAAATTATATAATAAAGTCATGGCATGTTGGGCATTTTGTATTAAATATGTATGTATATATTTTGTCTAGTGTAGTTTAGTTTTTACTTACATTTAGGGTGGGTTCCTATACACAAAAAAATCAGTTTGCTAAGTATTTAGGAGCAGCTAAACTTATAAAGTTTTTTTTAGCATATATAGTATGCGAAAACTAGAATCATTTCACCAAGTTTTAAGGTTTTTCTACTCAAATTTTGAATAATTTATGCGAAGAAATTTTATTATTTGAACTGCTCCTAATTACTTGGCAAAGATTTTTTGTGCTTAGCTTATCTAAAAAATAACCAGAGTTATTTATTTCGCATAAACAACTAATGTTGAGCACTTAACTCTGGTTATTTTGAGATAAGCTAGCAGACAAAGAGAATGTATCTTGTTAATCATTTTTATTTCGTGTACTATTAAATAACAACACAAAACATCGGTCAACATAAACTGCAATATAAATTGACTTTTAATATCATATAATAATTTTGCTTCGCAATTGTAATACAAAAAATCCCCTATTCTACAGTCCCTAAGAGTAAAATTTGTTGTTCGCGTCGAATTTATTTTAATGGACTTTGTCTTTTCAACATTAATACTTAGTCCAACCCCTTCTGCACACTTAGCCTTATCATTAAGTTTGGACTGCATGTGTCTTTTTTGTTAGCAGGACAATGTCATCTGCATAATCAATATCGTTAAGGTGTTCCATAGTTAAAAGATTCGAAGTTATTCCTCTCTTAGGGTTGGTGTCGATTGCCGAACATAGAAATTCGTCAATAACTACTAAAAATAGTAGCGATGGCAGTATACAACCCTGCCTTACCCTTGCGCAGGTCTTAATTGGTTGGGATAATGATCCATTATGCATAATTTTGCACTGAAATGCTTTATATTGAATTTTTATCATATTGCAAATCTTGTGAGAAAGAAACACCTTTCCTCAGCAGAGCCTGCCATATACTTTCGTGCCGGAGGCGATCAAATACCTTTTCGAAGTCTACAAAAACCAGTTCTAGATACTCTTGTTCTGCGATGATTCGTATTGTCGCAATATGGTCTACTGTTGACCTATTTGGCCTGAATCCAGCTTGTTGTTTCCTCAGTGTAGCATCAATTTTTGATTCTATACGGGAAAGAATAATTCTACATAGAACTTTCAGGACCACACTCAGTAGCATTATCCCTCTCCAATTGTTGCAGCCAGTTAATGTTCCCTTCTTGGGAACTTTTACAAGAATACCTTCCGTCCAATCTATTGGTATTTCTTCTGCATCGCAAATTATATGAAATAATTTGTGTAAAAGTTGTGCTTGCATCTGCTTGAAGCATTTCAGCTGTCATGTTCTCTATTCCCGGAGATTTTTTCGATTTCATATTACGGATAGCCTTCTCAATTTCCTCAATTTCAGGCCTGTTGGAATTCACACGGGATAAAGGTTGTTGTAAACCTGAAATCTGCATTGGCATACCAGTATTTTTAGTTTGTGCAATTTAATATACAGTCTGGAAGTGTTCCAGTGAAGAAATTGTTCATTAGGATATGTTAACAAATGTCCGTGTGTTCAAATATGAACATAATATGTGCTTTCCCGTACGTTACCGCGGGTACCCGCGGGAACCCAAAACAGCCCAAACAACAACAATTTACACGTAATTTTGAGTACGGGAACGCCTTTGGGCTAGTTTGTGTAACTTTGGTAAAGTACGGAAACAGATATAATAATTTAAGATTAATTTTGTTTTGTATTTTCCATACACCCTAATTTAAATATCATTAGTATTTACTTAGGATAATTTTCTTTATTATCTACGGATGCACATCAAATATGAATTTTAACTGACATTTTAGGTTTCAATCCACCACTATTGAGACGTCTATTGCAGTCATAGAGTAAGCGAACGTCTCCTGTGTTTGCTGCCTTTTCCGCTTTGTCTGCAATGGCATTCGTCCAGTTTCTTTTGTCACGTCTACATAATATGTCTGTTCCCGTACTTTACCGCGGTTACCCAAACTAGCGCAAAGGCGTTCCCGTACTCAAAATTGCGTGTAAATTGTTGTTGTTTGGAATGTTTTGGGTTCCCGCGAGTACCCGCGGTAACATACGGGAACGTACATAATCTTTTCACCGATTTATTTGTATCTTACTCTCGCTGAGCTTTTCATTTGGCAATTCTCGCCCGGGAGTTTGAGATTTCCGCTTTGGTCATTCGTCTCTCTTCAATCTTCTGCCACGTATCCTGCGAAATCCACTCCTTTGTTCCTTTCCGAGAATTTCCTAATACCTTTATGCTTGCTGTTATATATGCAATTTTTATCTTATTCCACAATTCCTCTATTGAATCATCGTCGAATATCGATTGTGATTTTTGGCTTTTTCCACGATGTCATTTTTCGTTTTTTGTCCTTTAGTTTTAATACATTAAATCGACATGTTGTTTTCTCATCTTCTCACTTCATATCCCGTAGTACTCTTATGCGTATATCGGCAATAACTAAGTGGTGGTCGGACGCAATATCTGCCGCGTGTTTTCCTCGTACATCCAAGAGGATTTGTCGCCACATGCGGTTTATGCAGATATGGTCAATCTGGTTCTCCGTTCGGCCATCTGGTGAAACCCAAGTAGATTAGATTTTAGTGATGGAACATAGATCCTCCATTAACAAAGTTGTTATTTCCGCAAAACTCTGTAACAATTTCCCCATTGGAGTTCATCGTGCCAACTCCATTGTCATTGTATGTTCTTAGTCTTTGTTGTCTGATCCGATTTTGGCATTCAAATCACCCATTGTAATTTTCATATCTCCTTTTGGCATGCTTTTGGTGGTATGCTCCAGCTTACTAAATATTAAAATCTTCTTTGTCTTGTGAGTCTGCTAATTCTGCAGGAGCATAGCACTGTATAATACAGACATTTCTCACCTTTAATCTAAATCTTGCAACTATAATCCTTCTCATCTATAGGTGCGCTTCTATTAAGAAGGAATCCTACAGATATGTGTGGCGCATTATCTCCTCTGATACCTGAGTACAATAGAACTTGACCTGACAACAGCTTCTGTTCACCGTAATCAGTCCCTACTATAAGCCATTATTGGGGGTATGAATTCTATAATTTTTCTAAATTTTATTTGAAAATAACATTTCATATTCCCCATACTAGGAAATAGTAGAGGAATGGATGGTCAGTAGTCCGTACCACCTTACAGGCAAAAAAAGTGCGCCGTACACCATCCAATTTGAAGTATTTTTGCAAGGCAATTTCAAAAATAAATTTTTTTTTTTTGCTGAACGTAGAGGTCGCCATTTTACATTTTTTGTTATATCTTTGGCATTTACAGTCGGATCTTAAAGTATGATACATCGATGTTTTTCTCTCGAGGAGAGCAGTGTTTTGCTCTTAGGGCCATTGACCTTAAGTATCCCGTTCTAGTAGTTACCCACCAGATCTCAGTTGCTACCACCCTAATGTCAGAAAATTAAAGCTCGCAAAAAAACATTAAACTTTTGCTAAGGAAGTTTTTCGATAAACCCAGTAGAAATTTTGTTTATTTTTTTTTTGGTTGCCGAACGTAGGGGTCACCTTTTTAAACTTTTTCATTGGATTTTGCCATTTATAGCAAAACACTGGCCTCCTCGAGGCAAAAAAATTGATATATCACATTTTAAAATCTTACTTTAAATGCCGAAGCTATAACGAAAAATTAAAAAAGTCGACCACTACGTTCGGCAAAAAAAATTGTTTTTGAAATTACCTTGCAAAAATACTTCATATTAGAGGGTGTACGGCGAACTTTTTTTTGCGGTACAGTCTAATGGACAGGCATGTGAATAAAACTTAATATTCATACATTTTTTATATTACTTTCATGCATTTGGTATTATAATTTAACTCATGTGCGGATCAGTGTGCAAAAACAAACTTCTACATCTGGACAAATATTAATTGCGGAAAATTTTATTGCAATGCTTTTTTATTTCAATACCATCGGTAATATCATTAAACTTTGTTATGCTGTAACATATAAATTCGAATAATATGGCTTTATAATATTTTTCTTTTTAATTTTTTTACAGAGTGATAAAAACTAATGCATAATTTGCGTATTCTCTTATATGTTTATAAGTAAGGCGGTTAGTGGACCATTTTTATCATTTAAAATCGTTGTAAATTATTTTTATAACTTTATTATTTTGTTCTGTTATTTACTTGAGGTTATGTTATAAAATTTTTTAATAATAAATAAAAATATTTTTAAAATTATGATACGAAAATAAAATTTGTAATTTTTTAATTAAATTTTGTTTTATTCAATATATACGCTAATAGAATTATGTCGGTAATATTATATGCAATTGGAGTTAATAAAGTTTACACTGCAATTGCATTTAAAATTAACTGATATTGCAGCTTTTCTTACTATAATTGCAGTTAAAAATAATTGGAACTGTAGTTAATTCAAATATACATACACTCAAAAAAAGTTGACAGTTACTACATGACAGTTGTTTGTGTAGTAATTAGTAGTTGTTTTTAACTGTAATTAGTTGTGTTTCTCTATAGAAAAAACAAGACAACTGTTATGGCAGTTGTTTAATAAAACAACTAGCGCAATGTACTGTAATTTCGTAACAGTTGTTTAAACCAGTTATTTTTAATATCATAATAAACAACTACCAGAACGGTAATTTTACAGTAAACAATTGTTTTTGCTAGTTATTTAAAAAATAAAAATTTCATTAAATTTCTTTGAATTTCAAAAATTCTTTTTAGTTTACATTTGTTATTATTGATACACTGAACCAAAAGTTGTAAATTAAATCAGCATAAATATTTTGTTACTTTTTAATGAAACGAATTGTTAAAACAATATCTTTTTTATTCAAATTAATGTGTTTTTTTAACTCAACTATTTTTTTTTTTTAATGTACATACCTATTGCCGTCGAAAATACTCTAAGAAGCAATTGTTAGTTTGACAAATTTTTGTCCATTTATTAACAAAATTTAATTTTTTAACTCTAAAAAATTTTGTTATAAAAGCAATTAGGTTAATCTGATATAATTGTTCTTCAGTTTGAAAAAAAGTAATATGTGGAAAAGGTTTAGTGTGGTTAGTTTTGTCGTATCATTCCTCAAGCTAGCATGTAACAGCCATTTGTAATAGTCGGAAATACACTCCCAGAATACACTCTAGAATCTACTGGAAATAACAGTTAAAACAAAGTTATATGCAGTTGCAAAGGCGACAAAGGTATTTACCTGTAAAATGACTAAAACTTTTATTTTGAACTGTTGAAACCAGTTTTGCCAACTCTTGAAGGCAGGAAAGCACCGTGAGCATTGTGAAAAAGGGTAAAAATTAATCAAAAATGGGGTAAAAAAGCACGATATTAATTTTTGAAAAATTTAAGTCAAGAATTTAAAAACACATTTTAGCTTTGTAAAATCGTATAAAAAATAACCAAAAAAGGGGTAAAAAGCACCAAACTAACATTTCAAAATTTTTAAGATTAAATATAAAGAAGTTGCTATTTAAAATTGTACTACAAACATTGTAAAAAATGTACTTTTTGTATGGTTCGTATTATTTTTTCAACTTTCACTGAAAATTCAAGAAAAATTAAAAAAAATACCAAAAATATAAACTGTACAGAAAGCACTTTACTTCAGCCTATTTAAATTGGCGGCCCTATGCTCCTTGCAGGAGTAAAAGGAACAAATATATACACAGCTATGGACATATAATTGGCACAAATTTAAATTGCGCATAAATTTAAGTATTTTCCAACTAAATATATTTAAAAATTCAAGTTTTATATCTTCTGATTGTTGTTGAAAAAGATGTTCTTAATAGAACTCAAGAGTGGTCCACACGAGACAAATTCATGGGTGAACAAGAAATTGTTCGTTGGTTGAAAAGAATCGATGCCTCGTCAAGACGTTAAGTTACCATTTTCCAGCGATAATTTAGGAAAAAATTTGGAAACAGTGTCTATTTCTTGTGGAAAGTTGAAAATGCATTTCTTCTGTTGTTTTTTTTTTCTGTAAAATCATTGTGTGAACAGAGATCCAATTCGTCGTCAAGTTATCGGCGTCGGAAATAAATAAATTAATATTATAAAAAAATTGTGTTTATTTTGAAGGCCCAAGCAGCTTAATGTTGTCATGTCAACGGAAAATATCAGATCAGATATCTAAAATTATAACTTATCCACTACTTAAGGACACAAAACTTCGCAAATTTAGTTTAAAAAAATATTTTATAAAATGTGAGCTAAGTAATAAAGTCGGCTGACAAATATTAGCCGAATTTAGGCGTTCACATCGGCGGCAGCTTGACATCGAAAATAATGTCGGCGGCGGCTCGAAGCCGGCTTAGAGCCACGCGAATTGGACCTCTGTGTGTGAAAAAAGCTGAAAACAATTTGCAAAATTAGTTTCGTATAAAAAAAATCGAGTAATTATATTTTTAAACTAAAATAAATAATTATGGCTGATCATGATGAACTAATAGCCCAGTTTATTGAAATTAGTGGTGGTGAGGAAAATGTAGCCAGATTTTATTTATCCAGCAGCAATTGGTCTTTAGAGGTAGGCGTGTTTTTCATTTAACAAAGATATTTTAACAAATTTGTTTAAAAAAATGGAAAATAGGATGCCCTATCAAATTTCTTGGGCAATCAAGGTGACGAAGGCATGTCAGATGCCGCAGGCAGCATATCTAATGACGAGCCGGTCACCGGTGATGAAAAACCACCGTCGTCATCGTTGGATAGTGGTAATTTTGGTAAAGGATCTTCAGGAGCTAAACCAAAGTATTAATTAAATATGAAATAGCCGGAAGGATTTTTTAATTTTTCTTTTTCCATAGATTTGCCACTCTAGGTGACATGTCTAAACGTACCAGCAATACTAATGATGATGAGGAGGAGGGCCAAGCTTTTTATGCTGGGGGCTCGGACCGTTCTGGTCAGCAGGTTTTGGGTCCACCAAAACGTAAAAACTTTCGTGAACAATTAACTGATATGTTTCGTATGGCACAGGAGCATAGCAGCAGTCCCGACAATGCTTCTGGCCCCAGTACTTCATCAGGTGCTAGTTGGGGTCAAGGCATACGTTTGGGTATGACTGATTCGGATCATTCAGTGGTAACTCCGGGTAATAAAGATGGCGAGGGAAAAACTAAACCTGTTGTTGTATTGAAATTATGGAGTCAAGGTTTTTCTATAGATGATGGTGAATTACGTTTGTATGATGATCCTCAAAATAAGGAATTTTTAGAAACTGTTATGAGAGGGTAAGTTAAAAAAGTGTTTGTGTTTTCTTAACATTTTCAGTTATATTACAAAATATGCTGATAATATAAATACATTAAGTTTTCACTACAGACTTTTACTACTCTCACATTGAAATTAGCTGTTAACCTGAAATCAGATAAAATCCTTTACTAAATATGCCTTTGCTTTAGATAAGGTCGATTATTTAACATTTCTAAGAAATTTGTCCAAAAATTTTAAATCAGGATAAAAAACCTGCCTTAACATGTTGGTACATACATATTTTAAATGATCACATTAACATAATCGTCTTTGATCTGATAGGGTAGGTCTTTGATAAAACTTCCAATTGGTAGTTAAACTTTGAAATCCGAAACATGAGAATGGGCCAAGGATAAAAATACAGGTCCGTTAGATTTGTCCCTTATATCACAACTGTTGTATTGAGGACATTTTAAAACTCGTTTTTTTATTGAAATATTTTATATCCTTGTTTGGTGTTATAATCGGGTGTGTTATATATTCAATTTAGTTTCGTATTTATCTGATAATTTTATAGCGAAATACCTAATGAACTTTTGGAAATGGGTTGGTTAGTAAATGTTGATGTAGAAGATCATCGGCATGAAGATTATAAAAAAACAACAATTTCAAAGACTTTCAAAGGATCCGGTCATGCTTTGGGAAGGTAAAAAATATCATGTTTTAAATAATTTTTTTTAGAAAAACATAAGAAAATAAACACTTTTCTTTAGTCCCACACCAAATGTGAGTGAAAATACCACAGAAACAACAGCAATTGCAGGGACAGCAGCAGCAGAAATATCCATTGAGGCTAAATCCAATGATGAAGCAGCCAAAGAAAAGCTTAAAATAGATTCATCATCTCCCACCACAACACTACAAATACGTTTAGCTGATGGCACACGTTTAGCTTCACAATTTAATTTAACCCATACTGTTGCTGATATACAGGAATACATACAAACGTAATTTACACTTTTCTAATTCTTAGCTTTTTTCACATCACATTTCTTTTAGAGCTCGCCCTCAATATGCTAATCGCAATTTCATATTGGTCTCCTCATTTCCTACACGAGAACTCACCGATGTTACGGCTACAATTGAATCAGCTGGCTTAAAAAATGCTGCTTTAATGCAAAGACTTAAATAAGAGGATGTATATGACAATGACGAAGAGAACATCATAAGCACATAATAATGCTTTAATTTTAAGCTAATTATTACATACAGGCTCAAGGAGATTTTTCCTTAAAGATGTCTTTAAGAGTGACAACATAAAAACGAATTCCAGTTCACGTTTAGTTTTTTTTTATACAAAAATTTAGCATACTTACATTTCTCATTGGCTAGTTTTAACTTCCCATTTTTTCATACTTGTTTTGAATGAACATTAAAAAAAAAAAAGAAATCATGAAATATTATTAATAATAGTTTTATTGAAGATTATCATTAATTTAGGCTTACAAAAATGTTAATGCAAGTTTCAAGGCAAAAATGTTTTAGAAAAAAAGTTTTATTATCAAGTTTTTATTATAAAAACTCTATCATTACGGCTATAATAAAGTCCAGGAAGACTAAATAATAAATTAAAGCAAAAAAGCAATAGTGTAATACTTAAATCAAAACTTTAATCTCCTGATTAAGTCTATGTATGTGTTGCATAAAATCTTCCCTTAAAGAATTGCGCCAATCGTGCAGACCATCTATACCCGCATGGATACAATTAACATAACGATGTGTAAACACTTGAGATAAGGGCAGAGAAATATGTCTTGGAGTATTCGTTAAATCTTCGGTACTTAAAATTACACCAGTGTCTTGTAATCTATACAAGGAGATGTGATGCAGTGGTTTCATTTCTGGATCATATAAAGTATTTTCACTTAAATACTTGTGTTGTTGATCTTTACAAACAGCAAACAAAGGTAAATCAAAGCGAGACACCTCATTAGAATAGTGATTGAGAGAACGTACAACCGATTTTTCATTATCCAATTTTGTATTGGGATAGAAAAATTCGTTAGCGGCTAACAGTAAACACTGACGTGCTCTATTTGTATTTCTCAATAAACAATCGGTCTCTATTAAATCTCGAATTCTTTCACTGGAATTTTGGGATGAATATGGAAAATTGAAAGGAAGTAAATGTACACGTATATTAAAATGTCCCAATATGGGTAATAAGTATGACGGCAAATCATCACCATTGTATACCACAAAATCTTCTACACCCAAAGCAAAGTGATGTATAAAAAATTCTAATAACTCTGGTCCTTGTTTTTCAATTGAGGTCATATTGAAAAATTCTCTATTGACTAAATCAACACAGACAGTCAAGGGATTTATTGCTAATTTTTTTGACTCCTTATCCTTAACTTTAATAAATCTTAGTTTCATGGTATGACCATCCCTACTGGTACTTGTCAAATCACTGAACGTCACGGATTCGGGTGAACCAAAATCTCGAGTAACGCGACAGTAGAAATTGTAACGGGTAAATTCTGATTTATCATCTTCACCATCTTTGTCCATACGTTGAAAACGAAATTTTCCTTGTATATTTGTTGAGCCACCTTTGAAATTTAGGGTGCATTTAAAATTCAACACTGCACCCTTTCGACCCACCACCACTACTACGGCCTCACCTCCAGCCACCAATTCATTACGTTTCCAGTGCGCCGAGTATGCATAAAAATGGTCACCTATTAATTGCCACACTGCCAAAGGGTGTAGATAGTCTACCAGATAATTCATTGTTGCATTATTCTCAATTTTTTTAAATATTGCCGCATCGTTGCGTCCAAAAAAATTTATGACATGTAAAACGTCTTTCAAACGGTTGTTTTCCGTTTTATACATAAATAGAACACCCACGCTTATGCAAGATATTACCAGTAGTATTAATTGTTGATATTTACGCATTGTATTGTTTTTCGTTTATATTTTTATTTCGCTTAATTATTAATATTAATCAGCTGTGCGGCCTTGCATTATTTTCGAGTGTAACTCAGAGACACAAGCTGGTCCATTCCGTTCGTTGGCGGCGGCTAATGGCTAAAAATGGTCTGCAGCGATTGATTTTTAAGTGGAGATTACACGAAGGAAAATTCGTGAAAAATGCCCATTTTTTAAACGAATGTTCATTGTGTATGTTAATGTTCCTGTTGACATTCGTGCTATTCGTGTTTACAAAATGTTTTGATATTTTTTGTTCCCTACTCAATGTTCCTTCATGTGTTCTCCGCTTTAGAGTTGAGCACAGAGCTTTGAAGAATTAATTCCTTAATTCAATTTTTCAATTCTGAATTAAAAATTCGATGAATTAATTCACAAAGCAATATATATTGAATGGAATTAATTCATATTTGCTTTCGTTCGATTTATTTTGTTACGAATGAATTCAATTGCAATAGCTCTTTTTTTTAAATCAAATGAATTAATTCCTTACTGAATTCGTTCAATTTCATTTTCGTTCAGTGAATTAAAAAAAATAAAATTACGTTCAGTGAATTAAAAAATAAAATAAAATTACTTTCAGTGAATTAAAAAAAAAAATAATAAGTTCACTGCATTGAAAAAAAATAAAATAAGTTCACTGAATTCAAAGCCTGTTTTCTGCCGTTCAGTAGAAGAAAACAATAATCTACAAATAAATTTTTTAAATAAGCAATTTTACAGCGTGTGCTAGTAAAAATAAACAAAATAGAAACCGGATGCTGTTTATCAACATACATGATTCAAAAATAAAGCCTTTTACTATTAAAAATAAAAACTTTACAGATATAGATAAATTTGGAAAAAAATATAACTATTAATTTTTCAAACTAGTTATATAGTTATATTTTTTTTCCAAATTTATCTATATCTGTAAAGTTTTTATTTTTAATAGTAAAAGGCTTTATTTTTGAATCATGTAGGTTGATAAACAGTATCCGGTTTCTAATTTGTTCATTTTTACTAGCACACGCTGTAAAATTGCTTATTTAAAAATTTTATTTGTACATTATTGTTATCTTCTACTGAACGGTAGAAAACAGGCTTTGAATTCAGTGAACTTATTTTATTTTTTTTTCAATTCAGTGAACTTATTTTATTTTTTTTCAATTCAGTGAACTTATTATTTTTTTTTCAATTCACTGAACGTAATTTTATTTTTTTTAATTCACTGAACGAAAATGAAATTGAACGAATTCAGTAGTGAATTAATTCAGTAAGTGAATTAATTCAGTAAGGAATTAATTCACTTTTTTCCGTTCGATTTATAAAATTGAACGCGTTCACCGGTGAATTAATTCATTTGATTTAATAAAAAGAACTATTGCAATTGAATTAATTCTTTGAATTTGTTGTTTGATGAACGCATTCAGTTGAACGAATTCAATGAACGCATTCAGTTGAACGAGTTTGAAAGCACTCGGAGATACTAGTAAGTACACACAAGTATCTCCGAGTACTTTCAAACTCTACACACAAGCTGGCTTACTTTACCCAGGGTATGGCCGCATTGTAATGTCCCACAAGCCAAAATACTTCGTAAGTACACACAAGTATAGTGGCATGTAAGTTAGACAAAATTTTTGAAAATTTTCAAAAATTTTGTGTTTCATATACAATTGTTATACACAGGTATCCCATATCGTAAGTACGCACAAAATGAAGTACACCAAATCGATTACATTGTGTGGCCTTACACGTTTTTCTAAAGGGTAAATAGATATGTAAGGGACTAAAATACCCAAATTGGGGACGTTAACACCCATTTCATACAACAAAGTTTGGGGGTTTGTTGCAAAAAAGAAAAATTGCATTTTTTGAACCACAAAGCATATTTGCACATTCAAAATCTAGGGACTATAATACTGCTGGATATAGTGTAACTAAGTTACCGTTTTTGTTTTTTATAATAAGTAACTTATTTAATGGGAGCGAGCTTTTTTGGCGGCTCGATTTCAAAAAACTCAATTAAATTTCTTTAAAGAGCTGCTCGATAAAAAAAAGCTCTATGAATTTTTTTATACGAGCTGCTCGATTTAAAAAACTATATTCAGTTTTGTAAACGAGCCTTTTCATTTTTATAAGCTCTTTATTTTTTTTAGTTGCGAGCTTTTTTATTTGAGCAGCTCTCTTAATTTTGGCTTCTGAGCATTTTAAAAAAATGTATATATCTTTGGCTCGCTCCGAGCTTTCTTTCCATCCCTGGTCTTAATACTGCCTTGCATTCGTCTATGTGCAAAAGTCGGCGTTTTAATTTATCAAAAACACTTAAATTACTGGTTAAATCTTTTAAGTTTCTAACCATCGTCTAAATAAACCCTTTAGTGCATAGCGTCCCTTTAAAGGTCGGAATTTTTTTGCTCTGCGCAACGAAATTGTTAAATAAAAATTCGAATCCAGGACGCTATGAATTTTTATACATGTTTTTGTTGGCGGAATAACATTCAGCCTCTTATAACTAGTTGAGTTTTCAAATTTTCGTTGACCGATTTCGCGACACCGCGGATCAATGCAAAAACTATAAAAAAGTGTTTTGGAATAGATTTCAAAACTGTTTTAGTTTTACAAAAAAAAAAATAAAAATTAGTTCCTTCCGTTTTCATTTTACTTAAAGATTTGTGGTTTTATTTTTTTTATTAAGGGTTTTCATAAGGGGTGTACTATTTGTTGTATCGTTGTATCGTCCTAACAAATAACAGAGTTGTTAAAAATTAAATTGAAAAAATACAACATTTGAAAATAGCACGATACAACATTTTTACGTATGTTTAGTGTCCTATGTGTGTGCTAACCGATAGAAAACTGAATAGAAAATCGTTGTTAAACACAAATAAAAATTTTAACAACTCTGTTTTTTGTTAGGACGATACAACGATACAACAGATAGCACACCCCTTATGAACAACCTAATTGTATTGTATTATATTGCCCTTTACAATTTATCAAAAACCACAATATGGCCCTCGCGGACAAATCTGTGCCCAACCTTGGCATATACCTTTGTTTTAACTGTCATTTTCAGTAAATTCCAAGGTTGGTTACTGAAACGAATAACGGTAATCGTAACGGTAAAGGTATCGAATTTTGTTTATTACGGTAACGGTATTTAAGACTGTTTCGGTAACGGTATACCGGTACCGAATACCAGTACGTACCGCTATTATAAATTGCGTTGAAAATGTATAAAAACAATTATAACGATAACGGCAACCAACCTTGAACAAACTACCTTACACAAACCATTGTAAAACACGCACTAAATTGTATTAATCTCACCATCTTGAAGTTATATATTGTACCATATATAGTTATTATATATTGTACCATATATAGTTATATATAATTTTATATGACATCATATTAACCAAATTTGAAATAATATATGTGATATATATGTAATTATATATAATTATATATGGTGCCATATATGACCATATACAATTTTATATAACTTTATATAATAATGTATACATTTTTTTACTCGGGACGTTTATAAAATGAATTTTGTATGGAGAATTTGTTTTATAAGTCATTTATAAATTATAAAAGTAATTATGCATATGACCCTAAGAATATCTCAATAATATTAGTTAACATTCTTAAATTAAACAAGAATTTTCAAACATTCAAGGAATTTTTTATTTTTTAAAATAACTAACAAAAATCTTTTTACTGAAAAAATACTGTTTCGGTAGTTGTTCATTATAATATTAAAAATAACTGCTTTAACCCTATAATGCTCTTCTGATTACAATAATATTTAAACCATATATTTGGCGTTGATTATTCTGCTTACTGCTACCTCTGAGTATATAATCTGTGTTTAATTTCAAGATAATCTGTTGGCTAGTTTTTGAGTTAGAGAGATATTTGTAAAACGTATCCTGTGAGTCCTGGAGAAAAATTTTTAACTGATTTTACAACTAGAGACTCTAAACTAGCTTCGTCATTATCGGCAATGTACGCCAGATCGTAAATGTATTTTTGGCAATTTTTCAAATATTTTTTTCCGTTTTAGAAAGTTAATTTTTTCAAATTTTTTAAATTTTCACTTTACATGTTCTCGTTTGAAACCCGTTCCTTATACAAAAAAAGTTTGAAGGCAAAAAATGTATGCAGTTAAGTTTTCTATAGATATGATACAACTTTTTTAATCAAATATTGTTATTTAGCCAAAAACTATTTAAAATCTGAAGACCGCCTTTGGCGGCCTTAGGCATTAGAGGGTTAAACAACTGTTACGAAATACAATACTTTTCGTCAGTGGTTTTTAATTACTTTTATAATAGATGTTTTCATTTTTTCATAGAAAAACACCTGTAATTAAAGTTAAGAACAACTACTACACTCAAAAAAAAAGTCAGTAAAGTCAGCAAAAAATGTTGCTGTGTCAGCAAATTTTTAGTCAGAAGCGTGCTGATTTTTAACAAAAAATAGTAATATCAGCAAAAGTTTTGCTAACACTTAGTCGATTGCAAAAAAAAAGATCCTTGCTGAATATTAGTAGACTGAAAAAAACTTAAAAAATTTCTAGAGAAATTTTACTTTAGTTAATTTATTTGCTGAAAATTTAAATATAGAAATTGTGGAGAGTTTTTTTTAATAATCATTTCCGTTATCTGTACTACATCCAGATAAGCTGCGACTTTTACATCTTGTCTATCTGGTTGTCGTGCACGCTATAGATGCGGTTATCAGCACAATATTTGTAGCAAAATAATTTAGTAAAACATTGGTTCAAAATTAGTTTAGTGCTAAAAAAATATAAATAAAACTTTTGCTGAAAACGGAATTTCAGCAAAAAATTACTGAAAACTAGTACACTTGATTTACAAGAAATTTTACTAATTTTTCTACTAACTTATTTTTTTGAGTATACTGATTACTACACAAACAACTTTCATGTAGTGACTGTCCAACTTTTTTCTGTGGCTATTCATTTGAACTGTTTAATTTTTTATTTAAAAATTAAATATTTTCATTCGATTTTTTAAAATTTATATAATTTTACAAATGCTGACATGTCTTACATCTCACTTAATTTAAATAAAACTCAATTCGGAAATAGTGTATTGTCAAAATGTATCCCACTGTGTTATGTTGTATAGACCTTCAGAGCCCAGTGGTAGGCAATTAATTAAACACTTGTTGCCCCGTAATATAATTATGACCAATTGAAATTTTCGTCAACAATCACAGTCACACACAAATAGATCAACAAAAATAGCAAACATATTCCACAAAAAAACGAAACTTGGGCAAATTTCCTTTGTTTTCAATTAATAAGATTTTACAATTTGCATACACTCTTTAAATGGACAAATGAAATTAAGTTCAGTTGGTCTGTTGCTCTACAAAAAAACACACATCGTAGTTAAAATTGGATTTTAAATAAAAAAAAAATAAAAAAATCATGGATTTTGATGAAGTACTTAGGGAAGTTGGATCCTTTGGTTTATATCAAAAAATTATAATATGTGCTGTTTTATTACCAGCAGCACTTCCATGTGCTTTCCATGCGTATAGGTGGGTAATTAAGAGACGTTTTTTTTAAATTTTTATATTCGAAAAATGTAAATGCAATTGTTTAGTCAATTATTTATTGCAGCCACGCCCAAACATTGGTGTCGCATACCAGAATTGGAACCCTGGGTGCAGGATTACACAGAATTAATTATGAATTTGAGTATACCCATAATACAAGGAGAGTATTCGCAATGCGAAATGTATGTAAGGAATTACACAGATATTGTACGTTACATGGAATATCGTACACCAGTAGATTTGCAACGGGATAAGGTGTGGCATATAGGAAGTCCGGTGGGTTCGAAATTGGTATCTTGTCAACATGGCTGGCATTATGATCGCACCCAATATCCAACAACAGTTGTTACTGAGGTAGTTATATGGACTATTGTATTTTTTTCTTTATTATTGCTGTATGGCGAAATTGCATAACTGAAATCCGTTTTGAAATTACTTTAAGTGGAACTTGGTTTGCGACAGAAGTTACTTGGTTACTTTAGCCCTGGTTATATTCGGCGTGGGTGGTCTTTTGGGCAATTATGTATTTGGATATCTACAAGATATATGGGGTAGACGTCCCAGCTTTTATGTTTACCTGATATTGGAAATAACCGCTTGCGCTGCCAGTGTCTTTGCTTGGAACTATGATTCCTGGATAAGTTTACGTTTTATTGTGGGTCTGACAGTGCCAGCTATATTAGCCAGTCCTTACGTTTTGGGTAAGTTTGACCATTGAACAAGTATTTTAAAAAGCCAACATCAGAAGCATAAACATACATAACAAGTTTAAATTTTTTGTTATTCATATAAAATTTTTTAATTGATATACATCTCAAATTCTACGTAAAACCAAAGACGATAACATTTAAAAGACTTCCAAACTCTCTCAAACTTTGTTAAATGACTCTCTTCTTTTTTTTGTATTTACATGTGTTAGCCTATGCAAAGCTAACATAAGCAGATACAAATTTTCGTTATCTTAAAGATCACGATGGAAACCCGTTGGTTATACGCACTTTATATGCGCACTCCTTACGCGATCAACAAAAAAGTTAACAGGAAACAAAGGTAGCATTCGGCATTGAAACCTTAAACTGATACCGGTGACTTGTAGCGCTTTGTGATTACTTACTCTGCTGAACGATGTTTTCTTTGTTTTGTTTTTAAATATAGTTTTTCTATATTTTCCTTTGATTTTTAAATTTTTTTGTTTTTGAATTATATTTGTATGTTTTTATTTGTCAATCATACAAAACAAAAATTTTTTAAAATCAACAACAACAAATGTATCACTATTTGATCAAAAGTAGCATATATTTTTTACGCTACCAAAATATGATAGCGCTCAGACTGAGCGGTTAGTGATCAGGTCGTTCAGCAGATAGTTGCACAACTGTTGTAGAACTGTTGACTGTCAAATTGTATCTGCCGAACGCACCCAAAGTGTCTGTTTAAGCTATTTTCGGTCCCAGCGGGTAAACGTGTCAATGTGCTGGGATTAGGGTTGCCAGACGGCTTGAAATGGCCTGGATTGTCCAGTGTTTTTGGGTCTTGTTACCAACTAAAACACAATTTGTCCAGTTAAAAAAGAATTTCTTTAATTTTGAAAAATAATAGTTTTATTAATTGTAACTTTTTATTAATTAAATTAATATTCAGCAGAAAGTGATTCCTGTTCTATATATAGAACTGCACAGTATAAAGAATAATCTTTTGAATTGCCTTAAAGATCGGTTAAAAGATAAGTTTTATGGAAGCAAAGTTGCAACTATTTAAAAAAAAATTTTCTAACACGAAACAAAACAAAAAGCAAATCAGTTTTTAAGAAATGCTGTTACTTGGAGCAACGATGATTTCGGAGACGAATCACTTTACAACAAAATTTTTGTTTTAAATTTAAAACAATCTCTTTTATAGTGGGATAACTTACCAGAGCTTCTAAAAGTTTTAGAAAGATGAAATTTAATTGACAACGACATGTTGTACACTGACTTTTGCTGCCTGCGTGGAACCTTTGATAATTTGCCGAAAGATATTCCAATTGACAAGATCTGGTACATTTTTGTTTTCAAAACATGCGATAAAAATATCATGCAAAATCTACATTAATTGATGTTGTTTGTTTTTTCCATACCAATTAGCAATGCTTTTTGTGAAAGAACTTTTAGTATTTTAAATAATCGATCTCACAAGAAAGGAATAGAACGTCCTTCGGCTGAAATTTTAATAAGAATAAATTTTGAAGAAAGTTGCAAAAATTCTCAAACATGTTTGCTTACAACTAAAACAAACGAGTAAATAAATTCTTTAAATAAAAATACAAAATATATGTGGAAAAAAATAGTTATACTTTTTTATGCGATTCAAATTATTGTAATATACTCGTATGCATATGTAATATGACGTTAGACTGAATTTCCATTTTTACGTTTCCTTGTTTTTTATGTTATTTTTTTATTTTTGAAAAAAAATTTTTCAAATAAAATTTTAGTTTTTTGAACTATAAGTGTATTTTTTAATTGTCCAGTTATTTTTTTAAAATCCAGGTGATTTTTTTCCATTGCCCAGTTATTTGACTTTCGGCATCTGGCAACCCTAGCTGGGATGCACCTGAAGTATGCGAAATTATTTTAATTGTACAAAACTGATTAAATCTAGTATGTGCCTATCTATTATACACTAAAAAAAGTCATTAGTCAAAAAAAAAAGTTTGCTGAGCCAGAAATGTCAACAAAATCGTTTTTCTGAAGATCAGCGAGCTGATTTTGCAAAAAAATGTTAATATTCTAAAAAAAGTCCTTGCTAAAATCAATTAAACTTTTTGCTAAATATTAGTTGATTGAAAAATTATACTTTAGTTAATTTATTTGCTGAAAATTTAAATCTAGAAATAGTGGTTTTATAATTCTTTTGAAAACTTTGTAAAACATAAAATAATTAGACCTGCACATTGTTGAAATGATTTAATTAAAAATCTAACGGTGGGTCTCATACTGTAGGTTTAACTTTAACCTAAACAAAAGAAAATGTCAAAAAATGTACACAAAATAACAAAAAAATTTTGGGTTAACTATTAACTAAAGTTTAAACCTGCAGTATGAGATCCACCGTAAAAGTATACGAAAATAATTATAAATAAAATTGTATCTCAATCAGAGTTTGCTTAAAATCGAAAAATTTTAAAACCGCGGTTTCGGTTATTTTTCGGTTTTCTTGTGATATTAATAGGATGTTTTAAAATAATAAAATAAGTATAGAAGTGGAATAGTTTAACACGTGCAATATATTCATTAAAATTCAATTGAATTTCTCGCTCGGATAAGGGCAACAAAATAAATATTTTTTATTCTTTTGTCGGCAACAAAAGCTGTATTTTCAGGAGTTTACATTTAAATTTTAGCAATTTGTTTTTCTATAGGAAAACGTCCTCATAATCTGAGGCTTTTGTTATAGAAAAAAGTATCCAGAATGTATTGGAAAAATCCGTAGAAGTTTTGGGTTATTTTGTATGAAAAAGTTTACAGAATCTGAGAGAGTTTCTGTAAGAAAAATCCGCAAAAACTTAGGGGTTTTTCTATAGGAATTAGTCTTGAGAATCCGTTGGTGTTTCTGTATGAAAAGTTCTCAGAATCTGAGCGATTTTCTATAAGAAAAAATCCTCATAATTTAAAGGCTTTTCTGTAGGAAAAAGTCTTTAGAAACTGAGAGTTTTCCTATAGGAGATTCTCCTCAGAAGCTGAGGGATTTTTTATAGGAAAAGTACCCAGAATCTGAGCGTTTAATAAGGAAAAAGTCATCAGAATCTAAGTGTTTTTCTATATATACCCTACGGGAAATTTTAACAAACTGTCACCGAACTGGCCTCTTTATATGAAATAGACTGGTCACTTTTACATGGCGTTGTCATAGGAGGCGGAAATTGACCCCTTGTGACATGTCACAAGACAAATCCTACCACAGGTTACTAAACTCTCATAAAAAACGCAGTTCAGGGACCTGTCCTAGGATTTGTCTTGTGAGATGTCACAAGGGGTCAATTTCCACCTCCTATGACAACGCCTTGTAAAAGTGACCAGTCTATTTCATATAAAGGGGCCAGTTCGGTGACAGTTTGTTAAAATTTCCCGTAGGGTATGTATAAGGAACACCCCTCCAACAAATCATAATAAAAAAATGTACACTAATAGAAAAAAGTCCGTAAAAAATTTAGTAAAAACTACTAAAAATTAGTTAAAAATGATGCTGCAGAAAAAAACTGCTAAATTAGCAGATTATTTTTGCTATATATTAGTAATAGAGGAACAGCAAAACTAAAACTGTTAAATATACAGAATTTTAGTTATATATGAGCTAAATTTTTGTAAATGGAGATTAGCAAATTAACCTGCTAAAATCAGCAAAAAATTTTGCTAAATAATTAGTAGCCTAAAAATCACCAAAAAATTTAAAATTTTCGAAGTTTTTTTTCGATTTTTTTTTAAATGCAAATAAAAATCGAGCCTTTTGAAAACAGCAGTTTACAATTTTTTAGCAAATATTTCTGCTGATTTTAGCAGAATAGACTGCTATTTGCATTCAACTAAATTTAGCTTAAAAATAGCAAAAATTTTGTAGATTTAACAGTTTATTTTTGCTATTTTTAGTATACAAATATTTAGCAAAATTTTCTGCAGATTTTACAGTACAATTTGCTATTTTCAATTAACTAAAAGTTAGCCTAAATATAACTAAAATTCTGTAAATTTAGCAGTTTTAATTTTGCTGTTCTCATTTTACTAGTATTTAGTAAAAAAATCTGCTAATTTTAGCAGTTTTTTCTGCAGCATCATTTTTAACTAATTTTTAGTAACTTTTTCTGCTATTTTTACGGATTTATTTCTATGAGTGTATTTGCTTGTATATAAAAGAAATAAAAACAGTAATTTAATTTATACATTGACATTTCGTATTTCAAAATAATTTTCATTAGTTGAAATAACATTGCCAGTAGGTAAAATAATTACAAATAGGCATAAGTAATAAAACTAGTCTTTTAAATTTTACTATAAAATAGACTACCCTTGCCAGCCAAGGCAAATATCCTCTAGTATTTTTTGTGTGTGAATACAAAATATATGATTCTACATATTCGTCGATGGATGACCCTCGAAAAAATCTTTATTTAAATGGAAACTCAATATTTATGGTTATAACCAAGGTTGGCAATCGATACCGTTATAATACCGTTATCCGTTTCAAAACCCTTTCAAATTAACAAAAAATACCGATATTCAAAAACCTTTTCCCTTAATACCGGTGTCGTACCGGTATGGAATCGGTTTTTAAAAAATTGTTTTTTTTTCACGTTTTTAGCAAAAATACAAATTTTTTTAATATAAAATTTCCAAAATTGTTAAACAATTAAACTTTATTACACAAATTTAGTAAATATAATTTAATATATAAACTGGTTTCTTAAACCTTTAATTGAATTTACAGTTTCTTTTAGAGAATCCTTTTATTAATTTTATAAACTTATTTTTTTTTTTTTATTTTATTATATGATCTCAATACAAATATAAAATATTTGTAGTGAATCAACTTGTGTTCCTAATAAATTTAAAAAAAATTTTGTGTTTAAAAAATAAAACACTTACAAGGGAAGTACTTCAGCCTAAACACTCCGATTTTGATGAAATTTGGATATGTGATAGAGAAAAAAAATCTAAGATCGACCTGTCTCAGCTTATCGGAAACCTCGAAATTTTAAGGGTCCAAAAAGGGGTTAAAAATGGGTCCTTTTTAGGTTTTTTTTTGCTTTTTAAGATATTTTGACCAAAGGAACCATGTGCAAGTAAGGTATTGTTGGAAAGAAATTTTTGAGGGCTTTTCACTGGTACCTTTTTTGGTACTTTTTACTCTTTCGAATTTGCTGTTTTAAAATTTTCAAAAATTTTGGGTACCCTATATGGAAAAGTGTACTGATATGGATGCTGAATTCATATATATTATTCCTTATTAAATTTAAGCGGACGCGTGTTTTTGCGTTTTTCGATATTCTCACTACATAAGGTTTGGCAAAAATTTTCCCGAAACACCTTTTTTGGTATATTTTTAAAAAATATAGGCCGCTTTCTGTGCTAAATGATTAAAATACCGTTACCGATACCGATACCGAAACAAATAAAAAATCGATACCAATACCGATACCTATACCGTTATTCGTTTCGGTTGCCAACCTTGGTTATAACATAGGCTTTTATTGTCCAAACTTTATTAAATCCGTATTTTAGGCTTTATACGCTGCTTTTACAGATTGTTAAATTTTTCGTTATTAAAGGAATTATGCACACTGTTTTTGCCAAAATACCTTAATTTAATTAATAAGATTGTTATAAAAATCAACAAAATGTTTATGCATTTGGGTGTTGGAGTTTTTAAGAAACCTTAATTTTAATTCTACAGATGAAATTAATTTTTAAAATATTTTTTTTTTAATTAGCTATTGAAATGGTGGGTCCTGAAAAACGTGTTTTCTGCACCATAGTCTCAAATATAGCCTACTCATGTGGTCTAGTAATACTATCTGGCATTGTATATATTGTAAGGGATTGGAGATATTTAACATTAGCCGTTTCGCTGCCTTTACTACTATTATTCTCATGTTTCTTTGTTTTACCCGAATCACCCAGATGGTTAATGGCTGTTGGACAGCCCCGCAAAGCAGCAAAAGTATTAAAAACTATGGCTCGAGTTAATGGCTTGACAGTTGTACCAAATTTTGTTAACATAATCGAGCAAAGATTTCAATCCTCCCATAATCTCAGTAAGAATTCTGCAACACCCGGGATATTAGATTTATTCAGAACTAAAAATATGTGTCGCAAAACTATGATTATAACGCTGATATGGTTTGCCAATACCAGTGTATATGTTGGCTTAAGTTATTATGCTCCTGCTTTGGGTGGAGATGAAATCTGGAATTTCTTTTTGGCCGGTGTCGTAGAATTACCCACTTATATTTTGCTGTGGCCTGGATTAAGCTATTTCGGTCGACGTTTCATTTTATGCGTTTCCATGTTATCTGGTGGTATAGCATGTGTTACTACTTTTCTTTACAGTCAAAATGCCAATATCATGTTAATCTTGTATTGCATTGGTAAAATGGGTATTTCTTCAGCCTTTGTCGTTTTACCCCTATTAGCCTCAGAGATCTATCCTACAGTGGTAAGGGGTTTAGGAATGAGTTTCAGTTCTGTTATAGCTATGATTGGTCCCATTGTCATACCAATTATAAATCATATGGGTCAACATATGCTGGTTTTACCATTGATCGTTATGGGTTGTCTGCTGATAGTGGGTGGAATGGCTAGTCTTTTCTTGCCCGAAACAAAAGGTAAAAACTTACCACAAACACTGGCCGAGGGCGAAGCAGTACCGTTAAGTTTTCTTTCAAATTGTTGTGATGATGGTGGAAGTAAAAATAATTTAGTAAAATCGAAAAATTCAAGATCAGAGACTAAAAAGCGACAACATATAATAGTGTGTAGCATTTGTAAGACAGAAATTAAAACTCGTAAAGTTTAACTGATAAAATAAATGTATGTATATTTAAATGCATTTCAAGCGCCGATTACTCAATATTGAATTTGCTACTAACTGAATTTTATCAGTTTTCTTCTATACCTCTACATCTCGCTCAACCTTCTTTGCTTTTTTTATTTGTACTTGAACTTGGGCAAAGCAAGTTGGGAAAATTTAATATCTTTAATTCATCTTTTTTTCATAGTTTTTAATAATATTTCAACACATTTTTTAAATATTCAGTATTTTAACGAACAAATAATTAAAATAAAATAAAACATTAATTAGAAATTTATTAATTCAGTTCGAGGCCAATTTCCTTATTATGAAATAACATAATAAGTATTTTTTTCCAAAAACTGCTATTTTTCTTCATCAGGATACTCTCCTAACAAATACTTCACAGAGCTTTTGCTTTCAAAAACACTTTCAGGAATGAAAAGACGATCGTTTCGGGGATTTTCCAGGTCCCCTTCTTCAGTTTTCTTTAGAAAATGGTGGCAATAGTGCAAAAAAGGTCGAAAAAACAATTTTTATTTATTTTTTAAATAAAAATTAAAAAACCAACATAAAATAAAAAAAAAAAATTAAATTTTAATAGAAAATAGTAGAGGGCTGAATGAATGTTTTACAAAACATTCTCTTGCATGCGCTGATAAGAGATTTGACAATTTTTAGTACTAAATATAACAAAAATTGACCATTTTACTTATTTGTAGTTATTTACAAGATACATATTAGAATTTAGATCATTACAAAAAAAAAAAAAAAATAAAACAGAAAACAAAAGAAAAAATATTTTGTTGTTGTATAAGAAAATGTTTTGTGAATGATTCGCAAAACATTCATACTGGCCTTTAGTTGATAGCAACAATTTTTAATTAACATGTTGCAATGAAATTTTTTCTATGTAAAATAATGTTTTCATTTGCTTTCCCGAGTCACTCACACAACTACAAAAACCCGTAAACACTGTATTTTCTCTATTAAAATACGTACTCTCTGATTTTATATATGTAGTTCTATCATTTGAAGGGATTATTAGGTAATCGGCTCCAAATGTATAAAAAAAGTGTATAGATGATATAAGTTTTATTACAATAAAATAAGTTAAAACTTTTCCTTATATTTGGATATGTACAGAGAACTTATATGCTTAGAGAAGGTGCATTACAAAGCTTAATTTTTTCGAGCTTTATTTGGCGTGAACGATGAGGGCAAAAATTGAATTTTTAGCAAATGTTGCTTAATCACTAGATAGCGTAAGTGTTCCCGTGAACTAAAGGGGAAATTAATTTCAGTTTACAAAATGTGCTACAGAAGGAATTGAAAAAAATGTAAAAGGCGGCGACCAGCAGAATTAGGATAGGGAAAAAACAAATTACTGCATGTTATTGTTTATGATATTTAGGCGTGCGGGAGTGTAGAAAAGTGCTTTTTTTTTATTGGAGGAAAGGTTTCTTGACGAGGAGAGTATAGAAACATGTTTGTAACTTAAGGGGCAAGCAGGGAAGGGTAAATTTTTAATATTCTGATTTTCTTTTAGGATTAACGGGTGAAATGAAGAGTAGGAAAGCAATGAAATATTTTTTTTATCTTATCTTTTAAGCCTGGAAATGGTTTGAAATTACCAGGCGACCATAAAAATCAGCAAGCCTATTTTTAAGTAAAAAATTTTTGTTTTTAAAATAACAACTTTCGTTGTACATTACTGTTTTAAATATGCAAGCCAAACAAAACAGCAAACTTATACAGGCGCAAAAAAAAAACAGCAAACATATACAAGACCAACAACATCGATCTATGCGCGCCCACATCACAATTAGTTTTTTCTAACTATTTGTTATTGCTGCGAATAGTTAAAAATATTTTCTATTTCGGTGCTTTCATGCTATTATTGAATATGTTCGCCTGGTATTTCAAAATTATTCACAATACAAAAACGAGTCAAAAAGTTAAAGTCGGGCTTGCCGACTATACCAGTCTGGTTAAAAGCCAACTAATGTTTGGGTTCGAAATTCGAATGGGTTAAAATGGGACTTGTGTCAAAATTTTTTATAAAACTATAATAGAGAAAATCGTAAATATAGCCCATACACTCACAAAAGTTTGTTGGTAGAATCTACTGAAAATGACTGTTAAAACAAAGGTATATGCAGTTAAAAAGGCGACAAAGGTATTTACCTTTAAAATAACTAAAACTTTTGTTAATTTTAACTGTTGAAAAATAACTAACAAATGCATTAAAAATAACTACCAATGTCGTAAAATTAACTGATTATTTCTACTACAAAAATTTTAAAACAACTGACAAAAATATGTAAAAACTACTGTTTTTTATAGTAAATTCTTTTTGTTTATAAAAGAATATTTCAATAAGAAAAAAAATATTACATTACAAAAATATGTCTTATTACTTCAGCGTATTTAAAATTCAAAGTAAACATTCCAAACCGTTCTCCAGTTATTATGCTTTTATGCATTGGAGATATAATACAAGTTTCTGATTTTTATGTGCAAACTAGAAATATATCAATAATAACAAATATAAACTAAAGAAGAATTTTTAAAATTAAAAAAAATCAACAAAAAAATTTATTTTTTAAATAACTACCAAAAATAACTGTTTACTGTAAAATTACTGTTTTGGTAGTTGTTTATTATGATATTAAAAATAACTATTTTAAACAACTGTTACGAAATTACAGCACTTTTCGTTAGTTGTTTTCTTAAATAACCGTCATAAAAGTTGTTTTGCATTTTTCTATAGAAAACAACTGTAATTTCTGTTAAAAACAACAACTACTGATTACTACACAAACAACTGTCATGTAGTAAATGTCAAACTTTTTTGAGTGTATGGGCGATAGGTCCAAATATGGACCGATTCTATCTAGATTCTATAGGCTTTGTTCTTGGGACCATATGAGTGGGCAAACCAAATTTCATTGAAATATCTTCGTATTTGCGACCTGCAGAGTGTAAAAATACAAATTTTATGGGGGACCCTTATATGGGCACTAGGTCAAAGCATGGACCGACTTTAACCAAAATCAAAAGGCTATGTCCTTGGGCCGACATAGGTCGGTGTACTGAATTTCAAGCTAATTTTTGGGGGGGGGGCCATATATGGGCACTAGGTCTAAACATGGACCGATTTTAACTAAAATCAATAGGCTTCGTCCCTGGGTCGACGTAGGTCGGTGTACCAAATTTAATCAAAATATCTTAATATTTGCGACATGCAGCGTGTAAAAGAGCCAATTTTGGGGGACCTTATATGGGCACTAGGTCTAAACATGGACCGATTTTAACCAAAATCCATAAGCTTCGTCCTTGGGCCGACGTAAGTCGGTGTGCCAAAATATCTTAATATTTGCGACTTGTAGAGTGCGCACAAGAATGCATGGACAGATAGACGGACAGACAGACATCGTTAAATCGAAATAAAACGTGATTCTGAGTGGATCGGTATACTATAAGGTGGGTCTAGGTCCAATATTATACCCTGACCATGTAATAGTGTAGGGTATAATGATATTTTCCATATATGTACATACATTTTGTTTACAAAATGTGCTACAGGAGATGAAAAAATGTAATAGGCGGGCAGCAGAATTAGGATAGGGCAGAAACAAAAATCAAAAAAGTTTTTGTTTATGGCGAGGGGGCGCATATTACAGTATGGTATTAAGGTGTGCGGGGGTCTAGAAGAGGGTTTTTTTTTTATTGGCGAAAAGGTTTCTTGATGGGGGGGGGGGGGGGTATAGAAACATGTTTGAAACTTAAGGGGCAAGGAGGGATGGGTAAGTTTTTGTTTTAATATTATGATTTTTTAGGATTAAGTAAGTGTCAAATGATTTGAAAGAACATCTTTCGAACATTAAAACTATTTTTTAAATTTTCTTTTGTTTTTAATAAAACAAATTGATGAATTTTGGGGTTTAAGCTTGAAAATGTTTTGAAATTACCAGGCAAACATAAAAATCAGCAAGCGTATTTTAATTTAAAATATTTTTGTTTTTATAAACAACAACTTTCGTTGTAAATTATTAGGTTCGTTCCTTTAGGTTACCGCGGGAACCTGCGGAATCCCAAACTTACCCAAAAAGTGTTTCCGTACTCGAAAATTGGGTAAATGAGAGCATTCGAAAGAGAGTGCATTTATGTTTCTCTTTTTACCAAAGTTACCCAAACTTTTTCTTCGGGTAACTTTGGTAAATTGTAAAACTAACAGCTGATGCAATGATAACCAAAAACAACAATTGTAAAAATAAATTGAAAAATTAAATTAAACAAACCAATACGCAAAAGAAATGTGTTATTTATAATAATTAATTGAACGAAATCAATAAGAACTTTTAAATACAAATAAATATGTGTTTTTATTCAATTTTTCAAACTAAAATTATACGCGTTTTCACATTCTTCTTTGAAATGCATTTTTGGGCTCGAAAAGTGGTTTTGTGCGTTTCTTTACTTTCCTTTACTTTTGGGTAATTTTGTGAGAGGATTGTTTGCTTACTCTCATTTTACCGAACTTTACCCAAAAAGTAAAGGAACGCACTCATTGTTTCAAATATGCAAGCCAAACAAAACCAAGTCCGATTTACAAGAACAAAATACACGCATTAGATGCGCGTGTACGTGCATTTTCGTTTGTATTTGTAACAAAAATAAGCTTTACACGCAGAAGTAACAACAAAGTTTACAATGGAATTTTTTAGTTCGGTTTGAAAACAAACAGCAACCTTATAGAGGGCCAACAACAACGATCTATGCACGCCCACCGCACAATTAGTTTTTTCCAACTACAGTAATACTCGTTTAATACGAACTCGGTTAAGACGAATTCTCGGTTAATACGAATTAATTTGAAAGTCCCAATGTTTTGGTATCAGTTTTCATATAAAAACATCTTTTAATACGAACTCGCTTAAGACGAACCCTCGGTTATACCGAACTGTTTGCGAGAGTCCAACAGATTAAATTTCATACAATTCTCCATGTTTAATACAAACTTCTAAAAAATTGGAAATTTTCCTTGTAAATATTTTTAAATTTGACAAATCTTAAACTTTCAACACAGATATTTTTCTTAAAAATATACTCGAAAAGTATATTAAGGCAAATGCAATGATACACGCAAAAAATAAAAAGGGGGAAATCACATAAAATAAGGGTATAAGTTACCTAGATTTAGTATGTATGTATTATAGTTCTACCCAAGTTTTGGCTATAACTTATATAATATGCTTGGTATAAAATAAGAAAACAAAAACTAACAATAACTATACAAAAAAAACTTGGTAAATATTTCTTATTCTGTTTTTGGAATTGTTAGCACTAATTTATTAAATGTAAGCTATATTTTATTTATTAATTTACGTTAAATTATTTAGCTCTTTCCTTCTCCCTGATTATTTGGAGATTATTTGATTAATTTATTTATTTTATAATCATTATTTGTACTAATAGTTGGATGCAAATTAAAGCATTAGGTGTGTTTCTTTACTTTTTGGGTAAAGTTCGGTAAAATGAGAGTTAACAAGAAATACTCTCACGAAATGACAAAAATGCACAAAAGTAAACGAACGCGAAAAACCATATTTGTAGCCCGAAAAACAAACGTCAATAGATTTGTGCATTATAGTTCGTTTTGGTGAGCGCTCTTTCTAGTTCTTGTTCAATTTGTTGTAAAAATCTAGATATCTTTTCTAGTTAAACCCCTTTTTAAATCAAAAATTTAATAAGAATTTCCTTTTTAGGCATTTCTATTTACAAAAAGGAATACATAGTTTATTAAATTTGGAAAAGATTTTAATATTAAACAAAAGCTTCGATTTATTTACATATTTATCTCTTTAACAAATTTAAACAAGCGTCTTCAAAAAATTGTCGGTAATTTTATGGAGTTGTAACATCACCGATAGGCTTTTGCAACTATTATACTAATTTTTGTAAATGATAAACATATTTTCTGAATGAATGAAATGACCGATTAAACTAAAAGAGCTATTAGTTGTGAACTAGGTCTTTGGTTCAAATTAGTGAATAGTTCAGTTGAACCCAACTGATGATATAACAGCTGATAAAAACAATTTACCCAAATTTACACGAAAAAAAAAGTCTGGGATTTTTCGTGGAAGAAGAACAAGATTATTACTCTCTCATGACAGCTCTTATTTACCCAATTGTGTAGTAAGAAAACGCTTTTTGGTAAATTGGTTGAGTACCCGAACACAGCTATTATAATCTTCATTTTTGTTTTAATATATTAAATTTGGAAAACTATTTAATTACAACATAAAAACTAATTTTTTAATTTGTTACCATTTTAAACAAAGCATGGTCAGCATGTCCTATTGTAATACTAAAAGAAAGAGATTTAACATAATGTACAAAAGAATCTGTAATGTACCAATAAAAAATTATATTTTTAGGTAAATTATATAAAAATTTAAGGGGTTGATTTAAACTAAGCTAATGAAAACAATTTTTTCTGTAGGAAATCGTTTTTACCAAGAATGATTATATAATATTACATACTCTAGTTTTTTGCGTGTAGGGTCACATAATTTTTACGACACACTTAACTTCTGTTAATACGAACTTCACTTAAGACGAACTAATTTCTTTGGTCCCTCGGAGTCATCTTAACCGAATTTTACTGTATTTGTTATTGTTGCGAATAGTTTTGTTGCTAAAAATATTTTACATTTCGGTGCTTTCATGCTTTTGAATATGTTCGCTTTGTATTTTAAAATTATTCACAATACAAAAATGATATTTTCCATTTACTTTGTTTACAAAATGTGCTCGCTACAGAAGGAGATGAAAAAATGTAACTGCTCGCCTGTTAGGCGAGAATAGGGAAGAAACAAAAATCGAAAGTTTTTATTTATGACGAGGGGGCGCATATTACAGCATGTTATTGTGTATGATATTAAGGTGTGCGGGGGTGTAGAAAAGGGTTTTCTTATTGGCCAAAAGGTATCTTGGCGAGGGGGGTATAGAAACATGTTTGTAACTTAAAGGCCAAGGAGGGATGGGTAAGTTTTTGTTTTAATATTATGATTTTTTAGGATTAAGCGGTCAAATGTAGGGGATCTTTGGAACATTTAAACATTTTTTTTAATTTTATTTTGTTTTTAATAAACAAATGATGAATTTTGGGGTTTAAGCTTGAAAATGTTTTGAAATTACCAGGCGAGCATAAATATCAGCATGCGTATTTTTAAATAAAATATTTTTATGTTTTTTAATTTGACTCTAGATCAGCGGTTCCCACTAAATTTTGCTTCACGGACCCCTTAGACATTTCTACTAGCTCACGGACCCCTAAACCAGTGTTGAGCGAGAGGTAATTTATAAATTATGGGGCAAAATTAATAAAAGCACCTGCTTATTTTAAATTTTAGTCAAGAGGGTGATTGCAGAAAAATTGCTAATGTCATTTTTGTGCTTGAATCAGCTTGCTGATTTTTAGCAAACCGATTTTGCTGACATTAGCAATTTTTCTGCAGTCTCCCTCTTGACTAAAATTTTTCTGACGCAGCAAACTTTTTTGTTGACTTTACTGACGTTTTTTATGAGTGTATAGAATTTGTATACACGTATACAAGACATGTTGCCAAGTTTCAAAGAATAGTAAAATTTGGGAAATTTTAAACATTTGATAAGTTTTTTAAAACAAGCTAATAAAATCCAAAAAAATAATTTTAAATACCAGGCGAACATATTCAATAATAGCATGAAAGCACCAAAATATAAAATATATTTATCAACAAAGCTATTCGCGTAAATTTTGGCAACAATAACGAACAGTCGAAAAAACTAATTGTGTTGTGGGCGCGCATAGATCGTTGTTGTTTATCCTGTATAAGTATGCTGTTTTTTTTTTACACCGAACAAAAAAATTCCATTGTAAACTTTGTTGGTGCTTCTGCGTTTAAAGTGGCCCATACATTAAGGAGCGTTAAGTAGGGAACAAAAAATATCAAAAAATTTTGTAAACACAATTTTTGTACACAAATCAACATTCGTAAAAAGATGCAAATTTTTCACGAATGTTCCTTAATGTATGGGCCGCTTAAAGCTTATTTTTGTTACAAATACAAACGAAAATGCACGTACGCACATCTAATGCGTGTATTTTGTTCTTGTAAATCGGACTTGGTTTTTTTTGGCTTGCATATTTGAAACAATAATGTACAATGAAAGTTGTTGTTTTAAAAACTAAAATATTTTAAGATGAATGAGGGGTATGTATAGTTGATTTTTTATTTGGTAAATGAATGTTTTTTAGTTTAATTTTTCTAGTTTTTAATTTACTTGTGAAAATTGTATCATCTTTCTTTAATTTAAAAAAAATTTAAACAGAAAGTGATATTAATTTATGATCTAGAGCAACGGTTCCCAAATGGGGGACCGTAGCAGAATTCCAGGGGGTCCGCAAAGAGATCCGACAAAAAACATAAAACAAGTTATTTAAAAAAACAATTTTTTTTAATAATTTTTAAATTATTTAACAAAATATTGATTTGAAAAATGTTTTTTTCCTTATTCCTGCTTAAAATTGGGCATCATTTAAAATAAGCAGGTGCTTTTATTAATTGTGCCCCATAATTTATAAATTACCTCTCGCTCAACACTGGTTTAGGGGTCCGTGAGCTAGTAGAAATGTCTCAAGGGTTCCGTGAAGCAAAACTTAGTGGGAACCGCTGATCTAGAGTCAAATTAAAAAACATAAAAATATTTTATTTAAAAATACGCATGCTGATATTTATGCTCGCCTGGTAATTTCAAAACATTTTCAAGCTTAAACTTAAAAAACAAAATAAAATTAAAAAAAAATGTTTAAATGTTCCAAAGATCCCCTACATTTGACCGCTTAATCCTAAAAAATCATAATATTAAAACAAAAACTTACCCATCCCTCCTTGGCCTTTAAGTTACAAACATGTTTCTATACTTCCCTCGCCAAGATACCTTTTGGCCAATAAAAAAACCCTTTTCTACACCCCCGCACACCTTAATATCATACACAATAACATGCTATAATATGCGCCCCCCTCATCATAAATAAAAACTTTCGATTTTTGTTTCTTCCCTATCCTAATTCTGCTGCTCGCCTGTTACATTTTTTCATCTCCTTCTGTAGCACATTTTGTAAACAATGTATATGGAAATTATCATTTTTGTATTGTGAATAATTTTAAAATACCAGGAGAACATATTCAATAATAGCATGAAAGCACCGAAATAGAAAATATTTTTAACAACTATTCGCAGCAATAACAAATAGTTGGAAAAAAATAATTGTGCTGTGGGCGTGCATAGATCGTTGGTCCTGTATAAGTTTGCTGTAACAAAATTCCACTGTAATCTTTGTTGTTGCTTCTACGTGTAAAGATTATTATTGTTACAAATCCAAACATAAATGCACATACACGCGCATCTAATGCGTGTATTTTGTTCTTGTAAATGGGTCTTGTTTTTTTGTTTGGCTTACATTTTTGAAACGGTAATGTACAACGAAAATTGTTGTTTTAAAAAGAAAAATTTTTTACTTAAAAATAAGCTTGCTGATTTTTATGGTCGCCTGGTAATTTCAAACCGTTTTCAGGCCTAAAGATAATATTAAAAAATATTTCATTGTTTTCCTACTCTCCATTTCACCCCTTAATCCTAAAAGAAAATCCGAATATTAAAAATTTACCCTTCCCTGCTTGCCCCTTAAGTTACAAACATGTTTCTATACCCCCTCCTCAAGTAACCTTTCCACCAAAAAAACACTTTTCTACACACCCGCATGCCTAAATATCATAAACAATAACATGTAGTAATATCCGGCCCCCCTCGCCTAAAAAAAGTTTTTTGAATTTAGTTTTTTCTCTATCCTAATTCTGCTGGTCGCCTGTTACAATTTTTCAATTCCTTCTGTAGCACATTTCGTAAACAAAAATAATTTTTCCGTTTAGTTCACGGGAACACTAACGCCATCTAATTAATGTTTAAGCAACATTTGCTAAGTCAATTTTTACCCTCATCGTTCACGACAAATAAAGCTCCAAAAAAGTGGACTTTGTAATGCACCTTCTCTAAGCATATAAGTTCTCTAACCATGGTCATATTTCTGGATTTTGAAATGTTATTGTTCTGGTTAACGTCACAAAGAACAGCCCCTGGTAACTGGTCTATGATTAAAACACTTTGTATATTTGTATAAGGAATTTCAAATTTATTAAATTTTGTTATTCAGTTTTTAATATTCCAAATATAATTTTTTTGTTTTTTTTTTTTTTTTGAAAGAAATAGTTATGTGTATAAAAGCAACATTAACCGTGTTTGTGCGGCAAGAAATCAAAGTTGGCTTATGTCATTCCCATACAAATTTGATATTAGCCAACGTTAAGTGTTAACTCTAAACGTTACTAATGTCAAATTTAGAATGACATAAAACAACGTTGATAGCTTGCCGCTCAAACACAGCTAGTACAGTTTTTAATATACATACATTCTTAAATTTGGACAACTGTCGATTTCTTGGACTTCACCCGGTGGATATACAATATACTATTATGAGTGTGTATTTTCCTATACGCAAAAACAAAAAGTTTTTGTCTGGAAATCGATAAATTTCGATAAAATTATGACCCCACAAAGTAGCAAAATGAAAAATTAATATGAAAGATTACGATTGTGAATGCCAAACTTAAAATTGTACAAAGGTTTTGGCGGCACTGCTAATTTTTCAAAAAGCGTTTTTTTTAGTTTTCTAAAGTGCAATTAGACTCAAAACATATAAAATATTCAAAACAAAGTGTTGGTTTTTAATTTTTATTTAAAAAATAAAAAATTTTTTTTTCGACCTTTTTAATTGATTAATTAGAAATTTATAAATTCAGTTCGAGGCCAATTTCGTTATTATGAATTAACATAAGTATTTTTTTTTCCAAAAACTATTTTTACCGTTTTGCTTAGAAAATATAAATTACTCATATACGCCTTGTGGAGTCCAATAATCGAAAGTTGTCCAAATTTGAAGAACCCTTATATATATATTTACTTTTAATTTAAAAATAATTTATAAGTCTACTAAGGAGTTCTTTTTGGTATGAGGCAAACAAAAATACATACTATATTGAACAAAATAATAAAAAAAAAAAAAAAGTATTATCTATAAAGTACAAAACAATACTAAACAATGAAATTACTTTTGAACAATAATTTCTCTCAAAAATATACGTAGTAAGTTTAAGGATAACAGGTTAAGAGGAGTTAACGACTAACAACAATTTGTAGTATTATATATGTATAATGTGGTATAGTTTACGCATTATTACCTTTGAAAACTTTAAAACTTATGATGTTTATTATATATAATAATAAATAAAAATAAGTATGTATATAACATTAATCATATAAGTATATAAATAAAATTTGTTTGATTCATTCTTTACGAGTGTGTGTGTTTTTCATTGATAAAGTTAAATGTAGAAGAAATTAAAATTTATAAATTGTAATTGCTTGATTTTTCTTATTATTATTATCCATATTTCATCATACATAATTATTAAGTCCTTCAATTGTTTTAAAAGTTTTTTACCTATTTGTATCAAGCAACAATTATTGTTTTTTGTTAAGAGATTGTTTTTTTTTTACATTTTACCATCTCTCTGCCTCTCTCTGATTCTCTTTACTTATGGTATACTTAATCCCTTGAAGCTCCTATAATGGCCAAAATATACATGAATATATTAACAATATCGAGATAAAGATTTAGAGCAGCAAATATATATTCTTCGGGACTAATGGAGTATTTATGATTGCCTCCCATCATTAGTTGGGTATCATATACCAAATACACTGAGAATAACAACGCTCCAATCGATGAATAGACCAGTGTCATAATTTTTCCAGGTAAAAATATAGCGACTATGCCAAATATAACAAACACCACCATGCAAACTAATAAGACACCACCACACATGGTAAAATCATATTTAGATTGGAACGCAAATAGTGTCAAAGCCAAACAAACAGCTGCCGTTATACCCACTGCCATAAGAACCTGAGAAACAAAAAAAATTTATTAGTTGCATTTATTTTCCTGAAATTTAAGAGAAGAAAAAAAACTCACCTCATTCGGTGCGTAGCGACTTGCCGAAACACCTAATAAAAATGATTCCGCCAACGTAAATAGACCCAGGAATATAAAGTTCATTGGAGTTTTACGACGTACACCTTCACAACATGCCATTGAGATCATGGTTACCAATAGAACAGCTAAAGCAATCCAAAACAAAGCCGGATTACGTATAGCAAAATCTCTAGTACCTTTATGGAATGCAAACAATGCCACAAAGCCAAACGTCACCAGCAATTGAGCCTTAAAAATTTTCAAACCATTTGTAATATTAGACTTTCGAAATTACAAAAAAAAAACAATTAGATAACTACCATTAAAATACTATAAACTTTGCGTATAAAACCTTTACGAATACTTTGATCATCAAAAGAGAAATTTTTGGCAGCTTCAGGATCTTCATAGCCACCATATGACTCATTTACTGGTGGTGGTTGTATAAAACCAGGTTGTGGTACAAAACCACCTGGCGGATAACCGCCAGGAGCGCCATAGCCACCTGGTGGTGGGAAACCACCTGCTGGGGGTGGGTAGCCACCTGCTGGGGGTGGATAACCACCGGCTGTTGGATAACCGCCTGGTGGTGGATATCCCCCCTGTGGTGGGGGATATCCTCCCTGTGGTGGTGGATAACCGCCGCCTCCATAATATTGTTGATTAGGATCTATAAGTGGGAAAATAAATCTGTGTTTAATAAAATTCCAATAAAACTTAGATCTAAATAACAAATTTTAAATGTCTACATATTAAATACTATAACAACATTCACTTTGCATTATCTGATTTTTTGTCTGTTTTTACGTCTGACGAAATGATGCGAAATGATACACCATCAAATGCAATCAGAAGAAAACAGCTGTTACCATGTTTCAAAAGTAATCTGATTGCCAAGATTTTAATCGGTTTCTCTGCACGTATAAGACAAAATATGTTTACACCATAAATTACATAGATCTCTTATTCTTTGACATTCGATGTCAGTGGACATATCTCTTGAGAATGTGTTGGATATACAGCTACACTAATAGAAAAAAGTCCGTAAAAAATTTAGTAAAAACTACTAAAAATTAGTTAAAAATGATGCTGCAGAAAAAAACTGTTAAATTAGCAGATTATTTTTGCTATATATAAGTAATATAGGAACAGCAAAACTAAAACTGTTAAATATACAGAATTTTAGTTATATATGAGCTAAATTTTTGTAAATGAAGATTAGCAAATTAACCTGCTAAAATCAGCAAAAAATTTTGCTAAATAATTAGTAGCCTAAAAATCACCAAAAAATTTAAAATTTTCGAAGTTTTTTTTCGATTTTTTTTTAAATGCAAATAAAAATCGAGCCTTTTGAAAACAGCAGTTTACAATTTTTTAGCAAATATTTCTGCTGATTTTAGCAGAATAGACTGCTATTTGCATTCAACTAAATTTAGCTTAAAAATAGCAAAAATTTTGTAGATTTAACAGTTTATTTTTGCTATTTTTAGTCTACAAATATTTAGCAAATTTTTCTGCAGATTTTACAGTACAATTTGCTATTTTCAATTAACTAAAAGTTAGCCTAAATATAACTAAAATTCTGTAAATTTAGCAGTTTTAATTTTGCTGTTCTCATTTTACTAGTATTTAGTAAAAAAATCTGCTAATTTTAGCAGTTTTTTCTGCAGCATCATTTTTAACTAATTTTTAGTAACTTTTTCTGCTATTTTTACGGATTTATTTCTATGAGTGTATGGACATATAAATGGAACATTTTACCATGAATTCTTTCTTATGCTACTATATTACAAAAATGTTCCCGTACTTTACCGAAGTTACACAAACTAGCCCAAAGGCGTTCCCGTACTCAAAATTGCTTGTAAATTGTTGTTGTTTGGGTTGTTTCGGGTTCCCGCGGGTACCCGCGGTAACGTACGGGAACGCACATACTATTAACAACCAACAAGTTTTTGTTTTTTTCAAATGTTTATTATGCACATTTAATATTGCTATAAATTTTAATTGAAATTCATTAATGTAAATAAAAAATTATCATTATGAAAAAAAAACCCATTGAAATGAGCTGGACACATAAATTGCACAATCTTAAAAAAAGAGAAGAAATGGTTTTAATATTGCATTTGTTAAATTTTTTGGTATGTACAAATATTTTACCGTTAATATTTAGTGCTGTGGCCTTTGTTTCTGATGACAGCTTCGCACCTGCGACCCATACTTTCCACTAGTTTTTGGCATTTTGTTTTGGGGATGGCGTACCAAGCTTCCTGTGCGGCCGACCACAGTTCGTCCATATTTTTGTAATTTTTTTTGGCGATTTCAACCTTGACTTCATTCCACAGGTTCTCTATTGGATTTAAGTCAGGGCTCTGGGCTGGCCAATCCAAAACATCAATCTTCTCCGCACAAAACCATTTTTTTACTTGTTTGGAGGAGTGTTTGGGGGCATGAATTTCCATTTTATTGGCATGGAGTCGAAGGCATATGTCTCCATATGGTTTTTTTAAAATATCTAAATACTGAAACTTGTCCATTTTTCCATTGATTTTTATAAGCGGACCTACGCCATGCCAAGAAAATGCACCCCAAACCATAATACTGCCACCTCAATGTTTTACCGTCTTCTGAGTGAACTTAGGATTAAACTCTTGGCATTCAGGACGACGAACAAAGATTCTGCCATCTGGTCCTATCCTGTTAATTTTTGTTTCGTCACTCCATAACACGTTTTTCCAAAAACTAATGGGATTTTCCTTATGGGTTCTGGCGAAGGTTAGTCGTTTTGAAATATTTTTTTTTTTTTGGATCTGGATCCTCAACAGAAGAATTAATTGCATTGTAGACTCTTTTACGAGAAATTTGCATTATCTCAGCAATTTCCGCTACTTTTTTTCCATCTTCATACATTTTCCATATGATCCGCCTTTCCTCACCCTGTGGTATGTTTTCCTGATCCTATTTAAAATTTTTTTTAACTTTTTATATTTAGTTTTGAACTACGAAAAATATTTATTGCTTTGAATTAAATCTACACGACTACTGCCTAATTTAAGTAAATTGTGCCATTTATATGTCCACTTTAAATACTTTAAATCAGCATTGTTAACGCAAAAATGATAACGGTAAATAATAAGCAAAACATAATGGAACATTTGAGCACTATTAAGACAAACATCTTTTTCAACAACAATCAGAATATATAAAACTTGCATTTTTAAATATAAATTTAGTTGGAAAATACTTAAATTTACACTCATACAAATAAGTCCGTAAAAATAGCAGAAAAAGTTACTAAAAATTAGTTAAAAATGATGCTGCAGAAAAAACTGCTAATATTAGCAGAATCAGTTTGCTAAATATTAATAAAATGAAAACAGCAAAAAAAACTGTTAAATTTACAGAATTTTAGTAATATTTGAGCTAAATTGTTGTTAATTGCAAATAACAATTTAACCAGATAAAATTAGCAAAAAAATTGCTGAATAGTAGTTTAATAAAAATAGCAAAAAATACTGTTAAATTTACAGAATTTTAGTAATATTTGAGCTAAATTTTTGTTAATTGCAAATAACAATTTAACTTGCTGAAATCAGCGAAAAAATTGCAAAATAATAGTAGAATGAAAAAAACCAACAAAACTTTTGGCAGATTACAAGTGGACTGGAAAAAGGTAAAAAGGAGCAAATGAAATGAAAATTAATAAATAAAAAATAAATGTGTATTTAAAAACATACTTGGGACCAGTTTATTGAATGTGTCAATTAATTGAAATTTTTTCAATTGGCATTGTTCAATGCCTAAATGCCCATTTATAATTGATGAATGAAGTATTTGTTTTCATGTTTTAATAAAAGAATAAATTAAGAAAAAAAAATTAAAAACTCGCGTATTTCTTATATTTTTTTTATATTACTTACAATGCTTTTTCTTCAATTATGTGTACATTTCATTACCATTGTTTTCATCGATGCAAATTGAAAAAATTTCATTGGGATTGAACGGTGATGAAATTTGTTGGCATTGACATTGAGATAAAATAATGCCAATTATATTTCAATGCCAATGAAAATTTCCCAAGAATGATTTTTTGTAAAAGTGGTAATATTTATAGACAATAATAGCAGTGTTTGTGCGGCAAGCTATCAACGTTGGCTTATGTCACTCCGATACAATTTTGACATTTAGTAACGCTAAGACTTAACACTAAACGTTGGCAAGTGTCAAATTTATATGAGAATGACATAAGCCACCATTGATAGCTTGCCGCACAAACACAGCTAATATGTTAACCATAACAACCCAGTCAGAAATCGCCAGTGGTACAAAAAATCAAGCACTGGGTAGCCACGGTGTTAAAAATAATTGACTGGCAGAACACTCATTTGGGACGCTTTGCCAGCGTTTGCAAAAAGCGTTTTGCCAGTATTTGTTTTACAAAAATTTCGGGGCTTTATAAAAAAAACCACTGGCATAGAATTGGCTTAAAGTGATATGCCAGGGTTTGCAACCAGTGGTTGGTTATCCAGTGCTACCTAGCCAATGCTACCAGTGGTATAAAAACCAATTCACTGGTAGACCAATGATTTTATACAATTTCTGACGCTTTGTTAAAAAAGGTTTGTAGTCAGAAGGTTCCGAGTTCAAATCCGGTTGCAAACAAAAATTTTTTTTTTGTTTTTTTTTAATTTAAAATTTTTTTTGTTTTATAAAATCAATTTTTTGTTTGTGGGAAAGCTCCTTCAAGACCAACTTTTCTTTTGCCCTCCCAACGCTGACATATTAGTTACAAAAACTGGTTTGCCAGTACTAGCCTTTTGGCACAGCCAGTAGTTGTCCAGCTATTATCACTCATTTATGTGTTTAGCCATCAAATATTATATGTCTCGTTAGCTCAGTGAGTAGAGCAATCGTCTGCCAATCTGACGCCCTGGGTTCAAATCACGGCAGTACCAAAAAAATACATATGAACTTTTTTTAAATTTTATTTTGGAAAATATATTTCCAGACCAGCTATTTATTAGTTTTGCCAGTGTTTTGCCAACGTTCAAAAAGTTTGTTCCTCCAGTGCTTTTCCGGCGCTTTTTAAACAGTCGGTCCTTTTGTCTAATGATGTTATCATTTTGGGAATGGGAAAGCACTTTTTTCCAGTACTTGTACCACCTGTTAAAGCGCTTTACCACCGCTTTCACGTTTGTATTTTTCTGATTGGGAATATGTATTTCAGAGACCCTTCTTTTATTTGAGTTTCCATTTTCACTTCTAAAGCTCCACCCACAGGAAAGAAGGTGTGGCCGATTAAAAATATCGTATTCTTTAAATAAGCTTAAAAAGTACAATATTGGGGGAAAAAAATTAGGGTCATCCCCGTAAACTCCACTTGCTCCCCAGAGATACTTTTATTCACAATTTTCATATTAAAATAGTTCGTCCACAATAAACCTTGATCTTTGAAAATTAATGTATTACGATAAATAGAAACTTTTCTCATAAATTTTAATAATTTAGATATTTTATGAGTAGGACAAATTCTCAACCATTTCAATTTAGCTTTATTTAAAAACTTTTTGCATTATTTTTGGAGAGTTAAAAATATGCAGTAATTTTTATGAGTCATTTAACATTCTGTTTATAAGCGCTCCAAAATTGGTCGTTTAGTTTACAAAAAATTTGTAAAATTAGCAAATCTTCTGTTAAAAATTAGTAACTAAAATTCAGCAAAATACTGTAAAGTTAGCAAATTTATTGTTAAAAATTAGTAACTAAATTCAGCAAAAAAAATAGCAAAAAAATTTGTAAGTTAATAATGTGGAGGTAGCAAAAAAATTAACTAAAAATTAAATTTTAACTAAAAATTAGTTAAAAATTTGTTAGGTTGAAGTACTAACAGTTTTACTAACTTTTCTACAAACTTTTTTCTATGAGTGTATGAGCAATTTAAATTTGTGCCAATTATATGTCCATAGTTGTACGTCCTATACCCACACATATTAATATTTGAAAGTGTGTGAAAAAATGTCTTTGTTGACAAAGAAGGAGAAGAGTAAGATATATATCGTCATAAGAAGTCAAAATGGCCGTAAGTTACAAAAAACTTTTTAAAATTGTTTGTACTTACACTTGGGGCTGTTTAGAATTTTGTTAATAATATCGTCGTGTTTAGTCTTAGGAGTGTAAAATTTTACAGGAATATGTATTTTGATGCGGTGCATCATAATCGATCAAAAAGTTGATTTTGAATTTTTTGTAACTTACGGCCTTTTTGATTTTATGTGACGATATGTAAACTATGGTTTACACCATAGGATTTTGGTTTCTGACTCACTCTTTTGATACACCCTATGACTTATGGTATAATGTAAACCCCGCGTTATTACTACATTCCAAGATGCTGTTAATTAATAAAATGAATCAATGAGAAATTATTTTTTTTTTATTACATGAACCTTGGATAAATTTTTCTATAGAAAAATTTACAGACTCGGTACTTCTTATAGAAAAGTTCTAATACAAGTTACTGAATTCCAAGACATTTTTCCACAAAACAAATTTTAAATTTTCAAATATATTCAGTGTGTTTGTTTACTCGAATTTCTTACTATTTTTACTACAATTGGAAGGTTTTGTTTACTTTCTGTATTGAATTTTCCAGCTGTAGTAAAAATAGTAACTTGTAGTAAGTAAACGAACAAGCTTATTGTTACGAAATTGGATTAGCCTAGTATGGAAAGTTCTAGAATTTTGGAAGAAAAATATCTCAAGATTTATAAAACCCGTAATCTGGTAACACTACATTTAAGTATATACCACAGCATGCGCTATAATTTTAAATGCCATAAATAATGGTAATGCCGAGTTCTATGAACCAAATATACTTTTTCGGAAAGGGGAGAAAAAATAAAAATACACGTGTATCGGCGATTTTCATGTACACGTCAGTATTTTTTTTTTTTTTTGAAGTATAAAGTGAAAGATTTTGGATCAATTTTTAACCCTTTTTCCGTGATCCAATCGAGCTGAATTTTTGCAGGCAGACTAGTGGAAATGTCTGTACCACGTCAAATTAAAAAAAAAAAATAGATTTTTATCAACTCTCAGATTTTCCTGAATTTTTTTTTTTCTTTTTTTTTTTGACGTGTACATGAAAATCGCCGATACACGTGTATTTTTATTTTTTCTCCCCTTTCCGAAAAAGTATATTTGGTTCATAGGACAGAACAAAAGCTCGTTTTTGTAACGCGGTGTTATCTTTAAACTTAGATTAACGCAGCTTAAAACTAGAATACTGCTTCTAAAACGTAATCTATTTTGTTTTGTTTTAGTGAAGACCGAAATTCTAAACTAGAAAAATTTTCTCCGTTAAATTCTCGTTAATAAACTTGAATATGGCTGATATAATTCGTTTTCGGTCTAACTAAAACAAGTTTAACTCACATCCGAAAAACTCGGCCTAAGTGTTATAATCATAAACACTAGAGCTTTTAGCATGTTCTACAACCACGACCATTGGACTATAAAAGACCAGAAGTTACGAAGGAAGTTGAAGTTGTGCTTTAGGATTTGTGGAGTAAAATTGTAGTTTAATATTTGTGCTGTTAAGTTACGTACTAGAGTTTGTTAATTGCGTATTAGCATTGTATAGCAGGGATAGCAGGCAATGCCGCTAAAATACCGTTATCGATTCAAAACCCTTTCAACTGACTACCGTTACCCCTAAAATACCGTTACCGAAATAACCGAAATACCGTTATCCTTAAAATGCCGTTACCGAAATAACTGAAATACGGTTATCCTTAAAATACCGATACCGAAATAAATGAAATATCGATATCCTTAAAATACCGTTACCGAAATAATCTAAAATAGCAATACCCTTACCGATAACCGCATCGTTTCGGTTACCATCCATGTTGTATAGTCAATTGATTATTAGTTTGTGTGTGTGTATATTATATTGTGATCAACGGATTTTAAGATGTGTAATATCAGAGGTGAGGGCACAAATTGGCTTCGAACCAACACTTTCCAGGCCCTATGCTTCTTGCAGTAGTAAAAGGAACAATTATATATATACATATATATAAGTTCTTTTCGTTTATTTAACCTTCTTTTTTAATTTTTAACTCTACTATTTTCTTGAGCTTAAGGTTTGGTTTTTATTTATAAAAAGTTTTTTATTTTCGATATTTCGCTACTCCAATGTGTAGCATCTTCAGGAAATAACAATTGTTATTAAAAATAAAAACCAAACCTTAAGCTCAAGAAAATAGTAGAGTTATACATATATATATATATTATACTGTGTATTTGAAGAAATACAGTGTTAAATAAAGAAGTGTGTAAAACGGCATTCACACCTAAATCTAAAAACACGTGTTTAGCTAAAACGAATGTAAAAAAATAAAGAACTGTTGTAATAGAATAAAGAGCTAAAATACGTGTTTTAGCTAAACACGTTTTTAAGAATAAGGTGTGAACTAGAGGGCTGAATGAATATCTTACAAGACATTCTCTTGCATGCGCTGATGAGAGATTTGACGATTTTTAATACTAAATATAACAAAAATTGACCATTTTACTTATTTGTAGTTATTTACAAGATGTTAAAAATTCAGATCATTACAAAAAAAAAAAAATAAATAAAACAGAAAACAAAAAAATATTTTTTGGTGTTGTATAAGAAAATGTTTTGTGAATGGCTTGCAAAACATTCATACTGGCCTCTAGTGTGAACGCAGCCTAAGCTCAAACTAAGAGTGTTTTGCTATTTTAATAACATAGAGCACCAACCCGGTTTATCTAAAGGATAAGGTTTTTATAGGGAAAACGTAATAATTGGTATCAGCAGTGGAATTGGTTATTTTGCTTGCAATAGAAAATAACCCGATTTATTAAATGGAAGTAAACCATCGTTTTTAAAAGGTAAAATCGTAACAATATAATGATAATTTTTACTATAGAAAATTGTTTTTCAGATATTTTACCTATAAATAAATTCTCAGTTTCATAAGAGATGGCTTACGGGGAGGTTTCCACAAGTGATTTTTGCATTGCATATATTTTGTTATTGTATTTTCGATCGTCTTATACAAAACGTTATCTGGAGACTGCATCTTAATTTAATTTTTGAATATCAAATGCCTTTGTTGACACATTTTCGTTATAAAATATTCTCGGATTTTGAGAAATTTTTCTGAATTCAACGGAATTCTTAAGGAACCCATATATTTACGATATTATGGCGCAACTTTCCAAGTTGTGCAAACATAATGACGCACAGTGTTTCCAAAAATACCTTTTTTGAGCAAATAACATTTTAAAAAACAATTCTTCACTGATTTTCAAAATATTTTTATTTTTTTTATTTAGTTTACAAAGTTTATTTTATTTTAGTCGTAATCTTTTTGGTTTTTTGTCCGTAAAACAATTAAAAAACTTAAAAGGTATTTTAATCCTCTCTCAGCTCCAGTGTTGCCATTTTAGCATATTTTCTGCTAGATTTAGCAGATTGAGTTGGGCAATTGAATACTTTTTTGTAAAAATATGCTAACTGCTTTTTAGCATATTCTGTTGGACAAAAGCTGATTTTTTAGCATATTTTATTTTATTTAATAAAAGCATATTTTTTAACAAAATAATTTTTTCTGTAACAATATTTATAACAATTAGCGTTTTTTTTAATCATCTGGATTTAGAATTTTTCATACAAAATGGGGATTTATTAAATCTAAAAAAAGCTGGATTTAATAAATCCACAATAAAAGCACAAATATATGAAACAGCCTATTAATTTAATGTCAGAAAAAAATACGAATGAAAATTAAAAGAAAAACAAAAATATTTAAAAACTAACAAAAGGTTTTTATTAAATTTTTTTATGAAATATGTTTAGAAAAAAAATTACACCTCTCCAAATACATATTTTTCATCTTGGACATGGAGAAATAGCTGAAACAGAAATGTCAATTTTTCACTCTACTGGAAATAAATTAAAAACATCGAATTAGTGAATGTTAAATATTGCAATGGAATTTTTCAATTGTGTAAAAATATAAATTGAAGTGATAAAACTGAAAAGGCAGACTGTCTATCGCTGTTTTATATAATATATAATTAAAACTTAAAAGTTAAAGTAAAATCCTTCATCATCGAATTCGGTATTAAAAATTATGGTGAAAGAAGTGTCTGACAGAAAATTCTTTTTAAAATAGGGATAATCTAACCCCATCTGTTGAGCACTTTTAGAACTACTTTTTGGATTTATTAAATCCAAGTGATTAGAAAAAGCGGCTAATGTTTTCATAACTTTTTATTTCATGGGTAATTATTCAATTCTTTTATGAATGTAAACTTTTTTAGTAGTATTGATATACTACTATAATTTGAAAATGCTACAAAAACCATAAAAAATCTTGCAAAAATTTAAAATCAGTTATGTTTATTGTGAAAAAATTTAATGAAAAAGTTTATTTTTTTCTCAAAGAAAGATTAAACAGTATTTACAAAAAATTATCTTTTCATACATTTTAAAGTATCTTAGAATAAATGTAAAAGCTTACCTCTCAATTCATAAACACTCTGCAAAGTTCTAGGAGGTTTACAAAACAAATTCTTCACAAAAAATTTGTTCGATAAACCTATAACTTTTGAAAGCATTTATGAATTAAGGGGTAACTTTTTATATTTATTCTAAGATAGTTTAAAAAAGTATTAAAATATAATTTTTTATAAACATTGTTTAAAAAAAGTATTTTTCCATTAATAAGATTTTATTAAATATACCAAAAAAATTATTTAGCAGATTTTCAGCATATTTTTTGTATTAAATTTAGCAGATCTTTAGCATAATGAATATAATAAAACAATTGCGATTTTCTAATTTAGCATATTCTAAGCATATATTTTTTATTTTAGGATTTAGCAGATTTTAGCAGAAATTTTTTTTAGGAATCTAGCATATTTCCATCTAAGAGTTCTGGCAACACTGCTCAGCTCCTTAAACAAAAAGAAATTGAATTTATTTATGTCTCTGAGTAGCAATTTCTTTTTCAAAAATTGGCATCTTCTTTTTATTTGCTAAAATATTATTTTAATACAACAAATAATATGAAGTAGGATACTTTTCGAACATTGTGTGGACAAAAAAGAGGATACTTTTCGAGCATTGTGTCCGAAATCTCGAGATCCGATCACACTATTTTATATTTATTATCAAAATACCCAAAATTATTAAAAAAGATGGACCAGTCATAAAAATGATATTTTATGTTGATACAAAACAATAAATAGGTAAAATCTCTGATCACTTAATAAAAAAAACAGTGATCACAAAAAACAATCACTTTTGACTGTGAAAATTTTTACAACTTTTGTCGCAGCGTCCTTGGAATACCCTTCAACATTTTTAAACTTTTTTACACTCAAATGAAAGACAATTTTATGTAGATAGTAGATTTAAAAATGAGAAGAATTAAAAACATTTTTAGACTAACTTTTTGAAGGCCCGACTGAAAAATGAAAAATCGTGTTTTTCAGCAAAATTCAAGTAGCAATATTTCAGACCCCCTTCGGCCGATTAAAAATTTTTTCTTTTTTTTTGGATTCAGCGAACTATAATTTATTAGAAATAATATATCACAACAACAAATATTTTTAAACAAAATTTAGGGATTTTTTTTTAAACTTTCCGAAATTTCGAAATTTCAACCGCTTTGCGGGGACCTTAAACGTGAACCGATTTTCAAAAATTTTATTTTTTACTGCTTACTGGACATACGCAAATTTTCTGCACCCCCCGTTTTTGAAATTCGCAATTCGGCAAAGTTCGGCCCACTCTAATGTCCACACATGTGCATTAACGAAATTTGAGGTAATACCGATTTTTTGCTGGGTAGAGTTGTTTTTATTTTTTTGTCATTTCCGTTTCCAGACAAGCTGCGACATCTACATCTTGTCTATCTGGTTGTCGTCCACGCTATGCATGTTATCCAGAGCTTCGAAGAATTAATTCCTTAATTCCCTTTTTTTGAACTGAATTTATATTTTGGGAATGAATTCCCTGACCAAACTTAAGGAATTGAATGAATTCCTTTTTTCTCATTCGATTTATACTAAAGGAATTCATTAATTTTTTTCTAATGCCTTCATAAAATTTTATGAATTCATGCAACAAGGAATTCATTCAATTCTAGTTAATTCAACTTTTGGTCAAGGAATTCATTCAATTCGAGTTAATTAATTTTTTGGTCAAGGAATTCCCTGAATTAAGTTTTCAATTCCTAGGGAATTAAACAAAAAAATTTAATTCCTAGGGAATTAAACGAAAAAAATTTAATTCCTTAGGGAATTAAACGAAATAAATTTAATTCCTTGACTAAAATGTGAATTAACTAGAATTGAATGAATTCCTTGACTAAAAGTTGAATTAACTAGAATTGAATGAAGTCCTTGACTAAAAGTTGAATTAACTAGAATTGAATGAACTCCTTGACCAAAAGTTGAACTTGAATGAATTCCTTGACCAAAAGTTGAATTAACTAGAATTGAATGAATTCCTTGATCAAAAGTTGAATTAAGTGCCCAGTTGAATGAATTCCTTAGCCAAAAGTTGAATTAAATAGAATTGAATGAATTCCTTGACTTCAAATTGAATTAAATGGCGTTGAGTGAGTTCTTTAGTGAATGAATTATTTAATTTTAATTCTTTACGCTTTGGTCAGGGAATTCATTCTATAAATTTGAATTCTTTGATTTCATTCACAGGAATTAATTCCTGCTTATGTCTTATTGATGAATTCATTCCTTGAATTAAAGAATTGAATTAAATTTTTGGGAATTCATTCCAAAAAGGAATTAATTCTTTAAAGCTCTGATGTTATCAGCACAATTTTTGTAGCAAAATAAATTAGTAAAACATTAGTTCAAAATTAGTTTAGTGCTAAAAAAATATAACTAAAATTTTTGCTGAAAACGGAATTTCATCAAAAAAATTGCTGAATTGATATACAAGACGTTTTACTAATTTTTCTACTAACTTATTTTTTTCCTAGGGCTCTGATTAGTAAATCACGTACACTTAAAAAAAAGTCAGTAAAGTCAGCAAAAAATGTTGCTGTGTCAGCAAATTTTTAGTCAGAAGCGTGCTTGCAAAAACGTTGGTAATTTCAGCAAAAGGTTTGCTGAAGATCAGCGAGCTGATTTTTACCAAAAAAATAATAATCTTCAGCAAAAGTTTTGCTAACACTTAGTCGATTGCAATTGAAACGAGTAAAAAGGTTAGTCGGGCATGCCGACTATACAATACCGTACACCAGTCTGATGTATTGTTTGGATCCGAAATTCGAATGGGTTAAAATGGGGCTTGTGTCAAAATTTTCTATAATGTGAGTCAGCGCACCAAATTTCATTAAAATATCTTAATATTTGCGACCTGCAGTTTGTAACCAAGCCAATTTTGGGGGGACCCTTATATGGGCACTAGTTCTAAACATGGACCGATGTTCACCAAAATCAATAGGCTTCGTCCTTGGGCCAACATAGGTCTATGTACCAAATTTCATCAAAATATCTTAATATTTGCGACCTGCAGCGTATAAACAGTATAATTTTGGTAGGACCCTTATATGGGCACTAGGTCTAAACATGGACCGATGTTCACCAAAATCAATAGGCTGCGTTATTGGGCCAATATAGGTCTGTGTACCAAATTTCATCAAAATATCTTAATATTTACGACCTGCAGCGTATAAACAGTATAATTTTGGTAGGACCCTTATATGGGCACTAGGTCTAAACATGGACCGATATTCACCAAAATCAATAGGCTACGTTATTGGGCTAACATAGGTCTGTGTACCAAATTTCGTCAAAATATCTTAATATTTACGACCTGCAGCGTATAAATAGTATAATTTTGGTAGGACCCTTATATGGGCACTAGGTCTAAACATGGACCGATGTTCACCAAAATCAATAGGCTGCGTTATTGGGCCAATATAGGTCTGTGTACCAAATTTCATCAAAATATCTTAATATTTACGACCTGCAGCGTATAAACAGTATAATTTTGGTAGGACCCTTATATGGGCACTAGGTCTAAACATGGACCGATATTCACCAAAATCAATAGGCTACGTTATTGGGCTAACATAGGTCTGTGTACCAAATTTCGTTAAAATATCTTAATATTTACGACCTGCAGCGTATAAACAATATAATTTTGGTAGGACCCTTATATGGGCACTAGGTCTAAACATGGACCGATGTTCACCAAAATCAAACTTGTTCGTCCTTGGGAAAACATAGGTCTGCGCACCAAATTTCATCAAAATATCTTAATATTTGCGACCTGTAGAGTGCGCACAAGATTGCATGGACAGACAGACGGACGGACGGACATCGTTAAATCGAAATAAAAAAAAATTCTGAGCCGATCGGTATACTATAAGGTGGGTCTACGACCAATATTTTTTGGTGTTACAAACATCAGCACAAACTTATAATACCCTGACCACATAGTGGTGTAGGGTATAAAAATCATTCCTAAAATCACTAAACTTTTTGCTGAATAATAGTAGACTGAAAAAAACTCAAAAAACTTGTAGCGAAATTTTACTTTAGTTAATTTATTTGCTGAAAATTAAAACAATATAAATAAAATTGCTGAAAACTAGTACACTTGATATACAAGACGTTTTACTAACTTTTCTACTAACTTATTTTTTTGAGTGTAAGTTTCAAACACCTGGCTCAATTATTTCTTAATTTAGGAGGATATGGGTTAATATTTTATGATTTCTGTGTGGTGGGATTGCGAGGGTATATTTTACTTTGACCTGATACCAAGAAACCAAAATATTGATTCGAATATCTACTGTAGTCAAACTATTGAAATTGAACTAAGACATCAAGAAAAAAACGCCTTGAACTGGCCAATCGCAAAGGCGTGATGTTCCATCATGATAACGCCAGACCCCAGACCTCTTTGATAAAAATTAACAGAGCTCAATTGGGAACTGATGCCACATCCACCATTTAGCCCTGACTTAGCACCATCAGATTACCATTTGTTTCGCTCCCTTCAAAACCATTTGAATGGTAAAACTGTCGATTCCGATCAGGCAGTTAAAAATGAGTTGGACCAGTTTTTCGCTTCTAAAAACAAAGGCTTCTTCGAACGTGGAATTTTTCAACTTACCGAAAAATGCAAAAGGTCATCCAACAAAATAGTCAATATATTATTGATTAATGTTTGTTGTTAATATAAATAAATTTTCTTTGTAAAATATGAAAAAAAACGACGTTAATTATCGAATAACCCAATAATTAGAATAAGAATCATAAAAATTAAAGTAATTTTTTAAAAATAATTAGTGGTTAAGAAAGTGATTTGAAAAAAGTGGTGAACATTAAATTGTCATAGGAGAGGAGTCCTCCCACTTCAACATTTTTTCAGTAATTTTTAAACGAGTGCAAAGGAATCTCTTTTTCACCAATTAAAAGTTTACAGGTGCATAAAAAGACCATTTTTTTATATATCCGGGTTAAAATGATCACATATTCTCATATATTGAAATATGTGGTTGAATGTATATATGAATGATATATGAACATATCTGGCATATATGGGTAAATGCATTCAAAAGATACGTCCATATATGGAGATTTTATATTTTTTGTTTACTTGATTCATATTCTACCGGATTATGATCCGTGTGAACGATATTAATTTAGATTCTTGAATGAATAGGACTTGACATCAGTGCAAAAAATAAATTATGATCACCAATTTGAAATTCGTTTAAAACCTATTTGAAAATTATGAATTTCTATAAAAACTTGATACATTTTAAAATGCAATTGAAAACTTATGAGATACAGTTGGAAAATTGTCGAATAATTTTTAGTTTAAGTACATTAATAAAAAAAAAAAAAAAAAATACATTAATTTATGTTTATTAATTCCTTAATTTAAAATTTCGAATTGGTTAGTAGCGTGAAAATAGATGTATTATATGATATATTTTGTGCACTTTAAACTTTAAACTCAATCAAATTTGTAATATTGTTAATAATGTTTTTGTTGAAAAATACAAAAAAATCATATTTTTTATGTGAGAGTGAGTAGGTATATGAGCATATATGATCTCACATGTGCAAATATATTATCATATACGGTCATATATCCTCAAATTACGGATCCGAGCATATATAGAATCATATATGAACCCATATATTTGGTCATATATGACCATTTTCACCCGGGTATACATATTTTTAAAAATTTTTAAATTAAAAAATATTGAATTTAAACAAATTAATTATAAATATTTCAAAAAAATAGCGGTCCCACCGGTAATCGAACCCGCGACCCTCTGTATGGAAATGCCAAGTGATACCAAAATCACTTTTTACGATCACTTTTAGAGCAATTAGTCTTTAGAAGCAATACTTAAGTAATTTTTTGGAAGTAATTCTAAAAAAGCTCTAAAAATATACTAACGGATACTTTGGAAGCAATGAAAGAAGTGATTTTTTTGAAGTTGTTCAGAATAACTTCTAAAAAAGCAGTAAAAATACACTATCGGATACTTGTGAAGCAGTGAAAGAAGTAGTTTGTAAAGCATTACTTCCAATTTTTTTCTGTGTAACTCTTTCGCTACCCTTGTACACTACAGTGTACACAATTTCAAAAGAATGGCGAGAGCCTATATTCAAAATTCGACTTAAATTCGGTCAAAATGAGTTTCCAATGGAAAATAGCTAGGATAGAATTATATATACCCCATTCAGACACACTAAAACATTTGTCAGTCGCCTTTTGGACATAATTTTATATTACATTGCAATGGAAAGAAATTGTTAAAAAATTTATACAAACAGTTTAAAGCAATACTAAAGGCGTTTGTGCTTTCCTGTAAAATGTCCTTTTGTCAAAATCCAAAAAAGTTTAATAGCTTTCATGAAGTTTTAGGTCTGACAAACGCTCAGGTAATTATTTCTGTAAACATTTAGGATTTCAGTGAAATTTATTATTATTATTTTTATCATTATTAAGTCTTTGGAAACACAAAAAATCCTTACAGACTAATCGCAGCTAAAGTTTACGTAATATAGCCTGAATAATATACTTAAAACAATCTTTAGGTAAAGCAAAATAGTGAATAAACTGGATATAACAATTTCTGATTTTCTATGTTTGTACCATTTCAGCTATAATTTTATACCACTATATAAAGTCTGATCAAATTATATCGCGCCATTATTCGGATATATTTATATCTGATATTAACCAATTATAACTGAATTGATGCAAACTTATGAAATTATATGGGTCCATTTCTCGGATAAAATTGTATTAAGACTCATGTTAAATTACATATGACTTTGGGTTTTGGAAAATGATATCATATAAAAACATATATTATTTTGGATTATGTACTAAATAGTTATATATAACGTCATATAAAATTGGATTATCTGTATTTAATTGTAAATGCAATATACGATTATGTACTGATCGATATGTAATAAGATGCAACTAAATACGACATCATATTACAAATTTTTGAGAAATCAAAAATTATATATGGATACATATAATTATGTCCGCTTAAATAGACTGGCGTACAAAAACATATATGGGTATATAAAATTATACATTATTATATAAAAACGTTTTTACTCAGGTAGGGATAAATTAGTAGTGTCCGACCGAGTATTCGGCTTCGGAGTTCGGCCAAAAAGTGATGTTCGGCCAAGTTCGGTGTTCGGCTAAATTTTGGCCGAATACCGAACTTTTCTATAAATCAATATTTTGCAACATTTAGCTCTTTAATTTTGTATAGTAACTTATAAATATGCACATATTTAACTTAATTTTTACTTAAAGAGCGAAAAATACAACTTTTTTATGTTTTTAAAATTTATAAATATTTAGAAATTGGTTTCCGCATTTTTGAATTTGAAAAAGTTGCATGAAATTGTATTTTTATTCAAACACAAAAGTATTCGGCTTCGGTTTCGGCCGAACTTAGTAATTTTGGCCGAAGTTCGGCTTCGGCTTCGGTTCGGCCTTAAAAAAGTGAGTTCGGTCGGACACTATAAATTAGTAAGAATATTTAATCCATCTTATGGAAGGAACATTGTTTATTTTTACAATAATAAGCGAAATAACTAGTTTTTTAGCTCTCATGAGAAGTTAGATTTGATAATGCAAAAAAAAAACTTCATACTTCTTGTAAATAAGTTTATTAGGCTCTTGGCCTTCAAATAAAAATCATTATATGTGACCTTCTCCGAGAAAAGGGATCTAGTGTGTGAAAATGAAAAAAATCAAAAAAAAATAAAATTTTAATGTTTTTCTCATATTTATCGATTATACCAAGTTCGTTTTGTACGTTTTTATGGGGTGAATAAATTTTTATCAGAAATCTAACTCATTTCATCTTATTCTACACCCTTTTAGGTACCAGAATCCACTCTTAAGTCCAAACCCGTTTTTTGACACACTAGGTCCCTTTTCTCGGAGAAGGTCACATATATGTAGTTTCGTTTTATGACGAGAAGAAAATTAACCAAAGGATTTTGGGCTATTCGAATGTTTAAGGGGTAAAATGGCGATGAGAAGATTAAAAAATCAATTTTCGAACGTCACTTTTGCTGGATAGGAGGGGAGGGGTGCAAACATGTTACATACTTTTTTCTAATTTGAGGGCTCTTAACAAGAATCTGAAGTCAAAATAACGATACATCCGCAAACAAAAAGTCGGTAGTGAAAGGGTTAAAACTTGCATAATTTTTGGAATTATCGAACTCATCTTAAAAACAATAATCTATATTATTCCCGATAAATCTGTCTCGACACCACAAGCATGTTAAAAAATAATTACTTTCCTTCATTTGCATTTACAGATTGATACATGATAATTTAAAGTTTTATAAATAATAATTTTTACGACGAAAAATACAAATCGAATGATGAATACAACTTGCTACTAAACTATATAATGGAAAACTGGTCAATACTCAGCTATTGCTTAATCATACCAAAAGAATTCCATATTTCCAGTATACAAATGTAGAAGAAAAAAAGAACTTTAATTGTTATCTTATAGATAACACCAACATACAAAATAATATGGTGCAAAGATAATAATTCCAATACAAGAATATTTTAAACAAGTACAATTCTTTTATACAATTTCCTATGCCTATGGATTTTAAAATTGTTTATACAGTAGACTACGAATAACTGCAATATTTTATTATAACTGAACTGAAAAACGATACTATTTTTTAATTCTTCTAACTTAAAAATGTGTATAACCCAGCAAAAAAAAAATTGGATGTCATGTTTTACAAAGAGTTCTTTGATTGCTTCAAAAGTTAGTGTATTTTTATTGCTTTTTTAGAAGTAATTCTCAACAACTTAATCAGTTCTTGTAAGTACATATTGCTTCTAAAGGATACGAATAATTGCTCTAAAAGTGGTCCAAAAAAAAATTTCGATACAGTTTATTTCCAAAACAGATGATAGCGGCTTTGATTCCTTACTGGACCGATATTTTATTCATGTTTTTTCTTTTATTTTTTATTTTTATTTATTTTTATTTTTTATTTTTATTTTTGTTAGTTTTTTTTATATTATTATTTTTTTATATTTATAATTAATTTGTTTAAATTCAATATTTAAATTTTGGAAAATATATAAAATAAAAATGACGGAAAATTGCTTCATGTGCACTTGTGAAAATAGTACTAAAAATATATATGTGACCTTCTCCGAGAAAAGGGACCTAGGTGTCAAAAACTTGGGAAAATCGATATTTTCTCATTTTTATCGATTTTCCCAAGTTTTTGACACACTAGGTCCCTTTTCTCGGAGAAGAGCACATATATTGAAATGCATTGAAGATAATAATACCAACGAGCATACAATTATAAGAGGTACCAACTCTCCCAACCTCTATTAAATCACTCTCTTGGCTTTGTAGCGCATTCTGTCGAATTGTCTCAAATTTTTATTCTTTGTAATTTACTTGTAAAAATTGTATCATCTTTCTTTAATTTGAAAATAATTTAAATAGAAAGTGAATTAATTTATGATCTAGAGTCAAACTAAGGAACATTCATTTTCCAGAATAAAAGATCAACTAAAAATTCCCCTCATTCATCATAAAAAATTATATTTTTTTGCGTACATTTTTTTTTTAAACTCTCAATTGGTGAAAAAGTTTCTTTTGCACTCCTCTCCTACGACAACTCAATGTTAAAATCATTAGTGTTTCTGTTAAAAAAGAAGTACACATAATCAGAGGTGGAAAGAGTAGTTTGTGTATAAAATAAAAATATATATTAATAAATTTATAATTTAGTTCAGTTCAAAAACTGCTATTTTTCTTCATCAGAATACTCTCCTGACAAATACTTCACAGAGTTTTTGCTTTCATAAACATCTACACTTTCAGGAATAAAAAGACGATCGTTTCGGGGATTTTCCAGGTCCCCTTCATCAGTTTTCTTTAGAAAGTGGTGGCAGCAGTGCATTGTAATTTAAAGCACCAAAATCTCATATTAAATGTGGTCTGCTACATCAACAAAATGCGAACGGAGCAAACAATAAAATATGTTTTCGAAGTCTTCTTCAAAGCATAACCAACAATAGAAATATTATAAAAGTTTTTTGTTTTTGTATTTCATACCATCGGTATAAATATATTCAAATTTTATAAATTGGTCATAAACAAAACAATGAAAATTTAATATTTTTAACAACAAATTTTGCAATGAAATTTTTATATAAGTTTTGATTATAAAAATAAGCATTTTGTAACAAAGGAGTAAGTCGTTACTTTTTTATTACAAAACCTTTTATTTTAACCCTACACTCAAAAAAGTTTGACAGTTACTACATGACAGTTGTTTGTGTAGTAATCAGTAGTTGTTGTTTTTAACAGAAATTACAGTTGTTTTTCTATAGAAAAACGCAAAACAACTTTTATGACGGTTATTTAAGAAAACAACTAACGAAAAGTACTGTAATTTCTTAACAGTTGTTTAAAGCAGTTATTTTTAATATCATAATCAGGGCAAGGACTTTCATGCAAATGCATGTTTGTAGTCAGTTGCCCAAAAATGATTTTGACCAAATACTTTTCCGAATCAAAGAATTTGCAAAAAAATGGCATCGATTAGTTGTTGCATATTTTTGCATATTTTGTTATAAATGCATATTTTGCTTTTAAGTGCATATTTTATTGCATATTTTATGATTTTCATTGCATATCTTTTCATATTTTGCTCATTATTGCTATTTTTAAATATGAAATTCGATTTAAGAATTCATACTTTAAAACTAAAAAAATTTCTAAAGAATTAATTATTTGGAAGCTCTGTTGGTAATATAACACTACACTAGAAAGAGAAACATATAGTATACAATATGTTGTCATCCCCTAACACATTTTTTATAGATATAATTTTAAATTAATGTTTTCGGGTGTTATTGCTCACAAACAGAAAGTTGAAAAATTTTATAAAAATTATTTTAAGGAAACTTTTCCCCGAGCATTAATACCGATACCTGAATTTTTATGTTTATGTTAGTTTTTAATAAATATAATTAAAAAAAACATTTATTTTTAATTGCATATTTTTTGGTTTTTGGTGCATACATATTTCGTTATAAATGCATATTTAAGTGCATATTTTCCATTTTATAGTGCATATTTTAAGCGCATATTTTCGATTTTTTAGTGCATGAAAGTCCTTGCCCTGATCATAATAAACAAAACAGTAATTTTACAGTCAACAGTTATTTTTGGAAGTTATTAAAAAAATAAATGGAATTTGTAATATTTGATCTTAAACCGAACAAAAATAACACTCATTGTAAAAATAAAAAATTTCGTTGAATTTTTTTAATTTTAAAAATTCTTGTATAGTTTATATTTGTTATTACATATTGATATATTCCTAGTTTGCAAATAAAAATCAGAAACTTGTTCATTTTACGACATTGGTAGTAATTTTTAAAGCATTTTAAAGGCAATGCCTTTAAAAATAAAAACAAAACTGGGGCTTCCCCGTTGTTTTTATTGTGCGGTAGTTTTCTACAGGTGTGATTTCAGTATTTGGTCAAAATAATAAATACATTGCTGAATTCTTATATATTTTCGCAGTCTGCTCTAGTTTTTTGGAAAGGCTAGTTATTTTACTGTTGTTTATCTTTATTCATAACGAAATATATAGCAAAAAAAATCAGCGATGGGTCGAAAAAGTCATTGAAAAATTGTTTCAAGACTAAGAGAAAGTGGCCAAAGTCTATGTTGTATAGCAGAAATTATTAATCGGTCGCTATTTTTTGTACAAAATGCTTTAAAGCCTAAAAATCCCGTCGAAACTCGCGGAAGACCCAAAATAAACTTCAAAAACAACAGATATACGTATTGTAACCCTTGCGAAGGAAATATTTGTGTCTTCAAGAGCGATTTCAGCAGATATTGGAAATGTAATTTCATCGCGAACGGTTCGTCGTAGACTACAAGAAGCTCATGTACCAGGACGGATAGCCAGAAGAGTCCTTTTGCTTAGACAAAAAAAATATAAAGGCTAGGTTGGCGTTTGCAAGAAGTCATTCCAATTGGTCCGGAGCAGACGGTGAAAAAAATGGCAAAACATTTTGTGAAGCGATGAAACAAAAATTAATTTATTTGGAGACGACTGTGCCCGGAATGTTCCACGCCCTAAGGGTAAGGAATTCCATGTTTTTCCAAAATAATATTTGTTTTTTCTTTTAATTTAAATAAATTTTTGGCTGCGAGCCTTTAAAAAGAATATTTCAGGCTGTACTTATTATTTTGACCATATGTGTACCTTCGTTTTAACTGTCATTTTCAATAAAATTCTACCGACAAACTTTTGTGAGAGTAGAAGTGCATTGTTAGTCGATTCGACTAACATCAATCGTGCTTTACAAATATCATGAAAATACCCTACGGGGAATGAGGAGTCAATTGCCCTCCAAGGACCTATCCCGTGACCGGTCAACCGAAGGCATATTACTAAATTAGTACAAATATTAACCAAAGAGAATGAATTAATTTCCTAAGTATTTTCTGATTCGTTACTTTCACTGTTGCTTTTAAAAAACTTGACCGATACCGAAATAAAAAATAAAATTCGCGCCATATTTTTTTATTTATTTTACTCTTTTATTTATTTTGAACTTTATTTTTTACGATTTGCTTATTTTAGCTCTTTTTTTAAATTTTTATAATTTTTTGCTAAAAAATTTTAAGTTTTGTATTTTCAACGTTTTTTAATGTTAAAGCTGTTTTAGTTTTAACAATTGATATTTCATTTAATTTTCTTTTTAACTTAAGGGCAATTTTTTAAATTTTTATTTATATTCTCAGAGTTTTTGAGGTAATTTTCTAATTATTAATTGATTTTTTAATTTAATTATGGCCAAAACGAGTCAACTGCCATTAAAGGACCTATCCCGTGACTGGTCAATCGGGGGCATACTGAAGGCACTTCCACTATATTTGTGTGTGTGTTAGTGTTGTTTTCTTTTTTATTTTTTTTATTTGCTTGTAGTGTTTGTTTTTTCTTTTTAATTTGAACAGAAACGAAAAATATATAACTTTACAATCAGCCAGACATCACGCATAAGCAACATTAGCTCAGACGGTAGAGCGTTTGCCTTACAAGCAGGGGGTTGTGTTATCGAGCCCTACTTCGACGCCAAGTAGATTATTTTTAATTCTTAATTTTTTATTAGTTTATTTGAAAAGCTATTTTTAGACACACCACCTTACTGTCACAAGGTGTCTAAAATGTGGCAATTGGTCATTTCCAATGACAACGCCATGTTAAAGTGATATGTCTCTTTCAAACAAAAAGACCGATGAACGACCGGACTCCGCCCCCTGGGGACCTATCCTGCGTGTCATCTGGGACCGGTCCCATTCCCCGTAGGGTAGCCATGCACTTCTACACTCAACCAAAAAAGTCTGTAATGGCTACTGAAAATTTAGCTGTTATTACGGGAAATTTAACTGTTTTGAGCCCAGCGGTATTTTTACTAATTTTACCAACAAATGTCTGCTGATCTGTAGTACAACAAAATTAGTAGTCGTTACTAAATTTTAGCAAAATTGTTGTAAACTGCAATTCAAAATCGATTTGCTAAAATCAGTTAAAAAAAACTTACTAAATATCAATGATTTCAGTACAATGAAAATAGTATAAATAATTAGTTGCAGCTACTAAATTTCAGTAAATTGCTGTAAACTGTAATTTAAAATCAATCTGCTGAAATTAGCAAAAGTGTACTAAAAAATAAAAAAACTGTAAAATCTAAAAAAAAATTTCTAAAAAAAAACTTTTTCTTTCGATTGTAACAAGCGTACACTTAAATAAAAAAGTTTGTAAAAAAAATTTGTAAACAGTTTCCAATCGCACTATACTATTTTTATACTGATTATTAGTACAATTTTTATTGTTAGTAATCATTTTTGCTATTCTCTTATTACAAATTACGGATTTTTTTACTAATTTTCGCTGCTGATTTCAGAAAAACATTTTACTAATTTTTCAAAACCGAGTGCTAAATTTAGCAGAAAAATATACTAATTTAAAATATTTTTTTTTTGATTTTTTACAATTCTTGTTTAGTTTATATTTGTTACTATTGATATATTCTTAGTTTAGAAATAACACCCAGAAAATTGTATTGCATCTCCAATGCATAAAACGGCAATAACTGGAGAACCATTTGCAATTTTGACTCCAAATTTCAAGTACGATGAAGTAATTATACGCTCTTTACAATCGAAAGAAAAAAAATTGTTTTTAGATTTTACAGGCTTTTAATTTTTTAGTACAATTTTTTTTGCTAATTTCAGCAGATTGATTTTAAATTACAGTTTACAGTAATTTACGGAAATTTAGTAGCTGCAACTAATTATTTATACTAATTTCATTGTACTAAAATTATGATATTTAGTAACCCCTCAATTCATAAATGCTTTGTTGTAAAGTTATAGCAGGTTTACAAAACGTCATTTTCATACAAAATTTCTCCAATAAACCTCCTATAATTTTACAAAGCGTTTATGAATTTAGGGGTAAGTTTTTTAACTGATTTTAGCAAATCGATTTTGAATTGCATTTTACATAAATTTTACTAAAATTTAGTAGCGGCTACTAATTTTATTGTACTACAGATCAGCAGACATGTGTTGCTAAAATTAGCAAAAAATACCGCTGGCCTCAAAACAGTTAAATTTCCCGTAATAACAGCAAAAGTTTCAGTAGCCATTACAGACTTTTTTGGTTGAGTGTATAATTACTTCATCGTACTTGAAATTTGGATTCAAAATTGCAAACGGTTCTCCAGTTATTACCTTTTTATGCATTGGAGATACAATAAAATTTTCTGAGTGTTATTTCCAAACTAAGAATATATCAATAGTAACAAATATAAACTAAACAAGAATTGTAAAGAATTTTCTGCTAAATTTAGCACTCGGTTTTGAAAAATTAGTAAAATGTTTTGCTGACATCAGCAGCGAAAATTAGTAAAAAAATACGTAATTTGTAATAAGTGAATAGCAAAAATGATTACTAAAAAAAATGTACTAAACATCAGTATAAAAATAGTTAAGTTCGATTGGAAACTGTTTACAAATTTTTTTACTAACTTTTTTATTTGAGTGCATGTAAAGCCCCATAATAATACCCACAATCGTGAAATCAGCTAAGCAATTTTTATGGTGTAGAATGTGGGGAAGTAAAAAAAACCCAACATTAACCTTATCGAAAGTGGAATGTATATTTTTTATCACAATTAGATTGTTCACAAGGGGTGTTGTATTACTGTATTGTGCTAACAAAAAACAGGGTTGTTAAAATTTTGATTTTAAAATATACAACATTTGAGAATAATAAGATACAACATTTTTATGTATGTTTAGTGCGATATGTTTAAGACCCGATTACTGAATGTACAGATACAATTAGTCGACAGTTAAATTAAAATTTTATATGGGAACAGACAATCACTGTTAAATTAAAATAAAAGTTTTTCTGTTTTTAATAGCAATACAACACATAAAACACTTATAACACCTTGTAAACTATTTTACTATATGGGTGATATCAAAAAATGTGATAAAAACCCTGTAACCACCGAATTTCTAATGCATGGATTACATTTGAGTTACATATTTCGATATATATCAGCGCATTGTCACCTGTTTTACAATATTTATAACAATCTGCCCAATTTTTGGTTAATACATAAAATTTGTGACCAATTTTATAGGCCAAATGTAAACTCCGTAACAAGTAACTCAGAAGGTTTTTTAACTTTAATAGCTTATATTTTAATAACCAATAAAGCTAAACACTAACTTTAAGAATTTTTATAAAGAGGAAAAGTGCCGATTTTAATAAAAATGAATATATTTTACAAACTTTTTCGTATATCTTAGCTTTCACGACTTCAACTCTGTAACGATTTTTCGTCATAATTTTTGATAAAAATGCATATACCAGAATTTTGGAGTTATCTATTATTTATATTGCGAAAACTATAATGTTATTTATACTCAAATGATCGTTGAACTGTAAGTAATCATCCAGTATAACAGACTTGAAACTTTTCTGTAGCATGTAACATTCTCGAGATGAAAAAGGATGTCTTTAATAAGATTTGAAAAAATGTTGTAAACTCCGTTCCTAATTTTTACACCAAACTATTTAACGAGTAAGAAAAACAATGTCATATTTGTATTCACCTTGTAGGCATCATGCGATTTTGTTTTGGAAAAAAAATTCTGACAAAGCGTTTCTGAAAGAAAACGAAAAAAGTAACCAAATGTAAACTCCGTAACTGTAAACTCCGTAACCACAATTGTTTGCATCAGGTTTCATTCAAATAAATGTAGATAAATGTTTAAACTATTTTAAAATAACCATAAACAGAGGTGATTCAACTAATATTTATGCGTCAAAAGACGATTCAACTAATAATTTTGCGTCAAATCAAAAAAAGTTATCAATTTTTTACCCTAAGCTGCTGGAGCGAAAAACAATTGATTTTGCATTTCATTGGTTTTGAATCGATATTTCGATTAGTTTGACAAATTAAATTTGTTTCACACAATTTAAGAATTTTTTGATCGTGAAATGTTATGTTTTTAATATTATTTTGTAACTGCGCAACCGCTGTTTGGATTTTAAAAAATTTTATATTTTTGAAAAGCATTTAAAAGAACCAAAAATACAAAATTAAAAAAGAAATAAAAATTTTTTTTCTCGGAATGAATTGTATTTTTATTCGCGAAACCGCCAATTTGATAAACACAAATTATATAAATTATATATATATAAATTATATATACATATATAAATTATATATATATAAATTATATATATATAAATTATATATATATAAATTTATATAATTTATATATATATAATTTATATTTATATATTGAAAAGCAAGTTGAAAACCCAAATACGAAAAACTAATAAATTGAAGAAAATTCGTACGCAATTTTTTTTGTTATATCTTTTGCTTGTAGAAATGTAAACTCCGTTACAAAAAAAAATTAAAATTGTGCAAAAAAAGTTATTGCGACAACTTATAGAAGGGATTTTTTGCAATTAGGTTTATAATGACTAAACTTACTGATTCCATTAAGAAAAAACCGAAATATTAACACTTTTTGCTTCTCACAAATTTGGCCCAAAAATTTATCAAATTTTTTGATTTCACCCATATGTATATTAAAAACTGTTGGTAAATACAAATATGTAATTAGAAATTTTTATGTATGGATGTATATAAATTTGCCACCTGTTTGGTTTTTACTTATCTGTAGTAAACTTTTGGTTTATTTAAAAATTTTAACAATATTCAATATTTATTAGGCACGTTAATAATATGTTAATAATGACGAATACATTATATGTTAAGTTGATGGGCTTTCAATTCGATTATTATGTATGAAGTAGAAAGACTATGGGATTTTTTTTCTCTTCAAAATTTATTAGACATGGGTGTTTGGTTGATAAATTTTTGTATTGAAATCATTTTAATATCCATTGATTGTTTAAACAATTGTTTTAAATGTAAATAACACTTCAAAAATAATCCACATTTACGCAAATTTTAAGGTATTATATATATCGATGGCTTAATATAAAAAAGGCGTAAGTAACTCGATTTTATGTTACTTTACAGGAGAAGGAAAAAACTTAATAAAATCCGTAAAATTTTAGATACAAAAAAAGTTTTAATGCAATTTGTAATAAAACGACGCAACACATTTTATTTCTCATTTAAAAAAAATTTGTTTTGTATCTAAAATTTTACGGATTTTATTAAGTTTTTTCCTTCTCCTGTAAAGTAACAAAAAGCGAGTTACGCCTTTTTTATATTAAGCAGGGACATAACAGTTATAACTTTTATCCAAAAAACTGATTGTTTTACAATTATTTCTTGTTTGAATATTTTTAATTTTCTGTTTATTTGCTCTGTTTGATTTTTATTTTCAATTCACACAAAAACAATCCAAACACGATTTTTATTTTTTCAAAAATAATAAAAGTTATTTTGTGATTTTTTTTTTGTTATAAAAAATTAACAATTAAGAATATAAATCAAAAGCCATGGAACCAATGACTTTAATAATTATACAGGATATTATATACAGCTATGGACATTGAAATAGGACACTTTTATGTGTTAAGAAATATAATTATATATTTTAAAAATAAAACAAAAATAAAATTTTTTTATTTCATATATGGGAAGTGTTTATATTGATGATTGTAATTCATTCTTTATTTAAATAAAAATCCTTCAACTATTTTATATATATTGGTAAATATGTATAAACTAATAAAAATACCTGGACTTCTAAATAGGACACATTTTATATTTTTACAAAAAACCGTACATTTTTTTAGGTTTTTAAAACAATTATTATTTTTTTAGTGTTAATATTACACTAATATTTTGTGCTGTATACATTATTATCAATAACCGCTTCGCATCTTCTTTGCATACTCTCACCTAATCTCTGGCATCTTTCTTTTGGTATAGAATACCAGGCTTCTTGAATACCAGCCCAAAGTTCGTTGGAACTTTTGTTTTTACATCATTCCATAGATTTTCTATTGGACTAACGTCCGGACTTTGGGCTGGCCAGTCCAAAACCTTAATTTGTTCTTGTAAAAACCAATCCTTCACTATGTTCGACGAATGCTTCGGATCATTGTCTTGCATAAATGTCCACTTAACCGGCATATTTTCATAGGGAAATGGCTCCATAACATTCTTAAGAATGCTCAAATATTGAAACCTGTCCATTTTGTCCTCTACTTTTACGATAGGCCCAACATCACGCCAGGAAAAAGCCCCCCATACCATAATATTACCCCCACCGTGTTTCAAGGTATTCTGAGTGTACTTAATGTTTAAAGCCTGATTTTTTGGGCGATGTACAAATGTTCTACCATCTGGTCCGACACGATTTACCTTCGTTTCATCGCTCCAAAGCACATTTTTCCAAAAGGGCAACTCATTTCCTTTGTGGGTTTTGGCAAAATCAATACGTTTCTTAATATTTTTTCTTGAAAGAAGAGGCTTCTTTCTACTTATTCGTCCAAATAAGTTTGCTTCATTCAGTCTTCTTCTTACTAACCTGTCTGACACTTAAACGTTGAATTTTTCCCTGATTTCATTATTTATTTGACGGGAGGACACAAAAGGGTTGAGTTTGCTTTTATGTACTATAGTCCTGTCCATATAAGTTGTAGTTTTACGACGGATTGGCTTACGTTCTTTATTTTGCGTATGATATATTTCTTGTCGGCAGCACATAGACGAATACCATTGTATACCATATTTCGCGAACACTTTAGTATTTTAGCAATTTCAGTTGGAGAATTGAGATATAAGTCTTCGTTTTTCTGGATTACAATGTTTTCCACGTCCCATATTGGTACAATAAGAAAAGAATTTACTTATTTCAAACCCAAATTATGAAAAGAAAATTATTACTAAGTGCATCGAGTAAAATTTTGACAATTATTGCAAGTGTCCTATTTATATGTCCAAGTCAAATATAAACAAAGTAAAGTAATTTTGTTGTAAATATTTGCATGTTTTAAATATTGCAAAGTTTTATATATAATCTGAGACTTCTTGATTACTATTTACTATAATTGAAAAGAAATATAATTATTGCTTTATAATTATTAAGAGAAATGCATGAAGATTATTTTGTATGAAGTGTCCTATTTCTATGTCCATAGCTGTATATATGATGTCAACTAATGCTACTAAAAGATTGAACAGTGATGTAAATTGAGTTAATATGTATATTCCAGCATTCAATTTAGGTCGATTTTTATTTTATTATCAAATAAAAAAGTTAATGCTTAATTTTTTCAAAAAAATCATTCTGTAACTTTTATAAAAAATTTTAAAATAAAAATCAAAAAACAACAGAAATTTATAGAGTAAAATATAAAAATTGAAAAAATTAAAATCTTTGCCAAACTTTGTGATTTTTTTGTGCAATATGATTTATAAAATATAGTGCATTATTGAAATATTATAATTAAACTAATTTGAGTTGTGACTTTTTGATAAATATAACAGTTATTTTAAATCTCTGATATTAAGCCATCGATATATGTATATTAGACCTACTCAGGAAAAAAGGTGCCCCCCCCCCCCTCAAAATAAACCTTGGTTCGTTTTATGATGATTTCAAAAATATTTCGGATCTAGCAATGATATCTTACGAGCTGGGCCATTTTTAAAAAAGGTCATTTTCAGTTTTTGTAAGAATTTTGCATTTAGGCTGAAGACAACATACTCAATATGTGTATCATATGAAAGGCTTTTTGAGGCGCGTCCAGCGGTATATACACCTGTGGTCACGCAAATCTTACCACTTCATTTTTTACAGTATTTTTTAAATTTCTCAGCTTATGTTTGGATCACATGCAAACTTTTTAATACATGGAGTTAATAAATAAAAATACGGTTTTTAACAAAATTTCATTGATTTCGAAAATGTATTTTTCTTTTTTTCCATATGAAATGCATAAAAGGATAATTTTGATTTTCATATATTTATCCCGGTTTTTAAAATATTTGCAATATTAAACAATATAAAAAAATTGCTGGTTGTTTACTTGAATATTAGATAAAATATTATTATAATCTTAAGTCTAATAAGATGTCGACCCCCTCTGGAGGCTATAACAGCTTCGATTCGGGATGGCATTGACTCAACAAGTTTTTGCAATTCACTGTTTGAAATCTCATTTTCCCCAGACATTTTCCAAAATTCTTTTTAGCTCCAGTTTACTCTGTGGCTTATGGTGAGCCACTTTACGTTGCATCACGTGCCATAAATTTTCGATAGGATTTAAATCCGGGGAGTTTCCAGGCCAACCCATGTACTGAATACCGAGGTCCTTGAATGTTTTTCGCACCTGTAAAAGATTATTTCATAATTTTTAGCTACAAACATGCGAATATAATGATACCACATATTTATAATCAAAACTTGCCGATTTTGCACGGTAACATGGTGCGGAGTCATCCTGAAAGATAGCCTCACTACACAGAGAGAATTTTGCTGGATGAGTTTTAATGAAATTTTTCAATAAACTAATGAAGTTTTCTTCACAAAGTAAATGAAAAATTTCATAAACATTGTTTCAGGAGGGGTTTTTTGCTGGTCTACTGCCACAAAATCCGAATTCCCGCAGTTGTCTGCGAACCGTTTCCACATTAATGCTAACTTGGTGGTACCTTTTTCGAGATATCTTCTTATTTCGACGGCATTTTTAAAACAATTCTTCAGGCTCATTCGGTGTATAACGGTATCTGTACGATCAGATATCTTTCTCCTAGTTCTTTTCCTGCTGCTGCTCTCTAATCGGTCATCCTAGTTCTTTTTTTGAGCAAATTTATCATGGTTGGATGACTACAGCCTATCCGTCTTGCAATTTCGCGGCAAGGTACTCCTTCTTCCTCCAATGTAAAAATAATGATCTTTTGGTCTCAAGTCAACCGCTTATATTTTGGATTCATTTTTGAGGTCTATCTGTTTAATATGCCACTACTACTTTATAAATGATTTTTTTTCACAATATTCCGTATTTATTTTTAGTTTGAAGTTTCTTGCACAGATAAATTGATATAATTGCGATACAGTAAAAAATACCGTTATAATTTGTATTTAAACAAGTGTTTGTCAAACAAAATTCAGTGGTGAGATGTGCGTGACCGCAGGTGTCTAACATGTTCAAGCATATCCAGACATATGTTATTATTAGGGCAAGGAATTTCATGCACTTAAAAATGGAAAATATGCGCCTAAAATATGCCGTTAAAAAAGAAAAATATGCATTAAAAATATAAGAAATATGCACTAAAAACTATTATTTTTGCAAAAAAAAATGCACTCTAAAACTTAAAAATGTATTTAAATTAGGTATTTTGCAAACAGACACAGAACTAGAAGATTTCCCATATTTCAGTAAGGTTTTAAGAATGTTTATTTTGATTGAATCAAAATATGAAAACGTATCAATTTTTTATATTTTTTACAAAATAAAAAATGATCCTAAAAATGCAAAATATGCACAAATGTGCATTAAAAAGCACAAAATATGCATTAAAAAGGCACCAAATATGCATTTAAAGTCAAAATATGCAAAAACATGCATTTATGACAAAATATGCAAAAATATGCAACTACAAATCGATGCCATTTTGTTCTAAATTTGCTGATTCGGATAAATATTTAGTCCATATTAGTTTTGGACTATCGAGAAAAAACATGCATTTGCATGAAATTCCTTGCCCTAGTTATTATAATTTAAATCAGAGTTTATTTTTATTTATTTTTACGCAGAGTTTTTATTTCCTGCAGAAGCTCTAAAAATCCCGCATTTTCATTTTTCATAAAATTCTGTTTTTTTTATATTCCAAATACAAATTTTATAATTCGCACTATTTCTTAATTCGGAAGAATAAATGAAACAAAATTCTGAAGCATAAACTTTTATTTTCCTTTTCAATGAAGTCTATGCAAAAACTTTGTAATTTCATTAATTCAGTCAATATTAAATTGAATTAAAATGAAAAATTCACATGATTTAAAATTATTTTAAAATAATATTGCATGTATTTAAGAAAAGTTTTGGAATATTACAGAAAACTTTTGCCAATTTTGAAGTTTATTCATATTCAGTTAATCAAATAAATTTATTCCAAATTTAATGAGAAAAAAATATAGTCAAATCTTAAATCTACAATTGTTAGTAATGCTAGTAGTACTTGTAGTAGAAATGCCAAAGAAAATAGCGAACAAAATCAAAATCATGCAAATTATACAATACGAATAGATAAACACATAAATAGCTAATGGTTATTAAATGACAGAGCTTATAAAGAATTAATTCATAAAAATATCAAATGTTTGTAATTATCTTCAAATAAATTTGACATTATTTAGTTTAGAAGTTTCAATAATAACTTGTTCTAGGCCAAAATGCTGTTTTGTACAAGTTTTTCCATATACAATTGAAGGTTAGCATAAAGAAGGCTTATAAGTATAACTTTATTCAAAAAAACAGTATCTTTGTTCTTTTGTATCATCTATTTATAAGCATTAATATGTCGTAAATTATTAACTAATTTATGACGTGATACAAAATTTTAATTGGCAGTGGAATACTGTCAAACTCTTCAACTATATACGTATTATATATATAAAATACAGATATTGATGTAAAGTTAATACTTTAAACACATATTAATTTTTAAAAGTGGTCAACAGACTACCTCAATATTACTAAATATTTGATTTCAATAACAAATAACACTTTGCTAATTGAAGACCCCGATAAGCGGGAACCCAGCAGGTAAACCTGAACCCAGCGATGCTTCCTGGTTTTCTGTGTTAATGCTTAAAAAAGATATTTGAAATTATAATTGCAAAAAAACAATATTTTTCTTTTCAACAATTCATTTTTATCTAGATTGTTTATTATTCTCGTAAGTAGCTCTGTCAACAATGATCAAAATCGGTTTGAGGTGTATACTGTGATTGAAAACGTAAGGACTCCATACAAAATGTTCCATTTTAACCACCCGCGTAAAAATAGTTATATATAGTCACAAACAATGTCACTGAGTTATATCTATATAAATATGAAGTTTCATCCGAAAAATGGCCAGATATACGCAGTACCGTCTTTACCCTATGGGCACACGGGGCCCGTGCCCAGGGCCCCTGACCTCACGGGGGCCCCGAAAGGCCGATGCGTCCGCTTCCATGAAATCATTCTAAATTGAAATGCTAATTTCTAAAAAAAATATTTATAATACAAAAAAATATAACAAAAACCTAAAATAATAATGAATATTGGAAAAATGTGTTTTTTGAAATTAAATTTGGAGAAATATATCAAAAGAATCTGACAACCCTGGCTGTCAGACTGTACAATGCCCATTTTATGCCTTTACCATTTTTTTAATCTTAAAAAGAAAACCATAAGTTTAAACTTCTTTTTTGAGCTAAAAGATCGTTTAGTAAGCAAATAGTAAAAAAAGTCTCGCAGTATTATAAATATGTAGAATTAAGTATTAACAAAGTACATACAGTGGTGGCCAATAAATTAGAAACGATTCAAGTTTTTTCTAATTTTATTCTTGTTGCCTTTATTTTTAAAGATCAAAATAGTGGCTAAATTCGCCACGAAAGGCAAGGAGATGGTTCAGAAAATTTTACAGAATTTTAAGGTATGTTAACGTTTGCAATTCATCTAAAAATTGTTAAATTTTTTCTCGGCTTCGACCAAGCGATGGAAAATTATGACAGCGTATTTGGGTGTAAATAATTCCCTTAAGCCTCTCCCGGATACTAGATGTTCTGCACCTTATAATGCTATTAATGCTTTGCAAAAATGTTACTTTAATATTTCTGAATTGCAAGTAACCTTAATCTACCAGGAGAAACAAGAAACGAAGCTCAAAGCTTAGCCAAGAAAATCGAAAAATTTGCGATTATTCTTCTAATGGAGATATTTTTATTTATTTATTTATTTTTACAATTTCAAACCAAGACCATAGGGCCAAATGTGGCTCATATACAACTCACTAAAAAATACTACTAAATAAAGTATACATATATAATTAACAAGTAAAATTAATTAATTTACAAAAAATAAAAAAACATTTATGTATTTAAAAATAAAAATGATACAAATGTGTATAGAATTCTTTCTCTTTATATTTACTTTTCCCTAATGATTCCCTGTAGATTATTTCGTTCAAATATATAAGATATAAATTATCAAATTCAACAATAAAACGTTAAATAATTATTAAATTAATTTAAAGATTGTTACAGTATGCATATTCTTTTAGTTTGGCTTTAAATACATTGACCGAAAAGTTAAAACTTCTAAGTAATAAGGGTAAAGAATTCCAAATTCTAGCTACCCTATACTGAAATGATCGCTGAAGAATCGATGTGTTATGAACAGGAAAATTTAATTGAGGGTTCCTTAAAGAACCTGATATTTTAGGAATTATGAATAAAACAAGTATAAGTTTACAAAATAACACTATGACCATCGAGATGGCAAAAAAATTTTACGCATCTCTGATCGATTATGTCAGTAATGTACGAAATAATTTCGATCAGTACGAATCGGCTGCTAAAGAAAAAACAAATTCTAATTATAAGTCTGAAAGAAAAAGAAGTCGCAGATCACGCATCAGTTTTTTTGAAGGGTCATCAGAGACTGTACAGTTGGACTGCAAAGAAAAATTCCGTGTAGAAACATTTACCAGTCTGACCAGTTGACAAAAAATGCAAAGAATTTGTAGGTTTCTACCACGAAGCTTTTGAGCTAAAATCGGAATGTTTTCGTTTATGGCAGTACTTAAAGAACTTAGCAAAGGAATCGGCGGATTTGAGTATCTCAACATTACATAACTTAATAAAGTCCCATAAAATAGAAGAAACTTTTCCACACATTGAAGTTGCTACAAAAATATTTCTTTGCTTAATGATTACCAATTGTGGTGGAGAGAGCTCATTTTTACAACTAAAAGGAATAAAAAATTAATTACGAACGACAATGTTACAAGAACGACTAACTAATTTGTCAATTACATGCATAGAATATGATATCCTTAAAAAAATCGACTTTGAGGAAATAATATTTAGAAGATTTTGTTGAACAGAAATCCCGAAAGAAACCATTATCATAACCAATTCAAGTCAGCAGCATTTTATTTAATAAGATTTTATTTCTTAAAATAGTTAATAAATACATTTATATCAATTAACCATAATAAATATGAAATTAAATAAAATAAAAATGTTTTTTCGTGTCATTCGTTTTTTTTTTTTTACTTTCCAGCGGGGCCCCAAATTCTTGTGTGCCCAAGGGCCCCACCATGCCCTAAGACGGCTCTGGATATACGAGTAATTGTATCAGTAGTTTATCAGTTTTTATCTAAGTGCATTAGTTTAGATCTTAACTGATTAAATTATATATTAATCAGATTAAACTGTATCCGATTTTTGACCTGATACAATTTTATCGTTTTATATATAATGGTATCTGTTTAGATCGTTTATATAAATAAAATTGTATCCGATATTTACCTTATACAGTTATATCAAATGGTTTATTCGAGTTTAAACTAATATAATTTTATTAGTACAAAATTCGGATATAACAAAATTTAAATCAGGTCAAAAATCGGACACAATTCATTCTGATCAATATATAATTTAATGATATAAACTGATACCATTAGATAAAACCTGATACAATTACATTGGGCCATTTTTCCGATGAAATGGTATATGGATCGCACTAAGTTATATATTACCATATACAGCTGCATATTTTTTTTTAATAGGGAAAACAATAAAATGTTCAATGTTTTTATAGAAAATTTAGCAAATTTTCGCACACAACAAACAACTTAGGTAAAAATGAATGGTCGAAAGTTAAAAAAATCGTGTTTCTTGGGGTCTTGGAACCCTAATTTTCAAATTAAAATATTCTTTAATAATCGATAACTCAGAAAATGGCAAGCTCCGCTGAATTCAGCGTGCTTGAATTACGTTAAACCGACGGGTGTACCGCTTGCTTGTATAGGTCTCGAACTTGAGCAGTGCAAAGGAAGAAACACATCCATATGTTATTATTGCTATGCGCTATAGACCAATTTCGTACAAAGAATAGATTATACATGAATATCTCTTTCCAAATCCTTAATACGTCTTTAGATATCTCGTATTAAATATATCCACAATTTTTACTTTTATAATCACTGTTTTGTTGCAAATACTATTTTTTTTTTCTGATTTGATACATAATTTCTATCTTAATATTAAAACATGGTTGGCAACCGAAACGATTCGGTTATCGGTAAGGCTAATGATATTTTAAATTTCGGTAACGGTATTTTAAGGGTAACGTTGATAGGCATTTTAAGGAAAACTATATTTCGGTTATTTCAGTAACTGTATGTTAAGTACAACGGTATATCGGTTATTTCAGTAACGTTAAAGATATCGGTAGTCAGTTATTTCGGGAACGGAATGTTACAGATAAATGTCAGTTATTTCGGTGAATACCGCAAATTTATTTTACAAAAAACAAACATAAAAACAAATGAAATTAATCTACTTAAGTTTTGTAAAATACTCAATAACCAGAATTTCCCGGGATCCCGGGAATTCCCGCTCGGTAGAAAATATATAAATTCGACATATGTTGTACTTTAAAAACTCGATTTCTGTTAATATTTCCATCCGAAAAAGTTAAACTTTTGGTTGTACCCATGAGAAAATGTACTTATTTAATATATGTATGTGACCTTCTCCGAGAAAAGGGACCTAGTGTGTGAAAATAAAGTTTTGAGAAGAACGCATTTAAAGTTAAATTAAAAATAAAATTTTACCCCTCAATTCATAAAAGCTTTGTAAAGTTATAGCATGTTTACAAAACGTCATTTTCATACAAAATTTTATCAATAAACCTCCTTTAATTTTACAAAGCGTTTATGAATTTAGGGATTAATGTTTTTCTCATTTTTATCGAAACCCGTTTTTTGACACACTAGGTCCCTTTTCTCGGAGAAGGTTACATATTCTAAAAGGATGGCTTAATATAAAGTATCCATGTCTTCCACTTTTTCTAGATCAATTCGTTTAACAATTTAAATCGAGAGTTAATATTATATTTATATGGAAGGCCGTCTGAATTTTAAAAAAACTCTTAGAAATATATTAACTAAATATTAATTGGCGGTTTAAACGAATTGATATAGAAAAAGTGAAAGACACGGGTATTTTATTTTCATCCCTTTTTTCAGGATATATTGGAATAGTTAATGGGTGTAAACTTGTGTCTGATCAGTTTTATAGTCAGAATTCAGATCGATTTGTTGCTTAAATATTTCTCAAATATTAAATCCAAAAATTTCTATTTCTAGATATTTTGTTTCTTTCTACGCAGATTTTCAAAAGTCTCCGTCTAGAATTATTTTTATAAAATAGTTTGAAAGTGACTATTTTCCACACAAATTTTTAGGCAAATTCGCCTAAATCGTTTTATAAAAATAGACACTAAAACATTATTAAATAGTTTCTTAACTTTAATTGGTTTTCTTGAATAGACATTTTTATTAAATTATAGATTTTTCATATTTAGTGGCATTTTAAATTAACATATAAAAAATCCAAAATAATTTGAAAAAGCATCTGATGGATTATTTTGAAAACAAATAATATTTAAAAAATACAATTGAAATAATGGAATAGCAATTGAACTTTAAATGAAATTATTTTAAGTTAAAGAAACTCAAAATACTTATGTCAATTGAAAATACGAAAATATTACCAATTTTTTAATTTCAATGCCTAGTTTTTTGGAGGTATTTGGAACTGAAATAATAATGTTGGAATGTTGTATTAGGCTGGTTTACACTACGATTTTACTTCAAATCAAAATCTTTCCGAAAATCTTATAGTGTAAATCAGCCTATACAAATATATTATTTGAACAAAGATCATCATTTTAAAGAAAAAAGTTTTTTCCGAAGTATGTAAAAGTATTTTTGTTGGTAAACTTGGTAATGGCTGATAAAATTTTTTTCCGTTTAACTAAAACAAATTCAACTGACATTTGAAAGCAATTTGGCCTAATTAAGTTTATTAAATTTTAAATCGTATTTTTTTCAAATTTAAATATTTTTTGTTTAAATTAGTTGCAAAAATCAATGCTTTAAATTTAAATAAAGTTTCCAACATTGCATTAATACTAGCTAAAACTTCTGTAAAAGAATTAAAAAAATCCCGGGAAATCCCGCACAAAATTCCCGGGATTGCGGGATCCGAAAAAGGGCGGGATTCCCGGGAATCCCGTCCCGGGATTTCCCGGGACATAAACCCTAATAGGGATTTAAACCGATAGGTATTGCATGCAATCTCTGTAGTAGAATATTATTTTTTACTTTTTATTTTCTTCATTTTATTATCCATTGCCAGCACCCCGTTCCTCTATCTAATGCGAGAAAATTGGGCATCGAGAAATGCATAGTCACTGCTTTGTACAGGGTGAGTAATGAGATGGTAAAGTTGAATAAAAGTGGTTAATCTTTTTAGGTTTTTTAAATTTTATAATACTTAAACTAATTACGCGTTTATGTATGCGTTTAGAAAAATAAAAACTAGTAAGAGACAACTAGGTAGTTTTAACTTAAATGCAGTATAATAGAAAAATATGTTGTATGCAGTGCATTAGTGGCTTATTAGTTGTAAATATATTTTATTATTTTCGATTCACCCTATGTGAAATTGGGTATGGTTGCATTTTATGATTTTCGATGCAAGAAATAATAGATACTAATAAGCAATGGAAAGCTTTCATTTCCATTGCTTATTATTAAGCTTATTTATATTGAGGTATTATCTATTTTGCTTCCCGCGAAGGAAATATAAATTTTGTAAAAGAAAAGTGGATATGAAGTCAAATCATGTTTCATATGGTTAATAACTTTTGATATATGTACATATTTTGCGTTTAAAAAATATGACAAAACAAATCTGATAGAATTTGAAAAAAGTAAGCATAAAGATTATTTATCATTGTTCTCGAAATAGTTTTTGGTGTATGGCGCAAAGCAATAATAATCTGACATGTTAGCCAAAATTTTGCATTTTTTACAAAAATTTACATAATTTTACACAACTAATTCTTCTTAAAAACGAATTCATTCTTTTTAGCTCTGTTATGTTAGTAAAGTTAATGAAATAAAAAGAAAAAAGAGAATAACCAAAAATAAACCAAATTTAAAACAAAACCTTGATAATAAGGTCCACCTTGCCAAGACATTTCCTTTTATTTTTTCTTCTAATTACACAAAGGAGGTAAACTTGATTCACTTCTTTATATATTTATAAGAGATTAAGAACGCTGAAAGTTAAAAAGACACAAAACTTTAATAACTTTTTTAAAATGAACTTACCAGCCATTATGATAAGGATGTTTGATAGTGAAAGGTTAAATAACAAGTGATTTCAAATCTTCGGTTTATACCTGCAAATAAAAGAAATTTTCTATTTTATAGTTAAAATGAATGAATAATAATCTTATTAGAAATAAAACTACAAATATTCAATTTCACATAAATTAATCATTATACTAAACCACAAGTTTACGAAATTGACGGCAGATTGCTTTTTATAAACGTTTTGAGTTCAGATAAGATAATTGAAACCAAAATGTTTATAAGAGTTAAAGTAAAAACTGAAATAAAAAATCGATTTAAAAATACATTTGCCAAGTATTTTTAAAATTAAATTCGTTCTTTTACTCAATTCCCTTTAGAATTGTAAAATCATTCACCAAGTAAACACCACTTCCTATTGGTTTCTTGACAAACAAGCACAAACATTTTATTTACTCTACAAAAAATAAACACTAGAGAATCTATGGCGTCTTTGGTCATCCAAATTGATGTCGTCATTTATTGTAAATAAAACCAAAATTACATAAAATCCAATCCACAACACCTTCGCATTTCCAGTCCGCAGTCAGGCAAGGTTCATTGAATAGAAATTGCGAAAATAACTAAAGCAATTGTTTAGTGTGAGTCACTTTTTAGAGCGCTGCTTTTTCCGATGAAGAAAAAAAATTTACATCACAAGTGGATTTATATGTTCTGCACTTTTACTTTTCACTATCATAACATTAATTAAATTTTTAGTTAGTATTTTATTCTTTGCAGTAATATATTACCTTTTTCTTATGTTTTAAGAAAATCTTAATATTATTTTTTTTTTTTTTTTTTTGAACGCACAGTATAATAAAATCTTTGTTTTGGTAGATAATTCTCGACTAAAGTATCATGAAACACACAAACTTTTCAACGCACAGAATAAGAGCGCAGAATTTTTTCCATACATTTTGACATTTAAAAATCGCTAGCCGTGATGTCGTGAGATAGAATCGGGGATGAAAAATTCAGTACTTTGGTACTTTTTTTAGTACTTTCTCACTTAAAAAAACTGCCTACAGTACTTTTTAATGGTATAAAATAGAGTTGTAAAAGTATTGAGTATTCCGGTACTGAGTACTCAATACTGACTGTTTTTTTGAGTACTCAATACTAAAACGGTACTACTCAATACTTTTAAAGATGCAATTTTCCGTAGAAATGTGTATTTTTCGTATAAAAATACAACTCTTAAAATAGTACTCTAAAAATACAGCTCTGAAAATACAACTCTATTTGTGAAGCAAAGAAATTTGTAACTAATTTTTGGGAAAAATTATTTAATTAATTTATTTAAAATGTTTTAAATTAATTAAAATGTAAATAACAATAGTTATTTAACACGTGTATGTGAATTGTGATAATTTTTCCTAATAAATACGAATTCATAACATTTTTATTTTTAAATTAAAAAAAACCGTTAAAAGTATTGAGTAGTATCGAGTACTCAATTGAAAAGTATTGAGTAGTATTGAGTACTCAAAAAATACCGAAATTTCACAACTCTAGTATAAAATACAAAACTGAAATTTTAGAAAATTTCTTTACCTAGTGTCTTGAAATGCAATAAAAAATGCCATAAAATTTACGAATTACACCACGACTATATAGACTAAAGACAAACCACCAGCCTCAACTGCTGTTAAAAAGTCTCTTTAATTTTATATACAAACTGGTTTTAAGAGAAACAGTTTTTAGTGTTTTTTTTAACGCGTATTTTTTAATATTAATAAGCAAAATTTTGTGCTAATTATACAAAACTAATGCAGAGAACATATCAAACAACACAAGTGCACTTTATAATTTAATTAAAATTGCTGTAAAACAATAAAAATAATTAATTAAAAATACCACTTTTTCACGTTTTTTGTTATTTTACATTGAAACTCTCTTAAAACCAGTTCAGTTTTTCAGATGAGAGCCGTGGATAGTGTCTGATTACACACAAAGCAAGAACAAAATTATATTGGAATATTGGTTGGATTTTTTACTGGTTTTTCGAACAGGAAATTTTGATGCAAATTACTTAAAGTGAAACTAGTTTGGACTCTTGGCAAAATTATGTGTTTCCCATATTACCCTAATTTCATTAGCACCATTTGATCAAGAATTTGATATATTCTTTAGCATGTCAATACACAGAGAAAATTTTGATGAACGAGATTTAACGAAAATTTTCAGTCAACTAATAGTTTCTTTCACAAAGTAATTAAAAATTTCTTAAATTTAATGAAAATGCTTCGTATATTTTATGAATCTTGTTTAAATTAATTTTTTTCATTGAGTACATGAAACTTTTAACAAATAATATGAAATTTTTCACTCTCACATTTCCATTTTCACATTTTATTAAAAATTTCATTAGTTTAAAGTGGAGTATACACGAAGGAATGTTTTTTGATGTTTTTTATTTCTAAACTCAATGTTCCTTTGTGAATACTCCTCCGCTTAATAAAAATTTTTCCCAGCTTTGTTAGAATATTGAATACTTGGCAAAACTGGATTCCTATTTAGTGACTAACCTTTGAATTCGACATTTTAAAAATGAACTTGCAGCAAGTAGTGTAGACACATGAAAAATATTCATGTTTTTCGGTAATTTTCGAAATTTTCGGGAAAAGCTGGGAAAAAATTTGTTTTTAACAATTTTTTTTTCAAAAACTTATAAAATTGGTATTTTAAATTACCATTAAGATATGTCATTGTGTTCTTTTTTACTTTTTTTTTTACAAATAAATACAAAATCAGTTGTATTACAACTCTTACTTTAACAAATGCTAGTAAATTAATAGAAAACATTACTAGGCAACACTATTTTCTTTATTCTGTCATTTCACTTGCCGCAAGTGTCAAAAATCCACTGTCTTCAAAATTTACTTGCAAGTTGAGTCGCAAGTCGTATAAGTGTGATTGAATTAGTGAAAAAGGGTGAGTGTATTGAGTTTTTCGAACTTGCACTTGCATGTGGAAATGGGGGGTAATACGTATTTACAACTTGCAACAATTTACTTGCATGTGGAAACTGGAGGTAAACGAGCTAGTAATGTTCTTTATATGGGCAGTGTCACACGTTCAATATATATTGACCGCGATCCAGTATCGCGGTATTTATTGAAAGTGTAGCATGCAGTATTGATGGATCGCGATCCATATCGCAGAATAGCCCAATATTCTGAAATCCAGATCACAGATCACGCGATAAATATTGAACGTGTAGCATAGTTCGTGATACCAACTCGCGATACAATAGTAAAAAGTGAAAGAAATCCAGATCTCGGATCGCGGATCACGCGATAAATATTGAACGTGTAGCATAGTTCATGATATCAATTCGCGATACAATAGTAAAAAATGAAAGAATAAAGAAAATAAAACCAATGAAATAAAATACGCAGTGCAAACAAAAAAGATAAAACATTTATAACACATTTCTTCAATAAAAAAGCAAGCAAAATAGCTAAACAGGCTTTCTTTTTTTTTTGTTTTCCCGCGACATTTTTTAATAAACGACCAGCACAGCACAAAAATAATGTAAATACTGACGCGATAAATATTGAACATGTAGCATACACGCGCGATCCATCAATCCATTAAAATGGATCGCGATCCAAATATCACAATATATATTGAACGTGTGACACTGCCCTATCGTCAATATTCATTTGGCGAATTTTGACGTCTGGCATCACTGCTGACACGTCAAATTATTTTTTCTTATTCTCTTTTGAAGCAACAGCAGAATTTTGTTCATCTGTTTTGGAAGTGTTTCAATTTTCTTAAATTATACAAAATTATTAATAAAATATAAGGTAAATTTATAAAAACTAAGGAATTAAGTATAGACTTCACAGCATAAAAATAAATGAAAAAGTTTACATGGAAGTTGCTATTGAAAAAAGAACCAGACAAAGTGAAACATGTGCCCGGATAGAAAAGACGGTGACACTTTTTATTATTTAAACATTATGAAAAGTAGTCCCAGCATATAACTCTTGACAAAAAAGGGTTGTTAAATTAATTAGTGTTTAACAATATTTGTAATAAAACAAAATAAAAAAACTATTCACATGATGCAATAGGTTCTAGAAACTCATGCAAGTGAGAAAGAGGGAAACTAAAATTCTTAACTCTCCGAAGTGGCTAATAAGCTTTTCTTATCATTGTATGTTGCTCTTTAATTTTTTTATAACTGCAATTCTGTGTGGTTTATTTTCTATAAGTTTAATTAATTCGACTTTGTTATTTATAGATAAACAAAATATCTTATCAGTATGGTGACAGAAAACGAAACTACCACCCAGACACCAGCAGGTGATGCCGAATCTACTTCCAAAAAGGCAGCAAAAAAGCAAGCAAAAGAAGCTTTAAAAGCAGCTAAGGTAATAAAAATGAATCAAATTCAAATTCTTGCAAATTGGTTAAAGTTCATATATTTTTGTATTACAGAAAGCTGAATATAAAGCAGCTGCTGCTAAATCTGACAACACAAATGATACAGGTGATTCGACTGAAGATTGTTCTGCTGGACGTTATGGTATGTCTGGTATTATTAATTCCAAGGAAACCTATGACAGAAACTTTGTAGCTGTTCATGAATTAACTCAGTATGTAGGCAAAGGCCCAGTATGGATTAGAGGTCGTGTCCATAATACCAGAGCTAAAGGCAAACAGTGTTTCTTGATTTTACGCCAACAAAGTTCAACTGTACAATGTATTGTTGCTGTCGGTGATAATATTTCTAAACAATTGGTTAAATTTGCTGGAAAGTAAGTTTGTTTTTGTTGCTAAATCTTGTGCTCTACTGATTAATTTTTTCTTTATATAGTTTACACAAAGAAAGCATTATTGATATTGAAGCTAAAGCTGTAGCTGTTGCAAATAAAATTGAATCATGTACAGAACAAACTCTTGAACTTTCTATACTACAATTATTTGTTATTTCACAAGCTAAAGCTCAACTGCCTTTGCAAATTGAAGACGCCTCCCGTCCAGACAATCCAGATGATACTGAGGGCCTTAATATTCGTGTCAATCAAGATACACGTTTGGATAATCGTGTTTTAGATTTGAGAACACCAGCAAATCAAGCTATTTTCCGTTTGGAAGCTGGAGTTTGCCGTCTGTTCCGTGATATTTTAACCGATAACGGTTTTATTGAAATTCATACTCCTAAAATTATATCAGCCGCTAGTGAAGGTGGTGCTAATGTCTTTACAGTCAACTATTTTAAAGGTAATTTTACAGCAAGGAAGGAAGTTCATTCACTAAAAATCGTGTTTTATTTTATGTACAATCTACTGTGATAAAAATCGATATTATTTGAAAACATACATTTTCAAATCGAATAAAATTGTGCAATCACGCTAAATTGAAATTTGGCTTTCACCAAATCACATATTTTATTTTTTTCGCATTGATTTGAAAATAAATTTCAAAACCTTTAAATATGGGTTTGTGTGGTAATAGCTGAAAAATAAAAATATATTTTTACCCCTAAATTCATAAACGCTTTGTAAAATTATAGGATGTTTATTGAACAAATTTTGTATGAAAATGACGTTTTGTAAACCTGCTTTAACTTTACAAAGCATTTATGAATTGGGTTAATCTTTAGAGTAATATGTTAAGTAAAACCACGTAAGAATTTTTACGTAAAATATGAGAGAATTAAAAGAAATTAAAAAATTCAATTTTTTTGTTGTTGTGACGGCTTTTAAAAGGAGAATTTATACTTAATAATTCTCATTTAAAGCCGGGCAAGGCCCACCCTAGACTGTTTTTTCCCACCCCAGAATTTAAAAAAAATCTGTCTATAATTCTTTTTTATGATTATTTTTTTTAATATCAGTTAATCCTGTGTTTTTGATTGGGAAAATGTCTACTAGTTTTCTAGGAGGATAATTTGTTGGAATCTAATGGTCAGTTTAACAGCCAGAACTAATATCGATTGTCTTGAATATTTCTTAAATAGGAAATGCTATTTAAAAATTCTTACTTAAGAAATATTTAAGAAACAAATCCATCTAAGTTCTGGCTATAAGAGATTTAATAGTTTTTAAAGGAATAATTAGCTAATATTACACTCATAGAAATTAATCTGTAAAAATAGTAGAAAATGCAACTAAAAAAATAAATATATAAAAAATTATGCTCCAGAAAAAACGTTTTTTTTTTTTTTTGCTAAATACTAGTAAAATAAGAACAGCAAAAATAAAGCTGTTAAATTTGCAGAATTTTAGCTATATTTAAGTTAACTTTTAGTTAATTAAAAATTAAAAATTATACTGTAAAATCTGCAGAAATTTTTGCTAAATATTAGCCGAAACAGACTGTTATATCTATAACTTTTTTTTGTTATTTTTAAGCTTAATTTAGTTGAATGAAAATAGCAGTCTATAATGTTAAATTAGCAGAAATATTTGATAAAAAAAATTGTAAAACTGTAAATTCAGCAGGTTTATTTTTGCTGTTCTTATTTTACTTGTATTTAGTAAAAAAAAATCTGCTAATTTAACAGTTTCTTTTGCAGCATCATTTTTAACTAATTTTTAGTTACTTTTTCTGCTATTTTTACAGATTTATTTCTATGAGTGTACTATTTTGAGGAAACTTCAACATGTTGTAGAAGCAAAAATTCTACGATGAACATATCAGTTTTTTTATCACCTCGGTAATTCAAGTGATCAAAATATGGGGTAAGAATGAGTTCGTCAGAGGTGGAAGAAAATATGTGACAGGTTGATCTTAGATTTCTTTTTTCTATAAAATATCAAAATTTTATACTATTATGAGCATATAGCATTCCCTGCACGATTTTCTTCAGAAAAAAGGATGCATTTTTCAGAGTTTTCTATAAAAAACATTTGAAAATTTTATCAAAAGGGAGGGAGTTATTTTTAAAAGTCTTTTTGTTCGAAAAAATTTTAAGCATAATGTCGAAAGTGTTTCTTAAGATTAAGAATCTCAGAATGGGCAAATAAACAGGCGACCATAAATGGGGCCCTTGCCCACCCCAGAAAAATGGTCTAGGTACGCCTATGAAGCCTGGGTTGCAATCCTTGCTCGGATAAATTCGAATAGATCCGAATCGTTCCGGCACATAGTCCGATTGCGGTGGGAACCGGGTTATACCGCACATACTCGGTCGTCAGAGCCTGTGCGAGTGGGTGAAATTGGCATTTGCAAATAATTCCCTTGACCTCCGACGCACAGTTTGTCCAAAAGCACTTTTTTTTAGCAAATAACATTTCAGGCTACAATTCTTAACCGATCTTCGAAATTCTTTTTTATATTTGAGATTACAAATTCCGCACAAATCTGTCATGGCCGATTTTTGAATTTCAATTTTTAAATATTTTTTTTTTTCGTAAATGTCAAAAAAAACTTATTTTTTAAATTTTTTCTCAGAAAAACTAATAAGAATTAGGGGTATTTAAATGATACGTACCTTTAATAAAAGGTATTTTAATTCTCTATCGGTACCCCGAGCAAAAATTTTTTTTTTATTTATTTGTGCTTCCTATAATCAATTTAATTTTCAAAAATTGGCATTTTCATTTTCTTTTATCTTCCTTATTTGGTACCCTATTCTACTCGATATTTTTTTATATGACAACTACTACTTCCTTATTAAACGTCATATTGTCAAATACTTTAAATATATTTTGCATTTTTTAAATTTTTTTTCAAAGATAGGTGGACTCCTTTTATCATAAAATTTTCGCAAAATTTTATGATAAAAAAAGAGTTCACCTATCTTTGAAAAGAAATTAAAGAAATATTTAAAGTATTTGACAATCCCCTTGATTATGTAAGGCATTGGCGTATTTAGTAAAAACGCGTCCATACAAATCGAGTTTTTCAAAATCAAAATTAACAAAAAGTGAAATTTTCCTGGCGGATCTAATACAATTTTAGTTAAATATAAGTCTTACTTGACTGTTAAATATTGCAAAAATATTTGTTATAACGACTTTATTGTGAAAACGCCTAAAAACGTATACGCCTACGCCTTACATAATCAAGGGGAATATAACGTTTAATAAAGAAGTAGTAGTTGTAATATAAAAAAGATCAAGTGGAATATGGTACCAATTTGTATGTTCCATTGACTTAATAATAAACGAAATGAAAATGAAAAATGAAATGAAAATAAGGAAGATAAAAGAAATGAGGATGAAAGAAAATCAAAATCAATCATTAGATCCTGTTGTCAAATAAAATATCGCTTTCATATCATTAAAACAATCTTTCTTTAAAAACGAAAGGGAACAAACAAAAAATTTCCAATGTGTTTATTAGCAAAATTTTGATAGCAAAATAAATTAGAAAAAACATTAGTTCAAATTAAGTTTAGTACTGAAAAAATATAACTAAAATTAGAACACTGGATATACAAAATGTTTTATTAATTTTTCTAATGACTAATTTTTTTGAGTGCAGTTGAATTATAAAAGAAAACAAATTACAAAAAATTTATGTTTTTTCAGATTCCGCATATTTGGCACAATCACCTCAATTATATAAACAAATGGCTATTGCTGCTGATTTCGATAAGGTTTTTACAGTGGGCGCCGTTTTTCGTGCAGAAGACTCCAATACTCACAGACATTTGACTGAATTTGTGGGTCTTGATTTAGAAATGGCCTTTAAATATCATTATCACGAAGTTCTCCATACAATTGGTGATACCTTCACTAGCATTTTTAAAGGTTTGCGTGATCGTTATAGTCGTGAAATCGTAGCTGTGGGTCAGCAATACAAGGTGGAACCTTTTAAATTCTTGGAACCGCCCTTAATTTTGCAATTTTCTGAAGGAGTTGCTATGTTACGTGAAGCTGGTATTGAAACTGGCGATGAGGAGGATTTGTCAACACCCAATGAAAAGTTATTGGGTCGTTTAGTTAAAGCTAAATATGATACTGATTTCTATATTTTGGATAAATTTCCATTGGCTATACGTCCCTTCTACACAATGCCTGATCCTAATAATCCTATATACTCTAACTCATACGATATGTTTATGAGAGGCGAAGAAATTTTATCAGGTGCCCAACGTATTCATGATCCTGAATTTTTAATTGAGAGAGCAAATCACCATGGCATTGGTAAGTAAATCAATTTTTCTTACACTCTGTTTAGTATTACAATTAAATTTTGTTACATTTAAATTCCAGATACAAGTAAAATTGCTGCCTATATTGAATCGTTCCGCTTTGGTTGCCCCCCTCATGCTGGTGGTGGCATTGGTATGGAACGTGTTGTTATGTTGTATTTGGGTCTCGACAATATCCGTAAAACTTCAATGTTCCCTCGTGATCCCAAGAGATTAACGCCTTAAATTATGTCTATTCTCTTTTATACAAGCTCTAAGTTGAAAATTTTCCTTGAAGAGATTCGCAATTTTATTTTATGTGTGTTTTTTAACTTTTGTAATTCTCTTTTTTAAGAAATTTCACTTTTATTAACGCCTAAATATTTTATATTCTTAAGTTTGTTTTTTGTTTTTTTTTCATCTAGTATTTCAGTTTTTTTCGAAAGATTTACTTAAATTAGCACATAATGCATTTTTTTAGTTTCATTATATTTGAATGTTGTTTAACAGCACTTTATCTTTCTATAAAAAAGTCCAACTACACTCTAAAGGCTGATTTTTTTTTTGCAGGCCACAAAAGAATATACCAAATTTGTCTGAAAATTATATTATTTTTTTTTCTTCGATCAATAAAAGTAGTGTATTTGTACTAAAATTAAATTAAAATTGTGTATTTATTTCTATAATTTGGAAGTTTATTCAAATAAAAAGCACACATAATGAAGGTATACCCGGGAACTCACTGATTTCGCTAAAATTTGGATTTGGATATACCATAAAGTACAGAAAATAATTTTTTTAGCAGTACAATCTGACATTTAAATGTATTTATAAGGGTATCAAGCAAATGGTATTTGAGAGACCGATCTTGAAATGCATGCGCCTTTAAATTTAGTAAATCCGTAAACAGGAGATTGTGCACTTAATATCTTGTAACACGAAACAAGCAAGAATAATTGTTCTAAACGGGGTTAGTGATCAGAGAAGGGCCTAAAGCATTACCATTACATTTTCATTACCATTAATTTATGTAATGGTAATGAAAGTTATATCTTCATTACCTTCATTCTTAAGGTAATGAATTTTGATTTTCATTTCATTAATTTTTTGTAATGCAATGAAAAACAAAAATTCATTAATTTTAATAAAATGAAAAAAAAAATATTACTTTACTAAAAGCAAAATATTTTTGATTTTTTCTATAGTAAAGTTATCAATTTTCATATAAAATATTAAAGTTGAGAAGAACTTATTTAAGCTTTTTCGTTATTAAACCCCAAATAAAGCGACGAATTGGCATACCATGAATTCGAATGGGCTCGAAAACAGAAAAATATTTGCCTTTCTATAAAAGTAATGGAAAATTAATTTCATTACAATTACTTGAATGTATATGTAATGCTAATGAAAATAAGTACATTTACAAAAACGTTAATTTCTCCCAACTCTGTTAGTGATAATGGACGTTATTTCAACAGTATTTCCTTTACGTCCCGCAGACGTATTTAAGCTTCCTGTGTTTGTTGAATTTCAACAAATAAATTTAACCTTCCTATACACGCGCGTTGTTCTGTGAGGCCGACGAAACACTTTCAAATATATTTATTTGAAGGCTGTTTTGTAAAAGACTGAAAGTAAATTAAATTAATGAAAATAAAGTTATTGCATGGCATAATTTTTTTCTTTATATGTATCTTTAAGTTAAAAAAATATCTATATAGGTTTTGTTAAGAAAAACTATGAAGAAACAGGGATTTCAACTTTCGGTCTGTGAGAACGCGCGCGGGTATAGGTGTTACAAAAATTAGTGCGGGTATAGGAAGGTTAAAAAAAGTTATCAATTTAAAAAAGCACATCTCAACGAGAGAGAAAACTGCTAGAGATAAAACAAAAAACACCTCTAATTAGCTCTATTTGGACTGAGCTTAGCTATGTAGGGGTGTTTTTTTTTTTTTTGGCTCCATCAGTTTTCTCTCGCGTGTAAATATCTAAATTTCTTATACTCATACTAATAGAAAAATTTATGTAAAAATTTAGCTGAAGCTACTAAAAATTTGTTAAAAATGTCAAAAAAAAAAACTGCTGAAACTAGCAGATTTTTTTCTTAAATATTGGTAAATTAAAAACAGCATAACTCAATGTAGATTTTTTATTTCTTAAAGAAACATTTTTTTTAATCTGTAAGACTTTGGATACAAAATTTCTTTGAATGTAAATTTGATTAATACCGCAATAAATATAATATTGTATTTAAAATAATGATTATCCAAAGTTCTTCTTTTTTACATTGATCCATCGATAAAAAACAAATTTAGTCCCATTTGAGTAAAATATTAATTAATTGAAAATACCATTTTACTGTGCAAAAATTTGCAAAAAAAAGGCTAAAGAATATTTTAAACAATTGTTAAATTTCTCAGTCTTTTTCCCGTTTTTAAGGGCCATTAAGAACAAACAAAATTATCTAAAGTTTGAGATAACACACGCAGAGGGAACTGTATTATTTTTTTATAAAGTCTATGGATAACAATGATCCTTACAATGTTACACTTGATGTTGATCTAACGGCTTTTTCTGAAAAAACTGAAAAGGACGTATTCTAATGTCAGAGGCCCACAACTCAGGTTTAAACAGATTTTCATACAATTCAGCTGAAATTCCAAGTTTAAAATTAACAAATTTTAAATCAGACAACGAATCATATTTTTTTACAAGTTTATAACATGTCATGCGGTACTTAGCAATATTAAGATGTTTTGCCACATATGATAAAATGTTTTCTTCTGAAACTGTTGGCTTAAATGGCGACAAGTGGATCCATTTCATTTTTTGTACCACATCCAATTCAGAATTATCACTATCACCAGTTATGAAATTATGTTTTTTAGGTTTTTTCTTCCTATTTGTAACATTACTCCAATTTGATGAACTTTGAGCATCAATTACGTTATTTAGATTAAAAACCTCCAAATTAGCAATACTGTTACTAACAGATCCATTTAAATTAACAAAGGCATTTGAGTTAACAGGTACTTTTATTACATCAGAAACTTTAACAGCAGAAGCTTTAATAGCAATATCATTAACAGCAGCAGCAGCTTTAACAGCAGAAGTTTTACTGTTAGTAACCATTAAAGCTTTTGTACTTACAGAAGGCAACTCTTGATCAGCACCCCGTTTCTGTATTTCTCGCATCGAAAAAGTTTGCGGAAAAAACATGTGAAATGCAACCCTGCTCTGCTTTATATAGGGTGAGTCGCAGACAATAAAATATATATGAAACCAAATCAGCTAGTAATACGTTGCATAGTAAGTTATTTCTAATTTAATTAGGTGTTTTACAAAACAACATGTGTCAACAGTTCTTAAAGTTACATTATCTGAACGAATTATAACAAAAACTGCAGTCCATTTTATCACGTCTTTAATCAGCCTGTATAATGCAGGGTGACCATGCATTTCTCGATGCGAAAACTTCTCGCATTAGATACAGAAACGGGGTACAGGTGTAACATTAGAAGTAGTATGAACAGTGTTTAGATTTTTGTATACAACTTTGGCATCAACAGAAGCTGTTTTTGTTGATTGTAAAACATCAGCAAAAGGCAAACCAGAGCTTAAACCCACGAGCATATAATTAAAAGAGCTACCAACTCACACAACTTCTGTTAAATCACTCTCTTCTTTTTTTGTATCGAAAAATGTTACCATATGAATTACACATGTCTGTAAAGGCTAACATTTTTCGATACAAAATGTTAATGTTCGAAAGAGGCGATGAAAACCGCCTGCTTAAACCTGTTTTGAAGCGCGGGTAAACTACAATGATTCTTGTTGTTATTATCCAAAAAATTTGCAACAACAGCAGACTGCAAATTAGAGTCAGTTTGTTTAATAAGAGCATCATCCGAATAGGAGTTATTAGCATGTAAATTAAAGGCAGATTGAGAAGTAACATTTGCACATCCATATTTAACGTTCCTTAAGAGCTCGATTACCATCAATTTTAACTCTTTAACTTCAATAGACAAAGCAGAAACCGTTGAAATTAACTCATTAGAAGAAATTAAACATTTATTACAATTGAATACAATGTTTTTATTAGAAATTAATGATTTTAAAACGTATTCATCTTTCAAATTTTTTACAAATATTATGAAAGTGGCGTTTACAAACAGCACAAGTAATTAATTCTTGCTGTGAAATATTATGAAAACAGAACGAACAAATCGAATCTAGATCCGACATTATAAACGCGTCTTACTCAATCAAGAATACACTGTTAACTGTTAATTTCCACTAAACTAATGAAGTTTTCTTAACAAAATTAATGAAAAGTTTCTTAAGTTTTATCAAAATTATGAAGCTTTTTCATAAAATTGATAAATTCAATGAAAAGTGTCAATGGACGAACTCCAGCGATTAAAGATTCATAAATATCATGTAGACATTTCTCTCAGTGTACAGTTATAAATGTCAAATTCCATTTAAATTTAATTTTTTTAACTTTCAGTTTGCGTTAACTTTAGGTTATTTCTTTATTGTTAGGCCCGATTACTGAATGTCCAGTTAGCTACTATCTGGGACTTTAACTGGCACATTTGTTGTTGTTTCCCATACAAAATTTTAATTTAATGTTGGCTAAATTTTAACTGAACATTCAGTAATCGGGCCTTAATGTCACTAATGCGATTAAAAATTTTAATTCAATGAAACGCTTTCGGGTTCCATTGTATTCTAGTTGGACATGTTGTAGAATTTATGTGGTTTTGAATCGATTATACACACTTTCTTTGGAGATGTGAGAAAAGGTAGAGTTTCTACAGAATTAAGATGTCAATTGATAGTTGTGTAACACATATTTGAAAAAATGCAACACTGTCTTGAAGGACATGGAAATATAATTTACATTAGTTTTAATTTTTAAAAGAAAACTGAAATCAAAAATCGCCTACTGTATTGATTAAAGCCTACGCTCAGATAAAAAAGTTAGTAAAAAAATTTGTAAACTGTTTCCAATCGCACTTTACTATTTTTATACTGATTTTTACTACAATTTTTTTGAGTAATCATTTTTGGTATTCTCTAATTAGAAATTACGGATTTTTTACTAGTTTTCGCTGCTGATATTTACTAATTTTTTAAAACCGAGTGCTAAACTTAGCAGAAAAATATACTAATTTAACAAAAATTTTATTTACAAGAATTCGTTGATTTTTTTTTTTTTTTTTTTTTTTTTTTACAATTCTTGTTTAGTTTAAATTTGTTACTATTGATATATTCTTACAGTCGAATGCATAAAGTTTCTAAACAACTTAATTAAACGTTTTTATGCTAATTTGCCAAAAACAGTATGCATAATTCATTTAATAACGAACATTGTAACACTCTGTCACAGTAGAGTCAAGCCTAAAATAAGCGTTTCATAAAGTTTGGAAAATAAAAATCTCTGTTGAAACCAAAAATACTGAGTTTTCATTTCAAGGCTTTTTCAAGGATCACCCACTCCATAATATGTAGAATATAATATCTTGTAGCCAACAAATTAAAAAAACTGGAACAATTCCACAATTTATACCTTTTTTCATTAAATTTTGTCAAATTGGTGTACAAATAAAATAAATTAAACAAAATAGTGATGTTGATGTAATCAAAACATATTCGTCATTCGAATACCTTCAGTATTCGTAGTATTAAACTGTCTTTAAGATATTATTTTACCCTCTCAGATAACTAAGATATGTATAAATTTTTTTTATCATGTTTTGATTTATTTTAAATTATTTTTATTGATAAAATCTTAAAAACAACATTATTCATCGTTCATCGTCAATCGTTTACTAACTTTATGAATCACTAACAATTTATTTGAAAGTGGAGACACATTAAATAAGGGTGTTGCCAGGATAAAACGTAAAATTAACAAACTGTTATTTGACGATTATGCATGCCATTTTTTAATAAACGTTATGAATGCATGTTTATGGGCATGCACGAACATTAGACCGTACCTCAAAAAAAAAAGTTCGGCGTCCACCCTCCAATAGATGTATTTTTGGAAGGCGATTTCAAAAAAAAATTTATTTTTTTTTGCCGACCGTAGGGGTCGCCTTTTTCAATTTTTCGTTATAGCTTCGGCATTTAAAATCGGATTTTAAAGTGTGATATATCGATTTTTTTGCCTCGAGGAGACCAGTGTTTTGCTATAAAAGAAAAATCCAATTAAAAAAAATTTAAAAAGGCGACACTACGTTCGGCAACCAATATATAAAAAAAATTTCTACTGGGTTTAGCGAAAAACTTCCTTAGCAAAAGTTTACTGATTTTTTGCGAGCTTTAATTTTCTGACATTAGGGTGGTACATTAGGGTGGTAGCAACTGAGAACTGGTGGGTAACTACTAGAACGGGATACTTGAGGTCAAAATGTCCTTAGAGCAAAACACTGGTCTCCTCGAGAGAAAAACGTCGATGTATCATACTTTAAGATCCGACTGTAAATACCAAAGATATAACGAAAAATGTAAAATGGCGACCCCTACGTTCGGCAAAAAATAATAAAAAATTTTTTTTGAAACCTCCTTGCAAAAGTACTTCATATTGGAGGGTATACGGCGCACTTTTTTTTTTGCCTGTGAGGTGGTACGCTCTAACGAACATACATTTAACCTGTATGGATTCATATATGTCGATTTTTAGCTGGGTAATTAAAAATTTTTTTTTTTGATTTTTTACAATTCTTGTTTAGTTTATATTTGTTACTATTGATATATTCTTAGTTTGGAATTAACACTCAGAAATTTTTATTGTATCTCCAATGCATAAAAAGGTAATAACTGGAGAACCGCTTGCAATTTTGACTCCAAATTTCAAGTACCAAAAAAAAAAAAAAATAAAAAAGTGAATAGAGAAAATATTTCAAAAATTTTAAATATTTCGAATATTTCAAATATTTCAAAAATGTGGCTACATTACATATTTCATTTATTTCAAAATATTTATATTTCAGCTTTGAAATATTAATATTTTTGAAAATATTTATATTTCAGCTTTGAAATATTGATATTTATTTACTTACTCCAAATTATTTGAAATAAATAAAAAAAATATTAATATTTCAAAACTCAGATATAAATATTTTTAAGTAATAAAATATTTATACTTGAACTTTCAAATATAATACGAAAAATATTTCAGATTTTTAATTTAAGTAAATATTTTTGAGTAACTATACAGCTTTGCCAGGAAACTATCGCGATGGGTTCACTCTGATCCTAATGAAATTCGGATATGTGGTAGAGCTCTGCGGCAAAAGTCGCCATAAATCCAAACATCAACAAACCTTTTACTATTACCCGGTAATGAGTTTGTAACAAGAAGTTAAGATAGGTAACGTCTTACTTTTCTGTTATAAAATGTATTCTTTTAGCAAGGGCATATCAATTGTGGTAACTCCTTAAAAAAACACTCATTGCCTCTACACAGGGAGAATTGTGCTGGACGAGAGAATGAGAAAGATTTTTAATTAAACTAATAAAGTTTTCTTCACAAAATAAATGAAAATTTTCATAGAATTGATGAAAAAGCTCCATATATTTTATTAAATTTTTCATTGAGTGTTTAAAACTTTTAATAAATAAAATGAAATTTTTCACAACATTTTATGAAAAGTTCCATTAATTGAATAAAAAGTTACAATGGACCAGTTCCAGTGAAACTTCATTGGTTTTATGCAAAAACTCTTTAATATCATGCAGATAATTCCCGCAGTGTAGGTTAAAAGTAATGAGTTTTTTTTTTCAATTTAAATATTTTTTATAGTAAAGTGTTGTTTTTTCAAACGCGTCTTATAGACCAAATACAATTAATATTGTCATTAATATGTATTTTTGTTAATTCTAATTTAGTAGGTTTGAGGTTAAGAAGAAGAATAAACCTTCCTCAAAAGTTATAAACACATTAAATTTGCAAATCAGACTAGATCTAGTTTCTGCCTTTTTATGGACAGGCTTCATCATTTTATTTGTGTATTAAATTAAAATTCAAAAATAGTAGTTTTTAAAAACTACTTGTCTCCAATTCAATAAAAAAATTTTTATCAAAAACTAAAAGTTTTTAAAAACGCCAGTTTCTTCGAATAAAAAAACTTTTAAAACACTAGGAAATATGCAATAATATCAATTTGTCTACAATTTCTTCGAAATAATACGAAAAACACTAAAATATTTTAACGCTTAACTAAAGACAAAAGAAAATGTCAAAAAAAGTTACACAAAACAACAACAAATTTTTGGGTTAACTATTAACTAAAGTTTAAACGAGAAGTATGAGACCCACCGTAAGTTGGGTAAAATTACCCCAAGCAAAAATTTGCTTAGATGTGTAATTTTTTATAAAAATATGACTCTAAATCTGATATTTTCTTACCCCTCAATTCATAAATGCTTTGTAAAGTTATAGCAGGTTTACAAAACGTCATTTTCATACAAAATTTGTTCAGTAAACCTCCTATAATTTTACAAAGCGTTTATGAATTTAGGGGTTAATCTCTTAGAATCAACAATTTTTTTTATGTAAAACTTTTCTACTGCAAAATGACAAAAATATGGGGAGTTTCTTCGGAAAAGTTCTAGAATTTGAGAATTTTCATATCGAAGAATCTGAGGGCCGATTATAGTAAGCACTTAAATAAAACCAACTGAATTTTTTTCAGATACTAGGATTTTTCTGAGCGTTACTGACTCTTCAGATGGTGGTTCTAAGACCATGAAATTTAAAAATTAATTAAGAAGTTCACTTAAGAGATTTCAATATTAGTGCACTTAAATTTGTGGTAAATTTAAAATATAAGGGCCAGTTCTATAATCAGAACTAAGCACGATTGTTTACTTAAATATTTCTTAAGTAACTTCGTTTGAGATCGATCTTTGTTCTGACAATAACACTGGCCCTAAATATCAATTTTTAATTAAAATGCCTCAAAAAATTTATTCAATTGCAAAGAAAATGGTTAATAGTTTCATAATAGTTTTATAAAAACAAGCTTATTATAAAAAAAGTTAGAGAATTATCTCTTGAAAAAATGTAGAATCTGTCAGGTTTCCCGAACAAAATAAATTCTTTCTTGAATCCAATAATCTACACCGAAAAAATTCCTCAGTAGCTTATTTGGAGAAAACTTCAGTTGAAATGAAAATATTTTAAAGTAACTGAAATAATTATTATCAACTTTTGCTTCAGTTAAAACGAAAAATTAGTTGTTAGTTGATTTATTAATAACTAAAAATATGTTACGAAAAAATTTTTAAAACAAAATAAACAAATTCAATTGCAAAATATTAAAAAATATAAAAATACCAAAAAATTATTAATAAAAGTTGCAAACAGTTAACAGCAAAATAGAAATGCGTTTGATGGTTGATACGAATACAAAATGTGGATATTTGATATACACAGTGACAATTTGGAATAAGGAAAAATCGTATGTTTTAATTGTGTTTTCTTTTTAATAAAATAATAATTTTGTAACAAATAAAGTGTGAAATTTATTAGGAAAATGCAATGTGTTTTATTTATTTGCAACCAAATCAAAATATATGAAATTATTTTAAACGATTGAATCGGTTAGCAGCTACTAATTTAAAGTCTTGTTTAGTTTAACTGAAAGTTCCGTTAAAAAAACCAAATAAAATATATTAGTTAAATTCAATCAAATTAATCAACTGAAGCTCAGTAAGGGGTATTTCACCTGAGACTCAGTTGAAAATTTAGTAGCTAGTAACTGAGAAAATTTTTCGGTGTACACAAAATCTCAAAATGAAAAATGTTTCTTCAATATGAAATTCCATACTTGGGACTAGTTAATTGAATGGACCAATTAATTGATGATTTAATTGGCATTACAATTGACCAATGCCAATGAAATTTTTTGGCATTACAATTGACCAATGCTAATGAAATTTTTTTGCAATTGGGTTTGTTCAATGCCTAAATACCCAATTATAATTAATGAAAAAAGCATTTGTTTTCATGTTTCGATAAAAGAACAAATTATGAAAAAAAAAATTAAAAATTCGTGTTTTTTATCTTATATTCGCTATTTTGTCAAGTTTACATTACTAGAGGCTGATCCATCTAGACCAACGGTTTCTAAATGGGGGTCCCTAGCAGACTTCCAGGGGGTACGCGAAGAGATCCGACAAAAAACAAAAAACAAGTTATTTAAAAAAAAACAATTTTTTTTTATAATTTTTAAATTATTTAACAAAATATTGATTTGAAAAATGTTTGTTTCCTTATTCCTGCTTAAAATTTGCCACCATTTAAAATAAGCAGGCGCTTTTATTAATTTTGCCCCATAATTTATAAAATACCTCTCGCTCAACACTGGTTTGGGGGTCCGTGAGCTAGTAGAAATGTCTCAAGGGGTCCGTAAAGCAAAACTTAGTGGGAACCGCTGATCTAGACTAACCAGTGTTAAAAGAAGAGTGAACAGCACTGTACTTGATAAAACTTGATAAAATAGCGAATATTTATAGTGTTTATAGCTCAGAAATTTTACATTCTTGCCTTAATTTCCTTTTTTATAAAACAATATTTTTTGTATACAATGCTTTTTTCTTCAAATCTATGTGCATTTCATTACCATTACGTGTCCATTTTATTACCATTGTTTTAATCAATGCCAATTGAAAAAAATTTCATTGGCATTGAATGGTAATGAAATTTTTCGGCATTGGCATTGCGATCAAGTAATGCACCCCCCTTGTATCCGCGCCTGCACTCAACCAAAAAGGTCTGTAATGGCTACTGAAAATTTTGCTGTTATTACGGGAAATTTAACTGTTTTGAGGCCAGCGCTATTTTTTGCTAATTTTAGCAACACATGTCTGCTGATCTGTAGTACAATAAAATTAGTAGCCGCTACTAAATTTTAGTAAAATTTATGGAAACTGTAATTCAAAATCGATTTGCTAAAATCAGTTAAAAAACTTACTAAATATCACAATTTTAGTACAATGAAATTAGTATAAATAATTAGTTGCAGCTACTAAATTTCAGTAAATTGTTGTAAACTGTAATTTAAAATCAATATGCTGAAATTATTCCCTAGGGAATGAATTCCTTGACCAAAAGTGAAGGAATTAGAAAAAAATTAATGAATTTCTTTAAGATAAATCGAATGAAAAAAAGGAATTTATTCAATTCCTTAAGTTTGGCCAGGGAATTCATCTCAGAATGCCTTCTTTGTACCAAATATTTGTTTTTATCCCCACAATATTAGTTAAATTAAATTATTTTTATAAGCACTTTTTATGATTTACATCCTCAACGTCTGTTTTAATTAAACTCACCTAATAAATCAAAAAAATTTTCTATAAAGTTCCCATAAATATAATTTCCTAAAATATGTATAATCCATTAGTTAATGAGCAACCAGCTTATAGACACTTTAAATACCATTCGACCTCAATATATGTACATATGTATGTTTATATATGTACATATGATATAAGTACACATCTATTTACCCGTGTACATAACATAAAATTCACACAGCCCTACACATTGCTTTTCTTTTTAGCTTATTTGCATGAAAACAATAGGAAAATCATCAGTCAATGTAGACGATCCAAAAAACGCAAAAAGAACAAAAAACAGAACAGAAACATGCAACAAACCAACTAAACAAGGAACAAAATCCAACAAACAAGTACAGCAACAACAATGAAAATATGCAACGGAAATTAAAGTCACACCATTTTCTTTTATAAAAAAAAATGAAGGGGAAAAGGAAGGAAGTTCTTAATAAAGCAATGAAAGAGACAAACTAATATACGAAATAACACAAGAGTGAGAGAAGAGTAAAGTAAAAGGTAAACAAAGGAGAACAAATAAACCACAACATAATACAGCAAACACTTTTACAATTCCCCAATGTGTACAAATATTTTAAATTAACCAATTAAAATAGTCTACAGGAAAAATGAATATAGCCGTCTCTTTCTTTCATTCGTTAGTACAAACGTATAAGATACCCAACAAAAAGTGATGGAACAACTTCCGTCTCCTCTTCATCTACATTTTGTTTGTAGAGGTAATATGGAAGTGCCGTAAATTTTTCTGTGTCATATTAGGCAGTTGCTTGTTCAAATACAGCGAATGTGCACGTTATTTTAAATACGGGCGGATTGCTGCATTTCATTGATTCAAATTATTGAAATTCGAATAAAATTTGTATAACTCGTACGGCAAAAACACAATATTAAACAAAACAAAAAAGAATATTCGTAAAGAATTTTGTGATAATTTACGCTTAATCGGTTGAAAATAGCGGTTATTGAATTTCAATCATCAATTGACATACATTTCTGAATCTTTATCGTATGTTAGATTGATGGCAATTGAAAGTGTCGCGTGCGTTTCAAATATTTCTCTTCTCCGTCGTTTGCCGTAGTTGATCGAGGAAAAAAATTGAAATATTAGAAATATTTTTGGAATTTTTATAGTCATATGTTACAAATAATACCTATAACAACAATAAAATATTACTTATCTCTCGCATACACATTTTCACCATTCACTCACACACATACGATACAATAATACATTTTCGCATTCTACAATTTCCGCGATATTTTAATTTTGTGAAATAAAATTTAAAAAATTCACGTGAGAATTTAAATTTGAATTTTTTCATGTTCAAGTGAATATTTAAATAAATTCCTGAAGTATTTCAAAGTGATTCATTATGTGTAAAAAAGTATTTCGAAAAATAGAATATTAAAATAATAATAAAAAACAAATTGTTTTTATTTGTGCATAAAATTAATTCATCAACAACAAAAAAAAAAAAAACAATTTTTGGATTAACTAAAAATATTTGGATTAGCAGTTTTATTAATTAAACGGTATGTTTATTAAATGTGCAAATACCTAGTAGGTATATGACGTGATAATTTATAACGGTTTATTGATTTCGTATTCAAATTAAGTTGTAAAATTAATTCATATTTTAAATGATTTAATTAACGTGGAATTAATTTTGTTTAAGATTTTAAAACTTTTTCTTGAAACAGTTTGGGTTTCGTTTACATTATGTTTGAAATCTAGTTTAAACTAGATTTCAAAATCTAATTCATATATAATACACTCACAAAAAAATAGCAAAGTCACTCAGCAAAATTTTTAGGCAGGAGGGTGCTAGCGGAAAAGTGCTAATGTCAGCAAAATCGTTTTGCTGAAAATTAGCGGGCTGATTAGTAAATTCAGCAAAAGGTGTGCTAACACTTAGTCGATTGGAAATGGATGAATTCTTTTTAAAATGAATAAGCATTTTTGCTGGAAAAAAACTCGAAAAATTTGTATAAAAATTATACTTTAGATAAATTATTTGCTAAAAATTTAAATTTAGAAACTGTTTTTGTGATTCTTTTTAAATTATTTAGAAAACTTCGTAAAATAAAAAAATGTTAAGACATGATTTAATTAAAAATCTAAAAATATATAAAAATAATTATAAATAAAACTGTATCTCAATTACATACATGGGTATTTCCACAGAAGAGTCCACCGTGAGCGAAAAATTTAAAGTGGACAAAAAAAATCCCTCCCGACTCTTATTAATAAAAAAATACTAAAATTTAATTAAATTAAAGAGTACAAAGCTTATCTTTATTATACAACAGACTGCAAAGTTGCACTCTTTCGTTTTTAAAAAAATTTTCTTCCTAATATTTACTTCGTTAAGAGTGATTTTAATTCAAGTGCATTCATAACAAAATTTTTGTTTCAACAACAATTATCTCCAAAAGAAATGGTACTAAATAAAGACCAGTAAACGGTGAACTTATGCTTGACATTTCATTAACATTCTAATATCACATTCACATGTGTCAAATAGGAACTTTAAGTCACGTCACTTTACACACAACGGGTTGTAAAAGAAAATAAAATAGTTTTATCAATTCAGCAGATTGCAAAATAAACTAATTATATTCCTAATCATATTTAAATAAGTTTTATCTAAAAAGTCTGGAGCAATGCGCAGAGTTTTGCGTTTCTGTAAAAATAGAGAAAACCAACTTCTACACTCATTAAAAAAATACCGTACAAATAGTTTAAAACTCTACTAAAATAACAGAAAATAGTACCTGTATTTGGGCCAGCAGAATTTTCAATGAAGTTGAAAATCATGGTCTGCTAAATTTAGGTAAGCTAAATTTTACATACTGCTGTATATACAGACAATTTTATTTAACTACAAATTTCTGTTAAAATGTCGCTTACAATTTCGCAGGGGTATGGCATCACCAAAAAAATAAGTTATAACAAAATCAGAGACTATTAATTATAGAGATAGGAAATCAAAACTTACACTAATCACCGATAGAGGGCGCTGTAATTTAGTGTTACCTGAGCAACTATTTAGTATCAGTTTAATATCAGTTGAGCCTATATTTAAAAAGTCAAAAACTGCTAAAAACTGCACAAAATAAGGAAAAAACAAGCGCGGAATATATTTAAATAATAAAATTTGAGTTATCCGTTTGTTTTTTGCTTTGTTGATTGTTATTATTTAAATTTAAATAAAAAAAGAAAATTGTCAATTTTTTTTACAAAGTGCCATCTAGTTATAACGATTTTTTTATAACTTAACTTTTTTGGTGATTCCATACCCCTGAACAAAATGGTTATCACTAGATGGCACTTTGTTAAAAAAATAGACAATTTTCTTTTTTTTATTTAAATTTAAATAATAACAAACAACAAAGCAAAAAAACAAACGGATATCTCAAATTTTATTATTTGAATATATTCCGCGCTTGTTTTTTCCGTATTTTGAGCATATTTTAGCAGTTTTTGAGTTTTTAAATATAGGCTCAGCTGAAACTAAACCGATACTAAATAGTTGCTCAGGTAATACTAAATTTCAGCGCCCTCTACCGGTAAGTAGTATACGTTTTGATTTCCTATCTCTATAATTAATAGTCTCTGCAATTTGGACTTCAGGGATCTGACCCCAGAAGGGTCCATATTTATTATTGGGAGTATATGTGTTTGATAAGGATTAACTTATAGGTACAGACCCAGGTAGAAAAATACAAACGGCACAATGTCGGCCCGGTATTGGAGACGGTAGTACATGTACTGGCAATGCTTCGGATTTTCAACTTTCACTGTACTGGCATGTTGTCGAAATGATAACACCAATAAACGTTTGGCCGTAGCTATTTCTCAACGTTGGCACATGCTTGGAATTTTATTTTTTTGGTATTATCCCAGTACATTTAATAACAAATTTAGTAGTTTGCTGGTACTTTACTGTCCTTTTAGTGTACATCACAGATTTTTAATGCATTCTGTCGAAACTTCACAAGAAAAGAATGGCTATGTCTCACTTACATAAATAATTTTGTAATAGGTGCAAAAACACATAAAACTTATAAAATTATTAATTTTAATAAATTAAAAAAAACTCGTTAATTTTCAGAAAACAGTACTGGCGAAGCACGTTTTAAGTAGTACCGGCATTTCGTAGAAAAAAGTGCTCTCCCAGTACAATTTTTGTTGCAACGTCGGCAATTTCTACCTGGGGAGTGACGAATTTTTGTCCATTTTGCTCTATCTCGCTTAGTTTCCGAGATACAAGCTATTTTACCATTATATAATAAAAAAACATTAAAATACAGTACCACCTCTATGTGATATTGATAGCAAAGATACATAAATATAATAATTAGGAAATATTTTTAGTTTAAATTAGCTGAAAAATTTGTAAAATTGAGAAAAACAAATTACTAAAAATTAGCGATCAAAGTTAGTTCAAATACGGATGAAAGTAATTGTAATGCTAAATTAGATTTACAAAAAAATATTGGTTCAATCCTAAATTTTAAGACAAAATAACAGAAAAATTAGTTCAATAGAATCAGTACGCGTTTAACAGACGTTTTTACTAACTTTTTTTTATGAGTGTACTTTTGTGACATGGCGTCACCTTTTCTAATTTCTTATATTTTAGGACCATCCAGTTCGATTGTTTTCTTATCTGTTATTAAATATAGAGCTACTTACGCTCTACACAAAAATATAAAGAAGTTGAAATTAATTTAAGTTTTTTCTTGTTTTCCATCTCATTAACAGAGAGAAAAAATCGTGGTTAAATCAACTATTGTATCATGTGCAAATTAACATTGAATTTTTTTAAAGAGCATTTTAAAATTAAGTATGAATTTTATTAAAGTAAATATGACTCCAGTTAAGCCGAGCACACACGGTAAATATAATTTATTTCAATTTTATTGATCTTTTCACACACACTTCCAATGTTATTAGAAAAATATGAGTTAAAATTAAATTGATCAATATTTTCCATCCTATTAAAAATTGCAAAATTTTGCAGATTTTAAAATTAAGCCATGTTTAGAGTGATTACGTTTTTATTTTGCAATAATTTATATGCTTTTTTAATTTTATTTATTCTTCAACAACAAAAAAAAAAACAAATTTAAAAAACTCGCATTTCAATATTGGCCACACACATTTCAATAATATGAGATTGAAAAACAAAAATCCAAAACATTTTGAATTTTTCAATTTAATTGATAAACATTCAATATAGGGTACAGACCTTCAATTAATTTGTAAACAATCAAAAATTGATCAATAATATTGAACGTGTATGCCCTACTTTAAAATAAAATTTTTCGTATTTAAATTAATATGCCAAAATTTTAGATTTTGTTTTCGCAATTTAAAAATAAGTAGAAATATATTCAAATTAAAAATAAAACAATTGATTTCAATGTTATTTCTGTGTGTTGAAATTAAAGACCTGCATGAATGCATTTAAAACAGTTCACTTTTTGCAATTTTGCAAATCATTGAATTGAAATTTAAAAAAAAGCGCCAAGCCCTTTAGTTGTGCCATAACTTTATATTTTCACTTTATAATATTACACCGTCCGACAAAATTCAATTCTTGTTTATACCCGTGAGGAAATCCATTTAACAAAACTTTTTGAAAAAGTATTTTTTTTCGGTCGGCAACGAGAACAATTAATTTAATTAATTAATCTAGAAAAACAGGAAGACAAGCACTGAGAAAATTATCTGCATAATATTAATGAATTTTTGAACAAAACCAATGAAGTTGCACTGGAACTCCTTCATTGAAACTTTTCATTGAATTAATGGAATTTTTAATAAAATTTTTTGAAAAATTTTTTTCTATTTATTAAAAGTTTCATATACTCAATCAAAAAGTTTCGTTAAAAATGGATTCATAAAATATAAGAGGCTTTTTCATCAAAATTAAGAAATTTTTCATTTACTTCGTGAAGAAAACTTCATTAGAATGGGGGAAATGTTTTTAGTTGATCTGTTATTTTAAGTAAATGAATGTTATTTTAGTTTGACTCAAGATCATAAATTAATATCACTTTCTGTTTAAATTATTTTCAAATCAAAGAAAGATGATACAATTTTTACAAGTAAATTACAAAGAATAAAAATTATTGAAAAAATTCGATAAGACCAGCAAGGCAGAATGCGCATTTTCGGCTTTCGCTACAAAGCCATCATCTGTGCCTTTCGCCTTTGAGTGGGTTCATATTTTGATATTCGTCTACTTATATGACTGTTGAAAGCAAATCGAGTTTGTTATCAACAACTCAACTTAGACTAACATCAACGAAATTTAACAGTGCTATTTTTATCCTTTTGTTATTATTACTCTTTTTTGCTTTGAACCTTAATTCTTAAGATATCTCAGCTGATTCTATTCAACTCTGTGTATGATACACACAGATGTTTGAATTACAACGAACCGTTAAATTTAAATTTAAATGTATGTTATTAAATTATATTTTTGCACCGTGTCAATGTGTTTAAGATGAATGGGGGAAAAGTTTTTAGTTGATCTGTTATTTTAAGTAAATGAATGTTATTTTAGTTTGACTCAAGATCAAACAGATCAACTAAAAACATTTCCCCCATTCATCTTAAACACATTGACACGGTGCAAAAATATAATTTAATAACATACATTTAAATTTAAATTTAACGGTTCGTTGTAATTCAAACATCTGTGTTTATCATACACAGAGTTGAATAGAATCAGCTGAGATATCTTAAGAATTAAGGTTCAAAGCAAAAAAGAGTAATAATAACAAAAGGATAAAAATAGCACTGTTAAATTTCGTTGATGTTAGTCTAAGTTGAGTTGTTGATAACAAACTCGATTTGCTTTCAACAGTCATATAAGTAGACGAATATCAAAATATTAACCCACTCAAAGGCGAAAGGCACTGATGATGGCTTTGTAGCGAAAGCCGAAAATGCGCATTCTGCCTTGCTGGTCTTATCGAATTTTTTCAATAATTTTTATTCTTTGTAATTTACTTGTAAAAATTGTATCATCTTTCTTTGATTTGAAAATAATTTAAACAGAAAGTGATATTAATTTATGATCTTGAGTCAAACTAAAATAACATTCAAACTTCATTAGTTTACTGAAAATTTTCATTAGAACTTGTCCAGCAAAATTCCCTCTGTGTGGGTATTAGACATATTTTTGGGCAACTACTTACTATACACACCTCTTCTAAAACCCTGAACTGGTTTTAAGAGTGTTTCGGTGAAAAATAATTGGTTATGTTTGCAATAAATCATGCGCGACTCAATGGCAGGGGGGGGGGGGGTAATAGGGAAATCCCCCCCTCAGCAAAATCGAAAAAAGAAAAAAAAGGAAAAAGAGGGAAAAAGGAGAGAAAAAAGGATAAAGTGAAAGAAATACAAATTTGTTATGCATAATTAAATGAAATATAAAAATTTCTCTTTATTAATTAGAAATTTACTAATTCAGTTCGAGGCCAATTTCCTTATTATGAAGTTACATAATAAGTGCTTTTTTCACAAACTACTATTTTTCTTCATCAGTACCGGTGTTCTGTAACTATGTGAGAAGTTTATCACATAAAAATTGCAACTCTGCCATATTTAAAACAGAGTGAGTATCATAATGTCAAGTTTAGCCAGAGGTATGTAAAAAAAATTTACTTATATTCAGTTTGAAATTTTGTGACTCACCCTGTTTTAAGTATCGTAGACACATTGTAGAGTTGCAATTTTTATGTGAGTAACTTCCCACATAGTTACAGAACACCGGTACAGGATACTCTCCTGACAAATACTTCACAGAGTTTTTGCTTTCAAAAACCTCTACACTTTCAGGAATGAAAAGACGATCGTTTCTGGGATTTTCCCGGTCCCCTTCATCAGTTTTCTTTAGAGAGTGGTGGCAGTAGTGCAATGCAATTTGAAGCATCAAAATCTCATATTAAATGATTTTTATAATTTAAATTACAATTTGAGGTCCTTAGAGTTCGAGTAAAATTTTTCCACGTGAAAAACAACTTACGGTGCTTTAGGTAAAAAAAGACTAACTTTTATTTTCAATTGTTTTCATTAAAATTGCAGAACCGAATTTCTAATGGAATTTTCTAAATCTGAAATGGGAAATGCTAATATATTTTAAAATTTTCTCATTTCGAAATCAAAAATCGAAATTTCTCTTAACATTTTCTCAATATTGTAAGAAAAAAAATTAATTACCGATATTTTTGTTCAGTTTTAAGATTAAATTTGACAAATTCCAAATAGAATTCACAATTAGTTTCACTTGAAATTCTCCAAATTTCATTCGGAAAGATATGGTGGAGTTTTTTTTTAATGTTTTTCCAAGATCGTATTGAACTTATTCCAGTCAGTCTTTTGGAAATCGTGAGTATACATGTTGATATCGTAGAGTATACAGTTATGTTTCTAAAATAATTTCTTTTGAAATACTCTTCAATTTCTGATTGCATGCGAGTAATTGACTAGCGTTAAATCCTGTACTTCCTCCCAACCTGCAAAGTTGTTTGACTTTAAAAGATGGAGTGTTGGTTTAGCGTCAAAGTTGGCCAGTAATTCCTTTTGTTAATAACGACAGCTGGCTCCCACGGCTATATCACAACCGATATGAAAATTTAATTATACAACGTTTTCTCAATGTTGATCACGAATGTTTGAACGTCCATAATTGCATCCTAGGAGGTCTGCGAAACACTCCGAAAAAATACATCAAAAACAAGAAGTTTTTTAGGCCCTGTGCGAGGTGGCTAAATTTGCTAAAAACAAACTGACAAAAGGGTTTAAAATTTTTTTGAAAATTGTTTTAAGAAATTTTCTAATTTTAAAGAAACTTGTAAACCTGAATTTAGTTTATAATTAGTTTAGCCAGTTCGCACCCACCCTTAATATTAAAATTTATAACTGGAATATAAAAAATCAGCTTCTAATAAATAAAGTGAATATTAGGGTTATGATTTTTTTAAAAATATCAAATTTTTTCCCGCACCAAAAGGGTTGAAATTTGGTCTATATTTTTTTAGTTTAATTAAAATATTTCTCCGAAGTTTTAAACAAATGAGACTCAAACGATGCGTATTTAAAGCTATTGACGGTAAAAATTACGAAACCTTTTTGGAGGTACTTTTGGATACATTTTTTATCGTTTACAATAATTCTTGTAATAATTCGTTATGTAAATTAAGCAAAATCCCCGAGCAAAAAATTATTTTTGGAAATTGCATGTGGTGCGGAAGGTTTTTTTTTTGCCAAAATTACCCGCAAACACGATTTTTATTATTAATTTAGTATTTACCTGATAGGTAAAATTTTTGTTAAAAATTAGTCATAACCCTAGTGAATATAAGCAAAAATAATGAAAATAGTTTCAAAACTTTTCAGGAAATAAAAACTTTGTATAGTTAAAAAATAATCTCTGATTTAAATCCTGGTAATCATCTCAATTAAATTTTGAGGACATTTCAGAATTCAGCGACGTTTCGTAAAATTTTCAAAGTTTAATTTAAAGAAATCCGCGATTTTAATCGCTCTATATCGAAAAATGAATTTTTTAAAATTTAAGGAAAAATATATGTTGTTCCTCAATACTTTATTTTTGTCTTTGCAAAATCTTATTGGCTCCTTAGTTTTTCATACAAATGCGGAAAAATCGACTTTTTTTAGAATTCCCACACTTTTGTAAATAACTCAGGAAACAAAAGGAGTACCAAACCGATATTTGACAGTGTCATTGATAAAAAACTAAGATACAAACTATTTAATACAGAAATATTTAAAAGCTACGATAAAGCATCCCGAACCGTGGATTAAGATAAAATGGCTTTAGATAGTTGATAACGATAAATCGTTAAATTTCATTTCAAAATTGTAGAAAAATTCTCAAGAATTTGATTTTTATTGAGAAATCAGGAATTATCAAATTAAAGAATGAGTTGGGTACCTACTTTATAGTACATTCATACTGCGGACGAAAACCAGTTAAAAGAGTTTTCGAACAGCTTTGAAATTACAACCATTCATACTGACCTTTTCTTGACATTTATCGCGTTTTCATAACTTAACATTAAAATTTAATCATTATATTTTGAAAAATAATATTTCTTTTCATTTTTTATTTGTATTTAAACGCAATTTCAGTATCTTAAATTATAATGTGTTAAATATTTGAATATTTATTTTTATATTTTGACAATTATTTTTCATTTTCTATTTCCCTTTTCTATACACAGTTGTAAAAAATTGTACTTTAAAGTTTTGGATCGTATTTTCGTCCAAAACTCATTGATACCGTGTTTTCGTTTTGTTTTCAAAAGACCCAGCAAACATTTGGAAGACAAATCAAATGAATATAAAAATGTATTTCGTTGTATTGTTTGAATTTTTAAGCATAGGAAAACTTTCAATACTGCAAAGACATCGCCAATTTGTTGGTAAATGCAGATCATTGCAGCAATAACATTTATTTTCCAAATAATACGAACTATAAATTTTCTTTGTACAGCCGTGATTGTTGGGTAAATATGAAAATAAGTACTTTTAATGGTGCTTTGGAACGAAAACTTATTAAACGAGTTTTCGACCTCAGTATGAATGAGGTATTAAACATGATTTCAGAAGCTTTAAAGTCATATATTAACCAGTCACATAGCTAAAATAATACAAAATTTAGACCCAAAAATGTAGGGAAAGTTTATAGCAAATTTGATAATTTTTACCCAAATTGAATACTAATTTTAGCTACATAAAGTATTCCAAGTTAAAACAAGTTTGATACAATTCAAATAGAGTGCGGAAATTTCAATTGTTGATTTTATATGTTTTCAGTCGATCTTTTCTAACGGTGGGTCTCATACTGTAGGTGTAACTTTAACTTAACTAAAAACAAAAGAAAATGTCAAAAAAATGTACACAAAACGACAACAAAGTTTTGGGTCAACTATTAACCTAAGTTTAAACCTGCAGTATGAGACCCACCTTAAGTTACTCAATTTAAACTTTCTTGTGCATTGTTAACAAATCTTTGTTGGAGGTCAGATACGTATCAAATATTAAAGTTTTTGATGAAAAATATAACCGAGAATTTCCCGTTGGACTTTATATTGTCTTATATACCTAAAGCGTCGCTCATAAATTCGTTAACCTTGCGCTGCGGAGACCAAAAACGTCCAACAGGTGGTGTATGGCCAAACCAAAAGGGTTTAAAATTTTTTTTTTTTGTGAAAATTTAAAAATAAATTGTGACCCGATATTTTGTTTTTTAAATAATTTTTTTTTCAAAATTCCTTGAGCTGGAACCGCCACTGAATAAATTATTCCATTATTTAAAGAAAATAGAAAATGGTTAAATTAGTAAATTACACACAAAAAACTAAAAACTAATTTTAACAACGAAATTGTTATATCAATTAAAATTTTAATTGATTTTGCACCTACCACTCAAATGATATTATTAACTACTAAAAATTGTATACGATTAATTGAAACAAATTTCGATTAAAATAGTAATAATATCAATTAAAACATTAATTGAAAATAAAAAAAAAAATATTAAATTGTAAAAAAGTTGTGCATACGTGTTTGTTTTGTTTGTGAACTGCAAAGGTTTTGGTTCTTATATTTACTAAAATTTTTCTATATATGCATACAGTTTAAGAAAAAAAAGTTTGGGAATTATACAACACATAATTATGTAACAAATATTTGCAAAATTATTTAAAAGTCAATTAAAACATTGATTGATTCAATTAAATACTTGTTTAGAAACAATTTTTATTTTTAATATTTATTTAATTAGATATTTAAGGTTAATATTTTTTTCTGTATATAAGGTGTCATTCATAGCAAAAAGAAACCTTTCTAGGTTAACTATGTCTGAATTGTTGAAATTTTTTGAAACTATTTTGTATCGATCCCACTGTGATGAGCTAACAGCATTTTTTTCTGATCATGTAAAATACAGAAAAAAATCCCTTAAAAGGCCTAAAAATGTTAAATAAAAACTTTGTAAACTACAAATGGGGTTAAATAGGCGGTTTTCAACTCGCTCTTTTGAAGACTGACATTTTGTATCGAAAAATCTTACACTCGGATAAAACAGTTAGTAAAAAAATTTGTAAACAGTTTTAAATCGCACTTTACTTTTTTCGTACTGATTTTTAATAGTTTTTTTTTTACTAATGAATAAACGTACGTACACTCAGATAAAAAAGTTAGGAAAAAAATTTGTAGACATTTTCCAATCGCACTTTACTATTTTTAGTACAATTACTTATTACTTTTACTTTATTTTTTATTACACTTATTTGCTAATTTCAGGAGACTGATTTTAAATTACAATTTACAACAATTTACTGAAATTTAGTAGCTGCAACTAATTATTTATAATAATTTCATTGTTCAAAAATTATTGATATTTAGTAAGTTTTTTAACTGATTTTAACAAATCGAGTTGGAATTGCAGTTTACATCAATTTTGCTAAAATTTAGTAGCGACTACTTATTTTTTCTACTAATTTTGTTGTACAACAGATCAGCAGACATGTGTTGCTAAAATTAGCAAAAAATACAGCTGGGCTCAAAACAGTTAAATTTCCCGTAATAACAGCAAAATTTTCAGTAGCTATTACGGACTTTTTGGTCTGTATTTAGCACTTTTTCTAGTATTTAGCAAACATAGATTGATAAATACTAGTAAAAGAAGAAAGGAAAAAGTAAAACTGTTAATTTTAATTAGATTTAAGTTAATTTTAGATAATTGAAAACGGCTAGTTGTACTGTAAAATCTGCAGAAAATTTTGCTAAATATTAGTAGACTAAAAATAGCAAAAAGAGATTGTTATATCTACAAAATTTTTGTTATTTTTAAGCGAAATTTAGTTGAATGCACATAGCAGTCTATCCTGTTAAATTTACAGAAATATTTTCCAAAAAAAAAATTGTAAACTGCTGTTTTCAAAAGTCTCGATTTTTAATTGCATTAAAAGAAAATCGAAAAAAAATTTCTAAAATTTTTAATTTTTTCGTGATTTTTTAGGCTACTAATTATTTAGGAAAATCTTTTGCTGATTAAAGCAGCTTAATGTGTTATTTTCTATTAACAAAAATTTAACTCAAATATAAATAAAATTCTGTATATTTAACAGTTTTATTTTTGCTGTTGCTATCTTACTAATATATAGCAAAAATAATCTGCTAATTTAGCAGTTTTTTTCTGCAGCATAATTTTTAACAAATTTTTAGTAGTTTTATGTAAATTTTTAACAAACTTTTTTTTATTACTCTAGAAAATAGTCACTTTGTGATATAAATTGAATTACTTCCTTCAGAATGAATCCTTTAGAATGAATATATTTAGGAGTTACGAGTATATTAAATATTACTAACTACCTTTTGTTTTTTTTTTTCTATTTTCAGAGTATACACAAATAAATACCGAAAAAAGATTAAAAAAATATTTAAATGGTGCAAAAATAGTGAAGTGAAACCCCGGTTTTAAAATGTTCAATGAGATGTCTGCGAGTATCTAAGTGGCACATACATTCAAACGTATGTTGTATTTACTCGTACATGAATGAAAGTTAATTCACATTATCATCATCATTGGATTTTCGTATGTACTTTATACATCAACTTAATATTTATAATTACACTAACCCAACAATTACAATTGTTTTATATTTACACGAATAAGTGAATAACGCTTGAATTACGATGAAATGAAAAAATAATAAAAATACTCATACTTGTATCTAGTTATTGTAATGATGATTGTAAATATTTGAAGAAAAGAAAAAAAAAACCAAGACGAAGAAAAAATCTTACATACATCATATGTAAATGTAACAAACGGAACGATGGATTTCTTTCCTAGAATTTAAACACGGGTACAAAAAAAAAACATAAAATTATTGCCATAATTGCATGAGAGTTAAGTGAATATAAAAGAAAAACAAAAGCTTTAACCAACAACAAGAAGAAGAATCTCAACATACAAACGAAGTGTTTACAGAGTAACAACTTCAACCAACATCAGCAACATAGTTGTAGTGATTGTTTTAAATTAATTGTAAAATTGATGGACGAGTTTTCATTATTTTGTTTTGCTCTAACATACAACTGTGGAACAACTGGTTCATAAATTTTAAAACACTCTTTTTGCTTTGAAAAACAATTCTATTGAGAATATAATTTAATTTTTATTAAAACGTGTTTTCTGGTATTGAAACATCAGAATTGCATTGCGCCTCGTTTAGAGAGCCTACAATGGCAGTATCCTGCCCTGAAGTTATGTACGGTGCTTATTATCCATATTTATATGGCCGTGCTGGACCAAGTCGTTCATTTTATCAATATGAAAGGGTAAGTTGAATTTAACATGTATTTTTTTCACATTGACGCTTATTTTTATTCTTTAAAGTCTTAAGGTCATATGCATAATCACTTTTTAAATTTATAAATGGTTTATAAAATAAATTTTTTATAGAAAATTAATTTTATAAACGTATTAGAGGGTTTCCAAATTATTATGCATACCCAAGTAAAACAAGTTTTGATATAGATTTATATTACTTCATAAAATTTCTTGTGGTTTTATGTTGCAAAATATGTATTCATACAAAATTATATTACATTGTATAGCATTGTATTACATTGTATATTAAACCATGGATGGTAACCGAAACGAATGCGGTTATCGTTAGGGTAAGGATATTATATGTTATTTCGGTAACGGTATTTTAAGGGTAATGCTATTTCATTTATTTCGGTAACGGTATTTTAAGGGTAATGCTATTTCATTTATTTCGGTATCGGTATTTTAAAGATAACGATATTTGGGTTATTTCGGAAACGGTATTTTAAGGTTAACGGTATTTCAGATATATCGGTAACGGTATTTTAAGGGTAACGGTAGTCAGTTATTTCGATGCATCTCGCAATTTTTTTTTACAAAAAACAAACGAGATTAAACACAGAACCAATTTATCAACTTAATGTGCAAAAAATACTCAATAACCACGTGAAATTAGCAAAAGCAGAAAATTAAAAATAACGGTAACGGTATTTTAGGGATAACAATATGCATTTGTTTCGGTAACGGTATTTTAAGAATAACGGTATTTCAGTTATTTAGCGTAACGGTATTTTAAGGATAACGGTGTTCCGGGTATTTCGGTAATGGTATTTTAGGGGTACCGGTAGTCAATTGAAAGGGTTTTGAAACGATAACGGTATTTTAGCGGTATTGCCTGCCCACCCTGTATTAAACATTTAAATATATCTTTCTTCATATTACACTGCATATACGGCAATATATAATAATATCCAATTATATATCTATCTATATGTCACTACATATGCCACATATAATTACATGTTTTTATATACGAGTGTATCTAATTGAATATATTTGTATTACATTATATATAATTTGATACATTTGAGTGGGGACAAAATTCGGATCAAATTATATCTAATTGTATCAAATAATTATGTAATTGTATCAATTTAGATGTTATTAAATCAATTTAGATATAATATGATACAGTAAGATGTTCTCATTTTTCGGATAAAATCATGTATAATACGATAAGTCACAAAATACTTTTTTGCATGGGTGGGCAAACAAATTAAGTTTGAAAAATTATTCGGTAAGAAGACCAAATTATAGGTATAAGGTCTTTAATTTTAATTTAAAGCGAAAATCAAAATAAGATCTGATTATATATGGTGCGCCAGATCTGCTAAGATCTGGACAGATCTGATCTTTTTTTACACGAGCCTTCACAACTCGTGTAAAAAGATTAGTTCAAATTAGATCTGGTGAGAGATATGATTATATATGATAAGATATGTCATAGGTGATACATTCATTGACCAGATCTGATCAGTTCTAGTGCCAGATCTGAGCAGATCTCGTCAAATAAGACCGTATCTATTGCCCGATCTGATCACATCTAAAAAGCTATGACTCAAATAAAGAAATACGTGGTGAAAAAGTGCAAGTTTTTTAATTATAGTTTAAAGTAGTGTTTCCAATTCGGTTAATCGATTAACCGATTCCTCGATTAATCGGTTAATGTCGAAACAAATAATTTAAAACTCAAATAAATCTGCTAATTTTTAGCAGTAAATAAAAGATTATTTAATATCCCATGTGAAAATCGAAATATATATGAACATACATGATCATACATTGTCTCGTATGTGGTCATGCATGGGCATACATATACGTCCATGCATATTTCAATGTATAACCATACATGATCTCATATATTTGCATATACCTTTGGATACGAAATTTGAGGGTATATGGAGGTATATTCCCATATATGAGCATATGTGAATCATATAGTAGCATATATGGTCATATATGAACATGTACGGTCATATACCCTCAAATTTCGGATCCGAAGATATATGGAAATATATGAGATCATGTATGGTCATACATCGAACTAAACATGGACGTATATGACTATGTATACCCATGCATGATCATATACAGGTCAATGTATGATCATGTGTGTTCATATACATATATTTCGATTATCGATTGTGTTCATATATATTTCGATTTTTTTGGTATAAATATACAAATAAATGATTTCAGAACTTTAAAATTATTTTACAAAGAAAAAGTAACAAGGTTTACAATCTTTGATTTATTCGGTAATTTGTCACTTTTCCGAAGTATCATTATCAGTTGCTCAAATTTGTAGTACATTTCCAATGCAAAAGTGTTGTTCTTTTCTTACAAATAAGGCTAAAAACATTGGTGACAAGTAGTTATCAATACCATGTTTTCAGTTTTTTTTTCTGTTTTTAGCTTTTCATGAAAAAGTTCTCACGGTTACCAAATAAGTTTATTCTACCTGTAGATCCCGAAAATAAGGAGAATCATATACAAAGTGTTCCATTCTGTTTAGTTTGGTTCAACTTTATTGTTGCTGTTGCTGCTGATGTTGTTGTTGTTTTGTTTGCCCTAAAAAGTGTCGCATGAATACAAAGGAATTCTTATGTCTAAAGGCCCCAATTATACAAGGCCGCGGCATTAAACAAAAATTGGTCTTTTTCAACTCAAAACCAAATACGTAAAGCACCTTTGCATAACGAACCAAGTAAGCAACCTACCGACCGGCCGAACAACATACGCATGTAGCATAAAGAGCATCAGTATGATAACAGCAACAGCAGCAGAAGCAGCAACATCATCAATAGTAACAACAACAACAAGAGTCTTCAGTAGAAAATTTTAAAATTGCTATTGCTTGTTTTTTTCTTCTTATTCGAGTAAAGTTTTTGGTTGCAAATACTTGAGAAAAAACCTGAAATCGCTCACAAAATTATAAAGAAACAAACAAAGTAACAAAACGTTGCTCTTTGTTGGTATCATGTTTTGGTAATTTATAGTCTTTGCCGCCATTAGTTTCAGTTTCTTTTTTTTCGGTATTCAGTTGTTCAGAATTTAACCACCATCCGCCAGCCATGTACCAGTTCGACATGTATGAGTCAGCTCAATGGAAAGACGATGAAGAATCATTGAACATTTATTGTTTGAAAGAGAATTGAATCGTAGTCCTTTTCAGTTGAAACAATTTATGTTTTAAGAAAATTTGTCATTTCAAGCAATGACGTAGTTTAATATTAATACACTCATAGAAATAAATCTGTAAAAGTAGCAGAAAAAGCAACTAAAAATTACCTTGAAGAAAAAACGGCTAAAAACAGATTTTTTTTTTGCTAGATACTAGTAAAATAAGAACAGCAAATTTATTACTGTTCAATTTACAGAATTTAAGTCAAATTTAAGTTAACTTTTAGTTAATTGAAAATGACAAATTATACTGTAAAATCTGCAGAAAATGTTGCTAAATATTAGTTGACTAAAAATAGCAAAAACAAACTGTTATATCTATAAAATTTTTATTATTTTTAAGCTAAATTTAGTTGAATGCAGTCTATCCTGCTAAAACAGCAGAAATATTTGCTAAACTGCTCAAAAGGCTCGATTTTTATTTTTGTATTAAGAAAATTTTTTAGGCTAATAATTATTTAGCAAAATTATTGCTGTTCCTAACTTACTAATATATAGCAAAAATAATCTGGTAAGTTCAGCAGTTATTTCTGCAAGGTAATTTTTAACTAATTTTTAGTAGTTTTAACTAAATTACAGATATTTTAAAGACTTTTTCTATTGTGTACACTAGAAGACCGTACCTAAAAAAAAAATTCGTCGTACACCCTCCAATATGAAGTATTTTTGGAAGGCAATTTCAAAAAAAAAAAGTTTTTTTTGCCGAACGTAGGGGTCGCCTTTTTCAATTTTTCGTTATAGCTTCGGCATTTAAAGTCGGATTTTAAAGTGTGATATATCGATCTTTTTGCCTCGAGGAGACCAGTGTTTTGCTATAAAGGAAAAATCCAATGAAAAAAATTTAAAAAGGCGACCCCTACGTTCGGCAACCAATATATAAAAAAAATTCTACTGGGTTTATCGAAAAACTTCCTTAGCAAAAGTTTAATGATTTTTTGCTAGCTTTAATTTTCTGACATTAGGGTTGTACATTACATTACAACTGAGATCTGGTGGGTAACTACTAGAACGGGATACTTGAGATCAATGGCCCTTAGAGCAAAACACTGGTCTCCTAGAGAGAAAAACATCGATGTATCATACTTTAAGATCCGACTGTAAATGCCAAAGATATAACGAAAAATGTAAAATGACGACCCCTACGTTCGGCAAAAAAAATTTTTTTTTTGAAACCGCCTTGCAAAAATTCTTCATATTGGAGGGTGTACGGCGCACTTTTTTTTTTTGCCTGTAAAGTGGTACACTCAAGTGTCACGGCAAAAGCATTCTGCAAAAGCCATTGCAACTCTGTTGTTCTTCATAAATCTGTTTTGATGTTTATGACCGTACATTTCAAATGCAATATATATATTTCTAATTTGTAATAACCAGGGCAGCGACTTTCATGTGCTTAAAAATCGAAAACATGCACTTAAATCGAAATATTCACTAAAAACCCAAAAATATGCACTTAAAATCCAAAAATAAAAGATTAAAACCAAAAAATGCACTTTAAATTTAACGATTTTTAAAAATCATATTTATTATTCGAGCGTTTGGTTAAAAATTAAATCCAATATAAATGTCTAAGCCAATGATAACTTTATATTTTCCTTCTAGTTAAGGGTAGCGTTAAGGTTTGCAAATTCTTCTCTTTCTTTATTTTTCATTAAATCCTACCCTCAGTTAAAAAAAAAAAAATATGAAGGAAATATGCAATTTAATGAATAATATGCAAAAATATGTAATAAAAATCATAAAATATGCAAAAAAAGCAAAATATGCAATTGTATTTCAGAAATTATCTATTGGATATCAGAAATTATCAAATATTTTTAAGAAATTTTCAATTGTATTTCAGAAATAATCAAATGTATTTCAGAATTTATTAAGGTGGGTTACCGAAACGAATAACGGTAAAGGTAACGGTATCCGTATAGAATTTCGTTTGTTTCGGTGATGGTAACAGCAATACCGGTACGTACCGGTATTATAAATTATTAGTATCCGACCGAACAGTTCGGCCAAAAAGTGACATTTGGTCGATTTTCTGTTATTTGAAAGCATTGTGGAGAAATTTTCATACTGCTAAATTGTTTGTTGAGCGGATTTAATTCGATTTTCAGTGTCAAATTTAAGGAAAACTCCGTAGTTTAGCTGTAAAGCTAACTGTTCGGCCGCCGAACTTTTATCAATTTGGCCGAACTTTCGGTGGCCGAACAGTGAATTTGTTGCTTAACTTCGGACTTTTCCTTAAGTTTGACCCTCAAAATGCATTCTAATCGGACCAACAAATATTGTTTCATAAGCAAAATTTGTCCATAAGGCTTGAAAATACCAAATACCGACAAAATATATTTTCCGGCCGAACTGTTCGGTCGGACACTATAAATTATGTTAAAATCATGTAAAAACAAGTAAAAACTTAACATATTATTTAATTTTACGTGTTAAAAATACAGACTATAAGCTTTAAATTCAATGCTGGTAGTTTTAATAACTAAAATTATTATCCATACATTTTTTTTGTAGAAAAAAAAAATTGAAGATTAATACAAAAAGATTCAAAAATTTGCATTTGTATATAAATTAATAAATACCGGTAAAATACAGGTAACTTCCCATAAAAATAATGGTATCGGTAACGATAACGGTATTTGGAAAATTTTGTAGATGTATAGGTAACGGTATTTAATTTGAAACGATATTTTAGCGATAACGGTATTATAACGATAACGGTAACCAACCTCGGAATTTATTGATTGTATTTAAAGTTAATAGAGAATACAACTGAAATTCAATTGATTATTTCTGAAATACAATTGATAAATCTAAAAAACAATTGATAATTTCTGAAATAAAATGATAATTTCTGAAATACAATTGGAAATTTGATTTGAAGTTTTTCTACAGCACATAACATTCTCGAGATGAAAAAGTATGTCTTTAATAAGATTTGAAGAAATGTTGTAAACTCTGTTTCTAATTTTTACACCAAACTATTTAACGAGTAAGAAAAATAATGGTGTATTTGGATTCACCTTGTAGGCATCATACGATTTTGTTTCGGAAAGAAAATACTGACAAAGCGTTGCTGAAAGAAAACGAAAAAAGTAACCAAATGTAAACTCCGTTACTGTAAATTCCGTAACCAAAATTGTTTGCATCCAAAAAAATTTAAGTAAATGTTTAAAATATTTTAAAATAACCATAAACAGAGGGGATTCAACTAATAAATATTTATGCATCAAAAGATGATTCAACTAATAATTTTGCGTCAAATCAAAAAAAGTTATCAGTTTTAGCCTAAACTGCTGAAGCGAAAAACGATTGATTTTGCATTTCATTGGATTGGAATCGATATTTCGAGCCATTACTGACATTAGTTTGACAAATTAAATTTGTTTCACACAATTTAAGAATTTTTTGATCGCGAAATGTTATGTTTTTAATATATTATTTTGTAACTGCGCAACCGCTGATTGGATTTTAAAAATTTTTATATCTTTGAAAAGCATTTAAAAAGAGCAAAAATACAGAATTAAAAAAAAAAAAATTTTTTTTTTCGCGGAATGAATTGTATTTTTATTCGCGAAACCGCCAATTTGATAAACACAAATTGTATATTAATGAAAAGCATGTTGAAACCCCAAATACGAAAACCTAATAAATTGCAGAAAATTCGTACGCAATTTTTTTGTTATATCTTTTACTTGCGGCAATGTAAAATCCGTTACCACAAAAAAAAATTAAAATTGTGCAAAAAAAAGTTATTGCGACAACTTGTAGAAGAAATTTTTTGCAATTAGGTTTATAATGACTAAACTTACTGATTCCATTAAGAAAAAACCGAAATATTAACAATTTTTGTTTCTCACAAATTTGGCCCAAAAACTTATCACATTTTTTGATTTCACCCATATGTAGGAATTGCTAATATACCAAAAAGAAACAGATCGAAAATACAAAAAAAATTTAATAGCTTTAAAGAAGAAAATAGAATATATTTTTGGCAATAGTGTTTCTGCAGACACGGTACGTTGATCGACCAAATGGGCCAGGTACAACGCTCGTACAGCCCGCAAGAAGCCTTACATTAACGTAGTAAAGCGGCGCATAGGTTTCGCCAATGCATAAAAAACAAATCAGGACGAATCGAAATTAAAAATTTTAAATTTAATTTTTATAAATTAAAAAATGTTTTAATCGCTTTTTAATTTATCACTTTAACTATACACTCAAACAAAAAAATCTGTAATGGCTACTGAAAATTTTGCTGTTATTACGGGAAATTTAACTGTTTTGAGCCCAGCGGTATTTTTGCTAATTTTACTACTAAATTTTAGCAAAATTGTTGTAAACTGCAATTCAAAATCGATTTGCTAAAATTAGTTAAAAAACTTACTAAATATGAATAATTTCTTTTCATTTATTTAACCTTCTTTTTAAATTTTTAACTCTACTATTTTCTTGAGCTTAAGGTTTGGTTTTTATTTATAAAAAGTTTTTTATTTTCGATATTTCGCTACTCCAATGTGTAGCATCTTCAGGAAATTATTAATTTATTTAATTGTTATTTCATAAAGATGCTACACATTGGAGTAGCGAAATATCGAAAATAAAAAACTTTTTATAAATAAAAACCAAACCTTAAGCTCAAGAAAATAGTAGAGTTAAAAATATGAATAATTTAAGTACGATGAAATTAGTATAAATAATAAGTTGCAGCTACTAAATTTCAAATGTAAACTGTAATTTAAAATCAATCTGCTGAAATTAGCAAAAAAGTGTTCTAAAAATTAAAAAAAAAAACTGTAAAAGCTAAAAAAATAAAAAATAACGTTTTTTCTTTCGATTGTGACAAGCGTATAATTACTTCATCGTACTTGAAATTTGGAGTCAAAATTGCAAACGGTTCTCCAGTTATAAGCTTTTTATGCATTGGAGATACAATAAAATTTTCTGAGTGTTATTTCCAAGCTAAGAATATATCAATAGTAACAAATATAAACTAAACAAGAATTGTAAAAAATAAAAAAAAAATATTTTTAAATTAGTATATTTTTCGGCTAAATTTAGCACTCCGTTTTGAAAAATTAGTAAAATCTTTTGCTGAAATCAGCAGCGAAAATTAGTAAAAAAAAATCCGTAATTTGTAATAAGAGAATAGCAAAAATGATTACTAAAAAAAATTTTTACTAAAAATCAGTCTAAAAATAGTAAAGTGCGATTGGAAACTGTTTACAAATTTTTTTACTAACTTTTTTATCTGAGTGTATGCATCGAAATAACTAACTACCGTTACCCTTAGAACACAGTTATCGAAATAACTTAAATACCGTTAACCTTAAAATAATGATACCGAAATAATCAAAAAATCTTTATCCTTCAAATACCGTTACCGAAGTAATCTAAAATAGCTTTACCCTTACCGATAACCGCATTGTTTCGGTTACCATCTATGATCAAAAGTTAATAACTGGAGAATGATTTGGAGTTCTTACTTAAAATTTCAAGTACGATGCAATAATAACATACTTTTTTATTATCGAAAGAAAAAAGATTTTTTTTAATTAAAATATATTTTTATAAAATAAAAAAAATTAATTGTAAAAAACAAAAGTTTTTAACTATGTTTTCAGTTATTTACACATAGTATTTTTAACTATGTTTTCAAAATGCTTGTAGTACAAATTTGGTAACTAATTTTATGCCATTGTTGGTTGTTTCCAATGTTTTTATTAGTTATTTTTCAATAGTTAAAAATAACTACATTTTTAGTTATTTTAAAGGTAATAGCTTTTATCGCCCTTTCATCTGCATATACCTTTGTTTTAACTGTCATTTTCAGTAGATTCTACCGACAAACTTTTTTGAATGTAGTTATAGGACGTATGTTTAACACATGAGAAATGCACATTGACAGCGAATGTCAAAGAGTAAGAGTTCTATGTAATCTTTGGTCATCAAATTGTTCCAAAATTTTTCATTTCTCGTTCAAACTCTCAATCGTTTTCTTAATTGAAGTTGTTATACATATAGAAAAGATCCTATACACATTTTATATCAAAATAAAAAGATATTATCTGAAGATAAGATTGTTTTAACAAAAAAAAAAGAAAGAAAATCGATTAACTGTAAGCAAATCTGTATGTGTTAACGACAAATATTTCCTTTTTCTTTTTTTTGCTTTAGTAAACGTTTCTGATCTGTCAGTTGTTTTAAGCACATAATCAATGTTGTTTCTTATCGAAAGACACGATCGGTACGAAGCATAAAGTCAAATTGTTTTGGTGAATAAATGACGACCAAATCTTTGTGAAACCAAACTAAACTAAAAAAGTGCAGTAGCACAGATGCCGACAACCGCAGGCAAACAAAACAAACACACATACGGCCGACAGGACAGACATACATAACTACATAAAATGTAGGTAAAACAATTATTTGTTATAAAACTCAAAATCCAACAAAGTAAATGCATTTGTCGATGAGAGGTACCAGCAAAGTCAGGAGAAGAACACCAAACAACTATGCCATACAATACCCCTTTTGCATTTTACCTTCTCCTACTCCACCTCTCCATCTCATCTAGTATAGTTTAAAAAGTTTTGCATTGTCAGACGGTAATGTTCTGGTTTTGCAAAACACGGGAAAAAAAAACGAACTAAACAAAAATGTTCAACTAAACAACAAAAGGAATTTCTGTTTTGGCCAATCGATCGTATTGATTTTTATTTGTTGTTGCGAGTTTTTGCTTAAGCATTATTTGTATTTTATTCTTAAATGTTTCTTTTTAAGGGTTTTTTAAGTAAGCAGGCAACAAAAAGTGTTTGCCAAGTTATTAGGTGAATTGATATTTCGATAATGTTCGAACAGTCACAAACAAAATCACACGGCATAAATCACGCGTTTTTTTTTTCTTCGTTTCGTTTTTACCATTGCTGTTGTTGTGAGTTTTAAAAATCAGAGTGCGTTGTGTGTTTTTGTAGTCTGATACTTATAGATGGACTAGATGACAATCTTTAGCTGTTTGACCGAAAAAAAAACTTCACACATCTTTTTCCACAAGACAAAACGACGAACAATAAGAAATTTTTACCTACCAAATTAAATAAAAGTGTTGCCTAAAATCATAAAGCTGCCTACACACTAGGGAACATGGTTGAGGGAACAAAAAATATCAAAAAATTTTGTAAACACGAAATGCACGCTCTCAACACGCACACACACACAAACGCACTCACACATTCACAAAAAATGCTCTCTTTTTTTAAGTATGTTCCCTAGTGTGTAGGCAGCTTAAGACTACAAAATACAATGTTGTTATATTGAAAAAGAATAAAAAAGGGTGAAGCCTAGTGTTTTCCTAAAAAAAAAAACTTTGGGAACTAATGACGCAGTTTTATATTAATTTCTTGATTAGAGCAGTATTTTAATTATTAATAAATAGTTCATATGTGCGTATGATTAATATTATGTAGGTAAATATTTAATAAAGCTACTTGAACGTAGTCACATCTTGAATTCTGTTGTTTTATTGCTAATCTGTCTTTAATACAACAAAAATGCTTAAAAATACATCTATACCCAGCAAAATATTGGTAATGACACCTCATTACTATCTGCATTACCAAAAATGATATATCATTACCTGTTGCATTATTTTATAATATAAAATAATGACTTCCTAATAACGGCCTATTGTATTCATTGTTTCTAAATATAAAATAATGACTTACTTGTAATATTTTAAATAAGTACTTTTTACACAGTTAAATTTTATACATTTTTATTTATTACGTGTAAATATGTTTTATGTTTAAATTTTTATGACGAGTCCTAAAATTACACACTAGAAAAAACTTAAATTTTTCTGAATGTATTTTCTTAAGCTAATAGTATTTGCTTAACTCCTTATTTTTAAGAATCAAGTAAGCAATCGATAACCACTTATAATTAAACTTTTTGTAAGCATGTGTGTAACCACTGATTATTTAAAATCTCATAACTACTTATTTCTCATTTTTTCGTAAGCGAGCGGGTAAGCGTGAATACTTATAAAAACGACCACGCCAAACAAAAATAATGAGCTTAGACGCCAAAAAATAAGTTGTGCGGAGCTATGAATTTCTATTATATAACCACTTATTTGGTACTGAAAGATTTTGCTGGGTAGTAGAGCACCCATGAATTATATGGAATTTGCAAAAGTGTTATTTTTTTCACCTCCCCACGCATTTTCTAGTAAATTGGGCGTAAAAAATAATATCCCCGCAAAAGTTGGCCCTTTCGTATTAAAACAGGCCAGTCACCCACGGCTTTAAGCCCTAAAAATGGACTAAAATGAATTCAAAGCTTCTTTGCGCTATAACTCTTAAAGTAAAAGTTTTACAGAAAAATATTAAATAAGCATATATACAGGAAATAATGTCGCTAACATTTTCCTCATACACATTTTTGACGTATCGATGACGCTTCAAAACTGTCAAAACATTATTCGAAATTCGGTTACTTTTGTATGCTTCGAATAATATGTTCTAAAAAATTACTTTTTTACACACATTTTTATTGATTTGCTTTATAAATAAAAAAAAAATATTTTTAATGGCTTTTAAATTTATCGTAGCACATCATTAGTTCTCTAATTTAAGAAAATAAATGTTTACTTCCGATTACCGAGTCAATCGTTTACTAAATTTGTGCATCACTTACGACTTATTTGGGAGAAGAGAGAAAATAAACAATAGTGTTGCCAGTATCAAATCGAAAAATTAATTTATAGTTAAAATACGATTATGAATCAAGATTTCTAATAACTCTTTATTAAGCGAAATATGTACTTTAACTATAGCAAGCTTCAAATACCAAATAAATTTTATTTATGAATTAGCACATAAATATATAAACGGGTTTCGCGTTTCATGGTCTTGGTCCCTAAATGGGCGAAATTCAATTAAATTTTAATAAATACCTTATAAAAACTTTTTAAGCTTTATGCATATGTAATTGTTTTAAAATAATTCTATGAACTGGAATTTATCATTTTGTATTCAGAGTTGTTTTTTCAGCCTCTATTTCGGGGTTTTTATTTATGTTTATTTATTTTAAGACTGAAACAGGATAGACAGTCTGTTTCAGAGGGCGTTTCCCTCCCTCATCAGTATCCATCGCAAGATCATAAACATAAAAGTTATGACTAAAGTAAGTCTGATTACTTATGTGCAAATCATCAGAGTTTATCCCCGTTATAAATAAATGACAATTCTGTATTTTCGAAATTTAAAGTAACCAACAAACCTTTAAACAAAAATTATATTAAACTAATACGGTGTGTATCTCCCTATATATTAGAGAGACGTTTTTTTTTACTAACTTAAATAGTTACGAACTGTTTTTATTAAAATAAACATAAATAAAACATCGAACTACGATATTTGCTGAAAATTTGAATCAAGAAATTGTGTAGAGTTGTTTTTTTTAATTATCGTTTTTGTTGTCGGTACTAATTTTTTTGCTGAAAATGGAATTTCAGTACTGAAAACTAGTACACTTGATATACAAGACATTTTACTAATTTTTCTACTAACTTATTTTTTGAGTGTACTAATTCTATTAATATTACAGAAAACCCAACAAATAACCGAAACCGCGAATAAACGAAAATTAAAAAAAAAACCAAAACCGGGGTTTCAGCATTTTCTCGCAAACTCTACAAAATATATGGTATTTGAAAAAAAGAATTATTTATTCAAAGGACAAAAGGAACAATTTTTGACAAGCGAATTAAGGAATAAGAAGGTCTATGGGGCTAACTTTTTGACCCATAACTATTATTTAAATGCAGATCACGAAAATAGAAGAAAAATAATAAAATCTCTTCGGCCAAAATTGTATGCTCGTCAAGTGGCAGTTATTTTTGACAAGCGAAATGAGGGGCAAGGAGGGCCTTCGAAAGTCACTTCCTTTTGACATATGTACCTATTATTAGGTCAGAAATCACGAATATTATAAAAAATTCAAACCTGCTTCTTCGGAAAAAGTTAAATAATTAATCGTAAATTCAATAAAAATGGAAAAAAAATCCCAGCAAAAAAAATTGGAAGTAATGCTGTACAAACTACTTCTTTCACTGCTTCACAAGTATCCGTTAGTGTATTTTTACTGCTTTCTAGAAATAATTCTGAACAACTTAAAAAAATCACTTCTTTCATTGCTTCCAAAATATCCGTTAGTATAATTCTATAGCTTTTTTAGAATTATTTCTGAATAACATGCAAAAAATCGCTTAAGTATTGCTTCTAAAGCATAATTGCTCCAAAAGTGATCCTAGAAAGTGATTTTAGTATCATTTGGTATTTCTAAACAGATGATCGTGGCTCCGATTCTTGGAGGGACCAGTACCTATATTTTTAACTTTTTTTTTTAAATCTTTTTTTACACCACTACGTGGACAGGTTAAAATAAGTTTGTGCTGATGTTTGTAACACCAAAAAATATTGGACCCAGACCTACCTTTTAGTACACCACCGATCGACTCAGAATCGCTTTTTGTTTCGATTTAACGATGTCTGTCTGTCCATCCGTCCGTTTGTCTGTCTGTCCATGCATTCTTGTGCGCACTCTACAGGTCGCAAATATTAAGATATTTTGATGAAATTTAGTACAGTTACGGACAAAAAATATGTAGGTTCACTAATATTTTTCATACATTTCTTTATATTTTGGGCAATTTGTAAGTAAGACTGCGAATATATTTTGGCGAAAATTATTGCTAATATATCGCGTTTTAAAAATGCTGATTTGCCAACACTTCAAAAATATATTGAATTCGGTACATAAAGTTGTGAATGGCAGCTGACAAAACAATAGGGTCAATATTAAAAACATTAAACAATTTTCGTTTTACATCAAAAATATTAGTGAAAATATTTTTGTGTTAATTTTGTAATCTTTATAAATTTAATAAAAAAAAACATACAACATTTAGGAAATATGTGCCGTGGTAAGCATTGTTAGGAGGACGAAAGATTAATCATTAAAAGGCTGAAAAGTGAAGGTCAAAGCCAACGGCAAATAGCGAAATCTATGATTTCCCAGAATTTTGTTCATAATGCTTTTTTAGCTCCAAAACCACAAAAGTAGATAAACATATAAAACTGGTATCTAGTCGAGACCCTTTCAAGTCTGCTGCGGCAATTAAAACAGAATTGGGAGTCAGAATTTCTGCTAGTAGAACAAAATCTATTCGGGAGATCTTTAAGGAAAGTGCCAATGCTAACAAAAAGACATTGTCGAAATCGACTATTAAGGATTGGCCCTGTTCATGGAAAAAGTAGCGCAATGTGTTTTGGTCGGACGAATCTAAAATTAATTTAATTGAAAACGATGGTAAAACATGTGAATGCTACTTAAGTGGCAGTTCCAACAGGATAACGACCCAAAACACACTTCGGGTCTCGCAAAAAAAATGGATTTTAGATACACGATTGTGAGATGTGATGTTTTCTTTTAAAGTTGCAAATATTTTCAATACTAATAGGTTTACTTAGATAAAAAAAAAATTGCAATTATACTGTTACCCAAATTATCTATATATATAAAAGAGTTCCGTGAGTGACTGACGATCAACGCCCAGCCTAAACCACTGAACCTAGGAACTGAAAATTTGGCATAAATGTTCCTCCTCCAGCGTAAACCCCCACTAAGACGGGCCAAGACCCTTTTAGCCATAAAGCTGAAAAACCACAAACTTTCTTGAATTTTGGACAGGGACGTTGTACAACTTGGGGCTCAAAGGGCGAAAAGTGCCCCTTAGGTGTCATTTCACTATCGTGTGTCGTTAAAATAATTAGGCTCCTGTTTTGTTTTTGAAAAAAACTGGTCATGTGGCAAATGATTTCTCAGATCTTGTGATATATTAAAAAAATTAGACTTCATTAACAAATATCGCGACTGTATTGCCATGTTGGATTGCTTATACATATGTATAATGATTTTAATTTAAAGGCCAAGAGCCTAATAAACTTATTTATAAATGATATAAAGTTCTTTTTTGCATTTTGAAATTTTATATATTCTTTTAAAGATGTGTACACTGTAGAGTACAAGGGTAGTGGAAGAGTTAAAAAACCAACTATCGAAAAGTTGTGTATTTCGTAATAGCTGTTTAAAGAAGTTATTTTTAATTCCATAATAAACAATAGTTATTTTTTTAGTTATTTAAAAAATAAAAAAAGTTGTTGAGTTTTTTAAAATTCTTGTTTAGTTCATATTTGCTATTATTGATATATTTTTCCCTTCACTTTACATGAACAGGCCGACGGACATTCTGAGTTGACCCGGGCCCTCCACCGTAGAATGAAGTGAAGTTTTAGAATGGTGTAGGGCAGGGCTGGCAAAACTATGACACGTGTGTCAGTAGTGACACGCGAGTGGATTTTAGGTGGCACGTGACGTTTTGTTGGATATTTTCAAAAAATTTAAACTATTAGAAGGCCGGCAAAAAATTCAGTTATTTCGTTACAAAAATGTGTGATTTAACTCCATAATGGTGAAATTTTGCATAGAACTTGTAAATCGTCTTTTAAAATTAATAAAACTCTGTATTGCCATCATATTTTGTTTAAAGAAATATGGTTCATAAAGAACTCCCAAATTCGATTATCAGAAAATTCTGGGAAAATCTCTAAAATTCTAGATTGAAAGAAGTTTCGATGAGAAAATGCCTCATAATTGGAGAAATAAAAAGTAGCAGAAAATTGCACAAAAATGGAAAACAACTTGTAATAAAATTCGATCTAAAAAATTAAGTTTTTTTAAAGGGAAAATAGATCCTACGAAATGACCCTCAATAAAATAAAAGCTGAAAATAAGTTTCACAATGAAATAACCCCCTCTGTCGGAATTTGAAATTCGGTTTTGATCGTGTTTCGGTGAGCCATTTCATCTGAAATAGAAATTTCTCTATTCAAATCAATAATATGCGCTTTTTATTCATTCCCTACGGGGAATGATGAGTCAATTGCCCTCCAAGGACCTATCCGGTGACCGGTCAACCGAAGGCATATTACTAAATTATTACAAATATGAACCAAAGGGAATGAATTAATTTTCTAAGTATTTTCTGATTCGTTACTTTCACTGTTCCTTTTAAAAAAAATTGACCGATACCAAAATCAAAAATAAAATTCACGGCATATGTTTTAAAATATTTTTTTATTTATTTTGACCTTTATTTTTTTACGATTTGCTTATTTTAGCTCTTATTTTAAATTTTTATAATTTTTTGCTAAAAAATTTTAAGTTTTGTATTTTCAACGTTTTTTAATGTTAAAGCTGTTTTAGTTTTAACAATTGGTATTTCATTTAATTTTCTTTTTAATTAAGGGCAATTTTTAAAATTTTTATTTATATTATCAGAGTTTTTGAGGTAATTTGCTAATTTTTAATTGATTTTTTTAATTTAATTCTGGCCAACGCAAAAAACGAGTCAACTGCCATTAAAGGACCTATCCTGTGACCAGTCAATCGGGGGCATACTGAAGGCACTTCCACTATATTTGTCTGTGTGTTAGTGTTGTTTTCTTTTCTATTTTTTTCTTTTCCATTTTTTTTATTTGCTTGTAGTGTTTGTTTTTTCTTTTTCTTTTTTATTTGAACAGAAACGAAAAATATATAACTTTACCATCAGCCAGCCATCACGCATAAGCAACATTAGCTCAGACGGTAGAGCGTTTGCCTTACAAGCAGGAGGTTGTGTTATCGAGCCTTACTTCGACGCCAAGTGGATTATTTTTAATTCTTAATTTTTTATTAGTTTATTTGAAAAGCTATTTTTAGACACACCACCTTACTGTCACAGGGTGTTTAAACTGTGGCAATTGGTCATTTCCAATGACAACGCCATGTTAAAGTGATATGTCTATTTCAAACAAAAAGACCGATCAACGACCGGTCTCCGCCCCCTTGGGACATATCCTGAGTGTCCCTCTCCCCGTAGGGTTATTATGATAATAAAACCCGCGCGATTTGTTTTAACAAAATCAAATTTTTGCCCGAAGCACATTTTTCATTTAGTTTCTTATGTACTTAAATATTTAATGGCGCCCAATAATTTAACTTTTTTTTTTAACTAAATGAAATAACCACCAAAAAAAAATAAAAGGCTATACTGTTGAAACTGTTTTAATTTTATTTCATTGAGGATTTTTTCATAATTAAATAATCTCAATGTTTAAAGATTAAATAAACCCACAAAAATTAAATTACCGTCAAACATTTTTACGTCATTTCTTGGATGTTATTTGATTTTTCCCTTTGGGTTATTTCATGGGGGTTATCCGTAGTGCTGATAAATATGTACATCTGCGATGATATGTTTAAGAGAAATTTTCTAAATTTTAAAAATTTTTAAAAAAGGACTTTTAAAAGACAACTAAAATTAAAGTGGCACGCAAGAAATTTTTCCAACAAAAAATTTGTCCGTTTCTGGCACGCAGCGAAAAAAGTCTCGCCACCCCTGGTGTAGGGCATAAAACTTATTGCGTTTATAACTTTTAAACTGCAAAACTAAATTTGCTTATTTCCAATAACAAATATTTGACAACAATTTTTACCATTTTGGGTGAAAATAAATAAAAATAATTCAACAATTTTCTGTATTTATTAGCTGTAAATCAATAATTTTTTTATTATTCTTACTTATGAACACATAAATAGTAAAAGAAAATTTTGTAAATTGTCTTTCTATTAAGTAAATATTCAAGAATAACTTTTGTGCAGTTTTGTAATTTGTTAAATATGCATAATTAAAACGTTTAAAAACTTTTTTTTAAAGTATCTACATAATATTATTTCTTAAAATAACTTAATTTTTAACAATGACTTGACAAAAAAATTATGATTCTTAAGAACAACTTCTGATTATGCAGTATTCACGTAATAGTATCTATCTACTTAAAATTGCTGAAAATAACATTATAATTAACCTTAAGTATTGAAGTTATTACGCCTCATAAGAAAAACAAAATTATAATCATTAAAGGCTATTATAATTCCCAAAAGAAAACATTTCCAAGTGTTCCTTTATATGATATTTATGTTATTGAAACTCCTAGTGATCATAAATCAATAATTTCGTGTCAAAAACACATTAAGAACAATGAGTGTTGAGTGGAAACTATAAAATTTGAATTTATTAAGGAATACTATTTAGGTTAACCCATTATTGTTTTCCACTTAGACAAAGAAGGTGTTAAATTTAGGAACACAAAAATAAAAACTAACATAAATGATGCTTAAAGCGTTATGCTTAAATTAAGAAAAGGTATTTTTAGGAAACATGTTCCTAAAATACCAGAGAATATCATAAATATCGCAATGACGATGACGACGATGTGCAACCATACGAAAAACATAAATTTTAAAATGTTTAAAATTCAGTAGCAGCAGGCAGATAGACAGACAGACAGGCAGACATAAACGAACTTCATACATAGTTACAACAATATTCACAAATAATTACAGTAAAAATTATTAAGGGGTTTTACTTTTTAAAGACAAGATAAACATGACCTCAACCCCTACAACCACCACATAAACCCCGACCCCTTTACTTTTACTTTTTGTTGTTGTTGTTAATACACATATTTGTTTAAATATTTATTGTATTTTTAACAAATAGTATGTTTGTATCGAACTAATATAGATCAGGTATGGAAAAGTTGACTTTTTTGTACATATTGCAATATTTATGTCCTCTCACAACATAGGAAATAAATTAAATTCCGCTAAAATTTCGATTTCTTTTGCGCTCAAGGGGTACACAGAAAAAATAATTAACCTAAAATATCCAATTAAACATACATATGATAAAATAAAAACAGTTTTTACTCAAATATTTAATTGAATCAATTAATATTTTAATTGTTTCAATTAATCGCATACAATTTTTAGTAATTAATAGTATCATTTGGGTGATAGGTGCGAAATCAATTAAAATTTTAATTAATATAATCAATTTCGTAATTAAAACTCGTTTTTAGTTTTTTCTGTGTACAATTGTTCGAAACATTTTTATGAACGATAATTACGATATGCAATAATTTGTATGCACATTCACACTAATACCCTTAATATGATACCTATAAAACTAAGATTGCTTTGAAATAAAGAATAATAATAATAAGTACATCGAAAAAATTCCTCAGTAACTGCCCTACGGGGAATGAGGAGACAATTGCCCTCCAAGGACCTATCCCGTGACCGGTCAACCGAAGGCATATTACTAAATTAGTACAAATATGAGCAAAAGAAAATGAATTAATTTTCTAAGTATTTTCTGAACCGTTATTTTCACTGTTGCTTTTAAAAAAACTTGACCGATACCGAAATAAAAAACAAAATTCGCGGCATATTTTTAAAAATATTTTTTATTTATTTTACTCTTTTATTTATTTTTAACTTTATTTTTTCACGATTTGCTTATTTTAGCTCTTATTTTAAATTTCTATAATGTTTTGGTAAGAAATTTTAAGTTTTGTATTTTCAACGTTTTTTAATGTTAAAGCTGTTTTAGTTTTAACAATTGGTATTTCATTTAACTTTTCTTTTTAACTTAAGGGGAATTTTTTAAATTTTTATTTATATTATCACAGTTTTTGAGGTAAATTTCTAAATTTTAATTGATTTTTTAATTTAATTATGGCCAACGCAAAAAACAAGTCAACTGCCATTAAGGGACCTATCCCGTGACTGGTCAATCGGGGGCATACTGAAGGCACTTCCACTATATGTGTGTGTGTGTTAATGTTGTTTTCTTTTCTATTTTTTTATTATCCATGTTTTTTTTATTTGCTGTGTGTGTGTTTGTTTTTTCTTTCTCTTTTTTTATTTGAACAGAAACGAAAAATATATAACTTAACCATCAGCCAGCCATCACGCATAAGCAACATTAGCTCAGACGGTAGAGCATTTGCCTTACAAGCAGAAGGTTGTGTTATCGAGCCCTACTTCGACGCCAAGTAGATTATTTTTAATTCTTAATTTTTTATTAGTTCATTTGAAAAGCTATTTTTAGACACACCACCTTACTTCCACAATGTGTCTAAACTGTGGCAATTGGTCATTTCCAATGACAACGCCATGTTAAAGTGATATGTCTCTTTCAAATAAAAAGACCAATCAACGACCGGTCTCCGCCCCCTTGGGACCTATCCTGCGTGTCATCTGGGACCGGTCCCTTTCCCCGTAGGGTGGGTACTAAATTTTCAACTGAGTCTCAGGTGAAATACTTCTTACTGAGCCTCAGTTGTTTGAATTAATTAAAATTAACCAATTTTTATAAATGAAAAATTAACTGAGATCTCAGTTGCTGGCAACCTAATTGTAAGTTAAAATAAATAAATATAGAATTTTAATAATAAACAACCAAAAGCCACCAAAAAGAATAAAAAATTCCTGTAATTTAAAAACTTTTATTTTATTGTATGAAGAATTTAAATAAAACTGAATTGGTTTTGTAATTTTTGGTTATTATACTTTCTTGTTCTTGCCAGAGCGCCAATCGGTTATATTTTTGGTCCACCACATGCACAATTTCTTTGAGATTCTTTTTATATTATCTAAAAAAAATTAAAACTTTTGTTATACACATTTAAATTACAGCTTAAAAATAAGTTTTTACCTTTTTTTGGAATATCCTTTTCAATTTTCAAATTTATTATTGAAAAATTTAGATGATATTTTCCTTAAGGCCAAATATGCGTTTTTGTTTTAAATCTCAAGTGAAAATGAAATGAACTTCAAATTTGTTTACTTTTAAATTTCACAAATATTTGACAATTTCAAATTCAATTATTTGTATATACAGGGTAACGGAAAATAATTGTATTTAACCAATCTCAGTTAATTTATTTTTTTCGGTTTTAACTGAGAAATTCTCTGAGTAACTGAAAAATTTTATCGGTGTACCAATAAAGATTGAAAAATCTGCCATTTTGATCGATATATTAAATTAATTTCAAATGTGGTCAGAAATCATGAATTATTAAAAAAAAAAAATGCACCACAAAAAGGGTTTTAAAGCACTGTCAATGAAAATTTTTAAAGTGGTTTATGTTTAGTTTGGTTTGCTATTTCATCAAGAATAGACTAACAATAAGAACTGACGAAGTCCGATTTTTAAATCAATTTTGTTATCACTTAAGATTATGTCCTTCAAGATTTCTCCATAAATTTTGAATCACACACTGAGAGAATTATCCTTCATGTTATTAATGATATAATTTCATAGAATTTTTTTCGTAGAACCAATGAAGAATTTCATTATGTAGATAATATTTAATTAATATTATGAAATTTTTCATAACTTTTCTTTCATAAAATTTCATAATTTCATTAAAAAAATTTATTAAATTTCATAAATTAGATCTACATAAATTTAATGAAAATGTTCTTTAACAGTATTTAGTTTTTTTTAATTTTTTTTATAAAAAATCGTCATATCCTGAGAGAATAATCTTTTATAATTTTTATTTTTTTTAATTAATTTTTTATTATTAATTTTGGACTATGAAATTTTTTTTTTAAATCATATTAATTTTTTCGAAACTTTTTTTTTATGAAACTTTTTAATTTAATGAATTCTTTCTTTAGATATATTTTTTACATCCGTGAAATATGCTACGATTTTATTACGCCTTTTGCAGTTGCTTAGTACTTTATATTTATCCACTCCAGCTTAGCAACGACAACAACCAACTATAATAAATAATAGTAAATGAAATTGCTTCAGATTTTATGAAGCTCTTCATTGGCTGCATGATTTATTCATTGGACGAGTGGCCTATTAATTTTATGAAGAGTTTCATTAATTTTATGAACTTTTCATAAACATTGACTTTAATGAAACCTGTTTCATAGATTCTACACGCTGAAAAAAATCGCCCTGCAGGAAACATATTTGCTGGTGATATATATATGTTTGGAAGAACTGTCAAAATATATTTGCCGTGTTTTTAATATATGTTTGCCAGCAAATATAATATTTTTGCCTATAAACATATGTATTTTTGAATCATATGAAATATATCTACTCGCAAATATATAAATGTTTGCAGGCAAACATATATATATTTATCATTATTATATTTGCACTCCACAAACATAATAATGATAAAATGCAAATATATTTTTGTTTAAGTGGGAAAATATGACTAACATTCAAACATTACAGTGTTTGTCTGGAGATATACGTATTATAACGATAAAAATAAAATAATTGGAAACTTGAGGTGTGTTGAGGTGTATAGTAGTTTATAAACATATATTTAATTGCCTGTAAATGTATCCAACAATCTCTTTTTTCTGCGTGTATGAAAAGTTTCAATGGACGATTTCCAGTGACAATTTTCATTGAAACTATGAAGAAATTCATTACTGAAGTGATGATAATTCTCTCAGTGCAATTTTATATACTTTGGGAATATGAAATAAAATAATAAATTGATAATCGATATCCAAATATTCGGGTTTTTTATGATTTCGCAAAAAACACAAAATATAATTTTGATTTTTTTTCCAGCCAGTCTGCACAAAAAAAAAATATTTTTTTATATTTAAGCTATAATTCAAAATTAATTAGATCACCATTGCAGGAAGGATAACGTTATCCTGACAATTTTTCATAAAATATAACTTTTTTTCGTCTTTTCCTTAATAACTTCTAAAATAATGGTAAAATTTTTTAACTCAAAATTTTATTAAAAACTAGAGTTCATATAGATAACATTTTTGGTAGAATAAAATTGCCCCAGTGAAATAGTTCCATGATACTGGAAGCTAAACTGAACAATTTTGAAAAAAAAATATTTCCATTGAAATTAATTAGTGATATCGCGAAAACCATTCCTCTATATGAAATTTAAATTTCATATTCGTAATTATCGCCAAAATATTTAATACATTTCATGTATCGCGTCCTATAATATTAAATTTGATTTTTTTTTTTTTATTTGAAAATTTTACATTTTTGTTCAGACGTACAACCGCAAATCATATTTGCGAACATTCCTTGATCGAGAGAACACCCTTCTCTCATATCCTTAACTTTATCGCCATTTAGGGATCTTAAGATTAAAACTTTTTTAACTTTATTTTGATAGCATAATCTTTATATATTGCGCATGTCGTAGCCCAGGGTTACCACTTATTCGAAAGTCGACGATAACGAACACCTCTTCATTAAAATATATATATAATCCTTTAGTTCCTAGGAGGGCATTATTATTTGTAAATTTGAGCTAAAACTATCAGCAATTTCCCATGCAAATATGCTTTTCGAAAAAAATAATAATAGAATAATAAAAAAAAAAAATGGGCATGTTTTGTATACCGGCAGATGCGTCTACAGAGCTTTCATTTCATATCCAATTTGTCTATTTTTCTTTCTAGTAATAGCATATAAAGTAAATTAAAAAAATATGAAAAATTAGATAATTTTTAACCCCTGAACAAGAGATTAGGCCGCTATAGAGAAATATATTGGTTTCTTCTCTATCATATACCCACCCATTAACCCATTTCATATCAAGCATGGATTCCGTTAGAATTTTTTGACAAAACTTGGTAGGTTGTTTCGTAGTAAGCATTTTTTGTAACAACTTACGGGTATATTTTGTCCATTTTTAAAAAGGGGCCAAAAAGAGTTAAAGAGTAAGAGTAAGTTAATCCCGTACTTATTCAGATTTGGCGCTCAAATGTCCAACAAACCTGTGTTTTAGGGGGAATATAAGAAACAAATTTGACAGCACTGCTGCAGTTCCCTGGCACTGTGAGTATCTGCCCTACGGGAAATTTTAACAAACTGTCACCGATCTGGCCCCTTTATATGAAATAGACTGGTCACTTTTACATGGCGTTGTCATAGGATGTGGAAATTGACCCCTTGCGACATGTCACAAGACAAATCCCAGGACAGGTCCCTGAAATTGAGAGTTCAGTAACCTGTCCTAGGATTTGTCTTGTGACATGTCACAAGGGGTCAATTTCCACCTCCTTTGACAACGCAATGTAAAAGTGACCAGTCTATTTCATATAAAGGGGTCAGTTCGGTGACAGTTTGTTAAAATTTCCCGTAGGGTGGATTGGACTTAAGTATTGCTTTAAAACAACGGCACTGTAAAATGGGTTAATTTTGTCCCCTCTATCACATTAAAATTTCTGCAAAAGCTGTGGGACTTCTTTTTGTTGGTAATCTAGATATTTTCTACAGGGTTGTATACCGTCACAGTTTTTTTTCCTAAAATATACCGAATTTTCACAATCCAATTTTTCTTTTAAAATAATATTATCTTGTCATTTATTTTAAATTGTTAATAAATTAACTGACAATTGATTTTTCTTTTATTTTAATCCTTAATATACAGGGTTTCGCAAAAGTAATGTGATAATGTGAATTGCATACCATTTTGTTAGAAATGAAAAAATGAGTTCGGTTTTCACAAAAAGTTTATGTGAAGATGTTAAATTTATTATATTAAGTTGAAAAAATTATATCGGTCAAATGACCACCTCCCGAGTTGATGCACATTTGTGCTAGTTTTACGAGCATTTTGCATTATTGCTCGCAAAACATCACCAAACAGTCACTTTGAGGGGATGCAATGGCTCTTCTTTTATTCCATGTGGGTTCTCTGTGCGCCAGAAACGCATATTTTGTTTGTCAACATAACCACTTAAGTCGAAATGGGCTTCATTGCTCATGATTTTATGATCTTTGCGTTAAAACAACAGACCGAAAATTGGTCAAATAAGCAGTAACAGTAATTCCACGTTCTTCAGGTGTGTATCGCTCCATTGCTTGTTGTCAAATAATTCTCTATCTGTCTACTAGAGGCCAGTATGAATGTTTTGCAAGCCATTCACAAAACATTTTCTTATACAACACCAAAAATTTTTTTTTTGTTTTCTGTTTTATTTATTTTTTTTTTTTGTAATGATCTGAATTTTAACATCTTGTAAATAACTACAAATAAGTAAAATGGTCAATTTTTGTTATATTTAGTTTTAAAAATCGTCAAATCTCTCATCAGCGCATGCAAGAGAATGTCTTGTAAGACATTCATTCAGCCCTCTACTGTCTACAACATAGATATCAAAGCACAATGACATTTGACGCCATTTGCAAAAATTAAAGCACTTTCACATTATGACATTACTTTTGCGCCACCCTGTACTACAAGAAAAATTTCCGTTTTTTTTGTATTTTTGTTTATTGAATGAATGGTAGAAAAATATTAAAATATGTATGTATTTCTTTGTAATTTTACTATTTATTGAATTGAAAGCAACATCACCAATTTACTCTTAAATAATCATTCAAATGCAAGCATTTTCTTTAGAAAAACTATTTTAGGATTTCATACCGTTTCAAGAAAAAATTACCAGAAGTTGTGAATTTTTTCATTCAAAAATTTAATTGAATTTTTCTTGTAAATTTTGTGTGTTTTTCAGCGAAGCACAGTGAGTAACGAAAAAAGTAATTTTTTTTAAACTGCTTGGTACAAAATTGCTAATACCATTTCCCAGCCCTGAAGATGAAGTAAGAGGGAACGCGATTTAATAATAATGCTTGTCAAACTGTTTAAAGCTATAAATTATATATATTGTGACATTTTTTCTGTTCGTATGTAGATATTTTTTCCATTTTCATAAATTAACTAAAATGTTGTCATATGTAATTAACTTTAAAACGGCATTTTTATTTCAAACACACGAAAAGTGCTAATGAACCATTTAAAATAAACAATTTAACAACAGTTTCTTTATCTTATTCGTGTATTTTTTTTTGTTTTCTTTTCCAGTTTAATCAAGATTTATACTCATCATCTGGTGTACAATTGGCATCGTCCAGTGCATCGGGCAGTTCACATTCACCCTGCAGTCCTATATTACCGCCATCGGTGAGTGCGAATGCTGCGGCTGCTGCTGTTGCGGCAGCGCATAATACAGCAGCGGCAGTTGTGGCTGCCGCTGCTCAAACTGCAAATCAGGCCTCATCTTCCTCTAGTTTAAGTGCAAATTTACCTTTGAGTGCGGGCAGTAGTGGTAGTAGTGGAGGCGGCGGTGTAGTGGGCACAAATGTTACGGGAGCTGTTCACGGTAGTGCGGGTGCTAGTCTGATGGGCAGCAGTATCGGCAATACTCTACATAGTAGAACACATACCAAAGAAGAAGATTTAAGTTCGGTACCACGTAATGATGCTGAAGGTAGGTAATATTTCGACTAATTGAAATTTTTTATAATTAATAAATCTTATAAAGCGGTAATTTCAATAGAAACTTAAAAATGTATTGTGAATCAGTGTTGGTTTTGTACAGGGTACCTGGGTAGTAGAAATGCGGCGTAAGTAGGCATATAAACAATCTTGTTGTCAGTTGCTATTGGTAAGGTTTGGCATATACGACCCAGGGGTATGGCATCACCAAAAACAAAAGTTATGACGACATCGTTATCACTAGATGGCACTTTGTTCAAAAAATTGACAATTTTATTTTTTTATTTAAATTGAAATAATAACAAACAAAAAACCAAATAAAAAAATGAATTCTCAAATTTTATTATTTGAACATGTTTTGCACTTGATTTTTTCTTATTTTGCGCACTTTCAGCAATTTTTGAGTTTTTAAATATAGGCTCAGCTGATACTAAATTGATACTAAATAGTTGCTCAGGTGATATTAAATTTCAGCGCCCTCTACCGGTGAGTAGTGTAAGTTTTGATTTCCTATCTCTATAATTAATAGTCTCTGATACGACCTAAATGCTAAATTCAATAATCGACTTTTCAAAGTTTTTTTAAGTTTTTAAGATTACCAGCTAAAATCAAATATTGCTTTTCAAATGGAATTCCTATTGTTTTTGCAATACTACGAAAGAATATTAAAAAGATTTTATAATTTTGCAAACAAAAATAGTGTACTGTGAACTTAATTCGTAAATGCCGAACAAACTTAACTAATTGTCTTTTGAATATGGATTGGATAAACCTTGCAGTGCACAAATTTGTCAAAAATGTGTCATGGCGGCCATAATAAACTGATTCGGACTACCCTTTACCATGTTTTTATAAAATATTTAATTTTATTGCCAAGTAATGACAATCAATCACCGTGGCTGGTGAAACGAGGATATACCACTCAATTCAGGACTTGTCACAGGACTGGCATAATTGACTATTGCTGTGATTTAAGTAGTGTCATTTGTACTTAAAGGGCAGTCCCCCCCCGTGACTGGTGAAACGAGGACACATCAGTTAACTGGATAAGTATGTAATAGAAAACCACAAAATTAAAACTACTCTTTGGAAACTGTTTTATATTTCTAAAAGTTTTACATTAACCCATTTTTAATCGCTTACCGATAGCGTACAAATTTAGCCCTGTTTATGTATTGCGAAAATGGTCTAAACGAAAGCAAAGTAACGAAAATTTGTTTTTGTTTCCCATTTATTTTTGACGAAAGTAATTGTCAATTGCTATCGTTTAGAGTATTTTCGTAATAGATAAACAGGCCCTTATTTTTCGAAATTCATAAATATAATAATAAATATTGGTCGGTTTCCCAATAACCAATTTTTTTAATTAGCTGCGCCCTTCTGTGGTATTGACAACAATAAAATTTCAAAAATTCAATTATTATTTTTTGATAAGACAAATCTCTGGCAAAAATTGCAAAAACATAAACAGGGTAAAAAATGCTAATTTTTTCAAGACCAGAAAAAAAAACAAGACTAAATTACGACATAAATGGATGCTTCACTTGCAAAATCGATTAACTAAATTTTCTGAACTTTATAAAAAACTGTGAAATATTCAAAACAAATTTCTCTGATAAGAAATATTAACACTACTAAATTACAAAATCTATAATTTAACGGGAATTTCAAAAAAAAAACAGTATATAATATTCTCTCAAATTTTCTGAACTTTATAAAAAACTGTGAAATATTCAAAACAAATTTCTCTGATAAGAAATATTAACACTACTAAATTACAAAATCTATAATTTAACGGGAATTTCAAAAAAAAAACAGTATATAATATTCTCTCATTTTTCTAAGACTCATTAATTTTTCTATATGGAGTAAATCGATTTGGCAAGTGAATCATTCAAATAATAGATTACAGATTAAATAAATCTGAATAAAAACCTTAATAATTTAAAAACTTTTATTCAGCTGTGAAATTTTCGAAAATCATAATTAATGTTTATTTAATCTTTTAACGGACATGTTTTTATTTATTTTATTGATGATTTGCTAAAATCATAACTTCATGCAAAATAATTTTGCCGACTAAAAACAGAAAATTCTTGTTAAATTAGAAAAATCTAACAATCTGTCTTTCTGAAATCAGCAGAGGTATATGCTTAATATTTTATGTTAGTTGATTTAAAAAAACTAATAGTCACTAAATATTTCTAATGATAATCATCTTAATTTTTGCATTAAAAATTCAAAAATTGTTTTTTCGGACTTTCTATATTTTCATATATTTAGTTAGAATATTCTTTTCTTTGTAGAAGAATATTCTAACTAAATATATTTCTAATGATTTCAGCATAGTAGTTTGTATTTGTATTCAATTAATTTTAGCCAAATATAACTAAAAATTTGCAGTGTTTTAGTAAAAACTTTTAGTTAAAAAGTTTCTTCAGAGGTAAATTGTTATTTGCAATTTGCTTAAATTTAACTCATAAGTATAGTTTTAATCGCGGAACCTTTTTTGATAATTTTTAGTAGCTTTTTCTGCTATTTTTACATACTTATTTCTATGAGTGTAGTTTCTGTTTAAAGCCAGATTCACAGTGCTGTAGTACTCCACTGTGAGTGAATTTTGTTCCTTTCTTTTTTGCACTTACATATTTTTTGTATCATGTTATCTCTATTTTACACACTGCACTCTGCAGCGTGGAGTACTCCAACATTGCAAATCCGGCTTAATTTGTTTATTTCTTCATACTACAAGAAATAATAAGTACAATTATAATGAATTATTTTAATTTGTAGGATTTATTTCAGCTATTTATGTTTAAAATTAAAAATATGATGAAACAAGAAAATCCCGAAACCCCGAAAAATCCCGTAATCCCGATAAATAAATTTCAATTTTCAAAATCCCGAATCCCGGGATTTGTAAAAACCAGTGCCGTTCGGCATCCCTATCCCCAACCCAAGGCAACATCAATTTATGAAGAATAATAATATGTATGAGTTTTTTCTATCCCTCATACATATCGCAGCGTCCTCCTTTGGTGTTCCCGTAGCACTTAACTCCACCGAAGTAAAATAATATAACAGGGCTATGAACTAAAAGCGGCCCTATGTTCCACTGGGAGTTAAAGGATTAAATATATGAACTAAAATGCTTAAACCAAGTTCGCCAACTCTTCATGAGATGGCGCACAATAACTGTTCTAAGAATCAACATCTCGGGTTGCCATATTTGAAGCCCTTCATCTTTCACCACCTTTCTTATTCTCTATCACATTTCCAAAGGAAGCAACACGTTAATTAATAGGAAGAATTTCTTGTGTTGCTTCTCGTTAAAAAAAAAAAAAAAAAAAAAAAAAAAAAAAAAAAAAAACGATAAAAATACTGGACATAATATTGCAAATGTATGGGGAACTTAAGAGCAAAAATCACTTTCTCGCAATTAACTCACAATTATCGATTCCCTAAATTAAATTTAACCACACAAATATTTAAAGCTTTTAAAAAATATTTAACACATTTTTTTCTCTTTTTTTTAATAAATCACTGAGCAAATCCAAATAAATCTTAATTTTTTTCAATCAGTCAAATATTATTTTTTTTTTTTTGCAAATCAGCGTACCACTCAATCACCACACACACACACACACAACAGACAATTTTATGCGTTGGGTTTTAAGCAGACAGACTGATATTGACAATTCATACGGGCAGTGGAAGCAGTCAGCAGCAGTGGATGTAGTGGAAGTAGTAAGTAGCAGTACTAGTTTAAAATGCTTGGAATGTCGTTTTGTTTAATATGGTGTCGAAGTCCATCTAAATGTTTAGCATTTCTGACAACAAGTAGCTATAAATGAATATATTTCTTTTTACGATTTACCACAAAAAAATTTAAATAAATTGTGGCATGTATAGTAAACAAAACCAAAGAGCAGATGAACACATAAATAAAACACACTTTAACATTAAAAAAAAAAAGAAAAAACAAAACAAAATTAACAGATATTATAGATAAATTTACTACATTCGACGACAAAGGCAGCAACAAACACTGCTGCTGCTATTGCCACTTATTTAAACTCCTTCGCACGAACGCGCGCGTCACTAATTAATTTGCAAATTTTTTAGATAGTTTGGCGGCAAACGATGAACGACATTTATTTACTACGAATCCAACAGAGTTGACTGCTACAAAGTATGTATCAGTGGCATGCCTGAGCACATTCCAAGCGAATTCTTTTGTGATATTAAATACAGCCAGCAACTATAACAGCAACAAAATAATAATATTTATTATTAAATTTTGCAATAAAAAATGTTGCCATATTTTTTATACACTCAAAATAAGAAGTCAGTAAAACAAGCTATAAAATTACTAGATTTTAATGCTTTGATGCTGGCTATTTTTCAAACAAACTTATGGAAACGTTGACCTATGATACCAAGCGGAGGTATTCGGAACTAAAGTTAAAACTTTGTCTTGCTGCAACCAGGTCCCGAATGGCTTTATATTAAGTTTTAGGATTTTTGGAATTTTATCCAGTATACACAGACATAATTTATTATTATTATTTTTTGTAACTTTTAAATTTTATTTTTAAAAAAATTTTATATTAAAAATTACAATTTACAAACAAAAAAATTGTTCGAAATCGAATTTCAATTTGAACAAAGGTGTTTGTATTTACAAATTACATTGTTGGTTCCTTCTTTTTTTCCTGTGTACGGGTGATGAGGTAAAACAAAAAACTAGAATAGAAGAAATGCAACTACGATGTAATTTGAGTAGTAAACAAAAGCGGTTCATCACCGTCTGAGTTCCGAATCAACAACGAAAAAAAAAAAAATACAGTGAAACATTCTGAATATTTTTGCTGTTCTGTGACCGACATCCGAATTATTTTTTTCATTCTATTATATAGTTTTTTGAAACAATTGTTACACAGAACCAAATTTGTTCATAAATAGTATGAACAGTAGAGCACCCATATGTGCAAAAGTGTTATTTTTGCAGCTCCCCGCTCATTTTCGGATAGGTTGAGAGTAAAAAAGAAGATATGTGCAAAAATTGTGTTTCTGCGATGTAAACCGGCCAGGCCGTTTACATTTATGTCCTCAAAATGACCCTAAAAAAGGCCCATGGATTTATTCATCTATAACTCTTAAACTAGAAGTTTCTGGTGATTAAGATACATAGCTGTTGTTTACACAATGAAAAAGCAAACATTTTCTTTATACAAACTTTTAACCCTCCCATGACCGTTAGTGGTGTTTTAAGCAGTAAACATAAAATTTTTTGTCAAAACTAAACTTTGAATGTCGCTCACATTTTGGAGACTTGTAAATGCGTATACTCTTCATCATATAATAGGAAATTTAGCATAGATTAAAAGCAAAATAAGTTTTTTTTAATATTTCGTCCATTCCATGACAGAAAGCCTAAAAACTGGTGAGTTATAGATTTTTTACATATGTGCACTAAGGAGCCATGTGAACCTTCCATTTTGGGTATAGGATGTGGTCAGCGAACTTATGTAAAACACTACGAAGTACAGTTTTGTGGAACTAGTTAACCCTCTAACTGTTCAATTAAAGGGACTTTTTTGGCCCCGTTTTTAAAAGGGACAAAAAGACCCACAAGCTGAAGAGTTAGAAGGTTAAAATGTTCCACAGAATTGTTTCACATAGTATTTTAAATGAAATAGAAGATTCACATGGTTTCCTCCTAAAATTTAGGTTTGTGGGCATTTGAGCGGCAATTGTGTATAACTACGAAATTAACCCTAAAACAAATTTTAAGTTTTGACTTATTTCTGGCATTGAATTTAAATTTTCAACCTTGATGTCTTCGGAGACTTATAGTAGAATTTCATGACAAATATTTTTGTGGAACATATTAACCCTCTAACTCCTCAATTAATGGTACTATTTGACCCTTTTCAAAAGGGCCACAAACGACCCGTAAGTTGAAAAGTTACAGGATTAAAATGTTCCGGAAAAATATTTGTCATAAAATTCTACTATAAGTCTCTGAAGACATCAAAGTTTAAAATTGAGGTTCAATGCCAGAAATAAGTCAGAATTTAAAATATGTATGTGGCAGGTCAATAAGGAAGGTCAATATGTCTACACAAATAGCAAACAGTCTGTAAAAAATTTATTTAAAACTACTAAAAATTAGTTAAAAATGATGTTGCAGAAAAAATTGCTAAAATGAGCAGATTATTTTTGCTATACATTAGTAAGATAGAAACAGCAAAAATAAAACTATTAAATATACAGAATTTTAGTTATATTTGAGTTTGAGTAAAAAATTTTGAAAATAACAAATTAACCTGTTAAAATCAGCCTAAAAAATTACAAAAAATTCAAATTTTCGAGGTTTTTTATTAAATAGAAATAAAAATTGAGCCTTTTGAAAACAGCAGTTTACAATTTTTTTTTAGCAAATATTTCTGTTAATTGAGAAGATAAACTGCTATTTTGCATTCAACTAAATTTATTTTAAAAATAAAAAAATTTTTGTAGATATAACAGTTTGTTTTTACTATTTTTAGTCTACTAATATTTAGCAAAATTTTCTGCAGATTCTATAGTACAATTTGTCATTTTCAATTAACTAAAAATTTCAGCAGTTTTTTCTACATCATTTTTAACTAATTTTTTGTTGTTTTTTCTGCTACTTTTACAGATTTATTTCTATGAGCGTAGAAATCAAAAATTTGGCGCCGGTTAAATAAGAATGCAGGAAATTTTTAAGGCGCTATGCTCCTTATAGAAACCAGAATTTAAAAAAAAACCTTAAAAATTAACGCGTAAAAAAGATCGATTTTTCGACAAAAACTTGTCCAAACCTCAAGAAAAACATTTTTTTTTTGGAAAAACTGCTATCGCCATCGTTTTTAACGTACAATTCACCTTGAAAAGGTAATATTTAAAAAAAAAATTAAATCAACCGATTTTTTTTATTACCTACTAAAAAAAAACCTTAAAAAGAAAAGTTGAGAAAAAGTCAAAAAAAATTGAAATTTGGGCGCCTCGAAAATGATTTTTTTTTATATGTCGTAGTGGAACTTTTTTTCCTCCTGCCAAAAGCTATCGAAAAACCGATGGCACAATATCGATTGCTAAATCGATCCACCCTAATATACACTCACAATAATTTTACCGTAAAAGTTCAATAGTTATTTAAAAAGTAAATCAGTAAAGTTGTTTAAAAAAAACGTAGACCCTTAAGTGCTTCTTTCGACAACGTGCTTATTCCAACGGACATCACACTGAATTCTCATGCCCCTGGATGATTATAACCTAACCTTCTATTTTGAGTGTACCTACATATGTCTTTAATTCATAGAAATGGATGAACGAAATTATTATAAAATATTAACTTTAATAAAACACATTGTTGTTTTCTTTTGTTTCTAGCTCGTTTAGTCGGTACTCATCATCATAATGAATCTTCGTGTTCCTCGGGTCCTGATTCTCCGCGCCATCATACAATGCATCAAGGTGGGGGAGGAGGAGGCGGGGGACAAGCAAAAGATATGCCCTTGGATACCACGAGTATAAATGCTGGTCAAGGAAGAGCACAATATTTATCAGCCACCTGCGTCGTATTTACAAATTATTCCGGTGATACAGCCAGTGTGGTAGATGAACATTTTTCACGGGCTCTTAATTTTAATAATAAAGAAAGTAAAGGTAGGTGAATTTCAAAAATTATCTTCATCATTATCTTTAACAGATGCTTTGTTAAACATCTTAATTTTGCTGTTGTTGTTATTGTTTTCAAAAAATATATCATCTTCATAAAGATCAAAAGTTTTTAGCTGTCATGTAAATGTCACATAGATTTTTTTCTGGGTGCTGCTGCTTATAAATCCTTTTTGAAGAAATAAAATTACACATATCATTTACTCATTAACAATCTGCGCCTCCCCAGTTAGCGCAGGCTGTATTTTTTTTTATAATTCTAAGAAAAAGTGTCAACATGACATTAAACATGAGCACCTAATGTTGTGGTTGTCATTGTCACTGCGACATCTTAATACGGAGTGTTTAAATGAATGAATCTCTTTATAATTTTTTAATCAAATTTTATGATATTGCACTTACAAATTTATTTTTGATAAATAATTTCAAATGTATAATCGACGCTGCTCTAGCCAAACACGGCATGTGTTTTTAAGAAGCTTTCGTGATATTTTTTAAAGTAGTTTTTATAAATAGAAAATTTGATATTTTCACAGCGTAAACATGGTAATGACATTACCATTAGGTCATTACCGTATAGATTACTAAATAATGATAGGTCGTTACCCTTTACATTACATTAAATTCCAAATAAATGACTTACTTAAAATAAGTTATAGAAGTACTTATATATGTATTGTATTAAAATATTTACTTTCTAGTAGTTTTGCTTTACTTCTTCAATTTGAAAAAGTGCATCTAAAGCATGTCGATTGCTCACCGAAGCTTATCCTGACTATGTTCCATCCATCCAATGAGCAAGAGATGGTTTGCGCCGTTCAGAAGTGGTAATTTTGACACGAAAGACAAAGACCGCCCAGGTCGCCAAAAAAGTTCGAAGATAATGTCGAACTCAAGAAGAACTTACAAAATAAAATCATTGGAGTCATCTAAGCAGCAATTTCAAAACGTTTGCAAGCGGCAGGATTCGTCCAAAAGTAAGGGAATTGGGTACCACACGAGTTGAAGCCGAGAGACGTTGAAAGGCGATTTTACATACATATCTGTTTCAACGCCATTAGAAATTAGTGACGCACATTTTAGCACTACTCTCTTCTCTCCCTTCCAAAAAAGCAGTAAAAGAAGGCAGAGTTTTTGATGTTGTTGGAATTTATTGCTTCTAAGTGGGACATTGCGAACAAAAATCATGTCATATACCCGCAATAAACGAAGTGATACTTTTTACTGCATTTTTGGAAGCAGCTTCTTTTATTGCGGTTATATGACAAGATTTTTGTTCGCAATGTCCCACTTATATATATATATTTGTTCCTTTTACCAGGAGGGTAAGGAGCATAGGGCCGCACTTGTCCCACTTAGAAGCAATAAATTACAAAAAAACAACAGCCTCAAAAACTCGGCCTTCTTTTAGTGCATTTTTGCAAGGGAGAGAAGAAACAAGCGCTATAAACGTGCTTTTTGTACAGCAGTGCTTCTAAAATCATGTCTATTTTTGCAGGGATGTGATACAAGTATCTCCAATATGGGGAAATTTCAAATATGTTGTAGAGAAAATAATTTTAAGGTTGGGGTGTCGGAGATTCTCGGTCATCTTGGTGATTTTGGGGGGTATCTCCAATATGGGGAAATTTCGAATATGTTGTAGAGAAAATAATTTTAAGGTTGGGATGTCGGAGATTCTCGGTCATCTTGGTGATTTTGGGGGGTTAAAAGTTTGGTGGATTAAAAGTTAAAATCAGGGTTTAAAAAAACTGCTGACAGCATCCAAAAATATCCAATATTTGATAATTTTCATGAAAGATATCTAAAAATAGTAAACACGTTGTGATATTTAACAACAGGCTAGCTAATATCAACAGAAATAAATATCTAGCATATATAAATTTTTTGATTTATGGCGGCTATTGAAAAATATCCATCGCTTGGATATTAAACAATATGCTAGATAAAAATAGCTGTCTGTGTACGATATATACGAAAATGATATTTCTGTTGTGTTGTATATTTTTAGCAGCTTTCTCAAAATATATATTTTTCTAAAAATATCTTGCATTGCTAGATATATCTGTTTAAAAATATCTTGCATTGCTAGATATATCTGTTTAAAAATATCTTGCATTGCCAGATATATCTGTTTAAAAATATCTTGCATTGCCAGATATATCTATCTAAAAATATCTTGTTGATTTTGCTGCTATTAGCAGTGAAAATATTCTTGCATTGCTAGATATATCTATCTTGTGAGTATTGGTTTTTGGTGGTTGGATATTTATTTTATACAAATATCTAAAAATATCTTGTTGATTTTGCTGCTATTAGCTACGAAAATATTCTTGCATATTTAGCTGGTGCGTATTGTTTTTCGGTGGTTGGATTTTTTTTAGGCATTTATATAAAAGTATTAATTTTTAGTCTAAATAATGCTGCTATTGAAATGAATTTTAAGTGTGCGTGAATATATCAATAAAAAAACAAGAGGACTTTAATAATTATTATTAGAAATTAGATTTCCATTTAAAAATTTATAATTTATAGAAATAATAAAAAAAATAATAAAAATTCCTTAATAATTATTATAAATTGTACTTAATAAAAAAATAATTTTTTGGTAAATTTTATTTAAAATTAGTACGACTAAAGCCTAGGAGAGTTGTTAAAAATCACTTTTTTTTAACTTTGAAGCGCAATTTTTGAACGTAAGAGCAAATTAAGTTTTTGCTAAGTTCAGATTCAGTATATTTCTACACTAAGAGAATTATGTCGGTAAAATTAACTGCAATTTCATTTAATTTTAAATGCCTTTACAGTTCCCAGTAAAATAGCCCATGAATATCATCACTGCGCCTAAGAAATTAGATATTGTTAACAAAAACTATTTCTGGTGCACCTAAAGTAGGGCTATATTTTGTCTCTTGGCTAAGTTTTATGGAAGTAATTCTTTTATAAATAGAAAGTTTGGAGTTTTGTTTTCATATGTGTAAAAAAATAATTTATAAAAAGTTTCGCGAAAAGCTAAATAAAGGTGTTTTGTTGCTCTCCTCCTTAAAAATGTTACCTGTTTTCTTAGGTTTAGCGACGATATAGTCTATTTGTTGTTATCTTATAATGTCGCCGAATAGCCATATATAATTATATATGTATGCACAGCAGAGAAACAAGCCAGCCGCCGTAAGCCGTTTAAGCCGCCGCCGCCGGTCATTTTTGCCTCAGCCGCCGCCGCCGATTTTTTTCGGCTCAGTTCGGCTGGAAGTATCAATTTTCCAAAATAAAAAAATTAAAAGCAAATGTCATTTTTAAAGCAAATTTTCTTCTTCATCATTTCCTGAACCATCAAGAGTATTTTTTTTTAGTTCAAAAAAAATAAAAGAACCAGTTTTATAGTCAGAGCTAAGAAGGATTTTTGTCATAAATATTTCTTAAGTTGGAAGTTTTGCTTGAAAACTTCTGACAGATTTCGCTGAAATTTGCATATGCACCCATAGTTTTGGATACAAGTTACACAGTGTTACAAAATAAAAAATATGCATATATACTTTTCAAATGACCAAGTGTAGATTGTAGGCAGAGCTTCGAAAGAATTAATTAAATTTTAGCTTAATTCGCACAAAACCGAATTCAGCTTTAGAAATTGAATATATATCATTCCATCAAAACATTCCTTTATAATTAATTCATAGGTTTCATTCCCAAACTTTAATATTAAATAGAATGTATTCTTATGTTGAATACATTCCTTGTGAAATTACAATCAATTTAAATAATTAATTTTTTCATTAATTCTAATCTTTTACAAAATGGCTTATCAAAATTGTCATTTTATTCATTCAGTAAAAGATCTAAGATATGAATATACTAATGATTCTGACAACACTTTAGTTTATAATTACAAATTAAATAAAAATGTGGCTTATTTGAGGGATTTAATATTGATATCATATACAAAACCCATAAAAATAATTAAAAACGCAACATTTGTTTTAATATTTTACAAACCGAATGAAACGTGAAAGATCATTATAAAAAGAATGAATTCATGAAAGAATTCATTCACTATGCATGAAAATTAAAAGAATCAAGCCAGTGAATGAATTCATAAGGAATGGTATAAACGAATGATATATTAGTAAATTTTAATTAAAATTCCAAAAGTCAATTAAAGAATTAATTCATTTGAATCTATGGTCGTAGGTTTAGTTAAGTAGATCACATCACATTTTTCAGAAATTTCAGTACACCTGAAATTATTATCAAAAGACACATTTTTAAGACATTGCGGACGAAAAAAATGTTATTTCTCGGTCGACTTATAAAATTGGGGAGATATTTACATAATCGACGCTTTTCTGAGTACCGAATCCACAAAAAAATTCTAAAGTGAAACATTCCGAATTTTTTTGCTGTTCCGTGATCCACATCCGAGTTATTTTTTTCGTTTTATTTCGTGTAGAAAAAGCTTGATGATAGTGAAACGAATATATATTTTTTAACAACAATTATTATATATTTATTTATTTTAAAATTAGTCAATGAATATTAAAATTTGGTAGAAACAACAAATTTTCGAAATTTTTAATTCCGTGTGATTTTACAAATCAACTCTAATTAAAAAGTTTCGGAACTAAGAACAGGGGTGAATATCTGAATTTTTTCTTCTAAGTTTTTCAACTTTGACATCTTTTCGAGCATAATTTTTTTGGAACCATATTTTTTTCTAGTTTATTCTAAAAACCAAGGTTGGTTACCGTTATCGTTATAATACCGTTTCAAATTAAATACCGTTACCGTTATCGATACCTCTAAAAAAATTCGAAATACCGTTATCGTTACCGATACCATTATTTTTATTGGTAGTTACCGGTATTTTACCGGTATTTATTATTTTATATAAAAATTACAATTTTTTTATTTTATAATCTTGGGTTTTTTTTACAAAAAAAATTTATATATAATAATATTACTTACTAAAACTACCAGTATTGAATTTATAGCTTAAAATCTGTATTTTCAGTACTTAGAATTATAAATATGCCATGTTTTTACTTGTTTCTATATGTTTTTAACATAATTTTTAATACCGGTACGTACCGGTATTGCTGTTTCGGTAATGGTATACCGTTACCGAAACAGTCTTGAATACCGTTACCTAAACAAACGAAATCCGATACCGTTACCCTTATTCGTTTCGGTAACCAACCTTGCTAAAAACACATTTCATTTTGAGTGAAAATAGAGTTTGTTTATTTCTAAGATCCGAATCCACATAAAAAATTCTAAAGTGAAACATTCCGAATTTTTTTGCTGTTCTGTGATCCACATCCGAATTATTTTCTGCGTTTTATTTCGTGTTGGAAAAGCTTGGTGAAAGTAAAACGAATATTTTGTTGCAAAAATTAATATGTTAAAATTTATTTTAAAATTTGTCAGTATGCTAAATTTTGTTGAAACAGTCAATTTCCGATATTTTGAATTTTGTGTGATTTTACAAAACCACTCTAATTAAAAAGTTTCGAAATTCAGAACAGGGGTGATAGTGTCAAAACTCTGTTTTTGAGCGACTTCAAGCACTTAATAATTTGAAATTCAGCAATTTTTCAACCGATTTTGAATATTGTAAAGTTTTTGGAAAGACAAAAATTTTAGCTTTCCAAATATATATAGAATTATTTATTTGTAACTGAAATATGTTGACATTTTTTTTTTTTAAATATTAAAATTAATTTTTAATTTGTATACATTGACGGCTTTTTTACAGTAGCTGTATTTTGTCTCATGCCTATCAACGTTAAGTATTTAAGGCAAATCTACGTTAAACCGATTGTACTACAAAAAAAATTTAACCAGGTTATGTTTATAATTGTTCCGTTGTAATCAAACGTACGTCAGCAAAAGTTTTTAGGAAGTAACGCGAAAGAGTTACGTTAGATGTGAAAATGTATAAACGTTGAGTTTTCAACGTTGATAATTATCCGTGTTGAAAGTTAACGTGCATACGAAAAGTAAGATATTAGTTTTCGTCTTAAACGCGTTTCTATGCACTTTGAGTTTTTTTATGAGTTAACGGATATAGTTAAGTCGAAAATACAGCTATTATTAAACAATTCTTTACTATTGTAATTTATTCTGAAAGTGGGTTTAGTTCTTAGTAAAATCAGATTCTTTTGTTGAAATTAATTGAAAATTGAAAAAGTTATCGTAATTTTTCTAAACATTTAATTTCAGCAACTCGATGTTCTTGTTTGCACAATCATTAAGGTTAATACATATTTTCAATTTTCTTATAAATGCAGAGATTCCATGTTTATAAAAAAATGTATAACTTTGACAATTTTAAAGCGATTAAAGTAGAACTTCCTTTTACCCTGAATAAAGAATAAATTAGATAAAAATTAGTTTTTTTTAAACAAAATATGTCAAAATTAAACAAAATAAGAAAAAATTAAGAAAATCAGTTTTATTTGAAAATATTTCCACACGATTTTGTTGAATATATAAACATATGTATATATTTGGTAAGCCCAACTATCTCTCCTTCTAGCTCCGTTCAAAAACTAAAAATCCTAAATTTGTAATTTTTATCGATGAATTTAACTTAAAATTATTTTTTATTTGATGATTCCAAATTTTTTGCACAATCTTCTACTGCTATATTTTGGAAAAAACCTTAAACATCTTTAAACTACGTGTATAATGTTCCATCAAGCCGATCAAGCCGCCGCCGCCGCCGATTATTTGGTTGCGCCGCCGCCGCCGATTTTTATCCGGCTCAACCTTAATCGCCGCCGCCGCCGCCGATTTTTTGCTTGCGCCGCCGCCGCCGATTATTTTGATCGGCTTGTTTCCCTGATGCACAGCGCATAGTTCGGGGACATAGCCAAAAAAGTACCCAAACTATGCGGTATATTAGTCAAAAATGTCTTCAAATTATTCGCAAGACCTAAACTAACCAAATGTCTCCGGACCGGAGAAAACTGTTCCCGTAGAATGCGCTGTGCATACATTCAACCAAAAAAGTCTATAATGGCTACTGAAAATTTTGCTGTTATTATGGGAAATTTAACTGTTTTGAGTCCAGCAGTATTTTTTTGCTAATTTTAGCAACACATGTCTGCTGATCTGTAGTACAACAAAATTAGTATCAAAATTAGTAGTCGCTACTAAATTTTAGGAAAATTGTTGTAAACTGCAATTTAAAATCGATTTCTTAAAATCAGTTAAAAAACTTACTAATTTTCAATAATTTTAGTACAATGAAATTGGTATAAATAATTAGTTGCAGCTACTAAATTTCAGTAAATTGTTGTAAACTGTAATTCTTTAGGAGCTCTTATGGGGGAAAACATTTTGCTCGTTTAAAAAAATACAAAAATTTCTAGATCTCTTAATTCGCCTAATTTTTAATAATTTGTTTTGTATACATACGTATTTTAATAAAAAAAGCGAAAGAATATTTTTTATGTGTTTAACTTGAGCTTTCTATAGCAGGCACCAGAAAACGTTTTTTTTTTTTTGTTTTTATAAAAAATAAATATCACTAAAGTTCAAAATGGTTTTATTTCTCAATCGAAAACAAAAAATTTCAAATGTACTTTAAAACAAAAATATCCCTCAAGTTGAAATTCGAAAAATATCTTTAGGTATAAATATCAAAGATAAAAAAATTGATAAAAAAAATAAAACTTTTTAAAACGTTTTAAAAAACGTTTTTTTTTTTTGTTTTCCATCTTTGTACTAAGTACAAAAATATGAATAGAATTTTAAAATTTTTGTTTTATTTTTATGGTGGAGATACTATTATGGTTTTTGGTTTGAAATCTGTAGAAAATCATATAATACCCTGGAGTGAACTGTTGAGCGGTATATACATACAAACATATATTGCAAATATTTTTTTTTTGCTAAAATGTTTGCCAATTGACCAGGATTTTGCACTAATATTATTCATTTTCGGAATGAAATCGCTGTATAAGTTTTCTAATTAAATTTTTGCACCATGAAACCTTTTTCGCATTCCGCCATTAATTCGCAATTTTTTAAGTGCAGATTTTTAAAATTTATAACCTAGGGACCATAATACCCATATCTCATACCAAAGTTTGGTAATTAGTTCGCAAAAAAAAATTTCCAAAAAAAATTTGCAAAAAAAAATTTTTTTCCATTAATGTATTCTTTTGCAAAATATAAATTGCTGATTAGGTTTCTTAACTATTTTTTTTGTATCATAAAGGCTTTTTTCGCATTCCGCCAATATTTTGCAATTTTTAGAGTGCGGTTTTTTAAAATTTTTAACCTTAGGACAATAATTCCCACATCTTATGCCGTAGTTTGGTGGTTAGTATGCAAAAAGTTTCGCGAAAAAAAAATCTAGCAAAAAGGAAAATTTTTCCATCAACATATTCTTTTGAAGAATGTAAATCGCTGACTGAGTTTTTTAATTTATTTTTTGTACCATAAAGTTGTTTTTCGCGTTCCGTCATTAGTTTGCAATTTTTTAAGTGGGGTTCTTTAAAATCCATAATCTAGGGACTATAATACATATATCCTATACCAAAATTAGCTAGTTAGATTGCAAAAACAAAAAATCACGACAAAAAATTTTGCAAAATGGAACAGTTTTGCATCAATATATTTGCTTGCAGAATGTTAATCGCTGATTATCATGCTTTGTAGAAGTCTTTTCGGTGGAAATTTTTAATACTTTTTAATAACGCAAAGGTATATATCATTGGATGCAGAAATGTGTCTATATGAATGTTGTTTTAAGAATTTTTACAAAATTTATATGTAATTGTAATCAGAAAAAACTAAAAAAAAAACGTTTTAAAACGTTTTATTTTGTTTTTTCCTCAATACAAAAAAAACGTTTTTTTTTGTTTTTTCCTCAGTACAAAAATAAAAATAATTCTCAACTTTCCTGAAAATATCAGTACGGATATTTTTAAAATTTTGTTTTCGAAAAGAAAACAAGAAATAAAAAAATTGATGAAAACAAAATATCCATCAAGAAAAATAAATTGATTTGTACACAAGTGATTTTTTTTTATTGAGGAAAAAACAAAATAAAACGTTTTAAAAGTATTAATATCGGGTGCCTGTTCAATAGTAAGGAGTGAGATCATAAAAATCTTAACACACATTTTTGCCTATAACTTTGGTTTAAAGCTTCTCATATTTTTTTATATTTTATATTTGATATCATTGACGCAAACTTATGTATCTATATGGGCCAATTTCTCGGATAAAATTTTATAAACCCGGTGAAAAATGCTCATATACGCTCAAACATATTCATATAGGGTTTATGTATGGAGACATATGAACAAATATGGATTTTTTATGAACATATATGGAATTATATGTGATATATTTTGTTGAACAAAATTCTAAAAAACTCTAAACTAAAGTTTTGCAAATTTATAAAAAAAACAAATCCCATTTTTGGCCATACCTGGGACTAGGTTATCATGAGCCAAGAGGGACAAAAATTTATATCTGAATATTAGAAATGAAACTGGAGTATAACATTGTAAATTTTTTAAAGAAATATTTTATTTTTACGATTATCATAATTTATCTAATTTTAACCCTACAATGGTCTGAGGAAATTGCAATTACTAAAACATTTTCCAATCGATTTTGAATTTTTATAAATTACAAGAAAGATAATTCAGTCTAGATTATGATTCTATTTACCTTTTCCAAAAATACGGTTACAAAATACAGAGCGAGTATTTTGAAAGAAATCATTATAAATCGTATTTCAAATTTCAGGGCCGATGCGGCGCGTGTTCCCGTTATCCGATCACCTTAATTTTCTGCATGGTGTATTTTTAAACACAAAGGCACATTTCTAGGGGGGGGGGGGGCGGGTCACAGATCGCCATTTTTTCTCGTCAATATAAGGTAGGTCACCCTAATATACCCTATACCCTAATTAAAGTATATATAAAAATATATGATTATAATGTATACTCAGATAAAAAAGTTAGTAAAAAAAATTTGTAAATAGTTTCCAATCACACTTTACTATTTTTATACTGATTTTTAGTACAACTTTTTTTAGTAATCATTTTTGCTATTCTCTTATTACAAATTACGTATTTTTTTTACTAATTTTCGCTGCTGATTTCAGCAAAACATTTTACTAATTTTTCAAAACCGAGTGCTGAGTAAGAAACGAAATGCTCGTGCGTGAGTAATTTGTTTTTGTTTAGGAGCATGAGTCAAAAATGGCTTACGCACCCATAACATTAACAACACTGAAGCTTTAATACGAAATTCTCTATACTATAACGTACACTTGACTGATTTCTTATATCTTGGTGGTATATCATAATGCTATTAACTTTAAAATTTCAGTGTTGTTAACTTTGTTTTATAATTACTAAATTAAAAGAAAAATTTGTTCATGTTTATTGAACTATCGTGATAAATCTGGATAAAAGTAATGGAAGATTTATCGAAATTATAAGATCTCCAGCAGACCTGGGGTTAATCATTACATTTTGTAATTAATTACACATGCAATTACACAATTACATGTAATTGTAATTGAAAAAAACTTATCTACAATTACATATTCTTTGTAATTGCAATTCAAAAAAGAACAATTACAAGTTATTGAAAATTTTTTTTTATTTATTTCTCATTTTTCGGATATAATTATATCTAATTACATAAAAGATTATATATAATTAAATATAACTTCATATGGCTCCATAACATTTTTTTTTACTTAGGTATTGATATATTCTTAGTCTGGAAATAACGCATAAAAACGTAATAACTGGAGAACCGTTTGCAATTTTGACTCCAAATTTCAAGTACGATGAAGTAATTATACGCTTGTTACAATCGAAAGAAAAAAAGTATTTTTTTTTATTAATTTTTTTTTAGATTTTAGAGTTTGTTTTTACACTTTTTTGGTAATTTCAACAGATTGATTTTAAATTACAGTTTACAACAATTTACTGAAATTTAGTAGCTGCAACTAATTATTTATACCAATTTCATTGTACTAAAATTATTGATAATTAGTAAGTTTTTTAACTGATTCTAGGAAATCGATTTTGAATTGCAGTTTACAACAATTTTGCTAAAATTTAGTAGCGACTACTAATTTTTTCTACTAATTTTGTTGTACTACAGATCAGCAGACATGTGTTGCTAAAATTAGCAGTAGCCATTACAGACTTTTTTGGTTGAGTGTATTCACAGCGCATGCTACGGGAACAGTTTTCTCCGGTCCGGAGACATTTGGTTAGTTTGGGGACTGTCCTCAAATTCTTCCTAGGTCTTGCGAATAGTTTGAAGACATTTTTGACTAATATACCGCATGTCCCAGAACTATGCGCTGTGCATACATATATAATTATATGTGGCTATTCGGCGACATTATAAGATAACAACAAATAGACTATATCGTCGCTAAACCTAAGAAAACAGGTAACATTTTTAAGGAGGAGAGCAACAAAACACCTTTATTTAGCTTTTCGCGAAACTTTTTATAAATTATTTTTTTACACATATGAAAACAAAACTCCAAACTTTCTATTTATAAAAGAATTACTTCCATAAAACTTAGCCAAGAGACAAAATATAGCCCTACTTTAGGTGCACCAGAAATAGTTTTTGTTAACAATATCTAATTTCTTAGGCGCAGTGATGATATTCATGGGCTATTTTACTGGGAACTGTAAAGGCATTTAAAATTAAATGAAATTGCAGTTAATTTTACCGACATAATTCTCTTAGTGTAGAAATATACTGAATCTGAACTTAGCAAAAACTTAATTTGCTCTTACGTTCAAAAATTGCGCTTCAAAGTTAAAAAAAAGTGATTTTTAACAACTCTCCTAGGCTTTAGTCGTACTAATTTTAAATAAAATTTACCAAAAAATTATTTTTTTATTAAGTACAATTTATAATAATTATTAAGGAATTTTTATTATTTTTTTTATTATTTCTATAAATTATAAATTTTTAAATGGAAATCTAATTTCTAATAATAATTATTAAAGTCCTCTTGTTTTTTTATTGATATATTCACGCACACTTAAAATTCATTTCAATAGCAGCATTATTTAGACTAAAAATTAATACTTTTATATAAATGCCTAAAAAAAATCCAACCACCGAAAAACAATACGCACCAGCTAAATATGCAAGAATATTTTCGTAGCTAATAGCAGCAAAATCAACAAGATATTTTTAGATATTTGTATAAAATAAATATCCAACCACCAAAAACCAATACTCACAAGATATATATATCTAGCAATGCAAGAATATTTTCACTGCTAATAGCAGCAAAATCAACAAGATATTTTTAGATAGATATATCTGGCAATGCAAGATATTTTTAAACAGATATATCTGGCAATGCAAGATATTTTTAAACAGATATATCTAGCAATGCAAGATATTTTTAAACAGATATATCTGGCAATGCAAGATATTTTTAGAAAAATATATATTTTGAGAAAGCTGCTAAAAATATACAACACAACAGAAATATCATTTTCGTATATATCGTACACAGACAGCTATTTTTATCTAGCATATTGTTTAATATCCAAGCGTTGGATATTTTTCGATAGCCGCTAGAAATTAATGAAGTGATATTTGCTAGATATTTATCAATGGCTAAAAATATACAACACAACAGAAATATCTCTTTCGTATATATCGTATACAGACAGCTATTTTTATCTAGCGTGTTGTTTAATATCCAAGCTTTGGATATTTTTTCCATAGCCGCTAGAAATCAAAAAACTGATATATGATAGATATTAAACTCTGGTTAAAATGACCCCTTTTCTGTTTTTTCAAGTTGTTTGCCATTTCTTTTGAAGGAACTATATATAACTGTTATATTTTCCGATGGGGATTTTCAAGGGCCTATCACCGGTACTTTTTTTTGTACTTTTTTTGTACTTTCTTTGTACTTGTTTTCAGTGTTGTTAGCTTTCTTTTAAGATCGCTAAAAACAAAGAAAAATTTGGTCATGTTTAAAGTGCTGCAATTTTAAGTCTTAACTTAAGGAAATTTTATAGGATTTCCAAAAATATACAGTTTCTACAGAACCGATCAGTACTGCCTAAATTTTACTATGTAATTTGATGAAAGATTGATATCGCTAATTTTTCGTTAAAAGCCACGCCCACTTAAAACAAGTGACAAAATGAAAAAACAAACATTACGCTTAAATTCTGTACAATTTTCTGAACCATCTCCTTGCCTTTCGTGGCGAATTTAACCACTATTTTGATCTTTAAAAATAATGGCAACAATAATAAAATTAGAAAAAAACTTGAATTGACTTAAATTCGTGTCCACAACTGTATATTTGTTTAATTCGATATCGTTAATTATCATATTTTCATGGAATAGTGAAAATTTTTCAATATGACGAAAATATTATCTCGCAGCCTGATATTTCCGATATCATAATGATATCGTTATTTGATGAAAAAACGTTATCATTAACGAATGTGCATTTTTCTTCACAGTACCTATCACTTATGAATCGTTAATGATATCATTCTCGGACATTCATATCCTCATTGAGTGTTAAAAGTTTCTGACATGCTGCCGAACAAAAAAAGTACCAAAATATGGTAGATTTTCTTTCGCCTATTTTGTCGCTTAAATCCCCGAGATGGGCAAAATAATGAAACAAGTTGATAATAAGGATAATCCAATTTTATCCAATTCGAGGATTTTTATTTGAAGAACCTTTACAGAACCTCTGACAAATTACTAACACAGTGCGTTTGAGCGATATACAGATATTTAGTCGTTAAAAGTTCTGACAAATTTAAAAATTAAGATACCACAAAATGAGACAATTAATGGTAGAAAAACCAAAAATTACACAAATTGATCGTAAAAACTAAGAAATGATTTTTATGATGTGTACTTCGGTATTTTAAAGACAGCATTTACACGACTTATTTAAATTTTATTGCTATTTCTGTATTCTTTTGTTAGTGTAAAATCAAAAAGAACATTTTCAATTAACAACAAAAAGTAGAGGTACGTAGGTACATGTTCGTTACAATACATTTTGTGGTTATGAAGGTGGCGGCTGTTGTAATGGGATGTAATGGGACGACAAATGTGTTTGTTCAAACTGGTGGTGGTATTAGTGTTGACAAAATATAAACGCTTGTATTTTCTGTTAAATATTTATTTAACTTTTGCTTTTCTGTTTTTTTTTTTTTGTTCATTGGCATTTTGTTGTAAAATGTCGACGGAATGCTAAACGCTTGCCAGTTGCTCTGTTCATATGCCAATGGCGAATACCATCACATGCCACTTGGATTCATGGCGGTTTTTAAATGCATTCATTATTCAATTAGCCAGCCAAGCATCCACATTTTACTAACAATATAGATAGAATACTCTGAATTTTATTTAGCCACTATTATTTTAAAAAGATTCATTCGAATATAAATCGAAAGTACAAATAAAATCGTATATAAAAAAACAAAAAAAAACCGATTTAAAACCGATCACCATTTGCTATTTGCCTAAAAATATCTCAAAAATAAAGAAGAAAAAAAAAACACGACCAAGAAGATGATACACAAAATAAGGTATTTGGTATTCGTTGCCGTTTTATGAACGTACTCTGGGGCATTATGTTCTACTACTACTTATCATCAGTGTTTAGAATTCGAAAAACAATTTAATTAGATGCCGCTTTTGAGATACAAATAAAATTCCTTGTGTTTTGTATTTGAACATACCTTTCTATTTTTATATAAGAATATATAAAAAAAAATACAAAAATGTAACAAAAATAAGACACAAAAAAAAACAGAACCGATAATGCAACACATTCGCAGTTGTGTTGATTTTGTTTGTAATACTTCTGCTACATTGATTATTGGGCCAATAATATCAATGATGTAAAGAATTTTCAAAAAAAAAGAAAAAGATATTTTGAGTCAAGAAAATATGTGTAACTTTAAAGGACACTTTTTAAGTTAAAAAGATATTTTACATTTACCAAGGTGGTCTTGGTTAATGGTTAGTTAGAGATATTATCATTTTTAGATCTTTACCTATGATGACCTTTTTTATGATTGCTATTCTAAACGTCCAACAGGTAGATAAGTATAAAGACATCACTTTAAATGATAATAACACAAAGATATAACAAATCGATGGTTATACGCTGACTCCACAAATCTTTTACTATTTTAAGATAAGTACCACAGCCGACTATTGTATCTTACATAAGTCATTTGGCATACTTAAATTATTTTTAAATATGTCAGTTAAGAGTTGTTATCTTATGATCATCGATGCAATTTGAAACAATTGTGAATTTTAAACGTTTATGTAGAAGTTTTTCTCAAAATTCATTGTTCATTATATTAATGTTCTACTGTAATTTTTTCTATTTTCCACATGTTGGTTTGTGGTAATTGATTACTGCTCAAGATTAAGATTAATATTTAGTAACTGCTACCGTTTAATGTATTCCGTGGTTTATTGAATGTGGTGGCATCGTTGAAAGTGAATGTCTTTTTTTTTTCCTTTTTTTTTAGCCTCATTCGCCTAAGGAGGAGTCACAATGACGCACGTTTATTTAGTTGTATTTGTAATTTATGTTAACGTTGTGTGCGTGACATTCATGTGTATTTCGGTTATTCGGTATAAATAATTTTTCTTTTAATGAAAATTCCTTAGCGTCATTTAAAAATAATAAAACGCATTTATACGTGAATAATAAATAAATAAGCATTTTATTAAATGCTTTCAGCAGATGTGAAACTGAATTAAACATAATTTGGATTATGTGAAAGAAGAGTGTTGAAAAAGTTCAACTTTCGATTGCACCCATCGGAAAATCTAATAAATTCTGAAAGAAGGACTAAAGATAAAATGTACCACGGTGTGGTTGAGTCCAAGTTAAATGAAAGGTCAATGCATATGGGGTTTCTCCGGAGAAAATATTAGTTTGCTTTTCTAGAAACATACTTACAAGGAAGGTCTGCTAAAGTGAATCAGTCAGATTTCGATGAAACTTGTATATGTGATAGAGAAGACAGAAAAAATAAGTATGTTCACCTTTTTAGCGACCGAATCTCATGGGGCGGTATCTTCTTTTGGTGTTATCTTCAATCTTTATTAAAAAAATTTCAATACTCGAAAGTGGTAACTACAAATACGAGTATCGTAATCAAATATGACCTTAAATCGAGTTTCTGTATAACCATCCGAATTGGATGGTGGATTGTATTGGTAAACGAATTCTAGACTGTATTTGTTTTCCAAATAAAAGATACAAATTCAAAATTAGACATTAAAATTAATAAGTGGTTGTGGTGTAGTAGGTGAGGAGTTGGCCTAGCACGCCGGATTTCCGGATTCCCGCGTAAGACAAAAATTTAGATGTTTTTTTTTTTTTTAATTAAAATAAAATATTCATATGCATAAATAGTAAATATGGCTAAGAAAATTAAAAGTAGTTGTGGTGCAGTGGGTAAGAGTGTGGACTATTAACCTGAATAGCCGGGTTCAATACCAGAAAAATCAAAAAAAGTTTTTTAATTTCAATAAAATTTTATGGAACATAATAATATTTATGTGGAACATAATATTGAATTAGACAACCGAATATTGGCTTTCTGGACGAAAAATATAATTTTATATAAAGATAGTTGTCGTAACCGCACGAATTCGATTGGCAACAAATTCGGTGGCCACAACTGAGACTGTTTTCTGGGTGCATTTTCATTCCACTTTCAAAAACCAAAGTGGAATTGATATTTAGAGCGTCTTTAACTCATATTAGCTTTTCGATTGTGCTTCGTACACTCAGCCAAAAAATTTTGTAATGGCTACTGAAAAATTTGCTATTATTACGGGAAATTTAACTGTTTTGAGCCCAGCGGTATTTTTTGCTAATTTTAGCAACACATGTCTGCTGATCTGTAGTACAATGAAATTAGTATAAATAATTAGTTGCAGCTACTAAATTTCACTAAATTGTTGTAAACTGTAATTTAAAATCAATCTGCTGAAATTAGCAAAAAAGTGTACTAAAAAATAAGAAAACAGTAAAATAAAAAAAATAAAAAATTTATAAAAAAAAAAATGTTTTTCTTTGGATTGTAACAAGCGTATAATTACTTCATCGTACTTGAAATTTGGAGTCAAAATTGCAAACGGTTCTCTAGTTATTACTCTTAATGCATTGGAGATATAATCAAATTTTCTGAGCGTTATTCCAAACTAAGAATATATCAATAGTAACAAATATAAACTAAACAAGAATTGTAAAAAATCAAAAAAAAAAAAAATAATTTTTAAATTAGTATATTTTTCTGCTAAATTTAGCCCTCGGTTCTGAAAAATTAGTAAAATGTTTTGCAGCGATAAATAGTAAAAAATCCGTAATTTGTAATAAGAGAATAGCAAAAATGATTACTAAAAAAAATTGTACTAAAAATCAGTATAAAAATAATAATCAGTATAAAAGTAAAGTGCGATTGGAAACTGTTTACAAGTTTTTTTACTAACTTTTTTATCTGAGTGAATGTATAAAAACCCCCTAAGGTACATAAAAACTAATTCCTAAATTCATAAACGCTTTGTAAAATTATAGGAGGTTTATTGAACAAATTTTGTATGAAAATGACGTTTTGTAAACCTGCTATAACTTTACAAAGCATTTATGAATTTAGGGGTTAATTTTTTGTAAGAAAAATTCCGAATTCTAGGAAAATAAAGTTTACTCTATACTGAGAGAATTATCATCACTTCAGTAATGAATTTCTTCATAGTTTCAATGAAAATTGTCTCTGGAACTCGTCCATTGAAACTTTTCATAGAATCTATGAAACATGTTTCATTAAAGTCAATGTTGTATGAAAAGTTCATACAATTAATGAAAATCTTCGTAAAATGTATAAGCCACTCCTACAATGAATAAATCATTCAGCCAATTTATTATTATTTTTTATAGTTGGTTGTTGTCGTTGCTAAGCTGGAGTGGATAAATAAAAAGTATTTAGCAAATGCAAAATATTTAGCAAAGCGTAATAAAATTGTAGCATATTTTACGGATGTACAAAATATATCTAATGAAAGAATTCATTGAATTAAAAAGTTTCATAAAATGTTATAATATGCTTAATTCAATTAATGAAATTCCTATTAATGTTTCAAAAAAATTAATATGATTTATAAATAAATTTCAAAGTCCAAAATTAATAATAAAGTATTAATTAAAAAAAAATAAAATTTATAAAACATAATTCTCTCAGTATGAAAATTAATGCACATCACTAAAACTCGGCCTTATGGTTAAATAAAACTCTTGTATTTGAGAACTAACTGTGTTATTCAAAAACTTTTAAAATAGCCTAATTACTAATTTGGCAAAAAAAATATTCACAAATGATTAATAAAGAAAAAGTTATTAAACGCTTAAAGCAGAGTATAGCCTAAAATATCTTTTTTCATTAAATTTATGAAAATCTAATTTATGAAATTCAATGAATTTTTTTAACGAAATTATGAAATTTTATGAAAAGAAAGTTATGAAGAATTTCATAATATTATATAAATTTTATATACATAATGAAATTCTGCATTGATTCTACGAAAAAAATTCTATGAAATTATATCATTAATATCATGAAGGATGATTATTTCAGTGTAGTATATTTTAATACCTAAAATTAACAAATATGAACCGAATTCTATTTGACGGATATTGAAACAATGCATTTTTGGAATCTTGGGAAATTTTCATTTAATTTAAGTAGTCACACTTACCATTTTGAGCGTCTTTCGGTTATTTTTGGAGCTAGTGGGTCCTAGCGTCCCCGTTCCCCTTAGCACCAAATATAAAAAAAATCGTCTTTTTTAATTCCAGAGGGGGTCATATTTCTTTTTATTTTTTTTAGCGGTGCCTAAAATTTACTAAAATGCGCGAATTATATTTTCTGGAATTTCAAACAAAATGAATATTTGGAATCGTGAGAAAATTTTCTCTAAATTGAGTCGTCACACGTTTTGGTAGTGTTTTTTGGACCTAGCGGGTCCGAGGGCCCCGGCCCTGGCCCCCTTAACATCTTATGGAAAAAAATTATTTTTTAATTCCAGAGGGGGTGATGTATTTTTTTTGAGGGGTGCCCGAAAAAGTTAACTTTTGCCGAAACGACAAACATCTAGATTTTGTTTAAAATTACAGCATTGCACCAAAAACGGTTTCATTTTATTTAGGCTTAGAAAAAACGCATCAGCGCAAAAAATTGAAAATAAAAAAATTAAACATTATTTTTACGTTCAACATTCAATCGTGCACAGAATCATCTCTCATACTCATTCAAATTTGAGAAAAATTGCAAAAAGGATGGATGGATGGATAGATTAGTTTATATGATGTGCTGTGTTGGCACCCCTGCCATCCACCAGTTTTTCGTCGTCATCTTTAAAATGTGTAACCAACAGGCAGCAGCAGCAGCAGCACACATGCATAAACATCATCCCATAAAAATTGTACTAAAAACAAGTTAAGGAATGTTGTCATCATTGTTGGATGATATTTAGTATGTTTCGTTTGTATTTACTCCTTGTCGACGATGTCGTCGTTTGTGCTTGATGTTTAATAATGTCTGTAGTGATAATTTTTTGGGAGCTAGAGGTAGAGAAGAGCAGAGGGCGTACAAATGTTGTGTGCCCTTAAACGCATTCCTTTAATGCACTGCTCTGCACTTTTTCTGCTATTTTTTGTTTGTTTATTGTATTGTATTTGTACAAAGAGGCTTTCCAACTACTTGTGTTTGTACTTTAGAAATTTTCAATGGAGTTCTGAATTATTTTGTTATAATTCAGTTTTTTTATTCCTTGAGTTCCCCTTTATATTTTTGTAAGAAATGAACGTGAAATTCTTAAGTACTCGTTAGTAAAGGCACACTTTTCACATGTTGGCAAATTTTCGTATTCTTTTTTTTTTGCCCTGTTCTGTCCTGTTTTGATTTGATTTGGTTTTGGCTTGGTGGAAGTGGAAACTTGTTGGCAGATTGTTTTTTGCAACAAGCCATAACGTAACGGTACAACTGTTACAAGGCATTAGTTCTTAATCAGGCGGTTTCTTTTTTGTTGACTTTTTCGTTGATGACTCATTTTATTTTATTCATTAAAATAATGTAACGAACAGCAAGAATAAATAATAGTGTCATGTTCTATTACAGAATCAACTACACCTATGTCAACTCGTAATTTCCCACCTTCATTTTGGAATAGCAATTATGTGCATCCCGTAACAGCCACGACACATCCCCAGGTAATTTGAATGAGAAATGAAAAATTAATTTAAAATTAAAGTAAAATTAATCATTTCTTTGGTTTTCGTTAAAGATGAGTGATTTATATTCATCTGATGGTGGTTATGCAACAGATCCTTGGGTACCCCATGCAGCGGCTCATTATGGCACTTATGCTCATGCTGCCCATGCACATGCCGCTCATGCCCATGCTTATCATCATAATATGGCTCAATATGGCAGCCTTTTACGTTTGCCCCAACAGTATGGCCACAGTTCAAGGTAAATACAACGTATTTAATGCCTGGCGCTTAAAACAGTAGATGTTAATCTGGAAATGTGTATTTTTATTACATTTTTTATTTTTAATTTTGTTTCGTTTTTGGTTGTTTTTGCAGACTGCATCATGATCAACAGACCGCCCATGCGTTAGAAAGTGCTGCTGCTTATTCCAGTTACCCCACAATGGCTGGTAAGTCTCTTTTTCTGTTGTTATTGTTGTTGATTAAAATTTTCAATTCATAACTGAACGTGTGTGTTGGTATTACTCTGGCAACCGCCATAGTTACGAAAAGTTGACCCTTGAGTTATATGTATGTGATATTAGGAAAGCTTTAACACTAAACATACCAGGAAAAAACGAATACATATTTATTCCATGAGCGTTCTAAAGACCCACCGTTTAGTGTCTTCTTAACTTTTAAACCGATTCAATGGAACTCTAGTTCCAAAGCCCGTTTCACAAACTTAAACGTAAGGTTTGACTGACAGAGAATCAGTTATAGGACTAGTTGCATCAACTAATGCTAATGAAATTTCATAGCCAATGAAGAAATGCCAAGTATGGTGACTATAATATAAACGAATTGGTCAGAATAGTATCAAAAACCTGCGAAATGCACAGTGAAGCAGATTGAAAATGTACGCACTACTCTTTACCAGATTTAAACAAAATTTTGCACACAAGCAACAAGCTTAACTTCCAAAGTTAGGCTCAATTGCTTTAAAAATAGCTGACTTAGGATGGAGTGTTTAAAGTATAGTTTACATTATTATATTTTGTTGGTAGTCATACGATTTTTTTTAGCAGTCATAAATAATATATCTTATCAGATTTCTTATTTTTAGACTGTTTCAAAAATTGGTTCTCTCTCATAATTTGATTGCGCACACAAAGATATTTCTTTTGTGTAATATCTCTCACATTTAAAGTCTTTACGATCACAAATATCGCACAAAAAGTCAAAGATTGGCGATATTTCAAACTGGATGTTGCTCAAATGTTCCACCATAACTCAACTCCTTTAAGAGTAACAACGCTCATCTTTGTAACTTAAGCTTGCCTAGGTGACGGCTGCATGTGTATAAATGTGAATCCGCTTCACCGGTAAAAACTAGCAAATATATTTCTAATCTACTCCACTGTGCATTTCAAGGGTTTTCGATACTGTTCTTACCAGAGTACCGATTCCGAATGATTTGTGAAACTGTGAAAAATATTTTTCACTCATTTAAAAATAATGATAGCAAATGATAGTTGTTATCACTTCACCGCTTGCAAACTATTCAGAATCGGTAGTCTGTTCGTTAATGCTTGTGATCGGATGTATTCTAAAAAACGAATCCACATAAAATCATGTATTGCTCTTTCGTGGTATAAAATTTTTGAATAAATCACACCAATTCGGAAAGGAGAACTTGAGGCCTAACTCATAGACCAACTTTAGGGCGCCAGACCCCTCTAGAAAAGCAAAAGTTTGACGTCTAATATTTCAATATCCGAAAAAAGCCGAAAAACCCGACAAATTCACGATCGCCAATTTGGATTCAGATTGAAAATTGTCGAATCGATATTTACGCAACGCACCAATTCGGAAACCAGAATATCTGACTTACCAGAGAGCATTTAGCCCGGAACCTACATTCATTATAATATCGGAGAAATCGGAATTTCTACTCTTTATACGCGTGTTTATGGAATTATGTCCCACACTATGTAGTTTAGGGTATACTGACTTTGTGCTACTACCAAAAATATATTTCACTAAATTTTAGCACCATTTATTATAAATCCCTTCCCAGAATATGTCCCAAATCAAACTGCGGTGTAGGATTGCATATAGTCGGCATCAGGGATGATAAAGTTAGTACTATAGTAATTTTTGTGGTACTATTGGAACTTCAAAAGTACTATGGTACTCCTCTGACTCATTTAGTACAATTTACACATTTTTCGATTTTTTAATTTTTTCAACTTTTTAAATTTTCAGAGATATTATTTTGTTTATAGCGAACACATCAAATATCGGAGTTTTAAATAAAAAATACTTATGTTGAAAATATTTAAAATATTGGATATTACTATTGAAAACTCAAGTTAAACACATAAAAAATGTTCTTTCGCATTTTTTTTTTATTAAAATATGTATGTTTACAAAAAAAAAAAAAAAATATTAAAAATTAGGAGATTTACGAAATCTAGAAATTTTTGTATTTTTTGAAACGAGCAAACTGTTTCTGAATGATTAAATACTTAAAACCTATTTCAAAGAATCGAATGAATTCTTAATGCACCTAATGCAGTCATTAAATTCATTTGATTCGATTGTCAATCAATTTGTTCATTCGAAAATATTCTTATGACATTACAAGGTGGTATAGACATGTAAATAACTTTAAAATAATATTCGCTTTAAAACGAAGTCGAATACAATATTCAGGGACTTTAAATTCTGAACCCTAGACTTACAGAAATAAAACTGTTAAAATAGCAGAAAAAGCTACTAAAATTAAGCAAAAATTACCTTATAAAAGACACTGATGAGCTTAGCCGATTTTTTTTTTTATATATTTTGTATATTTAACTTTTAGTTCATTGAAAATAACAAATTATACTGTAAAGTCTGCAGAAAATATTAATATTAATATTAATAGAGTAAAAATAGCAAAAATAAACTGTTATATCTAGAAAATTTTTGTTACTTTTAAGTTAAATTTAGTTAAATGAAAATAGAAGTCTATCCCGTTAAAATCAACGGAAATGGTTGCTAAAAATAGTAAACTGCTGATTTTCGAAGACTAGATTTTTATTCGTACTAAAAGAAATAGAAAAAAAGCTTTCTAGATTTAAAATTTTTGGTGATTTTTAGCCTACTAATTATTATTTATTACTAATTTCACTAAAATTTTGTATATGTATTTAATATTTTGGTTTTTGCTGTTCTTATATTACTAATATTTTACAAAAGTAATCTGATAGAATTTTTATGCAACGTAATTTTTAACTAATTTTTAATAGTTTTAACTAAAATGTTTACGTGTTTCTATTGTTGTATGAGTTAGATATAACAGAACTCTTTATTTTTATGAGTTTTTATTTGTTAATTTATAATGATAAACAAATTAAATGAAAAAAAATTTTTGGTACTATAAAGGTCGAAAAAGTACTATTTTTTAAGCTGGTTAGTACTATTTTAAAAATCCCATTTATCATCCCTGGTCGGCATATATATTTGTTCCTTTTACTCCTGCAAGGAGCATAGGGCATGACCGACTTTAATTTTTTCGCTTGTTGTTGCAAAATTTTTTACGCTTTTGTAAATGTCAAAAGTTAAATTGTTTGCTCTCACGAATACATATGCATGACGAATACAACCATGTTATTTATGCTTCTATGTTTATACTGTGATATAATCTATACAATTCTTAGCTTGATAAAATTAAAAAAATGTAGATACGTACGATTTCCGTGAAAATTGCAATAAAAAAATCACTAATTTAAATTTATATATATTTTTTTAAATTTTTTTCTAGGTCTAGAAGCCCAAGTTCAAGAGTCCTCTAAGGATTTATATTGGTTTTAAGAATTTATCCAAATGAAACAGGTTTAAATGTAAAAAGCATGATGACAGGCCGGAAATTCCCTCTTACAAAGTTTATTTGGACATAGTTAAAAAACGTAGTTAAAACAAAAGTAAATAATTAATGAATTTATTGCAAAAAAACAAACAAATATAAAGTATTTCAATGGATTGTACTTAAGTGAATATTTTAAATTATATATACTATATAAAAAAAATCAAAAAATGTGCAACAATTTAAAATTAAGTTAAAACCAATTATCAGGTTTTTCTTTTTTTGTTTTGTTTAAATGTTTAGCTTAAGAATAATTTAAATGATTTTTGCAAAACAAAATTCATGAAGCAACAAACCCCAGCCCAAGAAATTATATTTTAAAAATTCTGTATTTTATATATTTAAAAACAAATTAAACAAAATAAAAATGTAATTTAAATTATAAATTAATTATTTGAATAGTCTTACTTATAAAAACAGAAACAATAAAATATTGTATGTAGTTTAGTTATGATGACTTTTAAAAATTGAATCCTAAGTTTAATTAAAAAAAATTATAAAAAAAAAATTAATTTTAAAACAAAAAGACAAAACTTAATAATAAAAAAAAAATGTCGCAAATATTAAATAATTTGAGTTTTATTTGTAAATGCTTCTCTGTATTTCATATTACATCACTCCATTCCTTCTTATTCATTTATACCAATTATGAATGAATCTTATCAAATTAAATCTATTCATCCTAAAGAGAACTAATTCCCATTTGATTGTTTATACACTTAAACATTAACATCATTAATACAGGCGCCTAACTCCTGACAGACTAAATGATTATTTATTATCTTTAGTTTGAGTTTTTTTTTTAAAGCTGTGCTTCATTTTCAGTTTTCAAAGATGCATAATTAATGGAAACTGTAAACAAGATTGCCAGATACTATAAAGTCGAATCATAATGATTATTTTTTCAATTCCAATCTTAACAGTAGTCTTTAAGACTTAAATGGGCAAAAGAAAATTAGGGCTCCATTTATTGTTTTATATTTATCGTATATTGAAAACAAAATCGCTAAAATACAGGAAACAGATTTGTTAAATTAAAGTTTTTTTTATATATATTTGTTATTTTTTCTCGTTTAGTATTTAACCCGTTCATGCCCAACTAGGAAAGCCGGTAACCCTACAATTGCTAAAATAAATAAACAACTAGTACATTTTAAAAAATTAGTACTTAAAATCAGGGATCGTAACGGTTAGGACTTTTATCATAAAAGTCAGATTAAAAAAGTTATTTTTTGACTTTTATTTTTTTTGAGCAAAAATAAAAGTTATTTTTTGACTCTTATTTTTTTGAGCAAAAATGAAAGTTATTTTTTGACTTTTATTTTTTCGATCAAAAATAAAAGATATTTTTTGACTTTTGTTTTTTCGATCAGAAATAAAAGTTATATTTTGCAAGCGGGGTAACAAAAGAAGCACGATTTTCGTGATTCTTTTTGCGCATATTTGTACTCTTGTTTTGTTGCTTCATTCATATTCGTCTTTTGAGCTGAAAGGGTGTTTTTAGCAAAAAAAATTTAAAAATTTTGCAGCAAAGACCTGATGGAACTTTTACTTATAAAATACCAGCAATACGAAAATCTTTATAAAGTAAGAGAAAATTAAACAGGTTGTGCAAAATTTTTATTTTTTAGTTACGAATAAATAACTAAAGAAGATTGGCCAATTAACCGTCAAAAAAAGTCAAGAGTTGTTGTAAGCAAAAAGTCACCATGTAAATAGACATGACTTTTGGAAGCAACTTTAAAAGGGAATGGAGAAAAAAACCTGTAATTAATTGCGTCGTCTAAATTGGCTCTAAAGTATTTAGAAATGCCTTAAATATTGCCATACAAGTTTTCTCAATATCGTTACCAATTCCCCAAAATCGTAAAATAGTAGGGTATATATAGACCTTAGTCCTTAACTGTAATTGTTATTATAAAATTTTTTAAATCGAATGAAGAAAATCGAATGTCATTCCCAAATTGCTCAATCAAATGATACAAAATCGAGTGATCGATTGAATTCAAAAATTGTCAATCGAATCAGTAAGAAATCGAATGAATTCCTAACTATTGACTTAAATGATTGACAAAATCGAATGAGATAAATTGATTAAAGGAAGTCCCTGCGAATGGTTAAAAATTAATTCAATCGATATAGAAGGAAAGCGAATTTTATTTTTAGGGACTTGATTCAAAAAAGAATTCATTCTCCGAAGCTCTGGTTGATGTAATCGAAGATTTTTTAATTATCTTCATAACACAATACTAAAAATCCTCAGTACTTCAACTAATTTTAAGTGTTCATTTTCAAAATTATTTAAAACTAATTTTTAAGAACCCATTTGTTAAATTGTACCCAATTTATTGTTAAATTTTACACATTTTATTGTTAAAATATAATATTTTCATGTTTCTAATATTCCCCAGTAGGCAAATGGCGTCATCAGTGTTTCCGAAGTTTTAAAGATGCAGGTATTTCTTCCCCACCCGAAGACTAAGACTAAGAACCAACTAGGACTTTTAACTGTCATATTAGTTGTTGTTTCCCATAAAAAATTTCCCATAGGCAATCGAGCCTAGTAGAGATAAAGCAAAATAGACGAAAATTTCGACTAACTATAATATAACACCACCGTAAAAAGGTTATAAGTTTTTAAAAATACAAACAAAATTACAGCTTGACTAATATTGTTCTTAAATTTATATTTGTCCAATTTAACAAAAATATTTAAATTAACAAATCGCTTCTAAAGCACCGTAAGTTGTTTGAGTTGCACGTGGAGTATAAAAAAAATTATTTTTCACGACAATCCGTTTCACGTGAAAATTGTGTAGAGTTTGTTTTCACGCAAATTTAATGTACAAGACTAATATTTTTCTTGGGAAAAAGTGACATTTTGTGTTTATTGTGATTGTGTCTTTGTTATAAAATTATTCCTTTGTTAAGCACCGTAAGTTGTTTGAGTTTCACGTGAAAATACTGTTATACTCCATATAAAAAAATGATTTTTCACGACATTCAGTTTCACACAAATTTTTTATTATTTTTCTTGGGAAAAAGTGACATTTTGTGTTTATTTTGATTGTGTTTTTGTTACAAAATTAAAAAATTGTTCATTTGTTAAAATTAAATTGCAATTTGAGGCATTTAAAGTTGGAGTGAAATTTTTACACGTGAAAAACAACTTACGGTGCTTAAGCCAAAAAAAAAACAGGAATACATTTTGTTAAATTCAATTAATTTTTCTGCGGAGCCAATAGACATTTAATTTTGAGTGTAGTTAAGCGAAAATATGTCGGCAAAAATAAGTAGGTACCCTAATGTTCAATATTGTACATTAGGCCGGATCGAATTCAGGCTATGGATAAATTTATTGAAAAGTTTCAGCCAAATCGGTATCCATCATCTACGAGTAAATCTCTCTATACGAAGAGAAATTTCTTGGACGAGCTTTATTGAAATTTTTAATTAATATAACGAGGGTTTTTTCACAAAGTGAATGAAAATTTTCTTAAATGTTATGAAAATTTAATTTATGAAGCTATTTTTAGTAAAACTTTTGAACAGTGTTATAGTTTTGTGAAAAATACCCAGTGTAGAAAATCATTACCAGATATGTGGTTATGTAACTACATACTTGGTAATGGTAACTACCCTACGGGAAATTTTAACAAACTGTCACCGAACTGGCCCCTTTATATGAAATAGACTGGTCACTTTTACATGGCGTTGTCATAGGAGGTGGAAATTGACCCCTTGTGACATGTCACAAGACAAATCCCAGGACAGGTCCCTGAAATTGAGAGTTCAGTAACCTGTCCTAGGATTTGTCTTGTGACATGTCACAAGGGGTCAATTTCCACCTCCTATGACAACGCCATGTAAAAGTGACCAGTCTATTTCATATAAAGGGGCCAGTTCGGTGACAGTTTGTTAAAATTTCCCGTAGGGTAGTTACTTTTGTTATTACATTTCTTATTACCTTTATATGGCGATGTTGCGAAAAATAATTACCTATATGCTTACCAGTACTGACAAAAATAATGAGTCTAAAAATAGATTTGGAAAAAAATAAATTGCGGGAACCGAACTTGGGTCTACAGATTGCCAGTCAATAGCTCTACCATCTGAGCTATATCGACATGTAATATTTAATAGATAAAAACATAATTGATCTGCTGCACACAAGTAAGCTTACTCGTCAACATACAAAAAATCAAAAAATATGTGGTTACATATATCCTTACCAGTGTTTAAAAAATATTGAGTCTAAAAATAGATTTCAAAAAATTTTAAAAAATCTAGAAAATTCTTTTCTATTTGAAATAATGATAAAATTAAGTCATTATCAGTAACTCATTATTATATGTTTTAAAATAATGCAGAAGGTAAGTGGGTGTCACTACTGGTAGTCCAAAAAATAATGATATGTCATTACCGTTTCTACACTGGGTATTTTTGCGGTGACACATTTTTGTGGTAAATATTTTAGCTAAGTCACATTTTTATACCATGTTTCAGTCCAAAATGCAACTCTGAATATAATGAGTAGTAGTTCGAAGTATCCAGTACCCAAAAAAAGTACTCGATACCCACTACTCATATTTTTACCAGTACTAGTGTACATCTAAAATTCTGACATTATAGTCCAAAGGTAAAATTTTTTAAAATCGAAATTTTTTCACGAAAACTATTTTTTATTCTCTCTCATTAAATAAATTCCAATCGGACAAAGTTTAAGATCCCAAGGTTAAAACTCAATTAACAATTCTTAATTGTGGAGACCGTAAATTTATTCCGATCGAAATAAGCGTTTTTTTTTCTCTGAAACTCCGATTTGGCTGAAATGTTTCAAAGATACTCCCAGAAAACAGATTCGGTGCTGACAACCCCATTTGTTGCCAATCGAATGGTTCAGATGCATCAAATGAATTTTTCGTTTGCGGCTACCGAATTATTCTTGATACAACTGAAATTCCGTTGTCACAGTCAAATTAGTCTTATCTCAATTGGTTTTCTGTTGCCACAACTGAAAAATTCGGCTACCACAACCGAACCATGCGATTGACTACAAATGGGGTTATCAGAACTGAATCTGTTTTCTGGGTGTATTTTTTACATCTATCCACAACTTATTAGAGTATACACCTGCAGGGCATTCGATCCACGCTATTGTAAATTTCTGTTGTTACGTTTCAAATAACACATCTTGATATGTGTGTGGTTCTGTTTTTCGATTTTATTTTTTCCAATCCAGATATGAACGATGTTTTTTCCTCCGTTGTGTTGGGATCATAATGGAAAGCTTAACTGATCCAGTAGTTGTGTTGAACGTTTAAGCTTAAACTTTAAAACATTTGTTCGTTTCGTTGAAACTCATGAATTAAACAAGCAAATTTGCTGCAGAGATGACCGTATAGGCTTTAGGCTATATTGGAAGAAAACAAGATATTCTATGTTTGAAAACTATAGATAGAAGAAATAACAAACAAATCAGGTAACTGAACAGATAAGGAGTGATATAGAAAAAATCTTAACACACTTTTTCACTTATAACACCGTACGCCAAAAGCTTGCATCCATTATTAAATCCAATATAAATCTCAAAGTATGTTAGCTCCCGTGCCTTTCAGTTTTTTTTTTTTTGTTCACACAAAAAAAATGTTTAACCAAAAGTATATAATAACACTATGCGATAGTCAAAATCGAGATGGGATGAAACCAACGGGAAATGTTATATCGGTCAAAAACAAGTTTATGTGTCCCGGCGTTTCGCTGTGTCACCCCTAGGAATCGAGATATATCTTTTTTTTGACATAACTCGAGAACCACTAGTCCGATTTTGCTCAAACAATTTTAAGAAAATTAAAAATTACAATTCCTTTAATCTGTTCATATAACGTTTTTCTATATACTCAACAGTTTTTCCGGTAAAAATAAATGTTTGTTACCGCTACCATAAAAATCAATAACCTTTTGTTTATTACTTTTTTTTAACATTTTAGGCAAAAAATATTTTTTTCTTCATACATTTATTTTTACCGGCAAAACTGTTGAGTATATAGAAAAACGTTATATGAACAGATTAAAGGAATTGTAATTTTTAATTTTTTTAAAATTGTTTGAGCAAAATCGAACTAGTGGTTCTCGAGTTATGTCAAAAAAAAGACCACCAAAGGTCAAATCGATATATCTCGATTCCTAGGGGTGACCCAGCGAAACGCCGGGACACGTATAACTTCTTTTTTACCGATATAACTTTCCCCGGTAGTTTGAACCCTTCCCGATCACTGACACCTACCATTTGTCTCACAGTGTAATTAAAGATTTGCTTAGAATAAAATTTGTTTGAATCGGTTAAATATTTAATTGAAAAAATTGCATTTTTGGGCATTTGGGCCCCTTCTGTACACAGTATTCTTATAGTTTAGCGCGGATTTTTTAAACAGCTATAGGAAAAATCTTGGCTTTTCTTCGTATATTTGTGAAGCATTTCAAAAATGTTTGTTTAAATATTTAAAGTGGTATTCTAGCAAAACAATTCATTTTGGCGGCAATAAATATATAAAACGATGTTAATTGTAAATAAAACAAAAAGTTTTCGGAGAATTATCTTAATATTTGTTATTATGATAGAAGGATCTATGACAATTATGTGTGAAACAAAATATTGGCCAAATGCTCGCCACGGCTTCAGTAGCATACCTCTATCCGATGGTCCATATTTTCAATGACTCTGAGACATAATTCAGGTTCAATGTCGTTAATGTGCCGAATTATCTCATCCTTTAGCTCTTGAATTGTTCTTGGCTTATTGACGTACACTTTTTCTTTTAAATATCCCCAAAGAAAGAAGTCTAACGGTGTCAAATCACATGATCGTGGCGGCCAATTAACATCGCCACGACGTGAGATAACACGGCCATTGAATTTCTCGCGCAAAGATTATACGCTATGCATACATATAGTTACATATAGCCAAATATATAAATATATATAATTATATCAAGTTATATCAAGTAATTTATGAATATATATACACTTTTTTCGTCGGGTAGTATTTGTAACCCCCGCATAGGACAATCGTAATTAATATTAAATTTAATTACTGAGAATTTTTTCTAAAGCTCATTTACAGGAATAAGATCTTGTTTGTTTGTTAATTTTAATTTTAAAAATAAAATAATGGTAAAATTTAATATTTTTCTGCTTTCTTAAACCCTACAACCAAAAACTGGTGGTTTTTAAAAACTTTTATCTTTTAATTTAAAGTTCGTATGGAATCATATTTCATTTCATTCATGCCAAATCCAAAACTAGTAGTTTTCAAATCTTTTTTAGTTTTCGTTTATTAAATTCCATGCAAATATGAAATCGAAAATTAAAAGAAAAACGAACACTACTAGTTTCGGGTTCAGTGTGAATGGGGTATAAGAAGTTATAAAAAATTATTAGTTTTTGGTTAAGCGCGTAAGTTGTTTTTCACGTGAAAAACTTACAATCGAAGTGTAAATGCCTCAAAAGTTACTTTAAATTCGAAAAATTAATATTTCTTTTATTTTATTAGAAAGATCCAATCACAATAAATACAAAATGACACTTTTCACAAGAAAAATAATAGTATTGAACATTAAATTTGCGTGAAAACAAAGTCTACACAATTTTCACGTGAAACTCATTGTAGTGAAAAATTATTTTTTTATGCTTTAAGCACCGTAAGTTGTTTGAGTTTCACGTGAACAAACTGTTATACTCCATATAAAAAAAATGATTTTTCACGACAATCAGTTTCACGTGAAAATTGTGTAGAGTTTGTTTTCACGCAAATTTAATGTTCAAGACTATTATTTTTCTTGGGAAAAAGTGACATTTTGTGTTTATTTTGATTGTGTCTTTGTTATAAAATTAAAAAATTGATAATTTTTATAAATTAAATTGCACTTTGAGGCCTTTAATGTTCGAGTGAAATTTTTCCACGTGAAAAACAACTTACAGTGCTTTAAGTGCAAATGCTGTATTTGAAGAAATTCTGTATAGCTTCCAATACATGCAGTTAATGCTGTTAATAACAGCATATAAAAGCTTTTTGAAACGTTTTTTCTTTATTTCTTTTTTGCAAAATTTATTACTTTTTCGCACTAGCAAGCATGTGACTGACTGTGTCAAGCGGTTCAAAATACATTATTAACATAAGAATTCAATATTTTTCGGACAACCAAGCAAAACAATTGATTGATGGATGAATGAATGAATGCATACAAAAAAAAAAACAAAAAACCATCAAGTGGAATTGTGTTTTTTGCTTCTTTATATGAAACTGACGCGTATGTTGTTGGTTTTCAAAAAGGCACTTGTGCTTTTTGTTATTGCCATCGTCGTCAAGGTGTTCAACAATTCGCAAATGACTGAGTTTATCGCTTTTTAATAAGTTCCTTCCATGTTTACCAGCGAGGAGTAGCAGTGAGCAAATTTGCAGTTTATTTTTGTTTTTTCCTTATTTTGAGTCAGTGAGGAGGAGGGAGTGAGTGGCATATGAGCGTTAAAAAGGGGTTCTTTCTCTAGAGAGACGACCTGTGTCGTTTCTTTTTTTTTTTTTCTTGCGGTGTTTGTATAAAAATGTCAATACAAGTAGGATACACAAATGACAGATGTTGTTGAAAGTTTAAGTGACCACAACTAAAATATATTTATATGCTTCCGACTTTTCTTATTGTGTTTTGCTATACTGTTCAGTTTGTCCAAAGATGAATAAATTTGTGTCGTTTTTTCTTCTTCTTCTTGCAAAATATTGCCTTCTTTCTGATGACACAATGATAATTTAAAACAAATTTATGAGTTGTTTTAAATGAATTCAATTTTGAAGTTTATGTTGAGATAAGTAAATGTGTTGTAAAATGTTGTATGTGAGCGCAACTATTTATGATAACAAAATGAATAATATTAAAAACCAACAACAAAGCTACAAACAAACATTTTATACTAAATATTTCGGGATGAGGACAACAAATGTTTTCAATAAAATATATTGTACAAATTAAGGGTCTGTGTGTGTAGAGGAGCTTTGGTTATTGGCTCGTGTAAAGTGCCTTCTACTTAAACTGAAATAAATTTGTCAGATTGATTTTTAATTAATAAATTACAAAACGAAAATCAATGTTCACAAAATCTGGTTCAGATTTTAAAGGAATAAATTCATACAACCATAATTTTATTCTGAAAATTCTAAAAAAAGTACGCTGGATTTTGAGTCTCGCAATTTTAAGTGCTTAATTATAATCGACTTTAGATCTAGTGCCCGTATAAAGGTCCCCTAAAAATTGCCATATTCACAACAGATTTTCGTTGTGTATTTACGTTTGCTCTATATTGAATGCATAAGAATGAAACAAAAAACACAACACATCTTCTGTTCTTATTTAACTTACTAATTCAGCTTTGCAGAGATACGTTTACGTTTACGTCTGGCTAATCCAGGCTTAAAATAAGCGCTTCAAAAAGTTTGAAAAATAAAAATCTCTGTTGAAACCGAAAATATTGAGTTTTTATTTATTTAAAGGCTCTTTCAAGGGTCATCCACCCAAGAATATGTAGAATCTAACATTTTGTACACTTATAAAAAAAAAAGTTAGTACAAAAGACTGTTAAACGCGTTCTGGCGCAAATTAACTGATTTTTTCTGTTATTTTCTCTTAAAATTTAGGATCGAAATAATATTTTTGTAAATTCCATTTAGCATAACAATTACTTTCATCCGTATTTGAACTAATTTTGCATACTAATTTTTAGTAATTTATGTTTCTTAATTTTACAAATTTTTCAGCTAATTTAAACCACAATTATTTTCAAAGTTTATATTTTTGTGTCTCTGCTATCAATATCATATAGAGATGGCGCTATATTTTGATTTTTTATTATATAATCACAAAATGGCTTATATCTCGGAAACTAAGCGAGATAGAGCAAAATGGACAAAAATTCGATACTATGAACTTATCAATCTTTATAAGCCACCTATACTCCCAAGAATAAATATGCGCCTGTCTCGGGACAGATCCGTAGAGCACAAAAACCAAGACTGTAATCGACATTTTAGCAGAAATTTTCAGTTAAATCAGGTAATGTTTCTGTTAAATTAAGGTCAAATTTCTTAGCTAAGTTAACTAGAATTGTCTGTATATTTAGCAGTGTGTAGAATTTAGCTTACCTAAATTTAGGAGACCATAATTCTCAACTTCATTGAAAATTCTGCTGGCGCAAATACAGGTACTATTTCCTGTTATTTCAGCAGAATTTTGAACTATTTGTACGGGCTTTTTTATGAGTGTAGCCTACAAAATAAAAAAAAAACTGGAAGAATTGTACCATTTAAACCTTTTTTCATTCAATTTTCTCAAATATGTGTACCCGCCCAAGTAAAAAAAATTGATATGGAGCCATATGAAGTTATATTTAATTATATATAATCTTTTATGTAAATAGATATAATTATATCCGAAAAATGAGAACGTCTTATTGTATCATATTGTATCGAATTGTATACAATTGTATACAATTTGGTACAATTTGATACAATTTTATGCAAGTCGATACAATTGTATCCGAATTTTGTCCTCATCCAATTACATCAAATTATATCTTTTTGTATAAAATTATATAAAATGTTATAAAAGTGGACATACTTTGATACAATTATATCTAAATATTAACCTTATACTTTTTATCATATTATATAGGACCATATCTAACAATATACATACAAAAATAATTTTTTTAAATAAAAAAAAATTTTCAATTACTTGTAATTGTAATTGTTCTTTTTTGAATTGCAATTACAAATAATCGGCCTGATTACGAGTGTCGAATTTGTAGTCGAAATTTTCGACTCCATATAAAATGATTTTGTTTATAATGGAAATTATAAAGAAATGAAACTCGGATGCTGGAATTTTTAAATCTGAGTGCTATATATGGTAAATCCAATTGAAAAATTGTTCAAAAGTTGCGTTTTTAGTGAATTTTCAGCAAATTCGACTTAGTTTCGACTATGACTACGACACTCGTAATAAGGCCGAATATGTAATTATAGATGAGTTTTTTTTTTTTTTAATTACAATTACATGTAATTGTGTATTTGCATGTGTAATTAATTACAAAATGTAGTGATTAACCCCAGGCCTGCTGGAGATCTTATAATTTTGATAAATCTTCCATTACTTTTATTAAGATTTATCATGACAGTGCAATAAACATGAAAAAAAATTTCTTTTAATTTAGTAATAGGTCCATTCGATTACTGGATAATTTGTACAAATTTGTACAAATTTTTACTGGATGGCGTTCGTTAACACAAATACTCAGTAAACAGAAAGAAAAAAGAGAGAATAAAGTGACAGTTCTATGCTGAGAGTTTCTAAGTTTTCTTCTTTTTCTTGCAAATTGTTACTGGACAAATTTTTGCCAGTTAGAATTTGCAATTAGAAAAAAACATGTTTCGAAAATATATGTTTGTTTATTGTAAATAAAAAAAATATTTTGCAGTTATGTTATTTTATGGAAATGCAAAGCAGTAAAACTTTCAAAACAAATTATGGAAAAGATAAGAAAACGTTCTAAAAATTTTCTGCTTAATATTTAATATCAATAATTCTCTTCTTCCATAACGACCAGTTAAAATTTATTTGTATATTTGGTGTTGTAATCAGCTGTGTCTACAAACTTGCAAATTGTTGCAAATTTTCTGTTCGCGTACAAGTTTGGGAAAATTTTATTTTGAGAGTAAATCTTGTCTAACTCTCTGTAAGTTTGTACTGAGTAATTCTTACTGGACTTGACTGAGAAAAGTAATCGAATGGACCTAATTTTAAAATAAAGTTAACAACACTGATATACAACCAAGATATAAGAAATCAGTCAAGTGTACGTTATAGTATAGAGAATTTCGTATTAAAGCTGCAGTGTTGTTAATGTTATGGGTGCGGTGCGTAAGCCATTTTTGACTCATGCTCAAAAAAAAAAAAACAAATTACTCACGCACGAGCATTTCGTTTTTTACTCAGCACACATGATTATATTAACTTACTTATTAAACTTACAATCAGAAAATTCTCACGCAAAACAGTAAAAATTACTAAAAACATATGATGCAAAAAATAAACTCACACACGAATCAATCACGGGTTATTCTTACTCACGCTCACGCACGAATCACTTAAGTATATACTCACGATCACGTGTGAATAACGTGACTCACGAACATTTCGTGTCACGCGCCAATCCCTAGTAATTACTAAATCTAAAACTAGTTCAAAATCATTGGTAGCATTCGGCAGAGAAACTTTAAACTGATACCGGTGACTTGTAGCGATTTGTGATTACTTACTCTGCTGAACGATGTTTTCTTTGTTTTGTTTTTAAATACACTTTTTCTATAGTTTCCTTCTATTTTTTTTAAATTTTTGTTTTCGAATTATATTTGCATGTTTTTATTTGTCATTCTTACAAAACAATTTTTATTGTAAATGAACAACAACAAATGTATCACTTATTGATCAAAAGTAGCAAATATTTTTTACGCTACCAAAATATGATAGCGCTACCTAAGTGCTCAGACTGAGCGGTTAGTTATCAGGTCGTTCAGCAGATAGTTGTACAACTGTTGTAGAACTGTTGACTATTAAATTGTATCTGCCGAACGCACCCATTGATAACATGGAACCAAATATAATACAATACGGTTTTATATGGACCTTATATATTTTTATACAAAATCACTTTGAAAAAATTGCCTATGTGGGATGATATATAATTATAGATGATTTTATAAAGAACGTTATAAGTCATATATGGGTTCATATTCGTCAATATATAATCATAACTAACACAAATTATAAAAGATTTCTTATATGGATCCACATAGTTTTATATTATTATGTATAGTGTCATACTAAAGTATATATAAACGTACATGTAATTATGTCTTTTATATGTTACTTTATGTACTTATATATAGCACATACATATATATGTAGGCCAATATGTAATAATATAAAATCACATATGTCTCCATATTAAAACCTTTAAGGAAAAAATATCTAACATATGACTATATAAAAGTATATCTGCTTGAATTTAAAAGCATATGTGGCCATATGTAGCTATAAGTTACTATATGCAATTACATAAAATAATATATGATTATATCAAAACTTTTTTACTCGGGCGTGTAAAAAAGTTTAGATCTGATCAGATATTTTTGGATCTAAGTAGATATGATTGAATCTAATTAGATCCTGTACCAGATCTCATCAAATATGATTAGATATGGCATATGTGATAATACCTTATGGCAAGATCTGATCAGATATAGTGCCAAATCTGTTCAAATCTAAAGTGATCTGGACAATTGCGCCAGATATGCCTAGATCTGATCAGATCTAATTCGATCTCAAATGTGTCCCCAATTTTGAGATCTAATTAGATCTGGTAAGATCTACTGAGATCTGGCCAGATCTGATCTTTTTTTACACGGGTACGAATAAAATAAAAAATAAATTAAACAAAATCAAAACATATTCGGCATTCGAATACTTTCAGTATTCGTAGTATTAAACTGTCTTTAAAACTTTATTTTACAATATTACATACCCAATATGTGTATACAAATTGTTTTATCATGTTTTGATTTATTATAAATTATATTGAGCGATAAAATCTTTAACTTCTTCTAACTTTATGAATCACTAACGGTGGGTCTCATACTGCAGGTTTAAACTTTAGTTAATAGTTAACACAAAAGTTTGTTGTTGTTTTGTGTACATTTTTTCGACATTTTCTTTTATTTATAGTTAAGTTAAAGTTAAACCTACAGTATGAGACCCACCGTAATAATTTATTTGAAAGTGGAGACACATTAAATAGGGGTGTGCCCGAATAAAATGAGAAATTAACAAACTGTTATTTAACGATTATGCATGTCATGTTTTAATAAACGTTTAATAAGGAAAATTAATACTTTAGCAATTGTATTCCTTAACGCAAAATTAAGAAAAGTTTATATATTAGAGCCTAAGTATATTTTTTTGTGTCATATTTCATAAAAATCCGTTTACTCATTACTCGTCACCTTGAACCAAAGTAAGGACGTATTATAAAAGTTAAGGCTTTCAGTCTTTATTTGAGTTCACTTCCCAAAACATTTAGCGCATTTTATTTTCTATCAGAATTGCCTAATTTATGATTATAAAATGCGCATATGACGCATTTGTGGGCAATTTTATGATAGTTGCATTGAGGCATCTTTGCCCGTTAGAGGGTTAATATTTTTACTCGTTTTTATATACTTCTGGATTTTTAATTAAATCATGTCGATAATAGCTGTGTTTTTGCGACAAGCTATCAATGTTGGCTTATGTCATTCCCATATAAATTTGACATTAGCCAACGTTTAGTTTTAACTCTCAAAGTTACTAATGTCAAATTTGTATAGGAATGGCATAAGCCAACGCTGATAGCTTGCCGCACAAACACTGCTAATGTGGATGTCTGCACATTTTTAGTGTTTTACAAAGTTTTTAAAAAAATAATTTTAAAACAATTACAAAAAACAATTAGGTTGTTCACAAGGGGTGTGCTATCTGTTGTATCGTCCTTACAAAAAACGGAGTTGTTAAGATTTTTATTTGACTTCCCGGTGAAAAATGTCCATATATGAACATTTATGGTTCAACCATATATGTATGGATCCGAAAAATGAGGTAACACCTAAGTATATGTTCATATATGGACATATATGAACATATACATTTATTAAATATATGCGAATACATGCGAACGTTGCTGTCCTTTATTATAAGGTTGTACGATAGATATAAATGTATGACATTCAAATTAGGCGCTACATATGTTCCTTTTTGTATTCATGGCATTAAATATAATTCCATATTTATCCATATATGAGTTCCTTTTACACATATGGACAAATGTATTCTTGCAAATATGTTCATATACAAGTCACTTTTGCATAAATTGAATATCATATACTTCCATATTTGTCCATATATGAGTGCCTTTTCCATATATGAAATAGAAAATGCCTCCATATATGTCTGTATATGAAATATTTTTCCATATATGGAATCACATATACTTCCATATATGTTCATATAAAATCCATATATGTTCATAAAAAATCCATATTTGTTCATATGTGTCCATACATAAACCATATATGAACATGTTTGAGCGTATATGAACATTTTTCACCGGGTTATTTTTATTTGACTTTAACAACGATATTCTATTGGGTTTTCTATATGTTAGCACACTCAAACATAGGACACTAAACAAAAGTAAAACGGTTAAAGTCGGGCATGCCGACTATATAATACCCTACACCAGTCTGACTTAAAGCCAAATAATTTTTGGATCCGAAATTTGAATGGGTTAAAACGGACTTGTGTCAAAATTTTCTATAAAATCATAAAAGAAGAGAAAATCGAAAATATAGCCCATATGGGCAATAGGTCCAAATATGGACCGATCCTATCTAGAATCAATAGAATCAATAGGCTTTTTTCTTGGGACTATGTGAGTCAACGAACCAAATTTCATTGAAATATGTTCCTATTTGCGACATTAAGCGTGTAACCAAGCCAATTTTGGGGGGACCCTTATATGGACACTAGGTCTAAACATGGACCGATTTTAACCAAAATCAATAGGCTTCGTCCTTGGGCCGACATAGGTCTGTGTACAAAATTGCATTGAAATATCTTCGTATTTGCGAACTGCAGCGTGTAAAAAAACAATTTTGGGGGGGGGGGGGGTGGGGGGGGTACCCTTATATGGGCACTAGGTCTAAACATGGACCGATTTCAACCAAAATCAATAGGCGTCGTCCTTGGGCCGATGTAAGTCGGTGTACCAAATTTCGTTGAAATATCTTAATATTTGCGACCTGTAGAGTGTGCACAAGAATGCATGGACAGACAGACAGACAGACGGACGGAGGGACGGACATCGTTAAATCGAAATAAAAAAAATTCTGAGCCGTCAGTATACTATAAGGTGGGTCTAGGACCAATATTTTTTGGTGTTACAAACATCAGCATAAACTTATAATACCCTCTCCACGTAGTGGTGTAGGGTATAATGATATATCGTGCTATTCTCAAATGATGTATTTATTCAATTTAAATTTTACCAACTCTGTTTTTGTTAGAACGATACAACAAAGAGCACACCCATTGTGAACGACCTTAATGTCTGGATTTAAATTTTCAGAAAATAAATTAACTAACATATGTATGTTTGCTTAATTTCTATTTTTAACTTAAATTTCGTTTCGGGGATTTTCCAGTTGAAAGTGGTGGCATTACTGCAATTATTGAACATTAATATGAAATTTTGACTAAAATATAACTAAAACTTAACTCACATATAACTAAAATGTTGTATATTTTTTATCATAATTAGCCAGAATAAACTGCTAATTTCAGCATTTTTTTCTGCAAGGTCATTTTTAACTAATAATAATAGTAGTTTCAACAAAAATGTTTACATATTTTTTTCTATTAGTGTCGTATTTATCTATTTAGTAACGTTAGCTTTCTTGAGTTAAAGAATGGACTATTTTAATGGTCTGTTGATATTTGTATCTATTATTTAAAAATGAAAATGCATTTTCGTGTTTTGTTTTACGAGAATAAGATTGCTAGTGATCCTAATGAATGCTGCTGCTGCTGATGATGATGATGTTGATATTTTTAGTATTCTATTGTCACTTTGTTATTTTACGACATTAAACAATCAGAATAACAACAAAAACAACATCATCTAATATCTATTTGTTCTTGTTTGTGTAAAACACTTTAGTTCATTTGAAATTCGTTTAAGCGTTTTTAACATTCCATAGAAATTGAAAATAGTATCTGTATCCGTATCAATTGGTAGAGTATCTTTTTTCTATGCGTGTGTAATAAATAGTTTATGGTTTTTTGTTTTTCTAAATAAACAATTTTTGATTGTTTATGGGCACAAAGGTGTTAGTGGTTCCATAGTCACGCGTCTTATGAAAATCTTTAATGTCAAAGTGTTTTGTTGTTGATGTTATAGGTAAACCCCAGGATTACGATTAAAAGTTAATTTTCAAATCGTAAATTTTTATAGCATCATTTTGAATCTTAATGAATTAGGTAATTAAATTTGTCATTTATATTATAGAATCAAAGATGAGAGTGAAATTACAAATTGTCGATACTAAATGTGGGAGCAATGGGGTCATCACCTTTACTTACTGTCACACTAATAGAAAAAGATGGGTAAAAATTTTAGTAAAACTACTAAAAATACTGCTGAAATTAGCAGATAATTTTTGCTAAATATTATTAGTACGATAGGAACAGCTTAAATAAAACTGTTAAATATAAAGATTTTTAATTATGATTGAATTAAATTTTAGTTAATAGAAAATAACAACTAAACCTGCTAAAATTAGGAAAAAATTTTGCTAAATAATTAGTAGACTAAAAAATTACGAAAAATTCGAAATTTTCAAAGTTCTTTTTCGATTTTTTTTAATGCAAATAAAATTCTAGCCTTCTGAAATCAACAGTTTACTACTATTTTAGCAAATATTTCTGTTGATTTTAACAAGTTATACTGTTACTTGCATTCAACTAAAATTAACTTAAATATTACAAAAATTCTGTTGATATAACAGTTTGACTTTGCCATTTTTATTCTACTAATATTTAGCAAAGTTTACTGCAGATTTTAACAGTATAATTTGTCACTTTCAATTTACTAAAAATTAACTCAAATGCAACAAAAATTTTATAATTTAAAAGTTTTATTTTTACGGTTCTTTGTTAAGCAGTTTTTCCTGCAAAGTAATTTTTAACTAATTTTTAGTAGTTTTTTTTTTACTACTATTTTTATAGATTTCTTTCTATGAATGTAGTTATGTTAGCCGTATAAATTTATTATTATTTTTTCAGATATACCTAAATCCATTTTTTATAAATTATTATTTTTTTTACAAACATTTCGGTGGTTTTTAAAAAAGTGGTGATATGCCAAGGTTTGCAACCAGTGTTTATCCACTGCAAACTAGTCAGAAATTGCCAGCGGTACAAAAATCTATTCACTGATAGGCCAATGATTTTATAAAAATGAAGGTTCCAAGTTCAAATCCCGTTGCAAGCAGAAAATTTTTTTTGGATTTTATAAAATCAATTCAATCAAGTTTTTTTAACCAACTTTTTTTTTTGCTCTCCCAACGCTGGCATATTAGTTCCAAAAAACTGTTTGCCAATGCCAGCATTTTAGCACAGCCAGTAGTTGTCCAGTTGTTATCACTCATTTATGTGTTTAGCCACCAATCTGACAATCTGACGGCCTCGGTTCAAATCACGGCAGGACCAAAAAAAATACATATTAACTTTGTTTAAATTTTATTTTGGAAAATATATTTCCAGATCACCTATTTATTGGTTTTGCCAGCGTTTTGCCAACATTCAAAAATTTTGTTCCTCCAGTGCTTTTCCGGAGCTTTTTGAACAGCCAGTCCTTTTGTCTAATGATGTTATCATTTTGGGAATGGTAAAGCACTTTTTACCAGTACTTGTACCACCTGTTAAAGTGCTTTGCCACCGCTTTCCCGTTTGTATTTTTCTGACTGGGAAGAGACTTGCACAGCAAACTAAAGAACGAATTCTCTCTGTTTCTTTTTGATAAAGATTTTATAAGTGAGTATTAAAAAAACTCAGACATTTCGAAAAAAATACAAGTTGTAAGAACTTGCAAATCAAAATCTTAAAAAATTACTTATAATTCCACTAAAATCCAAATGATCAACACAAACGAAAACAAATTGTTTAACACAAACAACAGTCAATGTCCTTAAAATGTTTGTAAATTTCCCCCACATTAACAAACATAAAATCTATTATACGAAAAAAATCAATTCATTAAATTAGTTTTTTGTTTTTTTGAGAAAATAAAACATATTTGGACCATATGTGGTAAACTGAAGACCGACGGACGGACACATGCAGAGTAAATACTAGTAAAACACAAGTATTCGATCGGGATAAAGGCGGCTTCTTCTTTTCCTTCTGTTTAATATTTGTTGCATTTAACAACACCACAAAAAACACATCCAAACAAACGAACGGGCGAACTAAGGAACAACTTATGCGATCAGTAGCGTTAAAAGAGCAATTCATCATTTTCATGCAGTTCATTGCATTTCGATTTGGATTTGAATTGGATTTTGGCGCAGTAGCTGGCGTTTATGTGATTTATTTGTCTCTGATTTGGGAGGATACACTCACACTCACTCAGTCACTTTGGATATTTCTTTTTAAGATATGTTCCTCTTTTTTGTAGTCGTTAGTTTTTGTTCTCATAATGTTTGGTTTTGGGATGTGTAAAATTTTGTGGGTTTTTATTCATTTTTGTTTTTTTTTTGTTGATCATGATTATAATGATGTTATTGTTTTGGAAATGTATGTATGTATTTATTATGATTTTCAACAATACCACAAATAACAACGAAAACAAAAAATAGGTGGTACTATTTTACATGTTTCCAATGACATTTCCGGAGATGTTTTTATTTACAAAATTATGCTTCAGTGAAATGTTAATTAATTATGTATTTTTTTTTTTACAAAATCTTGTATTAAATTAAAGACATTTCAATTACGAGTAGTACCTTAAAATATTCTATAATGAGAATTTGTTTGGACCCTCTTGTATTTTATATAACACAAATTTTCCTTAAAGTACATAAGTAGATATTTTCTTTTCAACTTTGTGGCTTTGATGTTTCCTTTGAATCATTGATTTTTGCTGAGTTGGCCTTTTTTATGGAGTTCTTTGTAACTGATTAAGCTTTAACGAAGATTATTACAAGATTATTACTTAAAGGAATGAACAGCCAATTTTGTAGCATTTAGTCAAGTTGAAAAATAATGTACGTACACGATATTAAGTCTTGTATAATGGGAAGTAAATAAACAAAATAAGTAAAAGTGTTTAATTTGGTAGAATTTAAATAAGGAGCCCAAAACGCATAGAAAGTCAACTTCTTCATATTTGATAGTTTTTTTTTTAATATAGCAGTCAAATGCTTCATCTTCTTCAATTTATACACTTAAAAAAGTTTGACAGTTCCTACAAGACAGTTGTTTGTGTAGTAATCAGTAGTTGCTGTTTAATAACTATAATTACAGTTTTTTTCCATGGAAAAATACAATGACAGTGATTTAAGAAAACAACTAACGAAAAGTAATGTAATTTTATAACAGTTGTTTAAAGCAGTTATTTTTAGTAACATAATAACTACACTGAGAGAATTGTCTGCATGATATTAATGAATTTTTGAATAAAAATAACGAAGCTGCACTGAAACTCGTCCATTGAAACTTCCCATTGAATTAATGGAATTTTTCATAAAATGTTGTAAAAAATTTCATTTCATTTATTACAACTTTCATATACTCAATGAAAAATTTTCTTTAAAACTAGTTTCATAAAATATATTTCATTTTTATGAAATTTTTCATTTACTTTGTGAAGAAAACTTCAAATTCCATTAAAACTCGTCGAGCAAAATTCTCTCTGTGTACCAAAACAATATTTGTTAGTTATTTAACAAATAAAAAATTTCGTTGAATTTTAAAAATTCTTGTTTAGTTTATGTTTTTTTTTTATTGACGTATTCTATGCTAATAGAAAAAAGTCTGTAAAAAATTTAGTTAAAACTACTAAAAATTAGTTAAAAATTACCTTGCAGAAAATGTGGTAAAATTAGCAGATTATTTTTGCTATATATTAGTAAAATAGGAACAGCAAAAATAAAACTGTTAAATATACAGAATTTTAGTTATATTTGAGTTAAATTTTTGTAAATGGAAAATAGCAAATTAACCTGCTAAAATCAGCAAAAAATTTTGCTAAATAACACTGCATGACAAAATCTTGACTTTAATTGAGTTCTGACCATCGGACAAGCTGATTATAATGGCGTACTTTATTTTTCGATCTAAGGTACAGAATTTCCGCGAAATGCCTTTAAAGTTTAGCGGTTTTCCATTTAGTTTTTTATATACAAAAATTTAAATTTTATCATCCACTTGGGTTGAGAATTTAGACAGTTTTTTTATACAGGGTGGCGCAAAAGTTATGTCATAATGTGAATGTGCTTTAATTTTTGCAAATGGCGTCAAATGTCATTGGGCTTTGACATCTCTGTTGTAGACAGATAGAGAATTATTTGACAACAAGCAATGCAGTGATACACACCTGAAGAAGGTGGAATTACTGTTACTGCCTATTTGACCAATTTTCGGTCTGTTGTTTTAACGTAAAAATCATAAAATCATAATGAGCGACGAAGCCCATTTCCACTTAAGTGGTTACATGTGTTAACAAACAAAATATGCGTTTCTGAGCAATATGCGTTTGAGAGACATTGCATCCCCTCAAAGTGACTGTTTGGCGATGTTTTGCCAGCAACAATGTAAAATGACGTAAAACGAGCACAAATAAATAAATAAAATTTTCCTGAAAAGAGAACTCATTTTTTTTTTAATTTCTAACAAAATGGCAGGCAATTGACATTGTGACATTACTTTTGCGCCACCCTGTACAAATATGAACAATATAAGTATTAGTTTATGCATTCAGTTTTAAAAATAAAATAGATTCATACAGACATTCATACGTATATCATAATTTGATTTGTTAAATTATACAATGGAATGCAATATAATATAACAAACATTTCATTCATCATATTTCACTAAATCGTAGAAATAATAATAAATAAAAAAGGAAAAAACTAAATAAATAAATAGAAACACTTACAGGAGGTCTTGTTACGAATACAAATATGAGTACGAGTATTTAATTAAAATAATATAAAGTGCCAATTACAAAATCAAGTATAAATATGAAATGAATATTGGAATGCAGTTGAAAATGTGTGAATTTCAGATGAAGATGCAGTTGTGGAATATTATAAACATCTGTGTGATATGTTAGACACAGACACACATGTAGATATTTATTTGGTTGGTTAAATGGTTGGATACATTGGATAGACTGACATATAGATAGATGAAGTGTAATGGAGTATCGAAAGGGAACACTGTTTCCAATATTATTTAAGAAACTTCGAATTTTACATTTTAATTTAAAAATTATTTAAAGTAAACCAGGAGTTTTTCGTTATAGGGAATTTATTTTTAACTGTAACTTCTGCATAAAATAATAAAAACTACTTTTAAACTAGTCGTTGCGTTTGAAAAAATTGGCTTGAGTTTCTTTTTCTTAATTCTACGATTACTATTTCTGTTTCCTTTATGAGAATATTCAACACATTTGTTGACACGTTTAATTAAAATGAATTTGTAATATGTATTAACAAAACATTCAGCTACATTTAAAATAATACGTCAGTAGAAAAATAGGTCAAACGAGTTTTAAATCAATTTGACTAATTTTGAACAAATTTTTAGTTAAAACACCATTTTAAATAAAGATTTTAATTATCTTCATTTAACACAACACAATACTAAAAATCCTCAGTACTTTACCAAATTTTGAGTGTTTATTTTCAAAAGTATTTACTAATTTAATTTAACTAATTTTTAAAAACCCAGTCGTTAAATTTTGCGCAAGTTATTGTTAAAATATAATATTTTCATGTTACTACTACTACCCGGTAGATGGCGCCACCAATGCATCCGAAGTTTTAAAGATGGCGCTATTTATTTAACTAAGAGAGACAGAGCAAAATTGACGAAGATTTCGACTACATCTAACTGTTGAAAAGGTTATTTCTTCCCAAAAATAGACCATGGTGGAGCCTTGGACCCTCGTTAATTTTTAATAAAAATTTTCCACTTCATAAAATGGCCCCTATCTCGAAAACTAATCGAGATAGAGCAAAACGGACAAGATGTTTGCTCCTTGGGAGTACCCTTACTCGAGACGCTAAATTTGATCAAATGTTACGACTCAGTATAATTAAAATCAACAAATTTTATTTCAAGCCAAAATAACAGGAATTAACTTTATTGTAAATAAGTGTTTTACTGCACTGAAAATATTAGCCGTTTTTTTTAATCACTTGGATTTAATAAATCCAAAAAGTATTTCTAAAAGTGCTCAACAGATGGGGTTAGATTCTCTCTATTTTAAAAAGAATTTTCTGTCCGACACTTCTTTCACCCTAATTTTTAATACCGAATTCGATGATGAGGGATTTTACTTTAACTTTTAATTTTTAATTATATTTTATATAAAACAGCGATAAAAAGTCTGCCTTTTCAGTTTTATCACTTCAATTTATATTTTTACACAATTGAAAAATTACATTGCAATATTTAATATTCACTAATTTGATTTAATTAAATTACTTACTGTAGATTGAAAAATTGCCATTTCTATTTCAGGTATTTCTCCATGTCCAAGATTAAAAATATGTATTTGGTGAGGTGTAGTTTTTTTTCTAAACATATTTCATAAAAAAAAATTTAATAAAAACCTTTTATTTGTTAGTTTTTCAATTTTTTTGTTTCTCTTTTAATTTTTATTCGTATTTTTTTCTGACATTAAATTAATAGGCTGTTTCATATATTTGTGCTTTTATTATGGATTTATTAAATCCAGCTTTTTTTGGATTTAATAAATCCACTTTTTGTATGAAAAATTCTAAATCCAGGTGATTAAAAAAAACGCTAATTATTACAGTAACTGACTGTAGTTTATTTAAAAAGTTATCCGTACATTTCAGAGATGGGAGTAATTAATTACTTTGTAATGACCATTGCGGGTTTTCATTACCATTGAATCTATAAAATGAAAATTAAAAAAAAATAATCATTACCATTACAAAATGTAATTGCAATGAAAAAAATGTTCGGTTCATTTGTTTTCTTTACATGTAATGAAACGTTTTTATAATTTACATTATGCAATGGTAGTAAAATCAAAAAATCATTTTCATTTTTTCTACACTAGGTAGACAAATGAAAATTCATTACCATTACTTATCATAATGATGTAAAGAACGTTTTGTTCTTTGTTCTACACTGAAAAATTTTCATTTATGTAAATTTTTTTCGATATTTTTTTTTGGCAACTAGCTACCAAACTTTTATGTATGTCCCTAGATTATAAATTTTAAAAAACCGCACTAAAAAAATTGCAAAATTATGGCGGAACGCGAAAAAAGACTTTATGGGAGAAAAATTCAATTAAAAAACTTAATCAGCGATTAAAATTCTTCAAACAAATATACTGATGCAAAAAGTTTCCTTTTGGCAAATTTTTTTCGCGATTTTTTTTTTTTGCAACTAACCATCAAACTTTGTTGTATGGAATGGGCATTATAGTCCCTGGATTATAAATTTGAAAACACCGCACTTATGGCGGAACGCGAAAAAAGAGTTTATAGTACAAAAACGATTTTTTTTTAACTAGCCACCAAACTTTGTTGTATGAAATGTGCATTATAGTCCCTATATTACAAATTTTTAGAAACCGCACTTAAAAAGCTCCAAAATAATGGCGGGACGCGAAGAAAGACTTTATGGTAAAAGAATTGGATTAAAACACTTAATCAGCGATTTACATTCTGCAAACAAATATATTGATGTAAGAATTTTCCTTTTTAAAATTTTTTTTCGCGATTTTTTTCGCGGTTTTTTTAACTAGCCACCAAACTTTGTTGTGTGAAATAGGCATTATAGAGCCTAGATTACAAATTTTAAGAAACTGCACTTCAAAAATTGCAAAATAATGGCGGAACGCGAAAAAAAACTTTATGGTACAAAAACTGAATTAAAAAACCTAATCAGCGATTAACATTCTGCAAGCAAATATACTGATGTAAGAAATTTCCTTTTTGGATATTTTTCGCGATTTTTTTTTCAACTAGCCACTAAACTTTGTTGTACGAAATGAATATTATAATCCTTAGATTATAAATTAAAAAAAAAAACCGCACTTACAAAATTGCAAAATAATGGCGGATCACGAAAAAAGACTATGGCACTAGAATTGAATTAAAAAACTTAATCAGCTATTTATGTTCTGCAAACAAATATATTGATGCAAGAATTTTAATTTTTCCAATTTTTTTTTTGCAACTAGCCGCCAAAATTTGGATACCATAGGCCTCGGATTATGAACTAAAAAATGCTTTTAGTAATTTGTAAACCTCATATTTTTAAAATAAAAAACTTCGATAAAACGGCAAGTAATGAAAAACAAATGGGTGTTTCATTAATATGTAAACATTAGGTAAAAGTAATGAAAATTAAAAAAAGGTTCATTTTAATTTTCAAAACAAATGAAAATAAAAAAAAATTTTCATTACCAATTTTAACGCAATGGTAATGAAAAAAAAAAAAACATTACCATTGCGTTAAAAAATGGTAATGATAAAAGGAGCTCCATTACCATTACATCAAGTAATGGTAATGAAAATGTAACGGTAATGATTTTAACCCATCTCTGGTTCGGTATAAGTATGCTGAAATTGCCATTTTAAAATCAGTTCCTAAAACTGAATTTTCAGGAATTAACTGATAACGGTGTAGAGTAGAAGTCCATATTGGCAATAAAAAAAAACTATGCAGACAACATCTACTTATACACTGACTAACTATTGTACAAAGAGCAAAAAAAATTAAAAGGAAATCACACATAATCCACATGATGATATACGAGAGTATGTTGTAACAACCACTCAATCGCTGTTGCTGCCACTGCTGCTCCTTCCTGTGAGTGTGTGAATTTATGGTGGTTACACCATTAAAATAACGTTTGTTGAAAAGAGACAAAGGGATAGTTGCAGAAATGTTTGAACATATTTATGCGAGTGCATGAATGTTAAAGTGCTGTGGATAAGTGCTAAAATAGTCTCCGCCCTTTTGGTTTAAATAAACTGGCTTTTTGTATTTACCACAATTTATTTAACGGACTTGAAACCGGTTCATCATCATCGTCATTATCACTACATACAAACATATTCGTACATACGACTACAACAATAAACTGTGAAAGCGGACATCTTTTGCAAGGGTTGGACTTGAAACATAAAACAAACAATTTCACCTCCATCATCGTCGTCAACATCATCAGCAACAACAACACCGACGTACTCGTGTGTACAATTGTATTGTAATTGCATAGAATATTTTATTGTTATAATTGCACGCCATCACTACTGACTGCCCTCTGCCCCGTTAATTCACGCGATTGACATATTTCTTAAACGTGTACTGCTGACTCGAATGTACATATAGAGATGAGGTTCACGCTTAATATGGACTCACAGATAAATTTTACCAGGTGTATAGACTACTGAACGAAAAAAAATTCCAGTCCGAAACGAAAACCAAATTTGGGTGAGAGGGACGATACTACTGAGGGAAAAGATCCAAATTATTGTATTTATGTTGCTGGGTAGAGGCCCTGCACTTGATTTGTCTTATGATTTGGCAACATTTAGGGGACTAATATAGGAAGGAAAGGAAAGAAGGTTACGATTACTCCTCCTACTTTCCAGGGCTTGAGGAATCAAATATGTAGGAGGACCTCTAATGCACTCGAATTATCTTCTGATTGGGCAACATCTAGGGGACTAAATGTGTATCCGCAGAATATCAAGATTTGTATGCTTAATAGAATGAGAAAGGCGGTTACAGTTACACCCCCTACTTAACGGGGCTTGCAAAATGGGCGTGGTGGGCACGAACATAATAAAAAGATTTACTAATTTTGCTTTTATATCCATTTGGAATTCTATTTTTTTAAAAGATTTTTTATTGGCTATCTTTTTTTAAAAATTTATATAAAAATCTCAAAATTTTCAATTAAATTCCTCAAAATCGGAAAAATTTTGTAAAAAAATAATTCTTAGAATCTAATCGGTTTTTGTATCCTCAGAATCTTAAAGTTTACTATAGAAAAATCCTCAGATGTTAAGCGGAGAATACACGAGGGAACATTCGTGAAAAAATGCCCATTTTTTTGTGAATGTTTTTTGTGTTGACATCGTGCAATTCGTGTTTACAAAATTTTTTGATATTTTTTTTGTTCCCTACTCAATGTTCGCATTAAATCATGATGTTAATTTTTGCATTAAATCAATGATGTTTCACTTGAATTCCTCCATTTAAACTTTTCATTAAAACAGTTTTTCATAAAACCGTTCGGCAAATTTTAATTTATTAATTAAATATTTCAAACGCCCAATGAAATAGTTTAATTAAAATAACATTCTTAAAGACACTTTCATTAAATTTAAGAAATTTGTCATTCACTTTGTGTTCGTAAAAATAAAACTAATGGGTCTATAATTTTAACAAGTTCGATTTTTTTTAAGAAAATTTAAATTTTTGCAGGAATTGGGTACGAATTGGGAACGAATTTCGGATACTTAAGCCAGAAATTTTCCGCTAGAAATCTTATAAAAGTGTAAAAAATTTTCAAACTTAAGCCCAAACCACATATTGAAAGTGCCAGTGGACAGTGGCAGTACTGTCAAACTTTGTTATTGATTCAATATTTTTCGATTCAATATTTTTAAAAATTTCTTATTTTTAACAGCGCTTTTTTTATTTACCCGCCGATTCCACATGCAAGTGCAAGTTCGAAAAAATCAATACACTCACACTTTTTCACTAATACAATCACACTTATACGACTTGCGGCTCAACTTACTAGTAAATTTTGAAGGCAGTGAATTTTTGACACTTGCGGCAATTGAAATGACAGAATAAAGAAAACAGGGTTGCCTAGTATTCTATTAATTTACTAGTACTTGGCAAAGTAACAGTTGTAATGCAACTGATTTTGTATTTATTTGTGAAAAAAAAGTAAAAAAGAACACAACGAAATATCTTATTTATAAGTTTTATAAGTTTTTGAAAAAAAAATTGTTAAGAACAAATTTTTTCCCAGCTTTGTTAGAATAATGAATACTTGGCAATACTTGAGTCCTATTTAGTGACTAACCTTTGCCTTTGACGATATTTTAAAAATGAACTTGCAGCAAGTAATGTAGACACACGTAAAATATGCATGGTTTTTTGGTAATTTTCGAAATTTTCGCTGATAATACGTATTCTCAACTTTTAACAATTTACTTGCATGTGGCAACGGGGGGTTAGAAAATTTTCAAATTTCTCGGTAGTGACAAATAGAGAAAATACAAAAACCTGCTTTATCGACAAAACGTCGCACTGCGGTAAAACACTGTCCACACTGCGTTTATCTGGTTTAGGCTATAAGCACATAAACGCAGTGTCGTTCGCAGTGCGACGTTTTGTCGATAAGAGTTTTTTATCTTCTCTATTTGTCACTGCCGAGAAATTAAAAAAGTTTCTAAATAAACAAGAGCTGTTTTTAAACAAAAGGCAATAAGAATTTTTTAAAAATATTAAATCGTTTTCGCGAAATTCAAGAACAAAGTTTGACAGCACTGCCACTGTCCACTGGCACTTTCACTATGTGGTTTGGGCTTTAGTTCCTTTCATTAAAACTTTTAAAATTTGTAAAAGCCATAACAATTTTGAAACTAGCACGCAACCATAAAATTGTATTTATTTGTTAATTTAACTAAACAAATGCCGTTAAAAACACACGGGAAAAGTCGTTATAACTTTTAACTGGAAAAGTTCTAATAAAGTATTTTTCTTGTAACAATCTTCAGATCATCTAAAACTCTCCAATCAATATTTTTGTTTTTGAATGTTTTTTGTTTGATTTGAGATCATAAAAGTAAACACAGAGACGAAAAATTGAAAAAAATCGATAAGGCCAGCAGGATAGAATTCGTATTTTGTTTTTATAACAATTTTGATAAAAAAGAGAGAATTAAAAACAAATCTAATTTTGAGAAGTTCGAAAAATGTTCTAACTTTTAAAATAATACTCGAAATTTGTCGATTGGTAAGATACAAATCGAAATTTAGAGTTCAACTTATAAATGGCATTAGTTCTGAACATCTATCTATCTATGCAAAATTTAGAAAGTTTTATAAAATTTTACTTAAGTTAGAAATTTTCAAACAAAATCTCTAATTTAAGATTAAAAAAAAGTTCTTAGTTCTGGCTATAAAACTGTCCCTAAGAGACTGTTTATAGTTAGAGATAAGAACAACTTTTTTAATGTTTCGATGGGAAAAGGCTCAGTAGAATCGGAGAAATAAAAAAGTGGACAACAATCTCTAATTCAATTGGATCATTAAAACTACGCTTGTATCATTAAACTCCGATTTGTATGAAATTTGGATATGTGAAAAATTATAAAATCAACCTGTAATTTATTCGGCTATTTCAGGGATTTAGGGAGTGAAATAAGGGGCATAACAAAATTGGCAATTTTTGAAAAGAGGCCGATCTTCGGAACCCTTTTATATCCTCTAAATCCCCGATTTGACCCAGCGCCAGTCGATTGTAGAATTTAGTTTTCTACAACTTACCAAAGTTTTAAGGAAATCGGAGTGTTTCGTTTAGAATACCTTCCTTGTAAGTATTTTTGAATAGGTAAAAAGTGTAAGTCAGGGATGACACTCTGAAATTAAAAATTGTTCTAAATTTTATAAGTTTTAAATAAAATCATAGAAATATTGAATGAAGGTGACACGCGACATTCTTTTACCAAAAAAATGTCTATTTCTGGCACGCAAAAAGTCTTGCGTCATATATAGGAGTTTGTATAAGAAAATTTTTAACATTCAGAAGAAAATCTTCATAATCTGAAAATTATACTGAAAGTCTGAGTAAAACTGAGTGTTTGCAAGTAGAAAAATAAGATAATGTTTTATTGAGAAAATATTTAGAATTAAAATGTTAACAACGGGCCTCTAAATCGTTGGGCATAAGTTTGTCTAAGGTCGATGTTCAAGTAAAATTATTCTAAAAAATTATGTTTTTGTCATTTAAAATTGACTGGAAAACCATAATTTGCATGAACCCTATTTTATCTAATGCCAAACCTTATTTTGTGTTTTTTTTTTTTATGTCAGGCAATTTTATTAAAGTTAGGAAGCAAACAAAACTACTACTAAATAAATATTTTCTGAAATGAATACAATCTTTTTATTTAAAAACTAAAACTTACCTTTGGTGTTGCTACTGCTGCTACTTCTGGCTATAGCAAAAACATTCAGTTGTAAATTTGTTATTGTGCTATTCAAGTTCTCTGTTGTTGTCTGCCTCAAGACCGTGTAAAACGTGGTTTTTCAAATAATAAAAATTATTGCAGGCATAACAAGGTTGTTGGGGTTTAAGTGTTAGTGGTAGGGCCATCTTACCATGTTATCATAAAACTTTTATCATAATTAAATGGCCGTCTACTTGGCTTGTCATAAAATTCTCTCTTTGACCATTGTGACATAATGCTTTAACAACATGCAATATTTGTGGCCAACATTCTCTCAAACATCAAAGTAGTAGGTATACCTGAAGATAAACCATACATACGCACATATTTAATCCTGTAATTGGAAATAAAAATTAGTCGAACATAATTTTATGGCAATTTAATTTAGGAAATATTTTTTATAAAAAAAAAAATCATAAATTATTACGGCAATTTTTATAGTAAATAAGTTCCCTATAAACAATTTCACTGGAATTCAAGTTGAAAACAAGTTCAATTCCAGCCCTGTTTTCCAGTTTCAAGGCTTGAATACAACTTTAATTACATTTTATTTCAATAGCATACTCCAGCAAAAGGGAAACAAAAATTCAAGTTTGAAATATTTTTGTTAAATAAACAAATGCTAGAATTTGAAATCTACTTTACTTCAAGCAAAATTTAAAGCACTTGAATTTTTAAAACCTATGTGCTTATTGGGTTGGTTCAAGTTAAAACGCATGGGCGTTGTGGTGTAATGGCTAGCGCGTTGGGCATGAGGTTGTGGATTCTGTCCCCAGCGACGACAACATCAATTTAGAAAAATAATTTGAATGAGTTTTCTACCCCTCGTACATATCTCAGAGTCCTCCTTCGGTGTTCCCACAGCACTTAACTCCACCGAAGTAAAATAACATAATAGGGCTACACACAGAAAACGGATTCGTTGTGTCAACCGAATTTTGGTAGTTGCATGAACTATCGTATTATTCGGTTGTAGATACAGAATTATTTTATTATTCATGCAAATATAAAAGTTGCTCTAACCGAATTGATTTGGTAAACCTGACCAAATTTATTTATGTAATAAAAACACACTCACAATATTTTTTCCTTAAAATCAACCGAATATATACATTAAAACAATAGAAAATAAGTTAAAAAAAGGACTACCCACTTTTCGTTTAAAACAAGGTTGGCAACCGAAACGAATAACGGTATAGGTATCGGTATTGGTGTCCATTTTTTATTTGTTTCGGTATCGGTATCGGTAACGGTATTTTAATCATATCGGTATCGGTATAACCGATACCGAAACATTAATACCGGTATATACCGGTATTATTGAAAAAATTTACAAAAATATAAAAAAACGTTCTTAATTATAAAAAACTCAATTTTTATTAAATTTTTATAAAGGATAACTATAGTTTATGGAAATGTTTTTATAATATGAACAAAAAACAATAAGCCCTGGTTTATGTATTACGAAAATTCTCTAAACGAAAGCAAAGTAACGAAAATTTGTTTTTGTTTCCCAGGTATTTTTGACGAAAGTGATTGTCAATTTATTTCGTTTAGACTATTTTCGTAATAGATAAACAGGCCCCTAGTTATTAAAAATTTCTAAGGCCCATTAACTTTTCTCGAGCAGTTAACTTTACCTTAACCATGGGTAACTAACCAATACTAAATATTTATCCCTATGAAAATTTAACCATAATAACTTATCAATATTTTAACTCTGGGTAGTTAACCTTAGTTTGAAATTTCAGAATAAAAACAAAAGGAAAAACAAAAATTAATAACAAAAAAATTTTTTTTCAATACGGGAAAATTAAAAGTTTTTCTCGCGGTTTTTTGTGCGTTTCTGGTCATAAAAAAATAATACACTTGACCACGTCGTTTTTTATGATTCGCGGTCGCTAAATGCTATAAAATGATTGTGTCTTTTTGGATACTACGAGAGGTGATTTAATTAAATCCATTTGGTAAGTCTATAAAATAAAAGTGGATTATTTGAACTATTACTAAGTTTTTCGAGCTAATCGGACAACCGCGAAAAGATTCGCGCATAAAATTTAAAAAAAAATAGTGATAGACTATTAAATTAAGGCAATTTATGCGATCAGCACATCAAAGTGAGTAGAAAAATAATCGCTGTGCATGAGTTTGTATCTTTTTGTAATTGCGAGTCAAAACTGTAGGTTGTCCAGGGGTTCCTCACATACTTTTAAAATATTTAAAACATGATTGGTTCACATTTTGTAAATTCGAGAGTGATTTCTATGCGCTTTTTTATATTTAAGAATCAAATTCAGTAGTCTTGTACTTCACGTGTACCAAAATTCTGCAAATCCTTGATAACACACCTCAACAAACTTTCATAGGTTTGAGCGTTGATATATGATTGATTTTGAATTTGAAACGCTGATTTCAAATTCTTAAATGTAAGTTACCAAAAATTTATGGAATAATTGTTTTTCTGAGAGTGGGTTTCAAAAGAATTTTTTCCTATAACGGTACACAAATTAAACATGTTTTGGAATCAGCAAGTAAAATACTAAAAGTATGTATCAAGCTTCTACCGACAGCTACTTTTCATTTTGTAGAGGTGTATAATTCGTGTCAAATTCTTATAATATTGGTCACTATTTTTGGTTTTAATTACTCAAGACAGAATTTGGCTCATTGAACCATAAAAATTTTTTTTTCCTATTTCCTTATATGAGGCCAATTTCTGTAAGCTATCGCAGAAACCTTGTGGCTCTTTGTTCCGAATAGGAACCAGAGGACATAATAATATATTGCAGAAACCTAAATCCTAAATAGCAAAAATTTATGCACGTTTTTAAGTACTAATGCAATTTTTTTAAGTTTAATATATATCATAAAAGATTCTTAGTCAAAGTTTGGTTAAAGCTGCGCTTTCAATTTTTTTAATAATCATCAATACCAGTTTAATTTACTAAAATTTCTTATGTAGGGTGAATTGTTCTAAAATAGCCTTGGTTATGTTTCTTAACCATAGAAATTTCTATGGTTAAATTTTAGCATTGGTTAGAAGAAATGCTTGGTTAAAATTTAGATAAGTTATTCAAAAAATATGTTTACCAGTGGTTAAGGCTAGTAGAGATCTTAACCAGGGTATAAATTGAGATAAGTTAACGGGCCTAAGTGTTTTATTTTTTAAACACAAACATTTTTTTAAATCTATAGGCTGATAACCGCGCTTTGAATTTGTAACACGATTTTCTATTAACAATGAATAAAAAAGTTTAATTGTTTAACAATTTTGGAAATTTTATATTAAAAAAAATAGTATTTTTGCTAAAAACGTGAAAAAAAACAATTTTTTTAAAACCGATTCCATACCGGTACGATACCGGTATTAAGGGAAAAGGTTTTTGAATACCGGTATTTTTTGAAATCAAGAATTTCGGTATTGGTATCGGTATCGGTTGTCAATTTGAAAGGGTTTTGAAACGGATAACGGTATTATAACGGTATCGGTTGCCAACCTTGGTTTAAAACAATTGTATTTTGTCGTTTATTTTTAATTGTTATTTTATTAACTGGCAAAGTCGGTAAAAATAATAGATTTATCGTTTATTTTAAAATTAATTGTATTCTAAAAGCTAATTGTTTTTAACAGGAAATTTTGATTGAATATTTTAACTTCTACCGAAAGTCCGTATTTTGTGTATTTTATTTCTAGAATGACTGATAGAAAAAGTTAAAAAATATACTTCTTTGCAATTTAACTACTTATTCAATTAAAACAACTTTACTGATTTACTTTTTAAACAACTGTTGAACTTTTATGGTTAAGTTATTGTGAGTGCACTGTTTCCAACTATTTTTTTTTTTTTGTTTATTAATAAAAAAAAATGTTAAGGAAAAGTAAAAATTTTATAACAATTTATTTTTGAATTAGAGAAAATATATATAATCCATAAAGATGAAAAAATATATATGGATACAAATATATATATGGAAGAAAGATAAAGTTTAGGATTTCAGTCCATGGGAAAGAGATAATCTGAACATTTTTAGTGGAAAAAACATTCCACTTTCAAGCTCTTTTTCGTGGCAAAAACTTTAGATTATTAGCAATTTTTCCTCTAAAAAAAAATTTCGGATGACAGTTTTCTTCATTTTATAATCCTCATATTCTCCGAGCTTTTCCTTATGATAAATTCAGGACTTTTGAAACATTTTTCTATGCATTCGTTCTTAACACGACTCATATTGTGAATGCAATCGCCCGTTGTAGGTACTTTATCGCTGTTTTCCAAGTTCGTTAATACCCCAATATTCCACACTTCCAAAGCGGAACATCCACATTTAATTTCTGTTAAAAGTGATCATCTATGTACATTAAAGAATAACAATTGGTAAACATAACGTACTAACAGATTATCTTTTTTACTCACCTTTTTGTTCATCATTTATTTTTAGAAATTTTATTTTGTTTTAATTTTAGAATTTAATTTTTTTGACATTAAGTTGAATTGACTTTAAAGGCTTCATTAGTCTAATCGTAAAGTAAAAAAACGTATCTGTAATCAATTCAATGTGTTAAAATAATATAGAAATATATTTTTATCTTTTTTCTATGCATTGAAACTGTTGTCAAGTAAAATCGTAAAAAATTTCTGTTGAAAATAGAAATTTTCTATTTTATTACTTGACATTTAATTCTATGCACAAGAAAAAGATAAAAAATACAATATTTTTATTTTTTATACTCTTTTTATTCATTATGTGAATGATACGTTACTACTACGTCGACTTTCAGTTATGTAGGTGTTTTTTTTTGGTGATGGTAACCAAAAGTAATAGAAACCATTTTTGTATTTTTTATGTTTTTATACCACAACCAAAAATCTATCAGAAAAAATAGTTTTAATCGGTAATCATAATCATCATTCGGTAGAAAATAATTAGTAACACATTAGTAACAACTACTACTATAACATTGATTGTTACAACTAAAATATAATTGTTATTTACAATGAACTGTAAAAAATTATACATTTTAGGTTTTTAAAATAGTTGTCACAATCGAATTAAATTATTAATTTTAATTAGTGCATGAATTGGTGGGAAGAACTGATTATTAGGCATATATAACCTTCACAAAGTCACAATATCAAATTATTAATAATTACTGAAATCTTTTTGCTATTGCAGATGATTTAATTTAAATAAAATTAATATAATATTGTAATAGCAAAATAAGGATAATTCTGACCGATTTACAACTGATTTATTTTCTGTGTGTATGAATTAAAAAGCATCAACAAAGTTTGCCAACTCTCCATCAGATGGTGCGCAACAACTGATTCAAAAGATTCAACATTTCGCGTAATAACACACACATAAAACAAATCGGTTTAAAATCCATTAACACTACCATTGTTTTACTTCTGCAACAACATTTTTGTTATAATTACATAGAAACAGTTGCATTGGCAAAATATTAGCTTTAGTAACTAAAAATTCTAAACTTTACCATTACAACTACAACTACAACTACTACAAAAATCTGCTTTCCCAACCAAATAAAACAAAAATAAATTTTTATAATTTTATTTAGTAGAGGTAATTATCTGCAAAACTAATAAATTAGCAGTAGGCATTACATGTTAATTGTACCAACCAATTTTTTTAAATATTTCATTACTAATGCTTTACTAAGAGTTTTCTACCAAATGATGGTTGCGTGTACTGAATTGAAAAAAGTGGTATAAATTATATAAAAGATTTTCGGTTATAGTACCCAAATTAAAAAAACACTTGGTCACTATAACCAAGAAAAAACAGACACGACCGAAAGACGTTTATTTTAAAGTAAATTTAAATTAATTGTCCAAAAATAAAAATATCAAATACAACAAGAATTTAGGTGGAATTATAAAAAATATATTAAATTAAAGGTAATTTGTGTAAACAAAGAAATTTTTACACTTAATAATTAATTATTCCTTTTATTTTCCAGTGTTGCTAAAATGGTAAACTTTTTTGGAAAAATTCAATTATTGTTTCCTGGCTGCTCTGATGATGGTTTTCTTCAAAGAACCAGATTTTAAGGAACCTACAGAACGAAAGAAATCTTTCCAACAAAAAAACCATCAGGTTCAGAGGACTTTTTACCAGAATCCGATTACTTTTTTAGAAAGAAATCAGATTCCTAGGAGTTTATCCCACAGAAAAACTGAGTTTTACAGGTAAAAATTCCAAGAATCTAAAGATTTTCCTATTTTCAGAATTTAAGTGTTTTTAAAGAAAAAGTTCTTAGATTCTCAGTATTTTTCTTTAGGAAAAGTCGTTAGAAACTCAGAGTTTTTCTTTAGGATAAAGTCCACATAATAAGAGAAGTTTTCTTTAGGGAAAAGCCTTCATAAGTTTCCTGAATTTAAGTTTTCTCGTATTTTATTCATTTTTGTAATATTTCTCTATTTTTGTAATATTTTACTAATTAATTAATAAAAAAACTAAAAAAAATGGAAACGGTGTGTTCTATTTAATTCGATTGGTATTGCTAAATAAATTCGGTTGGATGTACTGAATGTTAAATTCGATTAGGTATTCCTAAATTTATTCGGTTGTAACAACTTTCTTATATAGTATCAGCATAGTAATTGTAACTGTAAATGTCGATAGCTGCAACCGAATAATGTGATAGTACATGTGACTACTAAAATTCGGTTGGCAACAAATTCGGTTGGCAACAAATTCGGTTGTCGCAACGATTCTGTTCTGTGTGTGCAGTGTTGCCATATTTGAAGAACTTTATCTTTCATCTTTCTCTATGTCCTTTCCAAAGAAAGCACACGTCAATTGATAGGAAGAATTTCCTGAGTGTTGCTTCTCTTAGAAAACAAAAAACAAACATGGATAAGTTTTTTTTTCTCAGTAGTTCACTCAAACATCTTTGTTACGATAATTTTAGGCCAGCAGACCATTTAGCTAATTTTAGCAAAATGTGTTTGTAAATATGAGTAAAGTGAAATTAGTTGAAAAAAATAAGTAACCATTACTAAGGTGGCAAAGGTTTTCTTCATAGCCGGCCACGGCTGAGCTTAGGGGTTTTAAATTAGCACCACAAAACTTAGAAATTTGTTCCTACAAAAAAATGCCGCTCTACTACACATAGGCCATTTAAGGGAAATTTGCACGTCTACTAAATATTACCCAGTATTGAGGATCTGAAATATAAAATTTTTGTAAATTCTGTTTTGAAAATGACATTTAGTATCTCCATTAAAACAGTAGATACGAAGGACAGGGATGGATGGTGTATGAGTCAAACTTTGTATTTGCCCGTATACAACCACATTGTTTATCATTAATCCCGAAATCAAAAAAGTCTACTGAAAATGACAGTTAAACAATTATGGAGTTAATGTGACAGGTTTAAAATAACTAAAAATGTAGTTATAAGCAAAAATGCATTAAAATAACTAATAATGTCGTAAAAATAATGAAAAGCATTTTTTTGTTGCTTTGTGTGTAATTTTCAAATTTGATTGCAATAGTTAAGTCCTTTAAATTTCAGAAGAATTTACGAGCACAAAGCTTAATATTGCATTAACGGGATACGTATATAATACTGTTATGTAAAATACTGTTTAGACAAAATACTGGTCAAAAAAATTTTAAAAATCCTGCTTTTCATAATACTGTTTTGCAAAATACTGGATTTCACAATACTGTTTTGCAAAATTCTGTGAAGTAAAAATGCTGGTTTACAAAATTTATTTTATTAAAAATAAATTCAACAAAAGTATATAATTTTCAAAAGTTAACAAAAACATTTAACAAAAAATTAATTTCAATGCATTTTATAAACTTAACCCTCAATTCATAAAGACTTTGTAAAGTTATAGGAGGTTTACAAAACTAAATTTTCATACAAAATTTGTTCAATAAACCTCCTATAATTTTACAAAGCATTTATGAATTTAGGGGTTAAATTAGTACAAGATTTTTTGCAATTCGCTTTAGGTAGCCTGTATTGCTTAATTCACACCTTTTTCTTATAACTCTTTTAATGTTTGTGTACGCTTTTCTTTAAATTTATGTAACGTCTTTCTCCATTCGCGCGTTTTGAAATGATATTTACAGCTACCACGACCTCATTACCCAACTGCCTGATAAGGTGGTATAATCCTGACTTTATACGCCCAACAACCGCTTTCAGTCTGCTTCCACATTATTTTGAGTTCTTGGGTAGGATTTCTTACTGTCATCGTAAACCGACCAAAAGGTTCCAGGATACTTTGGGTGAAAAAGCGCGCGCTTTTTTGCTTTATTTTCACAAAAATTTTCGCCGCCCAGTAAAACAGGATTTTGCGAAACAGTATTGTGTTATACAGTATTTTGTAAAACAGTATTACGAAAAGCAGGATTTTGAAAACAGGATTTTGTTATACACAGGATTTCGACCCGAACCCTTGCATTAACATTAAGCTTGAAATCAAGCCTAAACTGAGCTTCATTTCAAGTAGACAAAAAACTTATTTTTAGTAAATGTGGAGTTTGAACTCCAAAATATTAACATTTTGTCCGCTTTTACCGTCTTTAATAGCAGTGTTTGTGCGACATGCCTATCAATGCTAACTCGAACAATTTTGACAGTAGAAAGCCGGAGTACGTTGAAAATCTGTCAAAATCGTACTAGATATCATTAACCGCATTTTTTAATCACTTGGATTTAATAAATCCAAAAAGTAGTTCTCAAAGTGCACAATAGAGCTTCCACCTATTTTAACAGAATTTTTCTAACCGACCTTCTTTCACCCTAATTATTAGTAAAAAATAAAATTCGTTATTATATTTTATATAAAACGTCAAGAAACAGTCTTTCTTTTGGGCTTCATCACTTCAATTTATATTTCTACACAATTTAAATACTCCACTGCAATATTTAATGTTCACTATTTGGATTTAATTAAATAGAATAGAGTAAAAAACTGTCATTTCTATTTCAGCTATTTCTCCATGTCCAAGATGGAAAATAAGTATTTGGTGTAGTGTAGTTTTTTTTATAAACATATTTTATACAAAAAAGTTAAAGAAAAGGCTTTTGTTTTCTAGTTTTACAATTTTTTTGTTTCTCTTTTAACTTTTAATTGTTTTTTTTTTTCTGACATTAAATTAACAGAATGTTTCATATATTTGCATTTTTATTGTTATGTGTAAACCCAGATAAATAAATCCAACTTTTTCTTTGGATTTAATAAGTCCACTTTTTGTATGAAAAACTCTAAATCCAGGTGATTAAAAAAAGGTAGTTACACAAGGACCGATAGTATAGCAGTGCTCTTTAATAAATATGGTAAAGCTATATCACAAACTAATCAGACACGTCACAAGTGATGGGAAACAATGAAGTTTGAGAAGGAGTAAGAACGTTGAAGTACTCATTATATTTGTTCAAATAAGTGAAGTGTTATTACTTCAAATAAAATAGTTGTCAACCATATTACTATTTTTGGGCAAAATCTGTCTGTTTAGTCTGTTGCTATAGTTTCCCAGTCAGAAAAATACAAACGGAAAGCAATGGCAAAAAGTGCTTTCCCATTCCCAAAATGATAACATTAGACAAAAGGACCGTCTGTTCAAAAAGCAGCGGAAGAGCACTAGGGAAACAAATTTTCAACGTTGGAAAAACCAATAAATAGGTGGTCCGGAAATATATATTTCAAAATAAAATTTTAAAAAAGCTCATATGTATTTTTTGTCCTACCGTGATTTGAACCCAGCCCGTCAGTTTGGCAGATGACAGCTCTACCCACTGAGCTAACGAGACATATAATACTTGGTGGCTAAATACATAAATGAGTGATAACAGCTGGTCAACTATTGGCTGTGCTAAAATGGAAAAGCAAAAAAAGGTGGTCTTAAAGAAGCTTTTCCACTAACAAAAAAATTTATTTTAAAAACAAATAAATTTTTAAATTAAAAAAAATCAAAAAGAAATTGTTTTCTTGCACCCGGATTAGAACTCCGAATCTTCCGACTACAAATCTTTTTTAACGAAGCGTCATAATTTTTACAAAATCATTGCTCTACCAGTGAATAGACTTTTGTACCGCTGGCAATTTCTTACTAGGTACCACTGGATAACCACTGGTTGCAAACCTTGGCATAGCACTCTAAGCCAATTCTTTGACAGTGATTTTTTTATAAACCAATAAAATTTTTGTAAAACAAATACTAGCAAAACGCTTTTTGCAAACGCTGGCAGACCGACCCAGTGTTGTACCAGTGCTTGATTTTTGTGCCACTGGCGATTACTGACTGACTCTTCCAGTAGTGCGATTTTCTAAGTTTTTAATGACAAAACTCGATAGTTAAGTTGTCAGTTTACTATGACAACTTAACAATTAAACTACCGAATTCCTTCGGTAAAAATTTAGAGAATTGCCCTTCAGAAAGCTATATTTCTCTCAAGTCCATTTATAATTTTCGTGATAAAAAAAAATAGTACCTAAAAATTAATGTAACAAAAATCTCTAGACTTGTCAATTTCTATTTAAATTGTTACAAATTTTAATTGAAGCATTTTCTGATGTTGATAAAACTTATTTTTTTTTTTTGCCTTTTATAAAACTTACTTTAATCACATCAAAAGTTTTTGTCTTAAGCCAGCATGCAAAAAGTGCAGCAAGACTCTCAACTCTCAACTGCATTTCGTTTTCTCACAGATCACGATCATCGACAAGTATTTAACCTCATGTTTATTTATACACTTTCAAGTTTTCCGCTGATCATAGTTTTATGTTTTTGTTTTTCCTCCAGTTTGTTAATTTTTAATGGACAAATAAATGAATACAATTAGAAAGGACACCAACACTATGTTATTTATTGCAAAATACGGTCAACTACCACTACCCGTAGATATTAAAGATTTCCTTCAAAAGTAGGATTTAAAAAGCCAATCAAATAGAAACGACATTTGTTCCCATTAAACAACTTGTAAAATTGCACATGCAACTGAGAAAGTCATAGGAATTGTATTGGAATAGCGTAAAATATGGCCAATCGTATGTCAACGTTTTTTTTTTTTTTTTGAAAGAAACACGTCACTACTAAAACACACTGGCACTTGGTCATTGCAGTATTGCAGCTGAATTTTGCAAAAACAAAAAAGATCTTCTAGACATTGAAATGAACGACCAGTCTACCTGACATCTTAGTGGTCTTTTACGTTTAAGCCGCCATTCAAAGGAAAAAAGTTCTCAATAGGCCCGATTTTTTTTTTGTAACAACCACAGAAGACGTATAAGAAGCAAAAAAAAAAACTTCGAAATGCCGAACAAGAAATATTTTCAAATTAATTTTAGTTTTTCTTATCGCGGTGGTCATTGGAAAAACGCATTCATTTAAGCCTCAAACAAAATAAAATGAGTTTTAGTTGCTGAGTTGTAGATTCTGCGTTAAACTTTTGTTTGTCTATACATTATTGTCAAAAAGTATTTGGAATTTGTGTTTAGAAATCTTTATAGTACTTCCTTATGCTGGACGGACATTGAATGTCCCATAGAATATTGTGTTGATATTCGGGCAAACGTTTTTGAAAAAAGAAGAGCGGGTGTAAAACTAGAGAATTATTGGGTGCGTTCGGCAGATACAATTTAATAGTCAACAGTTCTACAACAGTTGTACAACTATCTGCTGAACGACCTGATCACTAACCGCTCTGTCTGAGCGCTCAGGTAGCGCTGTCATATTTTTGTAGCGTAAAAATTTGTTGCTACTTTTGATCAATAAGTGATACATTTGTTGTTGTTCATTTACAATAAAAATTGTTTTGTAAGAATGACAAATGAAAACATTCAAATATAATTCGAAAACAAAAATTAAAAAAAAAAAATAAAAGGAAACTATAGAAAAAGTGTATTAAAAACAATACAAAGAAAACACCGTTCAGCAGAGTAAGTAATCACAAAGCCCTACCAGTCACCGGTATCAGTTTAAGGTTTCTCTGCCGAATGCTACCATTGACTTGAACTATTTACATTGTTATCAATAAGAAAGATCTCTGCGATTCACCTAGAGTTAGACCGATGGGTAAATGAATTTATATTATAAGCCATTATGCGACTCACTGAATAATCCAACACAAACGGGTTGGATTTGCGATACAGGCGAGTTTTTAGAACAAAAATTCGAGATCTACACACGGCTAAATTAATAGAACAGAGTGCCCAACTTGGCGATAGTACAATGGAACAATACAGTTGGATACTCTAAATCAGATATGGTCCATTGTTAATTTCACATTTTTATCGAACTCTATTTGCACAACCAAACTCCGAGACCTGTTAAGACCTGATTAACAGCACCGGCTTTAACACGAGGAGAATTATTGCATGATAATTATTTGCATGATACTAATGAATTTTTGCATTAAATCAATGGAATTTCACTGGAACTCGTCCATTGAAACTTTTCATTAAATGTATGCAGTTTTTCATAAAACTATAATAAAAAAAAAATTCATTTTATTTATTAAAAATTTAATGCACTTCTCTATGTTTTTTGGGGGGGTTAAAGTTTCCCCCCTTTTGCAAATGTTTATTGGGAATCGGCACAGGAAACCATGTGAATCTTCCATTTTAGGTATAGGATGTGTTCAGCGAATTTATGTAAGACACTACGAGGAACATTATTGTGGAACATTTTAATCCTCTACCTCTTCAATTAAAGGGACTTTTTTGGGCCCCTTTTCTAAAAACGGACAAAAAAGACCCGTAAGTTAAAGAGTTAGAAGAGGTTAAAGTAAAAGTTTCAACTCCAACATATCGGAACGCTTTAAGTTGCTGAAATCGTAATAGAAAAATCTTGATACTTTCCTATCATAGTGTACCTAGCAGAGGTGAGAGTAAAGTGTTCTTTAGACTGTTTTTGTGTCCAAAACAGCGTTAATGTTTGTGTGTTTGGGTTTATTATTTTTTTTTGTAGACCGGATGAACGTGCACAAACGTAAAGATGCATTTAAGATTCTTCCGATTGGTCATTATTGCTTTTGCCAACTGCAATGTGTTTTTTTTTTCAGACAATTTTTTGTTGTTGCTCCTCGTAACCATACAACGATTTGTCTTTAAAGACCAAGTTTTAAGCCGCTTTTGACTACTACTCCCTTTGCGTCTGTTAACCGCGCTTCTCGTTGGAATTAAATGCTTTTGTGAGGTAATGAAACTTTTGATTGATCTACTCCTGACATCGGCATGGATGGAAAATGACAAACAAACAAACGTTCAAATTATCAGTGAGTGGCTCATAACCTCTTAAATAAAAACCTTAAGGAAAATTGCAGCAGTAAAACTAAAGAAGACAAAGAAGAAGGAGACCCCGTTTAAACGGCCAACAACAACAAAAACAACTGGTTTTTCATTTGTTTATTTTTTTCGGTTTCTTTCTTAGACTAACAATCTAAATACCTTGTAAATGGTTGAATGAAGATGCCAGCAGATGTTATGGTTATATACAAACCATAAAGAACTAACTATGACTATAAGTTTCATTACGACTACGATGATGATGATGATAATGATGACAACATGGAGGTTTTTCAAGGCTACTGTTTTTTACTTATTTTATTCTCTCAATAATGTTAAAAAGAACTGTTGGACTAGTTCGATTTACTTCATTAAAAAAAACCAATATAACTAAAACCAGCAATGCTGAAGTACATACGTGTTCTGTAAGTTGAATTTGAATTTGTGTTTTAATGTTTTATTTAAATTTAATATGTTGTTCACCAACAACATGTACATACATATGTATGTATGGTTGGTTATACGAGTACAACGAGGAGTTGATACTAATATGAATACGATTACATGTTGTACTTGTACAATGTACGAGTACACACAACATTTGGGTTACACATGTTTTACAATACAATTCTGAAAAGGTGAAACGTTAATCGTTGTAAATGTTGTTGTTTTTTTATCGATAAATATTTAATATTATTTGAATAATAATTCCTTTTTTTGTGTATTTACAGATTTAAGGAGAAAATATGTTCAATTTCTTTTAGAAGCCAACAGTTCCAATGACGACGATCTGAATATCTGAACTGAGAGTGCTGAACTGAGAGTACCAAAAGACTTATTTACAAGGAAGGTGTCTTTGCTCCGTTTATCTGCCGACGATTTTAAGCTAACATAACACATGGCTTGGAATCAACAACAACATCTACAGACAGACATGGATGGTGTCAGTATTGATGTATCCGATACTTTTGATATTTTCTGTATTAGAATTCTTCTCAGAGATCGCACTATTCGTGTTGTTTTAGATGGGGTCTCATCGGACGAGTTTCAGCTGAATTCAGTGGTACCGCCGCAGGGTTCTGTTCTTTCTCTTTTCCAATTTCTTATCTTTCTTAATGGTCTTCTTTGTCAAACTTCCAACTAGTTATATCTACTTTTCATAGAATTAATGGAATTATTCATAAAATTTTTGTGAAAAATTTCATATTATTTATTAAAAGTTTCATACACTCAATAAAAAAATGTCATTAAAGCTAGATTCATAAAATATATGCAGGTTTTTCATCAAATTAAAGGAATGTTTCATTTACTTTGTGAAGAAAATTTCATTAGTTTACTGAAAATTTTCATTAAAACTCGCCCGGCTAAATCCTTTCAGTGTAGTTTGAAACTTGTCATTTATAGGAAACCAACTTTATTCAAAATAATTAACGATCCATTTGAGAGTTTTTTAAAGACTACTTTACTTGCCCTCTAGAATTCGTCATTATCACTAGAATTAGTTTCAAGGAGTGAACCCATTCCAGCATTGATAAACCAAAAGCAACTTTGCATAAGCAAAAAGCAGATAAATCAGCAATTACCAAAATGTAGTTCAAGAAGAAAATACATATATAAGTGCCTACACTGAGAGAATTATCCTTCATGATATTAGTGATATAATTTCATAGAATTTTTTTCGTAGAACCAATGAATAATTTCATTATGTATATAATATTTAATTAATATTATGAAATTTTTCATAACTTTTCTTTCATAAAATTTCATAATTTCATTAAAAAAATTCATTGAATTTCATAAATTAGATCTTCATAAATTTAATGGAAATGTTCTTTGTATTTATGAAATTGTTCAATAGTATTTACTTTTTTTTAATTTTTTTATAAAATATCATCATTTCCTGAGAGAATAATCTTTTATAATTTTTATGTTTTTTTTTTATTAATTTTTTATTATTAATTTTGGACTATGAAGTTTTTTTTATAAATCATATTAATTTTTTGTAAATTTTTTTTTATGAAACTTTTTAGTTTAGTGAATTCTTTCTTTAGATATATTTTGTACATCCGTAAAATATGCTACGATTTTATTACGCCTTTTGCATTTTCTAAGTACTTTTTATTTATCCACTCCAGCTTAGCAACGACAACAACCAACTATAATAAATAATAGTAAATGAAATTGCTTCATAGATTTTATGAAGCTCTTCATTGGCTGAATGATTTATTCATTGGACGCGTGGCCTATTAATTTTATGAAGAGTTTCATTAATTTTATGAAGAGTTTTATTAATTTTATGAACTTTGCATAAACATTGATTTTAATGAAACATCATGTTTCATAGATTCTATTGAAACTATGGAGAAATTAATTACTGAAGTGATGAAAATTCTCTCAGTATATGCATAATAATTAGAAAACCTTATAACACATTTATAAAATGAATTTTGTATGAAAAATTTGTTTTATAAGTCACTTATGAATATTAAAAGTGATTATGCATATGACCCATAAAATCTAAGTTCACCAAAAATTATCCTTCATGTTATGAAAATTTATCAAAAGGAAAATTTTCTAACATTCCTGTTGTGTGTCTATTGCTTCCTATCTCAAAAAGAGTTCTAAACATTTCCCATTCCTTTAAAAATAATTGAAATAATTTTAAAAACACCAAATAAAAAATTCATACTTATGTTCAAAAGTTTATTATAAAATACTGAATTTTCATAATGGACACGGTCTTTTTAGTAAATTTCACAGATGTAAAGTAAAACAAAACAAAGCAAAAAAACTACTACTTAAAAAACTGCTTTCTTCCAAATTCAAAATATGTACTCAATTTAACTGGAAACTTCAAGAAAGGAAGAAGGAAAATATATAAACCTTAAATACTTACTGTGCACTTACACTACGGTTGTTTAGACACTTATTGTGTTTCCATTCACTGAATTTTCACATAATTTTCTAAGAAAAATATTTTTTATTAACAAATTCATTACAACAATATTGACACAATGCTTTCTACGAGGCATACACACACGCAGAAAAAAAGCAGGTGGAACTTTATCTAAGCGCTATGTAGTTATACAACTACATAAGTTCAAAGTAAGTTTTACAAATTTCTAGCAAAATATATGTAATTTTTCGGATATTTTTCACTACACATGTATATATTTTGCAAGGATTGTATATATTTTCCAAAAATATGTGGATATTTTACTAGAACTTTGTAAAACTAACTAAAAAATTATGTAGTTGTATAATTACATATCTCTTAGGTAATATTCCCCCTGTTTTTTTCTGCGTGCACGAACGAACGAATACGCCATAGCAACAAATGCAAACCTCAACAACAAGGCAGGATCCATATGGAGTGTGGAGTATTGGAAACCAACTTAACCACTTAAAAGCAAAAAGCGGAAAAATATGGCAGCAGCCAGAAATTGAGTAGACATTTGAACAAAAGGATGAATGCCAACGGCAACAACTCCTCAACAGCCATGGTAAAAATTTTGCAGTTACAAATATAAAAAAGTACGACAAGTCGACGAAGTCACAAATTATGTAAGAAATTTAACAAAAACCAAAGAGAGGAGGCTTCTTTGAAATAAAACAAAAAAACAACTTTTCAAAGTTAGTTGTATAAATTTCTATGTAGTATATTACCCGAAAAACAAATCTAAAAGAAAAAAAAAAACACATTCAACCATCTTAACAAACGACGGCGACAAATTGCAATAATGAAAATCATTTTGAAATACGTGGTGGTACTTCAACAAAAATATGAATTGAATGAAATAATACTTGCTACGCCATCCAACTGTGTAAAAAGGAAAATACTTATCAACCCAGCAATGATGAAAATGTATCTTAACGATAGAGGATGAAAGTATTTGTTTCTCCATTTAGGGGAGGATGTGGAGTCGAGGGGGCATAGATAAATTGAGGCATTATATTTCCAAGAATACTAGAGTTATGTAAATTATCAAATATTCATTAAATAATTTCCCAACAACTATTCAAACAATCAACTGACAAACAATAGGAATACAAAAAAAAAGAGAGTAGGAAAAATGTTTCTAAAGAATCTTGAAAACAAGATAAACTCCATTTTTTTAAAGGAAAAATTGTTGAAAGGCGCGAAACAACTCGCTATGTTTTTTTTTTTTTTTTAAATTTCTCAGGTACAAACAACATCTTTTTAAACATCATCTTTTTAAAAATCCAACATATCATTGAACAGTGGGTTATATACACAAAAATAGGAAATTGTTATGGATTATAGGAACTGTAATCAAGTAATTTATTTTCAATTAACCCACCGCAATACATGTTTCGGTAGTCACATTCGTAACGAATGAACTCTGGCCAAACCCAGACCTGTGGGTTAATCACTACATTTTGTAACTAATTCAATTACACAATTATATGTAACTGAAATTGAAAACAAAAACAATTACAATTATATATTATATGTAATTGTAATTTAAAAAAGAACAATTACAATTACATGTAATTTGTAATTGAAGTTTTTCAATTACACATTACAGGTAGTAACCGGAATCGGTGGTAAAAGAACCTAATTCCGAGGTCTCCGGTTGTAAAAAACCTTGCTGGGAATATAAATATTAATTTCCTTTTTTTTTTAAATATGTGCTACGCTCATGGATATAAATCTGTAAAAATAGTAGAAAAAGCTACTAAATTTAGTTAAAAATAACATTGCAGAAAAAAATTATTTAAATTAGCAGATTTTTTCTTTTTTTGCTTAATATTTGTAAGAACAGTAAAAATATAACTGTCACCTACATATGTTCGACTTAAATTTGAATGTATTGAAAATGACAATTTTTTCAACTAAAATCAGCAAAACATTTTGCTGAATATTGGCAGACAAAAACTTTAAAGAAACTTTTTTAAAAACCAAATTTAAGTTAATTCCACAATGATTGCTGCTAAAATCAGCAGAAATATTTGCTAAGAAAAAACTAGACGGCTGATTTCAGAAGGGGAAATTTTTATTCGCTTTGAAAAAATCTAAAGAAGGCTTTGGAACTACATATATAATTTTTTATAATGCTTTTAGTCGGCTCATATTCAGCAAAAAAAAAAAAAAACAAAAATTCTGAATTTAACTAACCACATTCCTAATTCCCTAGAAATTGGTAATTGTTAGGTCAGGTACCTTCTTTATCAGTTTGAAAATGTAAATGGCTCTTAAAAACTATAGGGCAAAGATTATTTTTAGAAACACAAAAATCGATTTTTACAAATTAAAAATCAGAAACCACTGTATATTTGCAATATTCTGAAAGTAAAAACATATAATACGAATATTCAAAAGAAACTTAATTTTTCTGTTGTTGGTGTTGTTGTTTTGTTTATCATATATCGGATCCGATTGAGCTTCATTTACGCCGGCAAGCAAAGTAAAAAACATCATATACAGCCTAAAGTCAACGACGAAATAACCAACCAACCCAACTAACATTTGTGCACGTAGATGTTTTAAATCGCTGATAAAAACAGAACAAAGTAACAAAAAAAAATCGCCCAATACATTTATTTGATATACACAGTATTTAACTACAACACCAACAACTCAACACAATATAAAATAACACAGAAACAGCAAAAAACATCAACAACTTTTTCGAGAATCGGCAACAACTCTCAATAATCACAAACAGCAACAACTAAAACACAAAATGAAATCTCATATTAAAGACAAAACACCAAAAAAAAAAAAAAAAAACAAAAACTACAAAGTGCAGATCGTTTTGGATCGGTTCGGTATCTTTTGAACATTTTCGAATGGCTGTAGAGTCATGGGAACCAAGTTTTTACATTCCACAAATGCTTCTGTTTTGCTGCAACAAAACAGCAGCAGCAACAATAATAAAAACAACAACAAAATATTCAGTCAACCAGCCAGTCAGCGAACCGACCAACCAACCAAAGAACGAATTAACCAGCCATTTAGTCATCTACGTACGTAGATGCTCAAAAGGCAGCTGAATTTTCATATAAACAACAACAACAACAGCATTTAAAATTTAACTTTTTTCTGTTATATTTCTTAGTTTTGCAATGTCACAGTGTCTCGAGCAACGGATTAATAAGTTTAAAAGAAATTTAGCCATTGAATTTAAGAACATTCATGATGGGGACCAGAGAAACAAGCCGACCAAAATAATCGGCGGCGGCGGCGCAAGCAAAAAATCGGCGGCGGCGGCGGCGATTGAGGTTGAGCCGGATAAAAATCGGCGGCGGCGGCGCAACCAAATAATCGGCGGCGGCGGCGGCTTGATCGGCTGAAAACAACATTTTGTAATGTGATTTGAAAACGTTTAAGTTTTTTTACGAAAGATAGATATTTTACTATCACTCTATATGCCTTTACGTTTTTTGCCATTACTCTTACCTGACCACCTCTCAAGGATTTGTACGAATAATCTTCAAGGTTTACTATTTTTGAAAAGTTATTCATCATCGCTCTTATATCTGAAACATTTGGAATAATTATTGGAGGCGGTTTTTCTTCACACAGCTCTTTGTTAGCATTATGGTTAATATAATTAACATCATCATTATTGTCTACATCAAGTGCAGCAAACATGTTGTTGCTAGTAGGTACTTGGTATATCATCATTAGGGCAAGGAATTTCATGCACTTAAAAATTAAAAATATGCGCCTAAAATATGCGGTTAAAAAAGAAAAATATGCCCTAACAATATAAAAAATATGCACTAAAAACTATAATTTTTGCAAAAATAATGCACTTTAAAACTTAAAAATATATTTAAGTTAGTTATTTTGCAAACAGACACAGAACTCGAAGATTTCCCATAGGTCAATGAAAACCATCATAGGTTGATGATTCGGATAAATGTTTAGTCTATATTAGTTTTGGACTATCGAGAAATAACATACATTTGCATGGAATTCCTTGCCCTAATCATCATTGTTGGTAGTTTTTTTTATTTTGATTGCATGCTTAACTAATCCTGGTGATCGATTTTGTCGTCGTTTCGTTGTTTTGTTTTCAGCGACTGTCTACCAGACAATATCGCTTTCTTCAGTAGACTCGCTGCTACTATTCATTCTGCTGTAACAGCAGAGGATTAGTATAGCAGAATATTATTATTATATTAATCCCTTTGTAATAAAAATTGTTGTTGATTTCAATATACAATGCAGTGTTGCCAACAAATTTTCAAAATAAATGGCTAGATCAGACCCAAAAATCGCTAGAAAATCTCTAGATTATAAACAGTGTAAATATTTAGCGATTTTATCGCTAGATTGTTGAAAAATGGTACTTAAAGCAGTTTTTACTCAAAAATTTCAAATAATGAGTCATGTAGAGGGCGTTCTACGATGAAAAAGTGCATACCCATATTTTATCGAAATGTGTATTTTTAGAATTTTTTTTACTAAAATCGTTTAAGATGTTGTGTTTTATAATAAAGGAATATCAATGTGCGAGTTTTATAATATTTTTCAACATAAAACCGAGTTTTAAAAATTATATTACGGCTGATAAAAAAAAATCGCTAGATTTTTGGCTAATAGCTACAGGACAATTTTTCCCGCTAGCGGCGAAATAAAATCGCTAGATCTGACGAGAAAATCGCCGTTATGGCAACACTGATACAATGTAAAAAAAAAAAAGTTTTTTCTTAAAACAATAACAAAAGTTATTGCTTTTAATTTTAAATAGAATTATAAAAAAGAGATCACAATTAACGTCTGCACTTTATCACGGTCAGAAAATCACTCGCAAAAAAATATATATAAAATCAATTTATATAAGATTTGTTGTTGGTTCACGTGTGATTTGTTTCATGTTCGCACAGATCCATGGCTAGTCAAGACTATATCTAACAAATGGTCCTAAATATTTAATATAACATACAAGTTTTATTTAATAAATTATAAACATACCCTTTTACTACCAACTCCTTTTCGTTGCAAAATTTTAATTTCTGCCAGCATATTTTTTTTTGCCAATGTAAAGGGCTCCAAAGTAATCCCAACATTGGGAAAATGTAACCCTCTTGGAACTCAAAACAATTTTTGCCTCTTATAGAATTTTTAGAAAATTAAAGCATACTGGGAATCAATTTTTTTTTATTTATTCTTTTTAATTTTAACAAATTAAGGAATAAATAAAGACCATAGAAAAAATAAATATCGATTGATTTAAGAAATTAAACTTGTTTGAAGGCTTTTGAATGGAGGCTTTTTTAGAAAGTTTGGGCAGGATGCACATATCTTGTATGGACCCATTTGAATTAGATGCCCAATCAATAATGTCCTTAAATGATGAAATTATGTGATAAATTCGAACATTGGTTTGAGCATTTTATCCGTAAAAGGGTCCTTTTCTAAATATTATAGAATTTTACAATATCTCTTATCTTTACTTTTTCATTTATTTGTTACAAAATGTCTCATTTATCCAAAATATTCAACTGGACCATTTTTAAAAATGTATTTTAGAATTGAAAAAATATATATGGGTGATATCAAAAAATGTGATAAAAACCATGTAACCAACTAATTTCAAATGCAAGGATTACATTTGAGTTATATATTTCGATATATATCAGCGCATTGTCACCTGTTTTACAAAATTTATAACAATCTGACCAATTTTTGGTTAATACATAAAATTTGTAACCAATTTTATAGGCCAAATGTAAACTCCGTAACCAGTAACTCGTAAGGTGTTTTAACTTTAATAGCTTATATTTTAATAACCAATGAAGCTAAACACTAACTGTAAGAATTTATATGAAGAGGAGAAGTAACGCTTTTAACAAAAATTAATGCATTTTACAAACTTTTTCGTATATCTATGCTAACACGACTTCAACTCTGTAACGATTTTTCGTCATAATTTTTGATAAAAATGCGTACACCAAATACATATATTGAGTTTTAAATGCAAAGTTAAGCAGCTACGTTTTTTTATTAATTGATTTTTTACACATCTGCAAAGAGTTGCATTCTGAAGTATTATATTAACCCATTAAGAAGTTTTTTTTTAATTTTTTTCACAGTATAAATTTATATAAGCTTTTATAGCTTAAAAAAATTATATTTATAAAAATTTAATATTTAGAAGCTTTTAACTTTTTTCTTTTCATATAAAAAAATTGTTTTTAGCTCTGGTTGTTCAAGTTTAATGAATTAGTAAATTCTTTTAAAAAAATATATTTATTTTTAAATATTTTATATTTGAAAATTGATACTTCCAGCCGAAATGAGCCGAAAAAAATCGGCGGCGGCGGCTGAAGCAAAAATGACCGGCGGCGGCGGCTTAAACGGCTCACGGCGGCTGGCTTGTTTCTCTGATGGGGACCATAATTTATAGCTCGCAACGAAATTTTTCTATTCCAAAAAATGGATTGTAGAACAACTTATATTCCATTATAACCCGTTCTTCTGTCGGTTTTAACATCAAAAGAAAGCGGTTCCATCAGTTACATCTTACATTCAAGGCTCGTGGCACGGGTTCCGAAACTAGTTCCATGGAATTGGTTGGTAGATTTAATTGTGAACAATTTTTCTACAAATGAAAAATCAATGGTAGCATTCAGCAGAGAAACCTTAAACTGATACCGGTGACTTGTAGCGCTTTGCGATTACTAACTCTGCTAAAGGCTGTTTTTTTGATCTTAAATACATTATTTTCCTTTGATTTTTTAAACTTTGTTTGCTTGTTTTTATATGTCATTCATACAAAACAATTGTTTTAAATCAACAATTGTTTTAAATCAACAATTGTTCAATTGATCAATTGTTTTGATCAAACGTACAAAAAAACATTTTTTACGCTACCAAAATATGACAGCGCTACCTGAGCGCTCAGACTGAGCTGTTAGTGATCATCTCGTTCAGCAGATAGTTGTACAATAGGGTGTCCAATAAAATGAGAATGCGATTTTGAAGAGTTTCGGGGTCCAGTTTGTTTCCTTTCTATATAAAACTAATAAATATAAAGTTTTGGGGCAATCGAATAAAGAAAAGTCGAGGCGGAAATCGGTTGAAAATTTCAAGACTGTTTATATGGGAAAAATATGACTTTTTCAAGTTTTTAGGCATATTTCGTTCTATAGTTTAAAAATTCAAAGCTTGGCCCTGGCAAGGAATGGGTTAAAGTTGTTCCATTTATTCCAAATTTTTAGCATGAAAATATAATAGACAAATGTATATTTTAAATTCAAAAGTAGTTACGAAATATTTGCGTTTTTTTAATAAATCGTCTTTTATTAGCTTGGGGTCATATGTGACCCCACGTCCAAAAAGGGTTAATGAGGTAATTCTATTTTTTTTCCAAACCGCTAAGCTATTAAGATAAAATATAACATTTAAAAGTACAAAATTGATTCATTTTTGATACAAAGTACTTAAAAAGAGTAAATTTACTTAATTTACACTTTTCTCGAAATCCACAAAAAATTAGAGCTTGTCACCGACAGGTCCATGGAGGGATTTACCTTAAAATATGCATAATTCATCTCTAGGATGTACTTAACAAGCCATTGAAGTGGAAAGTTCATTTTTTTTTTAATTTGTTTAAGAAAATTTTTTAAAAATCGAAAATAGAGTTTTGAAAGTTATGCCAAACAATTTATGCGTTTTTTGCCTTATTGCGAGACAGGTTAACAGACAGATAATAAAACAATATTTCATATCTGAGTATTTATAAGTATAGGGAGCAAAAATTAATAAAAGCTTTAATCAATTTCTGAAAGTTTAAAAAAGTGCCATCAAATTTCATGACCTAGTGTTTTTTGGCACAAAATTGGTCTGGGGCATTTGCTATTTCTTGGCGTGTTCTTAACCGATTTTGAAGCTATGTAGCTTTTTGAAAAGATAATTTTATACTGAAATCGATTCATAACACAAGTGGTTGAAAAAATTAAACTATAGAACGAAATTTTCCTAAAAACTGAAAAAAGTCATATTTTTCCCATATAAACACTCTTGAAATTTTCAATCGATTTCCGCCTCGACTTTTCTTTATTCGATTGCCCCCAAACTTCATATTTATTAGTTTTATATAGAAAGGAAACAAATTGGACCCCGATTAGCCCTTTAAAAAATTGCCATATAATCTTGGACTCCTGTATTGTACAACTGTTGTAGAACTGTTGTATCTGCCGCACGCACCCAATAACTTTACTTCGAAACTGATAGTTGAAAGTGATATTATTTACATTGCCAAAAAATTATCTTAACAATGGAGTTCCATAGTATTTATTAACTGCAAAAAAACGTTCTATAAAAACGTCAACGATCACTGAAACTTTAATGGAATTTTATTGTAAAGGAAATCACTGCAATAAAAACAATTTTAAATATGTTATTAAAAATTTTCCAGCATGTACCATTTCCTCTAGCAAAAGTTCTCTCTCTTACCCTTAAACGTGATATTGGGCCGCTAAAAAAATACGTGGCTCTTATGTTTTTCTCCTCTATCGCAAATCAGAATTTCATTAAAATCGAAGAAAACCCATTTACAATAGATGTTGAATCTTAGAACAATAGATGTTGAATCTTAGAGCAGCTGTTGCGCGCCATCTGATGAACGAACTTTGTTGAAGCTTTGTAGTTCATAGCCGTGTTATACTATTTTACTTCAGTGGGGTTAAGTGCTATGGGAACACCGAAGGAGGACGCTGCGATATGTATGAGGGATAGAAAAAACTAATACATATTATAATTTTTCATAAATTGATGTTGCCTTGGGGCTCGAACCCGCAATCTAACGTGTAACAGTCCAACGCGGTAACCATTATCTAGTTCTTATTAAAGATTAATAACGTATTTCAATAGAATTTCTCTCTACATTTTCGTTTTTGTGTTCAATGCAAATCAAAATACGAGATGATCTATTCTCATTTAACTCATTGAATGTGTCATAGAGCGCTGCGTTTACGTCTGGCTAATCCAGAGGATGAATTCTTTAATTTTGAAAATGATGATCGTTCAAAAGAGTCGATTCATCGATATCTTTTTCTGATAGCTTTCTATACACTCATCACTAGGGCAAAAAATTTCATGCACTTAAAAATAGAAAATATGCGCCTAAAAAATGCGACTAAAAAGAAAAATATGCATTAAAAATATAAAAAATATGCACTAAAAACTATTATTTTTGCAAAAATAATGCACTTAATAACTTAAAAATATAAAAATATGCACAAATTAAAAATATGCACAAATATACACATTAAAAAGCACAAAATATGCAGTTAAAAGGCACCAAATATGCATTTGAAGTGGAAACTACAAATCGATGTTTGTGTGTTCCAATTATCATTTTCTTATTGCGGATAACTGATGAGTTGGGGTGATGTCCACGAATCAATTGTATTGTCGATCATGAAAATGGTCAACCTTTTTGAAACAACAAATAAAATCTAATATGACAATATCATATTAGAATTTGGAGAACAATATTCGAACTAAATATATGAAATTATAACTTTAATGATTAAGAGTGGAAAAAGAGCAAACATAATTTTTTTTTTAAGAAACAAAATATGTAAAGCGATTATTTTGCTATCGTGCATTTTCAGTTATGTAGCTATCAAAATAACAATTTCGAAAAAAAACGATTACAAAAATGTCCGCTACATAAAGTAACACCATCGTCAAAACGATACCGCCAGACAATAATCGTCCTTTGTAATTCGGACCTAAACTTAACATTACAAAATGTAAAACTTACAAGGAATGCATTCTGTGTGTAACACCCCGATTTGGATAAAACAAAATTTTTTAAATAATATAATATCAGCCGATACACTTTTTATAATTATGAATTTTAAAAGAGTTATTGAAATTATTAAGGTTGTTCACAAGGGGTGTACTATTTGTTGTATCGTCCTAACAAAAAACAGAGTTGTTAAAATTTAAAAATACGGCATTTGACAATAACACTATGTTTAGTGTTGTTTAGATAGTATTTCAGTTTTGTTATTTTAAGTGAAAATAACATTCATTTGTAGAAGAAATAAAAAGTTTAACTCCATTCGTAAGTCATTAAAAAAACAAACAACATAAAATACTGAGAATTCGTAGCATTCTTTTCATTTAGTAAATTTGTTTTTTTTTTTGTTTTTAATAAATCAAGAAAAATGTATGTAAGTAATTTTAGTTAGTTGTTTCGATCTTTACATACGACATATTTTAAGTGTACTAAAAAAAGTAAACTGGGAGTTATGATATTAAATTAAAATATTAATTTATGTAATTAAACGTTTTTATTTGGCATGAGAACTACCACTTTAAATAGCTGATTATGGTATTATTAAGAACACCCAGAAAACAGATTCGGTGGTGAAAACCCCATTTGTGGCCAATCGAATGGTTCAGTTGCACCAAATGAATTTTAGGTTTGCGGCTACCGAATTATTCTTGATACAACTCAAATTCCATTGTCACAGTCAAGTTAGTCTTCTCTCAATTGGTTTTTTGTTGCCACAACTGAAAAATTTGGCTACCACAACCGAACCATGCGATTGACTACAAATGGGGTTATCAGAACTGAATCTGTTTTCTGGGTGAGGGTAGGTATACCATATTGATCAATTTTTAATCCAATTTTTTAGTTGTCGCCATCAAATATATTCTTTCAAACGAAATTCTGTTGTATTATCCGAATTTCTGTTGCCATAACCCAATATATCGGCAGGCTCCAAACAAACCATTCGGTTGACAAAAAGTTCGGCAGTCACAATGAATCTATTTTCTCTGTGTAGTAGCTTGTCACTTTATGGTATTCGGCTGGACGTTGCCAAACTTTAAATTGCCCGCATGGTAAGAAAAGTAAAAACTATTTCACAGTCGACGTGTTTAACGTCGAATAGCGTATTTGCTGATTGCCAGTATTTCTTGTTCAATTTCGTAACACTGTTGAAACTTATTCTTTTTGTTGACTATTTTGTATTTAAAGCTTGTTACCCCTGTATGACTTTTTCTTTAGATCTTTTAGATAGTTTTCGTCTATAGATCTTAAAACTATAACATTTGGCACTTTAAATATGGCGCTGAGTTTAAGAAATAGTTGAAACAACAAATAAAAATCTAATATGACAATATCATATTAGAATTTGGACTTGAGGTGGAAGAATATTCTAACTAAATATATGAAAACATAGAAAGTCCGAAAAAACAATTTTTGTATTTTTTAATGCAAAAATTAAAATAATTGTTGAAAATAAGCACACCACGGCTAAAATCTCATTCAAATATTTATTTTGTTTTGAGTTTAAAATTAGTTGTTTTTACAAAATGTATTGACAACAGACATACATATAAATAGTACCCAAAGGGTACTTTTATGTAATTGTTGCTTTCAAAAAGGAGTTGATTTATAGCTGGTTTTGCCAAATCAGACAGTTCATATACGAAAGTACAAAATTCTCGTCCCGTTGATTTTTTGTACCTTATGTAATGTCTCGGTTTGAGTAAGAAAGTTATCATTTTCTTATTGCGGACAACTGAAGAGTAGAGTGATGTCTACGAAACAATTGTATTGTCTATCATGAGAATGATCAGCCCCTTTTTGAAACAACAAATAAAAATCTAAAATGACAATATCATATTAGAATTTGGACTTGAGGTGGAAGAATATTCTAACTAAATATATGAAAATATAGAAAGTCCGAAAAAACAATTTTTGTATTTTTTAATGCAAAAATTAAAATAATTGTTTTATAAAAATATTAACTTTACAAACCTCTCTATTCTAAGGAGTATATTTGGGACACATTTTTATTAATGATTGAAATAAATTTAGTTTTTATTTTTTCTTTTAAATATTCATAATAAATTCACCTGTTTTCTATCTTTTTTCAAAAAGTAAACTAACAAAATTCAACAACATCGCATCAATAAGAATAATTTAAAAACTCCCATAAATTAGTAGTTTAGGAAAATATTTTAAACTTACCTTGCACAACAACAACATCAACAACATTTAAAATACACGTACACAAAAAAAAAACAAACATTGAAGCAGATGACCACCTTGGGCGAATCTCAAAATGCGTCAATCGACGAACAACTGGACAGGACACAATCAGCGTGTTAATGCCTTATCTTAATTGCTACTGGCCTGTTTTAAATATTCGAAATGCATCTTCAATGTTAAACCAGACAAGATGTTGTTCCAATAATACAAAATAAAAAAACGTTAAACCACCATTAAGAGATGATGCTGAAATTAAAAAAGAATATGGAAAGTAGGTAAAAAAAATAATCATACCACTTAAATTTAAATTTAAAATAAAAAGTAAAATAAAATCTTATAAAAAACTAGAGTAAAAATGTCATTTCTAAATTAAATAAAAACCTCTTTGGGTGGTGCAATAATTCATTTTGCCATCATTAACTCACTCAGTTAACTGACAGACGCACTGCACTGCAATGCACTGACTGACAAGGAAAGCATTTACTTATTATTGGATACAACTCCCCATTATTAGTTGACAATAAAACAATGGTATGCATGGAGTGAATATGGTTGGAGAATTGCAATAGATACCAAACCAAACAAATAGCATGCATGATCATCATCAGCATCATCATCTTGTAAACTAACTAACTTCCCTGCTATTTTGACCATATATTGAAAGTAGTTTACCAACTATCACTCCAAATTCTAAGCGTAATTCTATTGAAATAGAGTGTAAATTGCAATTCATCATTAGCATTATTATGTGTGAGTGTGCGCGAAATTTTAAAAGTATTATAAGTCTATATTGAGAGATATGTATGTACGTACAGTGGATTCTCGATAAAACAAAATCGCCACTTATTAAACAGATAAAATTCTGCTACACTATGAGAGTTAATTGCAGGCCATAAACTAATTTTTACATTAATTCAATGAAGTTTCGCTAGAATTCGTTCATTGAAATTTATTAAATTAATACAGTTTTTCATAAAATTTTTTATTAAAACTTTATTTCATACACTTAATGAAAAAATTTCATTAAAAATAGTTTCATAAAATTTATGACGCTTTATCAAAAAATTTAGAAATTTTTTATTCACTTTGTAAAGAAAACTTTATTAGTTTAATGATAAATTTCATTAAAAATCGTCCACGAAAATTTTCTCTGAGTAAATAAAATTAGATGTATCAGCTTTTCCGTCCGTTTTTCTGTCTATTTTTGGTAAATGAAAATGAATGAACTCGAACCAGGGGGAAATTTTTCCCACGCATAAGACTAACATCATTCAGGAAATATTGGTATTCTTGTTCGATTGAAAATTATTTGTAAAAAAAATTGGATGTACTGACTTTAAATACAAATCAAATTGTTTTTCAGAATCCGAAGCAAACATTGGACTAATTAATTAGGTAGACTAATTAACGTACACCCTCCAATATGAAGTATTTTTGCAAGGCAATTTCCAAAAAAAAATTTTTTTTTTTGCCGGAAAGGGGTCGCCTTTTTTAATGTTTCGTTATAGCTTCGGCATTTAAAGTCGGATTTTAAAGTGTGATATATAAATTTTTTTGCCTCGAGAAGACCAGTGTTTTGCTATAACGGAAAAATCCAATGAAAAAAAATTTAAAAAGGCGACCCCTACGTTCGGCAACCAATATATAAAAAAAAATCTACTGGGCTTATCGAAAAACTTCCTTAGCAAAAGTTTAATGATTTTTTGCGAGCTTTAATTTTCTGACATTAGGGTAGTACATTAGGGTTGTAGCAACTGACATCTGGTGGGTACCTACTAGAACGGGATACTTGAGGTCAATGGCCCTTAGAGCAAAACACTGGTCTCCTCGAGAGAAAAACATCGATGTATCATACTTTAAGATCCGACTTTAAATGCCAAAGATATAACGAAAAATGTAAAATGGAAAAATGTAAGTTCGGCAAAAAAAATTTTTGTTTTGAAACCCCCTTGCAAAAATACTTCATATTGGAGGGTGTACGGCGCACTTTTTTTTTGCCTGTAAGGTACTAAAGAATTGCCTAAAATTAATTGCTTTTAATGTGGAATGCAAGAAAATTATATCAAAAGTAGCAAATAGAAACAACCGACTTAAAAAATTTGGAAATTTTGTGTTGAAAATGAAGTTAAGAGAAAAAAATAGTAAAAATAGTAAAAACTAGCATCTACACTAGAGCGTCAGACACATTAGTAGACAATTCTATATAACAAAAAAGGATATAAACTATGGATTTTATATTATAAAAACCTTTTTCTTAAAAAAGCAAAAGGGAATACAAAAAAAAACTAAACAAACTACTGAAAAAAATGTATGTCCTTGTATTTCACATAATATTAATAAACATTTTGTTTATAAATTCACCTTTTATCTGTACCTTCACTAAATTTAAATATTTTATTTTGTTTATAATTTAAATCATATTATTTATTATATCCCTACGGGAAATTTTAACAAAATGTCCCCGAACTGGCCCCTTTATATGAAATAGAGTGATCACTTTTACATGACGTTGTCATAGGAGGGGGGAAATTGACCCATTGTGACATTTCACAAGACAAATCCTAGAACAGGTTACTAAAAACAAAGTTCAGGGACCTGTCCTGGGATTTGTGTTGTGACATGTCAAAAGGGGTCAATTTCCCCCTCCTATGACAACGCCATGTAAAAGTGACCACTCTATTTCATATAAAGGGGCCAGTTCGGTGACAGTTTGTTAAAATTTCGCGTAGGGATGTCTTAGAACAGCTGTGTTTAAGTATCATTTTTTTGTCTGCACTACATCTAATGTCTAATCTGCGACATCTACATCTTGCCTGTCAGCACAATTTTTGTAGCAAAATAAATTAGTAAAACATTAGTTGAAAATTAGTTTAGTGCTAAAAAAATATAACTAAAACTTTTGCTGAACTAATTTTTCTATTAACTTATTTTTTTTTTTTTAGTGTACAGAAGATTTTATTATGTGTCGGTAATGATGTTTCTGAAATTCGAGCACTCTGAAAATGATCATAATTAAATATTTAAATAAAAATAAATAATTATCTTTTGTGAGTCATAATTTCTGAGCGCTCAGAAATATGTTGGCTGGACTTTGTTAAGCAATATTTCAGATTCGATTTAAACAGCGGCTCCATCAATCAATTGTTCATTAAATCGGTACTTCACTGTCCATGTAACGAGTATTCTCGCATACAGTAGTTTATACATAGATATGCAAGTGTAGAAAAAATAGCAAAAATTTCATTTCATGGCATTTTTCATTTCTACATACACAAAACGCAGAAGAAGAAAAAGTTCAAATTGGTCTCAGCTCAGCTTAACTTAACTCTACTCCTAAGTATGTTTTGCGTGCAGTCATCATAGTCTCAACCAGAACAGAGTTTTGTTTTAGTTTTTGCTTTTTGCTTTTTCTTTTCATTTTTACCACCATAGATGGTTTACAAAAGGCATTTTCTTTGTAATGCCGCTTTAGAAAATTATTTTGAAATCGTTTTCCACACTTCATTTTTATACGGCGCTACACCTTAGAATGAAGAGTTTATGACATTTGGCGTTCTGTTTGGAACACTTTTCAAATTTGGTAATTAAACTGCAGGCTTTAACTTTATTTTGGCTTTTTATAATGCGTTGTATTGAAACATAAAAAAATAATCTAAAATGCAGAGCTATCTTTCTATAGAAAATTCTACAGGAAAATTCGTATTGAAAAGCTAAGGGCCAGAACTAAGATCGACTTTTGTCTTAGATCCGCTGGACATTTTTCAACCAAACTTTTCAGATATATGTATATGTCAATGCTTCATTAAAAAATGTTTGTAATTGTTTTTGCGTTACGGCGCCCTCTAGCGCAAATATTGGTAACCAAAGTTGAAATTGATAGGATATGAATACTTCCCTCAAAATAATAAGTCTGCTGGCTGAACAGAAAAATTTGTTACTTTAACAAAATTTATTCCTGTTTTTTGGCTTAAAATAAAATTTTTTTTGTTAAATTTAACAAATCTAAATCTAAGTAAAAAATGTTGTAAAACTACAGTTTTATCTGTAATTATACTGAGTCGTAGAATTTATTCAAATTTAGGGTCTCGGGACCTTCCCCGGGCCTAGTCCATATCATGTGAGGGCACTCCAATGGAGAAACCATTTTGTCCGTTTTGCTCTATCTTCCTTAGTTTTCGAGATATGGGCCATTTTTTGATGGAGATAACCCCTTTCGCTGGGGTATTATATGGTTAGGGGTGGTCGAAATTTTTCCTATCTCTCTTAGTTTTCGAGATATCGGCCATTTTAAAAAATCGGGAGGGAAAGAAATAGCGCCATTTTTAAAACTTCGGATACATAACAGAAACAAAAATATTATATTTTAACAATAAATTTTGTAAAATTTAACGAATGGGTTCTTAAAAATTAGTTTTAAATAATTTGAAAATTAACACTCAAAATTAGTTAAAGTACTAAGGATTTTTAGTATTGTGTTAAATAAAGATAACTAAAATCTTTGCTTAAATCAGTGTTTCAACTAAAAATTTGTTAAAAAATAGTCAAATCGGTTTGAAACCGGTTTGACAGATTTTTTACTGACGTATTATTTTAAGTGTAGTTTTTAATTTTTCGTGTGTACACTCAAAAAAAAAAAAAAAGTCAGTAAAGTCAGCAAAAAATGTTGCTGTGTCAGCAAATTTTTAGTCAGGAGCATGCTTGCAAAAAAGTTGGTAATTTCAGCAAAAGGTTTGCTGAAAATCAGCGAGCTGATTTTTACCAAAAAAAATAGTAATCTCAGCAAAAGTTTTGCTAACAATTATTCGATTGCAAATGAAAAAAATTCTTGCTAAAACCACTAACGTTTTTGCTGAATATTAGTAGACTGAAAAAAACTCAAAAAACTTGTAGCGAAATTTTACTTTAGTTAATTTATTTGCTGAAAATTTAAATATAGAATATGTGTAGAGTTGTTTTTCTTTTTCTGTCATTTCCGTTTCCAGACAAGCTGCGACATCTACATCTTGTCTATCTGGCTGTCGTACACGCTATAAATGCGGTATCAGCACAATTTTTGTAGCAAAGTAAATTAGTAAAACATTAGTTCAAAATTAGTTTAGTGCTAAAAAAATATAACTAAAACTTTTGCTGAAAACGGAATTTCAGCAAAAAAATTGCTGAAAACTAGTACACTTGATATACAAGACGTTTTACTAATTTTTCTACTAACTTATTTTTTTTAGTGTAGTATTTTTTCGTAAAATATTCAATTTTATTTACTTTTCTGGAAAAGTTTTAATATGGATTTTTGTTTAAATTAAAATTAATCGGGGACAAAATTGGGATTTAAACATTTTTTACTGCACTCAAAAAAGTTTGACAGTTACTACATGACAGTGGTTTGTGTAGTAATCAGTAGTTGTTGTTTTTAACAGAAATTACAGTTGTTTTTCTATAGAAAAATGCAAAACAACTTTTATGACGGTTATTTAAGAAAATAACTAACGAAAAGTACGGTAGTTTCGTAACAGTTGTTTAAAGCAGTTACTTTAAAAACAGTAATTTTACAGCAAACTTTTATTTTTTGCAGTTATTTGAAAAATAAAAAATTTCGTTGTTTTTTTTTAATTTTAAAAATTCTTGTTTAGTTAATATTTGTTATTATTGATATGTATATTTCCAGTTGGCAAATAAAAATAAGAAACTTGTATTGTATATCCAATGCATAAAAGCATAATAACTGGAGAACGGTTTGGAATTTTTACTACGAATTTTAAATAGGCTGAAGTAATAACACATATTTTTGTAAAGAGGAAAAAAAATATGTTTTCTTATTAAAATAAACTTTTATAAATAAAAAGAATTGACTGTAAAAAGCAGTAGTTTTTACCGATTTTGTCAGTTATTTTGAAGTTTTTGTAGTAAAAATTTATCAGTTAATTTTACGACATTTAACTGCATAAACCTTTGTTTTAACTGTCATTTTCAGTAGACAAACTTTTGTGAGTGTGGTATTTTACCATTTCCGAAATAAGGATATGAGCTAAAACTTTCCTGGCAACACTGATTTTAGTACAATCGCGTCTGATAAATAAAATATTTTGTCATATCTTTTCACTAGACGTCAAGAGGTGAATAATTTTATATACACCTTAAATTTTTTTCCTCAAAATGTTTTTACAATACAGTTTTTTCACCACAAATTTTTTTTACCTCAAAAAAAATGTTTTCACCTCAAAATACCTTTTTTGACCTCTACAATGCTTTCTGATTTCATTTATCGCATATTATTGTATTTGGAAAGACACTGGGGAGGGTATTTAAAATTCGATTTTACATCAACTATTTTTACTTGTTTAGTTCTAGTTCATTGTTTATAGAAGTAAAAAAAAAAAATAAGTGATATTTGCAAATGTTGAAATGGATCTTATTTGAACTTATATGGTAAAGATAATTTTAGCTACAATTATTTAAGAAAAAAAAAAACATTGTGTTTATTAAAGGACACCATCAAAATACAGTATTTAACAGTTTTATGGATTATAATTTCAAGGAACTAAGAATATATAAGGATATATAAAAACATTAACAATATTAACTTGTATCTTGATAATTTTTATTAAATTGTCTTTAAAAACAATTTCAAGCAAAAACTACTAGTTTAAGTATTCAGTTTTTAACGCAGTGGCGAAGAATTGAGATAGTTTAAAAAACCTCGATCCTTGTTAGATTAAAAAGGATTCATTATCAATATTAACTTGTATCGTAATTACTTTTTCCATGTCACAAGCAAGTTTTGTAGGCGATTGAGCACTAAGATTTGGAAACTAATGAAAACTGTTCACATAAGATTGAAGGGGTTTTCATTAGGAATACAACGGTATTATTGATGTGGGAACCTGTTTTGAATAGGGATGAACAGTTTAAAGATGAAATTTTTTATTTATTGGTGCAAGACTGCAGCTTTTGAAGCTGCGTTTGCATAACATTTCTCCAACGGAAGAAATATTGATGTTACATATAACACAATTTTATTGAAATACACATTTTAAATGATCTGCCTTTTAGTTTTTATTAGAAATTAAAATTAATTACTATTTAGATTTTCTTTTTAGATTTATGCCATTACGGAGTATGTTCACTGCAAGCAAATATGGTAAAATTAACTCTGAAGACAAGAAAAATAATTTCGAACCCTGACTCTGAAGTGATAATTGAGGGGATTTGTAAATTATCTCTTCAAGATAACTGAAACCTGGTTCATGTGAATGGGGTATTAAGTCCAACATAAATTGATGAACACATTTTTTAAAATATATTTCAAACAAATAGTCCGTTTTTCATTATCCGCAAAATCCTTCCAAAAAGAAGTAAAATAATTTATTTTAATCATTTGACTGATTTCTTTCGTTGTTATTGTGCAATCACAAGACCTTTAACAACAAAACGTTTATGGAACCAAATATTTAAACATTTATCAAAAAAATGTTTTGTAACGCTAGTGGAATTAATTCAAAGCATTATTTTTTTTACACTTGACAAAAGAGAATCGTAAAAAGATCTGAAAAATGTCCTTTCAACATATTGAAACGTTTAACATTACAATGAAAAATTACTCCAAAAGACGAAATATACACAAAACAGTAACCCAGCAATATTTTGATATTTTTATCAGTAATACAAAAGACATTTAAAATACCAATTCCGGGTTGAAACAGTTCGTAAATATGACGAAATGTTTCGTTGGAAGAAAATTTGTGAAGCTCTTAAGAAATTTGAGAAACAAACTTCAATCAGTGCATAAAGTAGAATTCTTCAGTCGCTTGATCTGGGAATCTGTTAGAATGGCCTTTCAAAAATACTCCTGGGCATGTTATAAATGGATTTCTTTAGAACGTCCTTTTTTGTTGTAAACTAATATCCTTTGATTTCGCACGCTTGTGCGTAATTTCAAGCTCAATCCTGGCAACAACAAGAAAGGGGTGAAAAGTGGGTGAACGTAGTGTAGTGGTGGCAAAGAACGCAAGAGTACGAGTTTCAGACAGACAAAATTAAATGATAATAAATGTGCTTAAAAGCGTATAAAACGTATGTTAGGTATTCTATACATGATGATTGTAGTGTATGAAATGGTTGGGTGAATGGATGGATAGATGGATGGTACAAAAACTGTAGAAAAAGGTCGAGCACCTGTTTTATTAAAAATCAAATAAATACAAAACATCATTGTAAAAGTCCTTTATTTTTTTGTGTTGTTTGAAATTGAAGCAGCAAATTTGGGGAGGATGTATGTATGTTATAGCAATAATACTCATCATATTTGTTTGCTAATCTAAACACTTGTCATTGAAGTGGTGTGGCCATGTAATTGTCCGTGTATATGAAACACCCTCCTCCTTCCCATTACTTCCTATTGTTTGCTTTTTTAATAAAAAACTAATCGTCATGACATCGTTGATGCGTAAGAATATTTATGTGTGGCTCAACTATGAAATTTTAATTAAATCTTTTGGTAGGAAAAGGAGCAGTAGAGAAGAACATTTGTTGATTTGTTTATTGAAAAAAAAAAACAAATGATGATATATGGATGGATGGTTGGTTGGTTGGTTGGATGGAGATATTATTATTAAGATATGATAATGCACGTGTTTATTGCATTCTTAAAAGGATGTTTTTTTATTAAAATTTTCTTGATATATGGTTGGTACTTAAAAAATCTTTATTATTTAATTACTTTTACTTAACAAAGTTTCCTACTTATTTTAATTAAATAGGAAACTTTGTTTGTAAATTTCTGATTTAAGTAAAATTAAGACAAAAATCCTACACTGAAAATATTATTACAGCAACTGACTGTAGTTTATTTAAAAAGTTATCCGTATATTTATTTTTAAATGATTATTCAGATAAAATACAAAGAAATATATTTTTTAACCGTTTTTGTCGTTTATTTAAAAAATAAATTACATATAAATACGGATTTTCTGTTACAGTTAATATTTTCATTTAAAATGTTTTGTTAAAAAAAAAGAATTCCTTTTCGATTTCTAGGTTAGTTAAAAAAATTAAAGAAACTAAATATCATTTATTCTTACGGATTTTGAAGTTAATTTTTTTAAATTTAAAAAAGCGAAATAAATGAAAAATCATTACTTTTTAAGGATGTTGTAGTTTATTTATTAACACTTAAAAATAAATGAAAGGTTCTTTTGATTTAAATGAAAAGTCAGTAGACCGGTTTTCAAGTGATTTTTCATTTATTTTAAATTACATTTTCAGTTAATTTAAACTACTAACTCTTTTGAGGGTACTAACGAGGAAGGTACACAATGGATATTCTCCAATTTTAATGAAATTTTACTATGTTGCCACTACTAATTTATAAATGATTTTTTTTTTCACAATATTCCGTATTTATTTTTAGTTTGATGTTTCTTGCACAGATAAATTGATATAATTGCGATACAGCAAATTTCAAGCCTTTGTCAAACAAAATTCAGTGATAAGATGTGCGCGACCGCAGGTGTATATAAAATGTAGGTGCAAATAGGAAATTGTAAATTTGTCGCGAATGTTTAATGATAAAATGATATTTTTAATGTTCCTACTGATAGATTTCATCATATTTATTATAATTTAAGCATAAAATTCTTGTCGTTTATTTAACCTTCTTTTTAAATTTTTAACTCCACAATTTTCTTGAGCGTAAGGTTTGTTTTTTATATATAAAATGTTCTTTATTTTCGATATTTCGCTACTCCATTCTGTAGCATCTTCAGGAAATAACAATTAAATTAACAAATTATAAACAATTTGAAAAAGTTTGAAAAGTATTTGTCAAATATAAATTCCTCGTACACTCAACGAAATTAAAAAGTATGTATGTAATGGCTACTGAAAATTTTGCTGTTATTACGGGAAATTTAACTGTTTTTAACCCAGCGGTATGTTTTGCTAATTTTAGCAACACATGTCTGCTGATCTGTAGTACAACAAAATTGGTAGAAAAAATTAGTAGTCGCTACTAAATTTAGCAAAATTTATGTAAACTGCAATTCAAAATCGATTTGCTAAAATCAGTTAAAAAACTTACTAAATATCATAATTTGAGTACAATGAAATAAGTGTAAATAATTAGTTGCAGCTACTAAATTTCAGTAAATTGTAAACTGTAATTTAAAATCAATCTGCTGAAGTTAGCAAAAAAGTGTATTAAAAAATAAAAAAAACTGTAAAATCTAAAAAAAAAAGTCTTTATAAAAAAAAATTTTTTTCTTTCGATTGTAACAAGCGTATAATTACGTCATCGTACTTTAGCACTCGGTTTTCAAAAATCAGTAAAATGTTTTGCTGAAATCAGCAGCGAGAATTAGTAAAAAAAAATCCGTAATTTGTAATAAGAGAATAGCAAAAATGATTACTAAAAAAAATTGTACTAAAAATCAGTATAAAAATAGTAAAGTTCGATTGAAAACTGTTTATAAATTTTTTATTAACTTTTTTATCTGAGTGTATATATACGAAAATTGTGGAGTTAAGAATTAAGCATAAAATTAATTAAAATTAAACATAGTGGTTTCCTTTTAGCTGTTAACATAGGGTGAGAGAATTACATATCCATTGGTTTCGAAAAAATATGAGCATTAGTTTAATTTTAAATGTGTAAGTAGAAGTTTTAATTATTATAAAAGGGTAAAAATCCTTTAATGTCCCTTTTTTAAATTAGTAGAATATTTTGCTAATTTTACAAACTCGGTTTTCAAAAATTTGTAAAATTGTCAAAATATTCTGACCCTCGCACATACATAAGTCTTTATAAGTCAAGTTTGACACTATGGAGCAGACCCTGTAGTAAAACATGGTAACTATAAAATAATTTACTAAAAGCTTAGGTTCTCCTCTTCAATTTTTGGGATTGGATTGGTAGTTAAGAAGATCCAAAATTATTATTTTTTTTGTTTGAGACACCGCGCGTAAAGGGGGAGAGATTCTCTTTTCTCCACTTCCTGTAGGAATTTACAAAAATCCCTCTTAGCGGATGTCTACGTTGTAGGAGAAACCTACTCACCAAATTCCAACTTTCTCTTTCCAGCGTTGTGGGCACGGCCGCAAGGGGGAGAATTTTCCGCACGGTGGTCCCCCATTTGGAGTTTCTAAAATTCCATCTTAGCGGACGTCTACGCCGGAGGTGGAATCTTCATACAAAATTTAAATTTCCTAACTTCAACGATTTGGACAGGCCGTTAAGGGGGACACTTTTGCCCCTTTGAACACCCACTTTTACCACGTTCCTAGAGAAACCCCCAAAAGCTACCTTATCAGTGCATTAACACATACATATTTCAAAGCCGTTAGGGTAGGCCAGCAAGGGAGTGACTTTTCCCCTTTTTGCCCCTTCCCATAAAATTTTTTAAAATCCTGCCACATTAAACGTCTACGACAGAGGTGAACACTACAATACAAATTGATTTACGATTTGATAAATCGATATGCTTTGAAAAAAAATTATTTCAAATAATACTTTTTAATTTCCTTCATAAAAGATTTATCTACCGTTGTTTATTTGACATTTATTGCTCTAATATCTTTGACACATCAAAAGTCATTGGCATCCTTTTATTCATTTATTTCAAACATTTGACTACAAATTCAACCCATTAATTTGCTAAAAAGGAATACAATCATGTAGTAGTATAAGCATTGGCGTAGCTAGACAATAGTTCTGGGGGCACAGGACCCTTTAACTTTCGAATAAATGTTTATACACCAAAACATATTGGACCTTGGGGCAAATTACCGCAGTCGTGATCAAATGTTATTCGACCGCAATTATTGTTACTTAAAACATTACAAAGATTAAAACTAGGATAGAGGTGAAGCATTTAGTTCCTTTATTACAAATATGAGTCAAAGTTGTAACAATAGTTATTCGTGTTCTTTTATTTGCAATTTAAAAGCGTGATTTTTTAACAATTTCGAACGCTTATGACTGCGGGAATCTGGCCTCTGGACCTTTTAGTGTAGCAATCGACTAGGAATCCCATGTCCATGTAAAGTCCGTGTTTAGACATAGTGCCCGCATAGAGGTCTATCCAAACCTTGACTTATGCTTGTTCGCGCTCTACAGGTCGCAAATATAAAGACATGGGCTCAAGGACAATGCCTTTATTTTAATGAAATTTGGTACGCTGACTCATATGGGCCCAAGAATAAACCACATAGATTTTAGGTAGAATCGGTCCATATTTGGACTTAACGCCAATATGGACTAAATTTGCATTCTTAACCAGACTGGTGTAAGGTAGTTTCTCGGATTTTTTAAATAAACTCGAAAATTTTTGCAAACAATTTTTAAAAAAGTTTTTAATGTTTTGTACTTTTTTATCGCACAGGACGTTACTATTATTTTTTTCCCCCCTTGAAAAAATTCTCACATTTTTTAAAATAATTTTTCCTGTTTCACATTTTAATATTTCAAGATTTTTTTTTTATTAAAAAATATTTAGTTTAGCGACATTTTCTACAGACATTTTTTTTATTAAAAAATATTTAGTTTAGCGACATTTTCTATAGACATTTTAACACATACATATTATAAAATTTGAGATATTGTTCAGAAAAAGATAATGTCCAAATTTTAAAATACTTTTTCGCTAGTTATTTAAATTTGAAGATTCTGAAACATTCATATGTCATCTTTTAGAAAAGCCTTTATTTTTTATAAAAAAAAAAAAAAATATAATAATTAGAAATTATATTTCATAAGAAAAACTGAAATTTTGTGCGTTTATTCTAACAGCAATATTTAAAAAAATTTTTAATAAACATTTTTTTATTCCAGATTCTGTTAAATTATCAAACTTCGATTAAGGAATTCACAATTTAAGCTGTAGGTACACAAAAAAAGCCAAACATTTATTTTTGTTTTGTGTGAAATTTTTTGACATTCCTTTTAAAATTCTTGAGTTAACTTTTGTGTAGAACTTTAGTATTCGGTATGAAACCAGCATTATAGTATTTTGCAGTATATTTCGCACAGAAGTTTTTAAAAATTTGTATATTTAGTGATTTTTCTATAAAAAAAATTTGAAAGTTTTTCAAAAAAATACAGAATGCAAATAATTTTTAGATTGTAAGAAAAACAAAAAAAAAATGAATTGATATTTTATTAAACAAACAGTATATGTACTCGTATTACAAATTTTTCAAATGCAGCTCCCCCCATTCCGGCCTATCTACGCCTGTTCTACTAACTCAACAAAAAACACACTTGTTTTTATGTCAATGATACGAGTATGACAATCGTGCTGCTTACCCCCCCTTGATGATGATGATAATGGTACAAGTGGTAATTTGACAAACAATACCGTGAAATAAGGATTAATGGTGTTTTTATGCTATTAAAAGGACAAACATATTAAAAATAGAAAAAAAGGAATGAAATGTTACCCAAACTTAAAATTCAACCAACCTAATATGAATTCACTTTCTTCTTTAACTTCAAGCCTAAATTATAAGACAACAAGGACAACATATGAATGGAATACAAAAGTTTGTATGTTTGAATGGATTTAGCAAGGGAATGAGCTGAGAATTTAATAAAACGGCTGTAATGATTGCCATATCATCATAAAAGAATTTATATTACAATTCATAAGGGTCGCCGACGATGCCACCACACACACATTGTTTAGTGGGTATATAAATCCAAAACCACCCATCCGGTCGGTCTATGTAGATTTAAAGAATATGTTTTATATGAAACTATATAAAAAAACAAATAAAAATTACCACTAGGGTGATTTAAAATATTATTGCAAGAATGATTTGCAGTGAACAGAAATTATAGCGATGACTTTAAAAATGGAGTGGCCAGATTTTGATAAATAAAAACAAAGCTGGATTTTTAATTTTAAATTAGTGCTGGTTAAGTCGGTTACTTTTCACTACTCGTTACTACTCGATATTTTTAATTTGGATACTCGATACTAAATACTCTTACTTCCAACGGTTTTTAAATTTGATATTGTTTAATAAAATTCTTTGAAAATGTTTAGATTGACTCAATATATAAATTTATAAATATATTTTTAAACTTTTCTACTAACTATTCATTACTGTTTTCATAATTTTTTTAACATATTCGTCTACATATATTTCGTTAGAATATTGTTCTACCTCAAGTCAAAATTCTAATATGATATTGTCATATTAGATTTATTTGTTGTTTCAAAAAAATTGACCATTTTCATGATAGGCAATAAAATTGTTTCATGGGCTTCAACACAATTTTCAGTTGTCTGCAACAAGAAAATGATGATTGGAACACACAAATCGAGACATTACATAACGTACAAAAACTCAACGGGACGAAAATTTTGTACTTTTGTATATGAACTGTCTGATTTGGCAAAATCAGTCATAAATCAACACTTTTTGCAGGGGTATGGCATCACCAAAAACAAAAGTTATAACGACATCGTTATCACTAGATGGCACTTTGTTCAAAAAATTGTCAATTTTTATTTTTTATTTAAATTGAAATAATAACAAATAAAAAAGCAAAACAAAAAAAGGAATTCTCAAATTTTATTATTTTAACATATTTTGCGCTTGATTTTTTCTTATTTTGCGCAGTTTTCAGCAGTACATATTTGAGTTTTAAAATATAGGCTCAGCTGATACTAAAGTGATACTAAATAGTTGCTCAGGTGATACTAAATTTCAGCGCCCTCTACCGGTGAGTAGTGCAAGTTTTGATTTCCTATCTCTATAATTAATAGTCTCTGACTTTTTGGAATGCAACATATTACATAAAAATACCCTTTCGGTACTATTTTATGTATTTTTGTGTGTTCGTTGTCAATAACATTTGTAAAAACAACGAGATTATCCCAACAAAATAAATATTTTGCATGGGACTTAGCCGTGGTATGGCTTATTCCACAAATTATTTTAATTTATGCATTAACAAATACAAAAATTATTTTTTCGGACTTTCTATATTTTCATATATTTAATTAGAATATTATTCTACCTCAATTTCTTTTATATATATTACTTTTGATTTTTCTTTTAGCAGTGTTATAATTTTCTGATAAATATTTTAGCGGAGTCACTTTTTTGTGGTAAATACTTCCAAAATGCAAGTCTGAAAATATCGAATACTAGTTTTAGGTATCGAGTACAAAAAAACAGACAAACACTAGATACCCACTACTCATATTTTAACCAGCACTATATTGAACATATTGAGGTCATTTTGCAGCAATTTTCAATACGAACCGCTAATGGCTGTTTTGAGTTACCAGCGTAAACTATTGCTCAAAATGTGTCTGTTGCCTTACTCTACCGCGGTAACCCAAAAGCATTCCTATACTCAAAAATGTTTGTAATCGATTTCGGCAATGGCTTAGCATCGGCCCCCAAAAAAATGCCTTCGGTCGGGCACTAGATATTATTAAAGTTTTGAGAATCTGGTCACCCTAATGTATCTGACTGAAATATTGTTAGTATCTTCGTCGATATGCTTTCTGGTCCCTGGTAGGAAGTACTTGTATATCCTGTTGTTTTATTTTGAAAACCGTGTTATAAGCTGATTAGGGGATGCTGTGCTGGAAAACTCATAAAATTTATTACAAAAGCAAAGAAGACAAATTATTTAATTACGTTTTTATAACAATTAGACAAAAATGCCATTTTCTTCTACTTTGTTTTCTTTTTGTTTTGCAAAAAATTATACTTTAATTTTGCCGTTACAATTTTTTGTACTTTAACTTTTAAACTATTTTACGATAGAAATTTAAGTAAAAATATTAAAGTTAATTTTAAATAACGAAATTAATGAATAAACCCTTTTGTACGTTTTATAGAAAAGCAGCTGAGTGTATAAACCATTGAATTTTATTTTGTCGTAATAAACATTCCAATGGGTCCACCAACTTAATTTCTTTTTGTTTTATATCCTTTTCATTAAGACCTTAGACATTGGTTGCTCGCTTGTACAAAGTAAGAAGAAAATATGCAGTTAAAGGAATACATTTTTTTTTTTATTTTTAAAACAGTTTAATAAAAATAAAAAAATACAATATGTTTAGGTTAAGCTAAAACTGTATTTGGTAGAAATACAATCAAGATAAAAATGTCCTGGTATGTTTATTACCGAAAGGGGTAGTAAAGTTATTTAATTGTAAATACAACAACATGTAGATGGAGTGGCCAGTAGTGGTGGTAGTGACAACACCAGTCAGCACCCAGCTACCAAGTGTTGACATTTTTCATAAGATGTTTAAAGGTGTGGATACAGATAAAAACCCAACTCCTTTTTGTTATGTCCACTCTTGGTAAAACTATTGTAAATGTTAAGAGTTAACATTTTTATCATCCTGTGATCATCAGAGTATTCCATAGCATAAAAATATATGATACATACATACATATGAGGCTTTGCAAGGCAACTGCCCCGCTACAGAGAAAGTATATCGTATCAGTGTTAAACTTACGGTATTTGTTGTCCTATATAATACGAATAAAAAATGGGGCAACTTTTCCAATTTTTTTTTTCAAAAAGTGGGCAAATATTGGCTAACTTAGCGTCCATTTTAACCCTCTAATGCTATTTCTTCTGATTACAATAATATTTAAACCATATATTTGGTGTTGAAAATCTACCATGGAACAAATATTAAAATTTTAATTTATCGCTTTATTTAGGCGATGTAGCACAACAAAGGTTGAAGACATATCTTGAAACCCAGTGGTCAAATAATTTCGGTTTTTGCTGTAAATAATACTATCAATAAAATAAAATTACGTACCGAAAATTGTTGATCAATTGTTGTTATTTCAAAAGTTATGGCGATTTTCACTTTTTGAAAATTAAAAAATTTGGCGAATTTGGCACTAAACATCAATAAATTTTGACGAAATCAGTTCTGCTTACTATTACCTCAAAGTATAAAATCTGTGTTTAATTAAAAAAAAAATCTGTAGGCTAGTTTTGGAGTTAGAGAGATATTTCTAAAACGGATCCTGGCGTTATCCTGTGAGTTCTGGAGAAAATTTTTTAACTGATTTTACAATTAGAGACTTTAAACTAGCTTTGTTATTATCGGTAATGTACGCCAGATCGTAAATGTATTTTTGGCAATTTTTCAAATATTTTTTTCTGTTTTAAAAAGTTAATTTTTTCAAATTTTCTAAATTTTCACTTTACATGCTTCTCGCTTGAAACCCGTTCCTTATACAAAAAAAAAGTTTGAAGGCAAGAAAGTAGACAGTTAAGTTTTCTGTGGATATAATACAACTTGCTTAATAAAATATTGTTATTTAGCCAAAAATTATTTAAAATCTGAAGACCTTGTGCATTAGAGGGTTAAATATATTGTATATAATAGTTTAATGAAATTTGTAAAACGCTAGAAATTTTACTATATCAACAGACTTTTTTATGGGCAGTTTGAAAAAATGAAAATCTTTGAAAGAATTTAAAACGTTCAATATTATTGATCAATGTTTTTAAAATCAACCAATCAGGACAAAGTATTCATTTAAAAATAAAATGTTCTTACTGGTTGATTTTTGCAAACTTGATCAATAATATTGAACGTAAATTTAGCAGTTTTATTCAGTGTTGCCATTTCAGTGTTGCTTTTCGTATATTTTTTTGTGCTTTTTTCCTTCCCGTACCCGGTGATTTTATAGTGCTTTTTTAGGTTTCTGACAGTGCTTTTAGTGCTTTTTGTATTTTTTGGTATTTGATCCACTTTTTTTTAAATTTTTCTTGAATTTTCTGTCAAGGTTGAAAAAATAATACGAACTATACAGAAAATAAATTTTTTCAATGTTTATAGTACAATAAATAAATACCGTTACCTTTACCGTTACCGAAACAAATGGAATTAAATACCGTTACCCTTACCGTTATTCGTTTCGGTAACCAACCTTGAAAAATTCTTAAATTGTGTGAAACAAATTTAATTTGTCAAACTAATGTCAGTAATGACTCGAAATATCGATTCAAAACCAATGAAATGCAAAATCAATCGTTTTTCGCTCCAGCAGCTTAGGGTAAAAAACTGATAACTTTTTTTGATTTGACGCAAAATTATTAGTTGAATCGTCTTTTGACGCATAAATATTAGTTGAATCACCTCTGTTTATGGTTATTTTAAAATATTTTAAACATTTATCTACATTTATTTGAATGAAATCTGATGCAAACAATTGTGGTTACGGAGTTTACAGTTACGGAGTTTACATTTGGTTACTTTTTTCGTTTTCTTTCAGAAACGCTTTGTCAGAATTTTTTTTCCGAAACAAAATCGCATGATGCCTACAAGGTGAATCCAAATATGACATTGTTTTTCTTACTCGTTAAATAGTTTGGTGTAAAAATTAGGAACGGAGTTTACAACATTTTTTCAAATCTTATTAAAGACATCTTTTTTCATCTCGAGAATGTTACATGCTGCGGAAAAGCTTCAAGTGTGTTATACTGGATGATTACTTACAGTCCAACGATCATTTGAGTATAAATAACATTATAGTTTTCGCAATATAAATAATAGATAACCCCAAAATTCTGGTATATGCATTTTTATCAAAAATTATGACGAAAAATCGTTACAGAGTTGAAGTCGTGATAGCTAAGATATACGAAAAAGTTTGTAAAATGTATTAATTTTTATTAAAAACGGCACTTTTCCTCTTCATAAAAATTCTTACAGTTAGTGTTTAGCTTTATTGGTTATTAAAATATAAGCTATTAAAGTTAAAAAACCTTCAGAGTTACTTGTTACGGAGTTTACATTTGGCCTATAAAATTGGTCACAAATTTTATGTATTAACCAAAAATTGGTCAGATTGTTATAAATTTTGTAAAACAGGTGACAATGCGCTGATATATATCGAAATATGTAACTCAAATGTAATCCATGCATTAGAAATTAGGTGGTTACACGGTTTTTATCACATTTTTTGATATCACCCATATATTCGTTTTACTTTCACCAAGCTTTTTCTACATGGATGTGGATCACAGAACAGCAAAAAAATTCGGAATGTTTCACTTTAGAATTTTTTCATGTGGATTCGGAACGTAGAACAGCGCCGAATATGTTATTTCACAATAAGGAAATATTTGGCCTCGAACAAGAATAAATAAAAAAATATTTAAATTTTTCATTATAAAAAAATATTTAAAATTTTGCATTAGAAACCCGAGTAAAAACGTTTCTATATAATACAAAAACGGTACTACCCAGAGCTACAAAATTTTTGGAGTGATACAATTGATTAAGAACTATAGATTTTTATCAAAAAATGACAATTGAAAATCATGTTACTTAAGCTTTTTGGGGGTTATGGCTCGATATCAGTGATTCTGAATTTATAGATAGCTTTCCAATTTTTATTTGATTTATTTTTAATTCGTCGTCAAAGTTAAAAATTAGAAATAAAATAATTCTTTGATTTTGTGTGAACAATTGAACAGAATTCAGATTTATTTCCTTTTATTTGAATAAAAACACTTTGCTTAGTAAAATGTTAACATTATTTTGGAATAAAAAAATCAATAGAAATGTTAACCTTTTTTCGGAACGGAGGTGTATATGTTTTTAAATGATATCATTTTTCAAAAAAACACGATTTCGTTATAGATAGAATTATATATACCCCATTCAGAGTCACCCTAGAAAATTTGTCAGTCGCCTTTTGGATATAATTTTATATTACATCAAACACTAGACAAATTTTCTGTCACATTTCGTATGTAATTATATCTAAGGACTTTTGGCAAAACAATTTAAATCGACTTAAGAACATTTTCCAAGATTTTTGTCGACAATATAACTTTTGAATTCGCATATTTCTGTATATTCCTCATATTTTCGACATTTTATACACTAAAATATGTAAAACCTCTAAAATCAACTTTTTTCGAAATTTTATTAATTTCCGTTTGACAAAAGAACTTATTTCATTTGCAGCATTAGGAATTTTCACCATAGTCTATTTCCGTGCACAATTTTTAAAACAAAGTAATAAATTGTAACATTTATTTTTTGGATTTGTGCAATCACTGTTGTAGGGATAAGTGAATTTTTAAATCATTTTGACGAAACTAATTATTTTTCCTTAAGCTCTAAAATTTTGTTAAAATTTAAAAGTTTCTTTTCTAAAACAACCTAAGTCGAAATGAGTTACAAAATCACAAACAATCAAAGCTTTTTTTTTCAAATTTTCTTTAGACAAAAAAAGTTTTTCTTTTGGAGGTAATTTTATTAGAGGCTGTTAAAAATAAAATTTGCGATGGAAAAAAATTGTTAGAAAATTTATACTAACAGTTTAAAGCAACAGTAAAGGTGTTTGTGCTTTGCTGTAAAATGCCCTTTTGTCAAAATCCAAAAAAGTTTAATAGCTTTCATGAAGTTTTGGGTCTGACAAACTCTCAGGTAATTCTTTCTGTAAACAGTTAGGATTTCAGTGAAATTTATAGTGCATAAACCGGATACAACGATATTTGATTTTTTATATGTTTGTACCATTTCAGCTATAATTTTATACCACTATAAAAAGTCTGATCAAATTATATCGCGCCATTATTCGGATACATTTATATCTGATATTATCAAATTATAACTGAATTGATGCAAACTTATGAAATTATATGGGCCAATTTCTCGGATAAAATTGTATAAAGACTCATGTTAATTTACATGTGACTGTATAAAGCCCCATATCAATTCATTTTAATCGGGAATACAAAAATGTTTTTTCGGACTTTCTAATTAAATTTTTATACATTTTAAGAAATTGCGATTTTGAAAGTGTTTCGAAGTACAAATTGGCGTGTACCTTGGAAAAAATTAGAGAAATTTCGTTAAAAAAAATACTTATCCTTAATAAAATTATTGCATTATTTGCAATTGAATTGATATCTAATTGATATGAGACAGAACAATGCAAATTAATAGGTTTGTTCCACGTAATTCTGGGTAAAGTCTGGTAAAATGAGAGTAAACAAATAATTATCTCAAAAAATGGTAAAATTGCTCACAATACCTGGAATGCACAAAACCACATTTCAAGCCCAAAAATTAACGTCAAAGTTATTCATATAAACAAAAGCTATTTTTAAGAATAAAATATCGAAGGGAATAAAGAAAAAATATTATAACGTGGTATTTGTTAACGATATTAATTATTGTTTACAATTTTTGTTAATATTTTAATTATTTTTACAAATTTAAAACATCTGATTTATAAAAAACTAGTGATTTGACAGTTTTGCCATTTTACCCGCAATAAAAGTACGGGTAACTTCTGGTAAAAAGAGAAACAAATTATTCTCTCATCAACGCTCTCATTTACCCAATTTTTAACAATAGAAACGCTTTTTGGTTAGATTGGGTTCCCGCGGGTACCCGCGCCTCTAAAAAATCTTTCATATGATACCCATATAGAATATGTTGTCTTCAGCTAAGATGAAAATTTCTTACAAAAACTAAAAAAATACCTTTTTTAAAAATGGTCCAGCTTGTGAGATCTCATTGCTAGACCCGAACTATTTTGGGAATCATCATAAAACAAAACAAGGTTTATTTTGAGGGGGCACTTTTTTATTTTTTTTCGTGAGTCGGTCTAGTGTACAATATACCTTTTTTCAGCTGGACAGTTGGCTTCGAAAGCCTCATATATTCAGTTATATGATTTATTATCGAGGATAATATTTAATAAAATAAAAGGTCCTTTTTAACATTTATTAATTCTTATGTACATATGAATGATAATAAATTACCTGTGTGTATGTGTATATTTATCTATCTAATGAATTTGTTTTAATGTCACCACTAATTAAAATGTTCTTTAGAAAAGGGTTTTTTTGTATTCATTTAATTAGAATGTTAATAAAATGTTATTGAATTGTAAATGCTTAAAATGCATATAATGACCCAGCAAAAACATGATAATGGCAGACATTATTAACCCTTGAATGTATAGTGTAGCCATTTGGCAATATATCAGTTTTTTAATAAAAAAACCACTTGAAGCTGCCTACACACGACGGAACATTCGTCAGAACACGCCCATTTTGTGACGAATGTTGCTTCGTGTGAATCAATGTATCGTGTTGTAATTCGTGTTATCAAAATATTTTGATATTTTGTGTTTCCAAATTCAATGTTCCATCGTGTGTATCGATGTATACTGTTTTTGCTGTGTTAGTTCATTGAGAGCAGTCGTGGTATGAGGTGGTTTTGTAAATGCGCATAAAGAAAATAAAAGAGACGAAAATGGCGACAATTACAAATAATGAAAACTGCTTTAATTTTAAAAATGAATATAAAAATTTTCGACAATTATAATTATGGGACAAAAAATGGGATAGCTAAAGAAAATAAAACTAAAAAACAGCAGCATATGAAAAATTAACAATTAACAAATTAATTAATTTGATTTTTTTAACTGATTTAAGCAAATCGATTTTGAACTGCAGTTTACATAAATTTTATTAAAAGTTAGTAGCGGCAACTAATTTTTTCTTCTAATTTTATTGTACTACAGATCAGAGAAACAAGCCAGCCGCCGTGAGCCGTTTAAGCCGCCGCCGCCGGTCATTTTTGCTTCAGCCGCCGCCGCCGATTTTTTTCGGCTCATTTCGGCTGGAAGTATCAATTTTCAAATATAAAAAATTTAAAAATAAATATATTTTTTAAAAAGAATTTACTAATTCATTAAACTTGAACAACTAGAGCTAAAAACAATTTTTTTATATGAAAAGAAAAAAGTTAAAATCTTCTAAATATTAAATTTTTATAAATATAATTTTTTTAAGCTATAAAAGCTGCGGCCCTATGCTCCTTGCAGGAGTAAAAGGAACAAATATATATATAAAAGCTTATATAAATTTTTACTGTGAAAAAAATTAAAAAAAAAAAAAGTTCTTAATGGGTTAATATAATACTTCAGAATGCAACTCTTTGCAGATGTGTAAAAAATCAATTAATAAAAAAAACATAGCTGCTTAACTTTGCATTTAAAACTCAATATATGTATTTGGTGTATGCATTTTTATCAAAAATTATGAAGAAAAATCGTTACAGAGTTGAAGTCGTGTTAGCATAGATATACGAAAAAGTTTGTAAAATGTATTAATTTTTGTTAAAAGCGTTACTTCTCCTCTTTATATAAATTCTTACAGTTAGTTTTTAGCTTCATTTGGTTATTAAAATATAAGCTATTAAAGTTAAAAAACCTTATGAGTTACTGGTTACGGAGTTTACATTTGGCCTATAAAATTGGTTACAAATTCTATGTATTAACCAAAAATTGGTCAGATTGTTATAAATTTTGTAAAACAGGTGACAATGCGCTGATATATATCGAAATATATAACTCAAATCTAATCCATGCATTTGAAATTAGCTGGTTACATGGTTTTTATCACATTTTTTTATATCACCCATATATATTTTTTCAATTCTAAAATACATTTTTAAAAATGTATTGTAACAAATAAATGAAAAAGTAAAGATAAGAGATATTGTTAAATTCTATAATATTTAGAATAGGACACTTTTACGGATAAAATGCTCAAACCAATGTTCGAATTGATCACATAATTTCATCATTTAAGGACATTATTGATTGGGCATCTAATTAAAATGGGTCCCTATAAGATATGTGCATCCTGCCCAAACTTTCTAACAAAGCCTCCATTCAAAAGTCTTCAAACAAGTTTAATTTCTTAAATCAATCGATATGTATTTTTTCTATAGTCTTTATTTATTCCTTAGTTTGTTAAAATTAAAAAGAATAAATAAAAAAAAATTAATTCCCAGTATGCTTCAATTGCCTGGAAATTCTATAAGAGGCAAAAATTGTTTTGAGTTCCAAGGGGGTTACATTTTACCAATGTTGGGATTACTTTGGAGCCCTTTACATTGGCAAAAAAATGTGCTGGCAAAATTAATATTTTGCAAGTTATGTTTCAACGAAAAGGACTTGGTACTAAAAGGGTATGTTTATAATTTATTAAATAAAACTTGTATGTTATATTAAATATTTAGGACCATTTGTTAGATATAGTCTTGACTAGCCATGGATCTGTGCGAACATGAAACAAATCACACGTGAACCAACAACAAATCTTATATGAATTAATTTTATATATATGTGTGAGTGATTTTCTGACCGTGATAAAGTGCAGACGTTAATTGTGATCTCTTTTCTATAATTCTATTTAAAATTAAAAGCAATAACATTTGTTATTGTTTTAAGAAAAAACTTTTTTTTTAATACATTGTATCAGTGTTGCCATAACGGCGATTTTCTCGTCAGATCTAGCGATTTTATTTCGCCCCTAACGGGAAAAATTGTCCTGTAGCTATTAGCCAAAAATCTAGCGATTTTTTTTATCAGCCGTAATATAATTTTTAAAACTCGGTTTTATGTTGATAAATATTATAAAACTCACACATTGATATTCCTTTATTATAAAACACAACATCTTAAACGATTTTAGTAAAAAAAACTCTAAAAATACACATTTCGATAAAATATGGGTATGCACTTATTCATCGTACAACGCCCTCTATTGTGTATTCTCAATACTAAGATTAATTCAATGAAAATCAGGACTCATTATTTGAAGCTTAATCGTAAAATTTTTCATTATTTAAAAGTTTATAACACTTATTAACATATTAAAAACATTTTTGAGTAAAAACTGCTTTAAGTACCATTTTTCAACAATCTAGCGATAAAATCGCTAAATATTTACACTGTTTATAATCTAGAGATTTTCTAGCGATTTTTGTGTCTGATCTAGCCATTTATTTTGAAAATTTGTTGGCAACACTGCATTGTATATTGAAATCAACAACAAATTATTACTTATTATTAGGGCAAGGAATTTCATGCTCTTAAAAATGGAAAATATGCGCCTAAAATATGCGGTTAAAAAGGAAAAATATGCATTAAAAATATAAGAAATATGCACTAAAAACTATTATTTTTACAAAAATAATGCTCTCTAAAACTTAAAAATGTATTTAAGTTAGTTATTTTGCAAACAGACACAGAACTCGATGATTTCCCATAGGTCAATAAGGTTTTAAGAATGTTTATTTTGATTGAATCAAAATATGAAAGCGTATCAATTTTTATATTTTTTTACAAAATAAAAAATGTTCCTCAAAATGAAAAATATGCACAAATATGCATTAAAAAGCACAAAATATGCATTAAAAAGGCACCAAATATACACTTAAAGTCAAAATATGCAAAAACATGCATTTATGACAAAATATGCAAAAATATGCAACTACAAATCGATGCCATTTTGTTCTAAATTTGATGATTCGGATAAATATTTAGTCCATATTAGTTTTGGACTATCGAGAAAAAACATGCATTTGCATGAAATTCCTTGCCCTACTTATTATTAAGTAGTAAACAAAGGGATTAATATTCTGCTATACTAATCCTCTGCTGTTACAGCAGAATGGATAGTAGCAGCGAGTCTACTGAAGAAAGCGATATTGTCTGGTAGACAGTCGCTGAAAACAAAACAACGAAACGACGACAAAATCGATCACCAGAATTAGTTAAGCATGCAATCAAAATAACAAAAACTACCAACAATAATGATTAGGGCAAGGAATTCCATGCAAATGCATGTTATTTCTCGATAGTCCAAAACTAATATGGACTAAACATTTATCCGACTCATCAAATTTAGAACAAACTGGCATCGATTTGTAGTTGCATATTTTGACATAAATACATATTTTGCATATTTCGAATTTAAATGCATATTTGGTGGCTTTTTAATGCATATTTTTTGCTTTTTAATGAATATTTGTGGATATTTTTAATGTTTAGTACTTTTTTTTTATTTTGTAAAAAAATATAAAAAATTGATACGTTTTCATATTTTGATTCAATCAAAATAAACATTTTTAAAACTTTATTGACCTATGGGAAATCTTCGAGTTCTGTGTCTGTTTGCAAAATAACTCACTTAAATATATTTTTAAGTTTTAAAGTGCCTCGAATAATTATTCCAAATGTTTCAGATATAAGAGCGATGATGAATAACTTTTCAAAAATAGTAAACCTTGAAGATTATTCGTACAAATCTTTGAGAGATGGTCAGGTAAGAGTAATGGCAAAAAACGTAAAGGCATATAGAGTGAGAGTAAAATATCTATCTTTCGTAAAAAAACTTAAACTTTTTCAAATCACATTACAAAATGTTTTCAGCCGATCAAGCCGCCGTCGACGCCGATTATTTGGTTGCGCCGCCGCCGCCGATTTTTATCCGGCTCAACCTCAATCGCCGCCGCCGCCGCCGATTTTTTGCTTGCGCCGCCGCCGCCGATTATTTTGGTCGGCTTGTTTCTCTGCTACAGATCCGCAGACATGTGTTGCTAAAATTAGCAAAAACTACCGCTAGGCTCAAAACAGTTAAATTTCCCGTAATAACAGCAAAATTTTCAGTAGCCATTACCGACTTTTTTGGTTGAGTGTAAGTTTAGTCATTATAAACCTATTTGCAAAAAATCTCTTCTACAAGTTGTCGCAATAACTTCTTTTGCACAATTTTAATTTTTTTTGTGGTAACGGAGTTTATATTTCCACAAGAAACAAAAAAAAATTGTGTAAGAATTTTCTTCAATTTATTAGTTTTTCGTATTTGGGGTTTCAACATGCTTTTCAATAATATACAGTTTGTGTTTATCAAATTGGCGGTTTCGCGAATAAAAATACAATTCATTCCGCGATAAATATGCTTTTCAAAAATATAAAATTTTTTAAAATCAAATCAGCGGTTGCGAAGTTACAAAATATATTATAAACATAACATTTCGCGATCAAAAAATTCTTAAATTGTTAGAAACAAATTTAATTTGTCAAACTAATGTCAGTAATGGCTCGAAATATCGATTGCAAACCAATAAAATGCAAAATCAATAAAAAACTGATAACTTTTTTTGATTTGACGCAAAATTATTAGTTGAATCACCTCTGTTTATGGTTATTTTAAACATTTACCTACATTTATTTGAATGCAATCTGATGCAAACAATTTTGGTTACGGAGTTTACAGTAACGGAGTTTATATTTGATTACTTTTTTCCAGAGACCCAAAATAACTGTATATTTCTTAAAAAGTCACCAACCAAATTTATTTATAATATTTCAATAATGCACTATATTTTATAAATAAAAGGCGTGTTCGTTTACTTACTACAAGTTACTACTTTTACTACAGCTGGAAAAATTCAATACAAAAAGTAAACAAAACTTTCCAATTGTAGTAAAAGTAGTAAACAATTCGAATAAACGAACACACTGAATATTGCACAAAAAAATCACAAAGTTTGGCAAAGATTTTAATTTTTTCAATTTTTATATTTTACTCTATAAATTTCTGTTGTTTTTTGATTTTTATTTTAAAACTTTTTATAAAAGTTACAGAATGATTTTTTTGAAAAAAAATAAGCACTAACTTTTTTATTTGATAATAAAATAAAAATTAAAAATTGACCTAAATTGAATGCCGGAAGGTGCTGGAATATACACATTTACTTACTTTAAATCACTGTTAAATCTTTTATTAACATTAGTTGACATCATCAGGATTTTATAATTGTTGAAGTCATTGGTTCTATGGCTTTTGATTTATATTATTAATTCTTATTTTTTGATAAAGAAAAAAAATCACAAAATAACTTTTATTATTTTTGAAAAAATAAAAATCGTATTTGGATTGTTTTTGTTTGAATTAAAAATAAAAATCAAACAGAGCAAATAAACAGAAAATTAAAAATATTCAAACAAGAAATAATTGTAAAACAATCACTTTTTTGAATAAAAGTTATAACTGGTACGTCCCTGCTTTTTTCGTTTTCTTTCAGAAACGCTTTGTCAGAACTTTCTTTCCGAAACAAAATCGTATGATGCCTACAAGGTGAATCCAAATATGCCATTGTTTTTCTCACTCGTTAAATACTTTGGTGTAAAAATTAGGAACGGAGTTCCCGATCAAAAAAATGTATATATAGTCGTATATAGTAATATCTTGTTTTATCTTATAATATGTGAGTATATATGTTGTCATGAATAGCCATATATAATTATATCTTTCTTATGTGGTGCCTTATATAACCATATATTTTTATATATTGTCTTTTATAAAATTAGATATCAACCATATATGCTATACATAATGAGATATGACAGATCTGTTGTCATATATAATTATAAATGATCATATATAACATAATATATGATCACATATGGTGGCATATAAGCCATATATTTTGAGATATAGTAATATATGCCCTGTTATAAAAATTTTTTGGTTGTATGATGTAAAATATTTTTATATATGATTATATATTACATTAAATGATATAAGATATGATTATATATGATTCCATATATGGTGCAAGATTAACAATATAATTTGAGATATGGTTATATATGGTCCCACATCAGTAATATTTTCTATGTGTTTAATATATAATTATATATAGTCACATATTACCTGAGAGACCCTACTATCGAATCCCAGCTCGGCCACAAACAAATTTTTTTTTTTTTTTACTTTTTTAACTCAATTTAATTTACTTGTAAATATTCTTTTAACAGATCTTAAAAAAATTAACCCATTTACTGCCAGCAGCACCTGAAAGTTATGTTTACTGCAACTTGGAAATTATAATATTTTAATATGTTATTATATATTGCCATATATAACCCCACACATAATTGTATATGTGACTGAGGTGCTAGTTTTTAATTGTCAAAACGCATATATAAAAAACAATCAAAAAATAGTTTTGTACAAAAACTAGGTAGTTTTAGCTAACAATCAGTCTAAATTCAGTATAATACTGCATTTAGATCGAGTAAAAACTACCAAGTTTTCGTAAGAAACTAGTTTTTGAACGTTTTTTATATATGCGTTCTGACAAGTAAAAACTAACAAGAGCCAAAAAACAGGTAGTTTTTGTTTAGTCTAAAATCAGTATAAGATTATTCTTACCCATACAAAAACCAATATTTTTGATCCATTCTTTTACAGGAAACTATAAAGCAAGTGATTTTCGAGTTTTTTAATTAGTACACGCAGAAAAAAAAACAGGTGGAACTTTATCTAAGTGCTATGTAATTATACAACTACATAAGTTCCAAGTAAGTTTTACAATTTTCTAGCAAAATATATGTAATTTTTCGGATATTTTCCGCTACACATGTACAGCTATGGACACATAAAAGGCACAAATTTAAATTGCGCATAAATTTAAGTATTTTCCAACTAAATATATTTAAAAATGCAAGTTTTATATCTTCTGATTGTTGTTGAAAAAAATGTTTGTCTTAATAGTGCTCAAATGTTCCATTATGTTTTGCTTATTATTTACCGTTATCATTTTTGCGTTAACAATGCTGATTTAAAGTGGACATATAAATGGCACAATTTACTTAAAATAGGCAGTAGTCGTGTAGATTTAATTCAAAGCAATAAATATTTTTCGTAGTACAAAAATAAATATAATAAGTTAAAAAATTTTTAAAAGGGAATCGGAAAACATACCACAGGTGAGGAAAGGCGGATCATATGGAAAATGTATGAAAATGGAAAAAAGTAGCGGAAATGGCTGACATAATGCAAATTTCTCGCAAAAAAGTCTACAATGCAATTAATTCTTGTGTTGAGGATCCCGATATATTGACTAAGGGTAAAATTCGGAAGCCAAGGCCACGAAAAACAGATGAGCGTACGGATGCAGCTATAGTACGAATGGTGAAAATTGATCCATTCAAGTCATCAAGGCAGATAGCATTGGATATTAATGAAAATTTTAACATGGAAATATCAAGCAGACTTGTCAGAAGAAGACTAAAAGAGGCAAATTTGTTTGGGCGCATTTCCTGAAAAAAGCCCCTTCTCCCAAAAAAAAAATATTCCAAAACGACTAACCTTCGCCAGAAGCCATAAGGAAAATCCCATTCATTTTTGGAAAAACGTGTTATGGAGTGACGAAACAAAAATTAACAGGATAGGACCAGATGGCAGAATCTTTGTTCGTCGTCCTAAAGGCCAAAAGTTTAATCCTCGGTTCACTCAGAAGACGGTAAAACATGGAGGTGGCAGTATTATGGTTTGGGGTGCATTTTCTTGGCATGGCGTGGGTCCGCTTATAAAAATCAATGAAAAAATGGACAAGTTTCAGTATTTAGATATTTTAGAAAACCATATGGAGCCATATGCCTTCAACTCCATGCCAATAAAATGGAAATTCATGCAAGATAATGACCCCAAATACTCCTCCAAACTAGTAAAAAAATAGATTTGTGCGGAGAATATTGATGTTTTGGATTGGCCAGCCCAGAGCCGTGACTTAAATCCAATAGAGAACCTGTGGAACGAAGTCAAGGTTAAAATCGCCAAGAAAAATTACAAAAATATGGACGAACTGTGGTCAGCCGCACAGGAAGCTTGGTATGCCAAAATGCCAAAAACTAGTGGAAAGTATGGGTCGCAGGTGCAAAGCTGTCATCAGAAAAAGGCCACAGCACTAAATATTAACGGTAAAATATTTGTACATACCAAAAAATTTAACAAATGCAATATTAAAACCATTTCTTCTCTTTTTATAAGATTGTGCCATTTATGTGTCCAGCTCATTTCAATGGGTTTTTTTTCATAATGATAAGTTATTTATATTAATGAAGTTCAACTCAAGTTTATTAAATGTGCATAATAAACCTTTGTAAAAAAACAAAAACTTGTTTGTTGTTAATAGTATTTGCAATATAGTAGCATAAGAAAGAATTCATGGTAAAATGTGCCATTTATATGTCCATAGCTGTATATATTTTGCAAGGATTGTATATATTTTACAAAAAAACTTGCATATTTTACTAGAACTTTGTAAAACTAACTTGAAAATTGTGTAGTTGTATAATTACATAGCTCTTAGGTAATATTCCGCCTGTTTTTTTTCTGTGTGTAGGTAATAAATAATGGAATATGGAATAAAATGAAAAACTAAACACAAAAAATTGTAAAAGATGTAAGCAATACCATTAAATAAAATATTTAAAGCGTTAAGCCCAGTATTTTGTTCAAAAGAGTGAAAAAATTTCGCTCTATGTTTGGAGCTCAAAAACTAATAAAAACATTAAAATGCACAAATTTTTTATGGTCTATAAAAAGTTACAATCATAATTAATCCAGATGTCATTTTTTTGCTACATTTTCAAATGATCCTGTCTATTAAATTGATGCGAAAAAAATTCCACCGCAATTTCGCAACAATTCCACTCAAGTGAAAAATCATTTTTTTTATTAAGAGCTTAACAGCTTTTTTCGCAGAAGTACGAACAAAATACCGGGCTTTAATCGTAAATTTTTTTTTTTTTCACACAATTTTTAGTTCAACATTTGTAATTTAACTTAATTTTTGTTACTTTGTTTTTTTTTGTAAGTTTTTATTTCGTGCATTTACGTGATACACGTAAACCACACGTGATCACGCGTGATTGTGAGTGACCTAAAAAAAGCCTTGTATTTTCAAACACATGGTTGGTGTCAATCGGTGTGCTAAGAAATCATTTTGAATAAAATCTATTCTAACAAGCTGTTAGGCCTAAAAACCATTCTAGTTAACAGCTCGTTGTGTGCGATGTATAAGAAGCAACTAACTTTTCATTTTGAATACGGCGAAAAATTCCATTCACAATAATAAAAACCTTGTAATTTTTAAACACAGGGTTGCTCTTAATCGGTGTGCTAAGAAATAATTATGAGTAAACTCTATTCTAACAAGCTGCTAGGCCTAAAAACATTCTAGTTAACAGCTCGTTGTGTGCGATGTATAAGAAGCTACTAAATTTTAATTTTGAATTCGGGGGATAATTCCCAATAACAGAGTAATTTTATTTATAAAATTAGTTTATTGAACCTGGAAAAAATGTAAAATTTTATTAACGAACATGTACATTTCAACAAACATTTGGTTTTGGACATTTGCCTAGTGATTTTATAAGTTATATTCTTAACTTTTGTAGTTGTATTATATACAAGCAACCATGGCAACTTTTACTCTTATTTTATATGAAAATAATATAGTTTTTCTTTGCATGAATAAATCAATGTTTTAAATTGTAATGGAGTCTTTTAAACGAATTAAAAAATGAACATCAATTCGCGAATCAAAACAGAAAAATTTGATTCACGAATCAAAAAATATGGAAAGATTTCGCGCTAATTATCTTTATATTTTTTGATTCACAAATTTATAAATCACTTTTCTTGAATCATCTTTGAAAATAATTATTTTTTAATCAATTATTCAAAGCTCTGAGCCCTTAAGACCTACTGAAATTATATTACAGAGGCTTTCCATATGGTGTACATTTTGTTCTGCGCGGATAAGTATTTCTGGACTTATTTAAAATTCAATTTTCAACTTTAAAGCCTTGCCCCCCACGAAAGATGGCGTGTCACATTTGTAACATATAGTTCTACTTATGGTAAAAATTTTTAAGCCATAGTTATATATTTTACGAGAATAGACCTAATAATGCTTCTCTCCTTTACCTTCAGGTTCCTTTATTCCATATTTGTTTAGTAAACATCATTAACTTACTTTTACATTGTTTTATCATTATCCAGAATTGTATTTTAATAATGTTTATCAACTATTTTCTTTATTATATTAGTAAATTGTCGTTATTTTATTTTGTACCAAACTAATTTTAACCGTTATTTTTAAGTTGTATAAGAGCCAAATATTTTAAATTCTGGGTCAATCTCTTATTATCATTTAAGAAGTAAAGTTGATCAATAAACTCATTTAAAAACCTTCACGCACAATAGCTTTATTTAGTTTACTATAGGGGTTGTGCTAGTAAATTCTACTTAAGCCAAAGTTTAGAAAAATGAAATCGTTTGTAGAAAAAATTCAATTCATTTTATTAATTTCTATAAAAATTTATAAAAAAAAAATGTTAAATATTAACAGGAATTATAAATAATTTTAAACATTTTCTGTTAAGGCATAGTATTTTGAAAAGTTACATGGATGGGATGATAGTATGAAGTTTTTCAAAAGTTTAATCACAGTTCATCTTTATCATCGAATTCATAATCCTCTTGCAAGGGAGCATCTTTACAATATTTTGACTGCTCAGAACAAATTTTAATATCAAGATTATCATCTAAATTGGGTGACTGGAAACTTTTTAAAAATGCTTCCTCATGATCTTCTAAAATTTCAAGGCACTGTTAGAAAAAAAAGGAAACCAATACCTATTAATATTTAAATTAAAGCCAGGGAATAATATGTATGAACTCACATAGTGTCCCAAACTTTTGTTTAGATCTTCATCTTGTATGAAATCTACATTACTTGATTCAGGATTCATCTTTCCATCAACCATAATTTTCATTAACATAAATTTACCAGTCTTTTTGTGGGTGGCTCTTAAATAATCTTCCATTTTATCACATATTTTTTCCATAACTTCAGTTAAAAACATTTCCGATTTGGCCATAGGTACAGTTTTACTAACGGCATTCCCGCTGGAATCTAATCTGTAGCCACTGACATCAACTTTTTTTGCGGGATCTACTTTGGAAACTTCATCTTCCATTTCTTGTACCACTGCTTTACAAACTGCAGAATTATACACCATTATTACATGGGCTTTTATTGTAGGCTGTTTTTACTTACCATGACATTTGACTTCCTGAGAGGTAAATTTTTTAGCAGAGGTTAAACCAATGTAAACACAAAGTGCTATAATCACTAATTTCTGTATCATTTTTATTTATGATGGTGTTTTTTCTTTGTTTTTAAAAATCTAGTTGGATTTTAATCTAATTATTCATTACGTGGCTAAAAACATCCAACAGGGTCATTATCAAATACACAGATTATACCAGATATGAATTAGCTGATTTGGGCAACATGGCCGATATAAAATGAGCAAAACAAAACTCAAAATTTAAGAAAAACACAAGATAAAGCACAATAAGCCAAAAAGAGACATATATACAAAAAATGCGCAATACAAAATCTGAGATTTTATATTGTTTCTCCCTCTTGACTTCCATGTAAACAAAACCATACGGGTCGAGAATACATTTTTGACATGTAATTAGTTTCACATCTGTGTACGAATTGTTCCACAAATCGCGGGCTTTAATAGACTATCACTCGCCGCAAAGTTTTGGTATCGTTAAGCCGCCGCCGAAGATTTTTTCTTCTTTAGTCGCCGCCGCATTTTTGTTTAGCCGTCACCGCCGACAATTTAATATCGGGTTGTTCTGTCATATAGTGAGTCACGACGCCAGCGCCTGAAGACTTTTTTGGAACTAGAGTTGTAAAAGTATTGAGTATTCCGGTACTGAGTACTCAATACTGACTGTTTTTTTGAGTACTCAATACTGACTGTTTTTTTGAGTACTCAATACTAAAACAGTACTACTCAATACTTTTAAAGATGCAATTTTCCGTAGAAATGTGTATTTTTCGTATAAAAATACAACTCTAAAAATAGTACTCTAAAAATACAGCTCTGAAAATACAACTCTATTTGTGAAGCAAAGAAATTTGTAACGAATTTTTGGGAAAAATTATTTAATTAATTTATTTGAAATGTTTTAAATTAATTAAAATGTAAATAACAATAGTTATTTAACACGTGTATGTGAATTGTGATAATTTTTCCTAATAAATACGAATTCATAACATTTTTATTTTTAAATTAAAAAAACCGTTAAAAGTATTGAGTAGTATCGAGTACTCAATTGAAAAGTATTGAGTAGTATTGAGTACTCAAGAAATACCGAAATTTCACAACTCTATTTGGAACTACAAATCAGTGATGAGATTTGAAAATTTTTGTTTTGTGCCGATTCGATGAGTACAATATACCAAATGGGGGTTCATTGTGCCAAAACTTGATTTTTACTAATACAAAGGAAATATCAAATTTATTTTTGATTTTTTATAGAAAAGCTCATATATCCACAAATTTAAGGTGTTTAACTGCACTTAAAGTATTACGTCAGCAAAAAAAAAATGTGGCAAAAGGGTTTCTAATAGATTCGACTATTTTTTAAAAATTTTTAGTTGAAAAGCTGATTTAAACAAATATTTTAGTTATCTTCATTTAACACATTAATAAAAATCCTCAGTAATTTAACCTATTTTGAGTGTTAAGCGGCCTATATACGAGCAAGCATGCTGTCTAGCTTGTTTGACAAACAAAAAATGGTTTTTGGTTTTTTTAACAAATTGTTTCATCAAAAAGTAACAAAATATTTATGTTGATTTCACTTATTACTTTTGGTTCAGTGTACAGTATGAGACCCACCGTTAAAATTTTAATTTATTTTTGGTATTTGTCAATTGAAAATATTTATTATTATTCACATCATATGTTTGAAAACATGCTATGTAGTTGTTCAATTTTACACATCTTTATTTCTATATATTATTTTAAAATCTCTTTCGAACCATTGTCTGACATTGTTGTTGTAATGTAAAGTTTTTGTTTACCCGTTTGAGAGCTGTCATTACCGATGTCACTGGTATAACCTGTGACACCAGTGAAGACACGCACTAGCGCTGCGGGCGGACGTTTTTGGAACTACCGAAATTTGGAACTCTGCAACTAACTAGCAGAGCTGCACCAAAAACGTAGGTGCGAGAGAAACAAATATATTATAACTAGTTTTGTCTCTCTTTCCCAAAAGTTTTCCAATTCGTCGCATTATTATTGGTTCGGCCCACTGGCCATTTTTGAAAATATTGAGTTAGAAAATTTATCAAATACATATTTTCATTCAGATTTTGAAACAGTTTCTTGCTATAATGTATCATATCTGAGATACCCAGTGCATACACAAATTAAAAAGATGCAAATCTCTTTATCGTTTTTCTAGATAAAGACTTTTTGGCATATCCACCAAACCAATACTAAGCTGACGATATGTTGTGTTTTTTTTAGTTTGTTTAAATAAATTTTCTTCACAGCATCGTTTGTGTAACAAAATAAAATTATATAGCTCAAATAATGATTGAATAATAAAAATTAAAAATAGATAGTGTTATAAAGTGAATATTTTATGTTGTCGAATAATAATAAATAATAAAAATCTGTTTTGTGAGTGCGTTGGTGTTTTTTTTATACATTTCACAGAACATATGGATGTGAGAGTTTGTTGTATGTTGTGTTATGTTTAATAGTACTGTATAAGTTTTCTTTATTGTTAATAAATGGCATTAATGTGCACAAATTTTATAAAAAAGTTTAAAGTAATATTGTTTTATTCATTACAATGGTAGCATTCGGCAGGGAAACCTTAAACTGATACCGGTGACTTGTAGCGCTTTGTGATTACTTACTCTGCTGAACGATGTTTTCTTTGTTTTGTTTTAAATACATTTTTCTATATTTTCCTTTGATTTTTTAAATTTTTTGTTTTTGAATTATATTTGTATGTTTTTATTTGTCAATCATACAAAACAAAAATTTTTTTAAAATCAACAACAACAAATCACTATTTGATCAAAAGTAGCAAACATTTTTTACGCTACCAAAATATAACAGCGCTCAGACTAAGCGGTTAGTGATCAGTTCGTTCAGCAGATAGTTGCACAACTGTTGACTGTCAAATTGTATCTGCCGAACGCACCCAATGTGTAACTACAAATATACAATTATTTTGTGAGTTTGTAACACACCAGGGAAGTTAAAATGTTTGCCTAATACAATCATGGTGTGTATCTTCATACTTTCTAGGCTATCTTTTACTTTTTTTTTTTTGTGAACACATGTTTGAAAACATGATGTATAGTTGTTCACTTTTACACATGGGTTTCTTATATATACTTTTTTTAAATCTCCTTCGCACTTCGGTTAAAAATTAAAACAACAACCACACCATATGGTTTGTGTTTACCCGTTTGACAGCTGTCACTTTTGACTTCACTGGTATACCCTGTGCCCTGTGAGTTAGCTGTTCGTAATAAAAAAACACTTGTCAACAACAAAGAAAAAGAGATGCCAGATGTAAAAATTAATATTACCAAGATAATAGCTGTGTTTGTGTGACTCTCTATCAGTGTTATCAAGAACGATTTTGACAGTTTTTTAACGTATTCCGGCTTTCTACTGTCAAAACTGTTCGAGATATCATTGATAGGAATGCCGCACAAACGCAGCTAATGTCTTTGGAATGCGGGAATTTTCAGAGATGCATTTATAAAATCTCGACACAGAGTAAAATAAAATAAAAACTGCGAAGATTTCATTTAATTTTTTAATTCTAAATTGAAATTTAAGATTTAAATCCAAAATAACCAATCATTGAATGAATTTAAATCACATTTTGTTCTGCTCCGTTTATTTTTTAAATTCAAATAAATTCCAAATCAATTGAACGAATTCTTTTTTTAGTTCGATTTATAAAAAACGAATGCGTACATTAGTGAGTTAATTCATTTGATTCGAAAAAAATTAATCGTTACAATAAATTCACTTGACTTTGTTAAGGCGCATCTACATGCGAGAGAAAACTGCTAGAGATAGACCGAAAAACACCTCTAATTTATCAAAAATCATTCACAATATTACTATTTAGAGGTGTATTTTGCTATATCTCTAGCAGTTTTCTGTCACATATAAATGTGCCTTTAACAAATAAATTGTTTCACTTTAGAAAAAAACTTCGATTAATACTGAATTTACATTATGGGTATTCACAGTTCATACTATTTACTACATTCACAAAAGTTTATCCGTAGAATCTACTGAAATGACTGTTAAAACAGGGGTATGTGCAGTTAAAAAGTTGACAAAATAACTAAAGCTTTTATTTTTAACTACCCGATTAAAAAAGATGATATGGTGACATATCTAATTTGATGAAATACAATAACTAATCAGATACAATTTAATCCGAAAAATGGTGAATACAATTTATCTACGTGGATCAAATTGGATTTAATTACTTTAAATTATATACAATTTAATCCGAATTTTGACCAGACATTATTGTATTAAATAATATCTTAATAGTTAAAATTTGATGCAATTAGGTCCAATTTGATTAAAATTTTGGAATTTTTGTTTTTATTAAATATTGCACTGAAAAACAATGGGGGATTCACGTAAGGTTTCGTGTATCGTGTAAACGAAACCTTACGTGAATCCCCCATTTTTTTCAGTGCAGTATTTAATAAAAACAAAATATTGCACTGAAAAACAATGGGGGATTCACGTAAGGTTTCGTGTATCGTGTAAACTAAGCAAATCTAGTAGCAGCACAAAAGATCTATATTGGTCGCGGTGCGTAGTGGCTTCGTAACTAATATAAGCAAATCTAGTAACTTTTAGAGTCTATGTGAAACTGCATACATAAAAAGTATCTACTTATTAATGAGTACCCAGGTAGAAATTGCCGACGTTGCAACAAAAATTGTACTGGGAGAGCACTGTTTTTTACGAATTGGCGGTACTACTTAAAACTTGCTTTGCCAGTACTGTGTTCTGAAAATTAACGAACTTTTTTAATTAAATTAAAATTAATTAAATTAAAATTAACAATTTTATAAATTTTATGTATTTTTGCATCTTTTATACAATTATTTATGTAAGAGAGACATAACCATTATTTTCTTGTAAAGTTTCGACAAAATGTGTGATGTACACTAAAAGGACAGTAAAGTACTAGCAAACTACTAAAATTGTTATTAAATGTACTGGGATAATACCAAAAAATTAAATCCCAAGCCTGCGCCAACGTTGGGAAATAACTACGGCCAAGCGTTTATTGGTGTTATCATTTCGACAACATGCCAGTACAGTGAAAGTTGAAAATCCGACGCATTGCCAGTACATGTACTACCGTCTCCAATACCGGGCCGACATTGTGCCGTTTGTATTTTTCTACCTGGGTACTTATAGGAGCTATAAGCTGTATTTTGTCTCATGCCTATCAATATTAAGTCTTTAAAGCAAATCTACGTTAAACCGATTGTAGTATAAAAAATTTTTAAACAGGTTATGTTTGTAATTTTTCCGTTATAATCGAACCTACGTCATCAAAAGTTCCTAGAAAGTAACGCGAATAAGTTACGTTAGATGTGAAAATGTATATACGTTGAGTTTTCAACGTTGATAATTATCCGTGTTGAAAGTTAACGTGCATACGAAAAGTAATGTGTTAGTTTTTGTCTTAAAAGCGTTTTTATACACTTTGAGGTTTTTTATGAGTTAACAGATAAAGTTAATTCGAAAACACAGCTATAGTATAGTTCAAGAATAATCCATAAAATAAAAATATTCTAAATAAAATGAAATTTCAAATAATTTTCCATAAAACATTACTGGATTTTTCACTGAAGGTGAAATTTTTATTTTGAAAGTGAGAAAAGTTCAAATGAAGCTTTAATTTTTGGGCTACTCATTTTAAAATGAGAAAAATACATTAAAATTGTGATAACAAATTTGACATGAGTTTTTAATAAAATTAAGGGGGTTATTTTGTAATATGCAACGCCTTGCGTTGCGTTGTTTTCCATACAAATTGTTTTTGTAACAATAACAATTTACACACAAATTAACGCAACGCAAGGCGTTGCGTTTTACAAAATAACCCACTAAATGTCTTGAAATAATCGTTTAAAAATTTTTTGTTTGAATTTTCATTTGTATTTCATGATATCCTTTAAGCTTATTCATAAATTTGGTGCTACGTTATTCCTAAACCAAAATAATTACTCCGAAGAATTGGCTAACTTTTATTAATATGGCCCAATATTCAATTTCAATATAAAATAATCTGTTGTTTCGATGTAAATTTATAACATTTTAAATGAAAATGAATATCAATTTGAATTTACTAAGATATTAAGAGTTCATTTAAAACACGAATATACCATAGATTATATAGGGAAAATAAATGTTTCTTTTTTAAATCAATAGGCTTATTTTGTTGCTATACATATCTGGTACGAAATCCTATACAAAGTCTGGCTGCGTATGTTAAGTATTAACTCTTTTAACATAATATTTTCAACATCGATAATGTATGGGCAGAGCTTTGGAGAATTAATTCCTTTTTGAATGAATTCACTACCAATCGAATTCAATTTTATCTACAATTGAATGAATTCCTTTTCTTAAGTAATTCACTGAATTCGTTCAACTGAATGCGTTCATCAAACAACAAATTCAAAGAATTAATTCAATTTCAATAGTTCTTTTTATTAAATCAAATGAATTAATTCACCGGTGAACGCGTTCAATTTTATAAATCGAACGGAAAAAAGTGAATTAATTCCTTACTGAATTAATTCACTACTGAATTCGTTCAATTTCATTTTCGTTCAGTGAATTAAAAAAAATAAAATTACATTCAGTGAATTAAAAAAAAAATAAGTTCACTGAATTGAAAAAAAAAATAAAATAAGTTCACTGAATTGAAAAAAAATTAAATAAGTTCCCTGAATTCAAAGCCTGTTTTCTGCGTTCAGTAGAAGAAAACAATAATGTACAAATAAAATTTTTAAATAAGCAATTTTACAGCGTGTGCTAGCAAAAATGAACAAATTAGAAACCGGATGCTGTTTATCAACCTACATGATTCAAAAATGAAGCCTTTTACTATTAAAAATAAAAACTTTACAGATATAGAAAAAAATATAACTATATAACTAGTTTGAAAAATTAATAGTTATATTTTTTTTCTTCAAATTTATCTATATCTGTAAAGTTTTTATTTTTAATAGTAAAAGGCTTTATTTTTGAATCATGTAGGTTGATAAACAGCATCCGGTTTCTATTTTGTTTATTTTTACTAGCACACGCTGTAAAATTGCTTATTTAAACATTTCATTTGTACATTATTGTTTTCTTCTACTGAACGTCAGAAAACAGGCTTTGAATTCAGTGAACTTATTTTATTTTTTTTTTTCAATTCAGTGAACTTATAACTTATTTTATTTTTTTTTTCAATTCAGTGAACTTATTATTTTTTTTTTTTAATTCACTGAAAGTAATTTTATTTTTTTTTAATTCACTGAACGTAATTTTATTTTTTTTAATTCACTGAACGAAAATGAAATTGAACGAATTCAGTAGTGAATTAATTCAGTAAGGAATTAATTCACTTTTTTCCGTTCGATTTATAAAATTGAACGTGTTCAGTGAATTCAGTGAAACCAGTGAATTAATTCATTTGATTTAATAAAAAGAACTATTGCAATTGAATTAATTCGTAACAAACTAAATCAAACGAAAGCAAATATGAATTAATTCCATTCAATATATGGTGCTTAGTGAATTAATTCATCGAATTTTTAATTCAGAATTGAAAAATTGAATTAAGGAATTAATTCTTCAAAGCTTTGTGTATGGGTCATCAGTCAGATAATATCACTCAGATTCAATCAAAAATATTTTACCGGTTTTTCGTTTTCATGTTATTACTTTTTAAATCAGTTGAACTTTTATCAAAATTTGTTTTTGTAAAATAATATTTTCCAATTAAAAATGGATTGTAATTGATTTCGATAAAATCTTAAATGAAATTTAAATTGAACATGAAACTGGGCTAAATTTGTCTTACAATTTAAATTCCATGGTCGAGATCTGATTAAATATGACAACATATGTTAAAAGATATATTTAGATATTGGGTCATATAAAAATTTTCGAAAGACGAAAATTACGTCTTATTATATATAGTGCCATACAAAGCAATATATAACGAGACATAATTGTATTAAATAATATAAAATAATGTATAACCCGTTTTACTCGGGTATTGAAAAAAAACAAACAAATGCATTAAAAATAACTACCAATGTCGTAAAATTAACTGACAAATTTTTACTAAAAAAAAATCAAAAACAACTGACAAAATGGGTAAAAATGATTTATTTACAGTTAATTCTTTTCGTATTATAAAAACATCTTTTAATAAAAAAACAAAAATTTTTTTCTTTCGATTAGAAAAATATCTGTAATCACTTCAGCCTATTTAAAATTTTAAGTAAAAATTCCAAACGGTTCTCCAGTTATTATGCTTTTTTTGCATTGGAGATAAAATAAAAGTTTCTGATTATTATTTTGAAACTAGGAATATATCAATAATAGCAAATATAAACTAAACAAGAATTTTTAAAATTCAAATAATTCAACGAAAATTTTAATTTTTTAAATAACTAACCAGAACAACTGTTTACTGTAAAATTACTGTTTTGGTAGTTGTTACGAAACTTCAGTAATTTTCGTTAGTTGTTTTCTTAAATACCCGTCATAACAATTGTTTTGAATTTTTGTATCTCCAATGCATAAAAGCATAATAACTGGAGAACGTTTTCGAATTTTCACTTCAAATAGGCTGAAGGAATTACACATACTTTTATAACCGAAAGAAAATAATAGTTTTTACTCTTTTTGTCAGTTATTTTAAAATTTTTGTTATTTTTAATGCATTTGTTAGTTATTTTTCAACAGTTAAAAATAACAAAAGTTTTAGTTATTTTAAAGGTAAATACCTTTGTCACCTTTGTTCTGTCATTTTCAGTAGATTCTACCGACAAACTTTTGTGAGTGAGAAATGTATTTTTTTTTTCAATTCACTGAACGTATTTTATTTTTTTAATTCACTAAACGAATATATTTTCCGAGCTCCAAAACTGGGTAATTTTCGGCATTAAAATTGTTGCGGTCATCGGGCTATTGATTTTGAAAAGTTCTGGGGGCAAGTTGTCTAGACCACTTGATTTATGGTTTTTCAATAAATGGATAGTCTGGGTTATTTCCTCGATATTGGGAGTATTTGTATCTATAGGGAGATCATGAATGTAACAGGTGCATAATGATTGAGTGTGGTTTGAATTTGGAGACAGTAAGTTTCTGTAGTAATTTTCCCATATACCAACTTGGTCATGTTTGGCGTACTTTATGACACCATTCGCATCTTTTAAGGGTTTATTATTTGAATGGTTTTTCCCTGGCATGAGTCTGGTAATCCTGCACATGACTCTCGAAACAATAACATTTAAAAATCCAGAAATATGAACATGGTCCACTTTAATGTTCAGAACAGAACTTGCTTCACTTAAGATTAATATATGCCCTTTATGATTCATAAAAATTAATCACAATCCCAAAGCAGAATAATCGAAATTCTTTCATATTTTTTTTTTAACAAAAAGATTTTAGTGTAAAGCGGGCCATACATTTGCATATTATGGCACAACTTTCCAAGTGGTGCAAGCATATTGACCGTGTATGTATTAAATTGAAGGTTGAGCAATATTATGTAGTGAATCCAAACACTTTTGATTTTTATTGGACAACTTGAAATATTGCATAATCTATTGGCAACACTGCAATTTTAATTTTTGTTTATGTTTGTGTGCATTTTGATGTCATGTTGAAATCATATATTGCATAAAATATTGTGGCGATCTTTTGTTACATATATGTTGCAATTTATTGTATGGTGTGTGGCAAAACGAGAAAAATACTGTGCTTAAAAGTCGGCATTTGTCGTTTATGCCGAATTTTATTTTCTTATTCCTTTTTGCAAATTCGTCAATATTATTGTTTTCATTGTTGCCAAAATGGTCTAGATGCTAGATGCTCCAATGGAGTGACGAAACTTTAATTATATTTAAGTTTCGTTAACTAAAATAAAAAAAAAAATGGTCTAGAGCAACCGAAAAAAACATCGATGTAGTTAACCTTTTATAATTAAACCTGCCATAAATCTAGGCAACCAGTTTTTATTAAATTGAATCAATTCGCTTAGTTCTATGAGAAGAATCAACAAAACTCAAACTGATTCATTGAATATTGATTGATTTAATCAGATTTAAAATTCGAATAAGGAATTATGTTTTTAAAGGTCTAATGTGAATACGATACTCGCCGCATCTATTGGCGTCGGCTAGAGTACACGCAAAAAAGTTGGCGGCGGCTATTTGCCGACTATTAACCATCGGCTTCATTTTCTGTTTACAACACTACTAATTTTTATTTCAATTGATATTTGTCTTCGGAAATTTCGTGCATTAATTCTGCAGTAAAATATATTTTACATAGGTAAGTTAAATGAAAAAAATATATAAAACTAATTGGGAACGATTAAAATTAACATTTTTTTTTCATATAAAGAATATGGAATTTATGGATAAATATAAAAAATAATTTTTTTTTAATTCGGAAAAGGTGCGAGTACAATTATGTATACATATTACAAAATGAGACGACGTCAATTTTTTTTTCTCTACTCGGGGCTTGGCTGCTAGCGGAAGCAGCCTTGAAATATATGTACATAAAAAAGCAAAATCAATAAATGCACATTTTACAATATTTTGGAAACATGAAAAGTAAAACAATAAAAGTTTATGTGGTTAAAAAAAATTAAGTAATAACGGTAATACTGTGTTAAATTAAATTTAACGAGAAGTGTGTTGAAAACAAATTGATTAATCAAGATGGCGGCGTTAGTTAAAGAAAATAATTTTGTTTCGTTCAACTACACACAAAAAAGACTACGTTTTTCAAAACAAATGGCGTTTTTGTGTGACTGAAGAAACTTGAGAAAAACCCCGCCACAGTGGGAGTCTCTCATAGCCTCAGTTCACAGCAAACTAAAAATTTCACTTTGTATTAAGAAATGTGTGAAGATTTTATTTAAATAAATTAAAATTTTTAAGGTTGCAATCATGAAGAACTTTGACCTACACTGGGAGAATTTGAGAATATATTTTGTGATTATTACTTGGTTTTCATATCATTGAAAATAATTTGTTTTATAGTATCATTTAGAATAGAGGTCAAAATCGTGTAAATGTAGATTGCTTATTCACAAAAAACTTTGTCTTATTAGAGGCTAATTGAACGATTTCTGTTGTTTTATTAAATTGTAATAAAATTCAAAACGTTTTTGTGAATACAATCATCAGTGTAATTTTACAGGAGTTGTCAGTAAATATAACCTTATAAATAAAATTATAAAATTTTTGCTTAAATTTTGTTTGTAGCAAATACATTTTCTACCCCACTTGTACAACTACAGCAGATTAGGGTGATTTTTATTTACACCCTTATTGTAAAGGAACACCCTTATTACACGTAAAAACTCTAATTTGTGTCATATAAAACAAAAAAAATCAATGACCTGTTTAAAAATCCAGACAAAAAGAAAAAATTACCTATAAAAAATTTGCTCTCACAGCGAAAAAAATTTAAACTCGAATTAAAAAAAATTAATTTGCGTGGAGTTGCTGCGACTAACGAAATTTTTTTGATGTTGTGAATAGTGTTCCCTAAATAACGAAAAATATATTGTTTTTAGTTTTTGGGTATTAAAAAAAGAGGTTTTTAAAACATTTTGTAATCTCTTTGTTTTCATTTACTTTATCACAAAAATATGATCACTTGTATTATTCGTGTATGTATCATCACATTTTTTTTCTGTGTAACAGTTTTACAATTTGGTCTTGAATTTAGTTAGGTTTTTCTGTGTGTTCTTTCTAATTTATCACAAAAATATGATCACTTGTATTATTCGTGTATATATCATCACATTTTTTTCTGTGTAACAGTTTTACAATTTGGTCTTGAATTTGGGTTTTTCTGTGTTGTTTTTAATTTACCTTGTAGATTATAGATGTGTTTTTTATTATTCTTTGTGCTCTGGAAGAACAAAGAAAGTTTCCCACACATACACACTCAAAAAACTGAATGGATTTTATTTAATGATTCATTAAACCACTAGTAAGTAAATCTATTAACCTCAAATTTATTTATTATAAATAAAAAATTTGCAAAACATGTTTAGAATTGTGCACACGTAATAGTCAGTACGCCTTAAAATGCCATTTTTAATAAAACAAAATTTTGTTTATTGTTGCTAATTTTGAAATATTTGTTTATGGAATTAATTTGAATTTTAATATAAAAAATCGTAGAAATTTCGAAGAAAACACAATTCGTGAAATTGCAATCTCCTCCAAACAGATTAACAAGTGCAATTTTTTTTTACAGGTTTTAGAAATTTTTTATAATAAAGCTTGGCCCGCATTTGTTATTTTATAAATATAAAAAATGTTTATTAATAAGAGTAAAAACTGCAAAATTCTGGCAAAGCTCTTTAACTGTTGGTACAATGAAAACTACAGTAATAATGCAAACTTCAAAACACTGGCAAAGCAGTTTAACAGGTCAAACAAGTGAAGTCAAAAAATACTTTCGCAATCCCATTTTTAATGATTTTTATCATTAAAATTAAAAAATGTTCATATGTAAATACAGTTACGAGCAAATAAATGGGTTCACTTAAAAATCATAAATTCATTTCCAGCACCCCGTTTCTGTATTTCTCGCATCGAAAAAGTTTTCGGAAAACACATGTGAAATGCAACCCTGCTCTGCTTTATATAGGGTGAGTCGCAGACAATAAAATATATATGAAACCAAATCCGCTAGTAATACGTTGCATAGTAAGTTATTTCTAATTAAATTAGGTATTTTACAAAACAACATGTGTCAACAGTTCTTAAAGTTACATTATCTGAACGAATTACAACAAAAACTGCAGTCCATTTTATCACGTCTTTAATCAGCCTGTATAATGCAGGGTGACCATGCATTTCTCGATGCGAAAACTTCTCGCATTACATACAGAAACGGGGTACAGAATAAATGGTAGTATTCGGCAGAGAAACTTTAAACTGATATCGGTGACTTGTAGCGCTTTGTGATTACTTACTCTGCTGAACGATGTTTTCTTTGTTTTGTTTTTAAATACATTTTTTTTTTTATATTTTCCTTTGATTTTTTAAATTTTTTGTTTTTGAATTATATTTGTATGTTTTTATTTGTCAATCATACAAAACAAAAATTTTTTAAAATCAACAACAACAAATGTATCACTATTTGATCAAAAGTAGCAAACATTTTTTACGCTACCAAAATATGACAGCGCTCAGACTGAGCGGTTAGTGATCAGGTCGTTCAGCAGATAGTTGCACAACTGTTGTGGAACTGTTGACTGTCAAATTGTATCTGCCGAACGCACCCAATAAAAAAGGCAAAAACGTTTATTACTAGCTCTGCATCTTCGAAGGAATTAATTTCCTAATTTGCACTTTTTAAGTGAATTTATATTTTTTAAATTAATTCTCTGACCACCCTTAAGGCATTAATTAATTTAATACATTCAAATTTTTTCTAATTCCTTTATAAAATTTAATGAATTCATTCAATTCTAGTTAATTCAACTTTTCATCAAGAAATTCATTCCCTATTGCATATTGAAATATGCATACAGAATAGTTCTTGGATTTTTTTCAATATTCAGAAATAAAATTGATAAATTTTTTGAATTAAAGTAGGTTTAACCAACCTCCGTAAGGATTAATTTTGTGCCAGCCAAAAACTCATATCCAAGTCTTAAACGAAAGGTTTACATTTTTTAGTTTTTAAGGCCTTGGTTTGTAATACTTAAAATGAAAAGTCTTCAACTGTTTGCTACTTTTATCATGATCTTGAAGCTCCACGGATATATTAAGATAGAAACGTAAAATTTGCGCTGGTTTCTCATGCGGTGGAAAACGTTGTTACGCCAATTTGAGCTTTGTTTTTGATTTATATCATAATAAATTATTGTCATTTTTTGCTAAGAATTGTAAAAAATACAGAAATTTATGGATTTAGTTAAATTTGTTATTAAATCGAATCATTTACAAATTGTCCACATTCAGCAAATACCTTAAATATTTAATAGAAAACATTTTTGGTCGAATTTAAACTTTAATCCTAAATATTGCTTTAATATGCTTTTCAAAGGAATCAGCCAGAATTTAGTATTTTATAGCGTTAGAAAAAATAAAATCAAATTTATTTGCACATTGTAAAATTCTAATTCCCCTAAACACAAACATAAATGGGTGAAATCAAAAAATGGAATTAGTAAGTTTAGTCATTATAAACCTAATTGCAAAAAATCTCTTCTACAAGTTGTCGCAAATATAAAATTTTATAAAATCCAATCAGCGGTTTCGAAGTTACAAAATAATATATAAAAACAACATTTCGGGATCAAAAAAACGTACTTTATTAATTTACGATTTTTTACATATTTTTAAAAATGCTTTCTATTGAGAAAGGGAAAAAAGAATTTGATCCCATTGAATTTCTTGGACTACGACCAATATATACATTATTATTTTCACCAAATGCAAATATATAAAACTTAATTAAAATGTATTGTAAAGGCTCTATGTAAGTCGCTCGTGTGCTTTACACCGTGCACCAAAGAATTATTTTAATAAAATTTGTTGCAATGTTAACATATATTATAGTTAAAAACAGATCCATCAAGAGGTTGGTTAACAGGTTGAGTAACCTACAATGCCTTACTCGTTGCTCGTACACAAAAAGTTCTAGAAATGTCACCTGCTTTAAATGTCTATATGCTTTAATTGTCACTACGCCTTGAAAGTTGTAAAATCGAGCATATAATTAAAAGACGTACCAACTCACCTAACCTCTGTTAAATCACTCTCTTCTTATTTTGTATCGAAAAATGTTACCATATGAATTACACATGTCTGTAAAGGCTAGAATTTTTGATACAAAATGTCAATCTTCGAAAGAGAGCGATGAATACCGCCTGGCTATACAACATTTTTACGTACGTTAGTGTCCTATGTTTAACCCCCCGTTTGCACATACAAGTGCAAGTTCGAAAAACTCAATACACTCACACTTACCCCCCGTTTCCACATGCAAGTGCAAGTTCGAAAAACTTAATACACTCACACTTTTTCACTAATACTATCACACTTATACGACTTGGGGCTCAACTTGCAAGTAAATTTTGAAGACAGTGGATTTTTGATACTTGCGGCAAGTGAAATGACAGAATAAAGAAAACAATGTTGCCTAGTATTGTTTTCTATTAATTTACTAGTATTTGGTAAAGTAAAAGTTGTAATGCAACTGATTTTGTATTTATTTGTAAAAAAAAGTAAAAATAACACAATGACATATCTTATTGGTAATTTAAAATATCAATTTTATAAGTTTTTGAAAAAAAAATCGTTAAGAACAAAATTTTTTCCCAGCTTTGTTAGAATATTGAATACTTGGCAATACTGGAGTGCTATTTAGTGACAACCTATGCCTTCAACGACATTTTAAAAATGAACTTGCAGCAAGTAGCGTGGACACATGTAAAATTTTAATGTTTTTTCGGTATTATTCGAAATTTTCGCTGATAATACGTATTCTCAACTTGCAACCATTTACTTGCATGTGGAAACGGGGGTAAGTGTGCTAACAGTTTTACGAGTAACAACTCTGTTTTTTGTTAGGACGATACAACAGATAGCACACCTCTTGTGAACTACCTAATTATTTCTTCAACTCATCAATAGATTTAAAAGAAAATTACTGCCGTAAACTTTAAAATGTAAAAATAGAAATCTCGTAGAGCTTGCGTTAAATTTGTCATCTCTAATATTAGCTCTGTTCCACGTACGTTACCGCGGGTGCCCGCGGGAACCCAATCTTACCAAAAAGCGTTTCTATTGTTAAAAATTGGGTAAATGAGAGCGTTGATGAGAGAATAATTTGTTTCTCATTTTACCAGAAGTTACCCGCACTTTTTTTCGGGTAAAATGGTAAAACTGTCAAATCACTTGTTGTTTATAAATCAGCTGTTTTAAATTTGTAAAAATAATTAAAATATTGACAAAAGTTGTAAACATTAATTAATATCGTTAACAAATACTACGTTCTAACACTTTCTCTTTATTCCCTTCGATATTTTATTGTTAAAAATAGCTTTTGTTTATATGAATAACTTTGACGTTTATTTTTGGGCTTGAAATTTGGTTTTGTGCGTTCCCGGTATTGTGAGCAATTTTACCATTTTTTGAGTTAATTATTTGTTTACTCTCATTTTACCAGACTTTACCCAGAATTACGTGGAACAAACCTATTGTTGGCACTAATTTTTATCGTAAAAGTACCATCTCTAGTTGTCAAGAATTTGTTTTTATTAAAATTTTTGTATATCAAAGAATAATTTTTTCTCCAAATACCAAAAAGTCAATCAACTGAAATATTCAATAATGTTACAAAACATTTTCAAAATTGTTACTAATTAAAAAAATAGTGTATGACAGTCGTTTAGAGATTACATTTCGTAGACTTATACAGAGCTGCATTTTCATAAAATCTCGCGAGTTTTCTATCCCGTGTAGATGTGCCTTTAGAGACTGAAGTAAACATGTTATAAACTTATTAAACAAAAATTTTTGAAAAAAATAAAATTTTGGTTTCTTCTGATTTTGACTTAATCGAATATTTAACCCTGTAATGCCCAAGACCGTCAAAAGCGGTCTTCAGATCTTAATTAGTTTTTGCATAAATAACAATTTCTTAGAAGAGGAATTAGATAATATCGAAAGAAAATATAATTTACTACTATTCTGCCTTCAAATTTTTTTTTACAACGAACGATTTTCAAGCGAGAGGGTGTAACGTCAAATTTTGTAAATTTGAAAAATTTAAGTTTTTAAACCAGAAAAAAATATTTGAAAAATCGTTAAAAATATATTTATCACCTGGCATAATTTACTAATAAAAGCTAGTTTGGAGTCTCTACTTGTAACATAAGTTATTTTTGTTCCAGTACTCATAGGGTACCATGGGGATATTTCTTACGAATATCTCTCTAACTCAAAAGATAGCTGACAGATTTTTTTGAAATGAAGCACAGACCATGTACTAAGTTAGTAAGTAGTAAGCAAAACTAATTTGGCCAAAATTTATTGATGTTTAGTGCCAAATTCGCTGAATTTCGCAATTTTTAAAAAACCAAATTCGTTTGTTATAACTTTTGAAATAATAACACTAGATCAACTATTTTTGGTATGTACTTTTATTTTACCGATAGTGTTATTTAAAGAAAAGCCGAAATTATTTAGATATTGGATTTCTAAATTCGTATTCAACCTTTATTGTGCTACATCGCCTAAATAAAGCGATAAATTCAAATGTTAATATTTGTTTCGAATTAGGTTCTAAATGCCAAATATCTATATAGTTTAAATATAACCGCAATCAGAGGAAAGAGCATTAGAGGGTTAATATTGTCCTACAAATAACAATAAATTGAAGCTTTTGTTACACAATAGGTTCAGAAACTCAGAAACATTATACTCTTTGATTTAAATCACTAAAAAACGTATTGCATTATATATTATTAAGAATACTTCAAAATCACTCTAAAAATGCAAACAAAATGTACTCGTATTGATGTGATGAAAATGTGTACCTAAAAACCATACTTAAAATGCTCAAATTAAACTACTGAGGACATGGGACAGCACGTGTAAAATAAATCAGTGTTAGAGCTAAATTGTAACTACTTCACAATCAGTTGATGCTATTGGGAGTGCTTTTAAAATAACTTTTTTGTAATGACTTTTTTGCTGGGAAGTATTATAGCTAAATTGTAGCCACTTCAAAATCAAGCCTGGATCAGCCAGACGTAAACGTAAACGTATCTCTGCATAGCTGAATTAATAAGTTAAATAAGAACAGGAGATGTGTTGTGTTTTTTGTTTCATTCTTATGCATGCAATATAGAGCAAACGTAAACGTACAACGAAAATCTATTCTCAACAGATTTTTGTTGTGTATTTACGTCTGCTCTATATTGAATGCATAAGAATGAAACAAAAAACACAGCACATCTTCTGTTCTTATTTAACTTATTAATTCAGCTATGCAGAGATACGTTTACGTCTGGCTGATCCAGGCTTCAGTTGGTGTTATTTGAAGAGGTTTTAAAAAAACTTTTTTGTCGGGTCTTTTTTTGCTGGGTATATTTGAAATAATGATAATAATTAAGTCGGTGTCATTCTGGTACTGCAAAAAGTAAAAATATGTCATTGCCGTTTTTACAAAAAAAACTCTTAAATTTCCGGTTTGAATTTGTTAAGGTGAAAGAGATTTCTGTGACGGGAGGTGATAATAAAGATGAATATTACGAATAAAAAATAACATGCCTGTTAATATTTTCCATGAAACTATCCTATTATATACATTAAATTACTTCTGTCAATCTATTAAAGCAATACCTTTATTTTTTTCATTTCAGGACTTTAAGACATCTATCTAAAAATACATTTAAAAAAAGGATTTTAATCCTCGTCTTTAAGCAGACTTATTAAAAATTTTAAATCAAGTTAAAATCTTTATTTAAAAGACAAATTATAAACTATATTACAACTCTGTAAAAGATTTTATTTGTTGAAATTTCGAAGTTTAATCTTAAAGAAAATTTAAAACGGTTTCGCCATCTAATTGCGTGTAACTTGTGTTAAATAAAAAAAAATCCATAGTTCTTTTTTTCTATTAAGTGTAATTGTGTTTTGTATTTGCCTCAAATTCAATCAATCTCAGAACTTGAAAACATTTACCAAAAAAACATATAGCATTGTCTAATAGGATCAGTGCTACAAAAACAGAAAACAAACTCAATAAATAAGCTAGCAACACGTCGAACGAGTTGCTTGCTACGGGACAACACAGTCGAGAGTCATCTTGTGAAATTTTGTTTGCCCCTGTGTGTTCTTTTTCAAAGTTTTCACCATTCCTCATTCAACGCTAAACACTCGTTTTTCTAAGTCTTACGACAATCCAAGACAGCGTTGGGATTATACCAACACTGTACCGCATTCAGCAGCATCACCTGCTAGTAATTTCACGTTGCAGGACCGCAATTATAAAACAAGCACCATTGAGGGAGGCAACAGTACCGGTGATCCAAGCATCGGAGGCAGCAATTTGAAGCTAGCAATAACGGCTAATCAAAACGATTCTGAGCGCTTTAACGACAGCTTCAACAATCGAGGAGGGGGCGGTGGCCAATCCCCGCCGACACCTACTGTCGGGAAAACACTGCTTAATACCAGTGCCAATCTCTTGCCCATAACCACTGCATCGGACACTTTTAATAACTTGAAGAACCTCCTTAAGATCGACAAGGGTACATCGCCGACTAATAGCGGCATCGGAAACGGCGGCACCAATAACGGCGGAGGCAATCGTTCAAAGGACGGTAACGGCGGTTACAAGCGCTCGCCCAATTCCGGTGAAGGCGGCCGCAACGGTTTGAACGGCAGTGGCAGATCTGGAGCTTCGGTTGCTTCGGGACACTTTTCGACTGGTTATAGCAAGAATTCCGCCAAAATTCGTCAACACGATTCTGAAGTAAGCCCACGGCCTCGGCGATCTTTCCAGAGTGATTCGTCGTCGTCGCGTTACTATAACAAAAATAGTGACATTTTGGGAGGAGGTGCACAAGCTGGTGGCTTTGGCAACAACGCTAACCCCGGCAACGGCAACCCATACAACAACAATAACAGCAACACTGGAGGACGCGGCGGTTCACTAAGCAACAACGCTAACAACGAGAGCGGCGGACGCGGAGGAGGTTACAACAGCAGCCACAACAACGAGAGCGGTCGACGTAATTATCAACCGCACAACTCATCTGATGGCGGCTATACGCGCAATTTAAATTCGGGCTCTGGCAGCAACTACCGCTCACACCAGGGCTCACGTTACGAAAACGGCAATGGAAACGGACAACAGCGTCAGTACGGTTCCTCAACTAACACTGGCTACAACCACAATTACAATAGTAATAAATCATACGGATCACGATCATCCGCCAATGATGGCAATCTAAATAGCAACAACTATCGTTCATCCCAAAGAGAGAGAGGCGATCGCGACAACAGAGACGACTACGGCGGCAGCAACAATAGTAGCAATAATTATCGTGACTACGACCATTCTCCCCGTGGAGGAGGAGGCGGCGGCGGCGGACGTTATAATAACGGTAATCAAAACAACAGTTCGGCTCAAAACGGTTCATCGGGTAGTAATACAAACAGTCTAGAGCGTCGTTTACCGCCCTCTGCTTTAAGGCAATCTGGCGCAGAACGCGGTGGCGGTGGATACGAACACCGTTCTTCAAACGATAACAATTCGTCATCAAATAGCAATCGTTCATTGAATAATCGTACACCACCCATACGCGGCGGGGATAATGCATTGGGTGGTCATACATCGTCAGCACAATCATCGACAGTAAACTCTTCATCATCTTCACGCGGCATATCGCCAAATTCGCCCACTTTAGCTGCAGGTAGCCAACACCCTACACCGGCTCCCACACCTCCACCATCGACTGGACGTTGGGTGCCGCCATCATTGCGTCCACAGCATGGACTTTCTCAAGCCGAAAAAAACGATGCAATTTTCAGAAAGGTAAATTGAATTATATCTACTTGTAAATGATCTCGTATTTCATTTTCCTGTCCTCTGTTCTTCTTTTATCATTTTAGGTTCGCGGTATTCTCAATAAATTGACTCCAGAAAAATTCCAAGAACTCAGCGACGAATTACTCAAGCTTGATTTAAATTCAATTGTCATTTTAAACGGTGTTATTCTACTCATTTTCGACAAGGCATTGGATGAGCCCAAATACTCGTCTATGTATGCACAGTTGTGCAAGCGTCTGTCAGAAGAAGCTCCATCATTTGAAAAAGATTCTAACGGTTCGTGTACATTCTTAAGACTACTGATCGCCGTCTGTCGCGACAAATTCAATAATCGTCTTAAACGTGACGAGGGAGATTCACAATTCAATAAGGTACATCGTCCTCAGCAAGCGGCAGTCGACAATGAAGCCGACGAAGAGGAACGTCGTCATTTGGCCAAACAGCGTATGCTCGGCAATGTCAAATTCATCGGAGAACTACACAAGCTGGACATGCTCTCCAAAAATGTGCTCCATCAATGCATCATGGAGTTGTTGGATAAGAAAAAGAAGCGTACGGCCTCGAAGGAGGAGATGTGCGAGGACATGGAGTGCTTGGCACAGTTGCTCAAGACGTGCGGCAAGAACTTGGATTCAGAACAGGGCAAAGAGCTGATGAACCAGTACTTTGAGACATTGGAACGTCGATCAAAATCTACTGACTATCCACCCAGGATACGCTTTATGCTCAAAGATGTCATCGAATTGCGTGAAAACAACTGGATACCTCGCAAAGTGGTGAACACTGAGGGCCCAGTGCCTATCAAGCAAATACGCAGCGACGATGAACCATTAATACGCACACCGTTCACAAATCGTAATCGTGATATGCGCAATAATCGTGACGATCGTGATAATGACAACTGGATGAATCGTTTAACTTTGAATTTACAACCGGGAGGTTTGAATGATATGTTCTCGGGATTGAGTGTTACGGGAGCATCGCCAATTATTTCACCGTAAGTTTAAGACAAATTCTTTTTTAAGAATTGAAGAATTTATAAAAATTATTTGCCAGTGAAAAACTATTTAGTAGGGAAAAATTTTTTCGATTATGAACTAATAGCTTTGTTCCATGCATGTTACCGCGGGCTCCTAATTTTACCAAAAAGTGTTTCTATTGTCAAAATTGTGTATAAATGTTGTTGTTGCTTCGGGTAAATCGGGTTTCCGCGGGAACAGACCTAATTTTTAATGGACAAATTGTGTTCAAGAGTAATTTTGTGTTGAAAACAAGTTTTATGGTAATTCTGAATCATTTTTGTATATGTCAGAAAAATATTAACGGTGGGTCTCATACTGTAGGTTTAACTTAACTATAAACAAAAGAAAATGTCAAAAAATTTACACAAAACAACAACAAATTTTTGGGTTAGCTATTAACTAAAGTTTAAACCTGCAGCATGACACCCGCCGTAAGTGAACAATTTTATTTCTTCAGGTGTTTTCTAAATCAAAATTATACTTAAAATACACTATCATTTGAATTTTTTCTGAATATTAGAGAAATCGGAGAAAATTATTTTGAAATTTAAAGGCTCCACTTTTAATCATATTTGTAAATTTTTACAGATTTACCACACCAGTGGGCAATAATAGACCATATAACAACAATAGAGATCGTAATAATCAAGGCGGCAACAATAATTATAATAATCGTTACAATAAACACAATAACAATCAAAATGGTCCCGGCAGCGGTGGCGGCAGCGGCAATCGTGATGATCGCCAACATCAAAGAGGAGGAGGAGATCGAGATCAGTCTGGTTCTCAATACAATAATAGTGGCAATCAGTTGAATAATAAAGAATTGGCGCCTCGTTTCAAACGTAATCTCATCACAACGAATCAAGATTCTGTTGAGAATTTACAGATGAGACCGGCTGCCAATTCATTGCTATTCAAGGCAGCCTCACAAAATCAAAAACTTCCATCAATGCTGCCCATATCAACACCACCAAATGGCAGTAACATCAACGCATCACCATCCACTGGGGTATTTGGAGGAATTTACAACCAAAATAAGGATTCGCAATTATCCAATGCGCAATATCCAATGTTGGGTACACCAACTTCTCATTTAAATTCATCGCAGCAGCAACAGCAAAATACCCGACCATCTTCCACACCATCGGCAGAAGCAGAAAATAAAAGCTCACAAAATTCAAACAACGATAAATCCTTAAAGAATACATCATCTAATCCTAATTTTGCAACCAACTCCACCAACAATCAGAGAAACTCTGGAAATGGTTTAGAAGAAGAAGAGGATGATAAGAAATCACAGTTGAATACTCCACAGGTGCAGTTAATTACAAAACAAGGTTCGTCCGAAAAGGCTCCCGGTGGTACTAATGGTGTAATCAAACTACAAAAGAAGGAAAAAGCTTTCAATAAGGAAGAGGTGCTTAAAAAAACTGCCACCTATATTAAAGAGAATTTCTTTTATGCCGAAACAAAGGATGCACTTATTGAAAACTCCGAAATTGCAAAGGAAAAATCAGACGAAGAACAATGTTTAAGCAAACAACTCAGTGAAATAATTGAAGGTTTTTTGGATATGAAAGTACCAGAAAAGTGTTTGAAAGACGTTTGCATTAATATCGTATTGGATGTTTTGGAAAAGGCCGATGAACAATATTTAGATCGCGTTTTGCAATTTTTACAGGCTATCAGAAAACAAGCTAATCTCAAGATACTCTTAGAAGTTTTCAAGCAAGTTGTTAAGAAAATGAACGAACGGGAGGCTTTAAATCCCCGTATTACTACATATGTGGCAAATTTATTAGCTAAGGCCACTATGGGAGAGTCATGTCTCTTGAAACTCGCCGACATAGCCAATTTTACAGACAATGGCCAGCATTATCCATTGTTTCTATTGGTGTTGCAACAGTTACACAAGACAATTGGCAAGGAACAATTGGAGGAAAAATTCCGTGCTAGCAAGGTGGATTTAATGAATTGTTTGCCTGAAACCGATCGTAATAAGACACGTTTAGGAGAAATTTTAGATGATCGCTCGTTGACATTCCTCTATCCTTTGCTAAAAGTACAAGCTGAAATGTGTAAACACCTAACAGCCGATCCGGATCCAACTAATTTCTACAAATGGATTAAGGCCAACGTTGATGCTAAACACTATAAAGAAGAAGGCTTTATCAATGCTCTCATGACTGTCATAGTCAAATATGTGACTTCAGAGACAAGCTTCCCCGAAGGTACGGACACTAAGAATTGTCCCGACAAAGCAACCATACAAAAGGAGGAAAGCCTATTGCATAAATACTGTCAAATTTTGAAATCCTTCTTGGGTCATACAATTGAATTACAATTAATTGCCATCTATGCTTTACAAGTTTTTTGTGTTAATGAAAATTTCCCCAAAGGTTAGTTCTTTTAACAATTCTTCAAGTTCAAAATCTTTTACACAAATTTGTATTGTCTTTTCAGGTATGTTATGTCGTTGGTTTAAATATTTATATGAAGCAGAAGTTATATACGAGGAAACATTTATACATTGGAAAGAAGAAATATCTGACAAGTATCCAGGCAAGGGTACCGCTTTATTCCAGGTGAATAACTGGTTGACTTGGTTGCAAGAAGCCGAATCAGAAGATGATGAAGATTAAACCAACTATAAAAAATTAGCTTTTAAATAAATTAACTACAATTCTTAAAACATTTTTTAAAACTTACACGAAAAATAACTTTTATTCATGAAAATTACAAAAGAAATTCAAATAACTTCAATCTCTATTCTGGACTATTGATTGAGTTCTATAAAACAATTTATTTTAGTAAAATTTAAAATATAAACACCACTCCCCCTTTTTATTAACTAAAAATATACAAAACTAAGCAAATCAACAACAGAGCTCCTCAGCAAACAACACCCCCATTTTTAATATTATCTAAATTCAACATATTCAGACTTAAGACAATTTTATTGTTTAGGCCATTTAAAATAAAACCTGACTCAAATTTTCAATAGTTTTAAAATTCCTTAATTAAACACAAAAATATTTCTTCCCTTTCAACTTATTATAAGATATTTAATACATATATATTAACAAAAAAAATTGACAAATTTAGTAAAAAAAAAAATATACATAATGAGATGTTATTAAAAGAAATCCAAATTAACTCTTCAAAAAATTAAAATTATTCAAAAATATTAATGAAATTATTAAAAAAACAAAGAACAAAAAAAAAATATATGATAATTCTTAATTAAACATTGTAAAATCAATCTTGTAATTCAATAATATATTAAAAAAATAAAATAAAGCGAACACAACAACCCATCGCAAATAGAAAATTGTTTTATTTTTAAAATAAAAGTGTTCTTTGGAACAATTAAAAGTGTTGTACATATTCGACAAAGCCGAATTTTTGCAGTGCACCATAATTACACTTGCTTAAATTTACTCTTCTTATATTATGCCAATTGAAATGTTGAGTGAGGATTGTAAAAAGGAACTTAATGAAAATTCATAATTTTTTTTCTATTTTTGGTCTTAAATGTTGCGTTATTCACAAATAAATATATACAAAGATTAAAAACAACTAATGGTGAAAAAATTAATGTTTGGAAGAAAAAATAACTGTTTTCATTTATATGTTTTGTGTGCCGGTTTTTTTTTTTAATAGTAAAAGGCTTTATTTTTGAATCATGTAGGTTGATAAACAGCATCCGGTTTCTAATTTGTTTATTTTTACTAGCACACGCTGCAAAATTGCTTATTTAAAAATTGTATTTGTACGTTATTGTTTTCTTCTACTGAACGGCAGAAAACAAGTTTGAATTCAGTGAACTTGTTTTATTTTTTTTCAATTCAGTGAACTTATTTTATTTTTTTTTTTCAATTCAGTGAACTTATTCAGCCTTATTGCGGTTGTCGTTGTCGTATTACGACAGCAGGCGTTGTCGTTGTCGTTTTTATTATATTTAGGTATTGTGTAAAATATACGACTGAGAATATAAGAAAATTAAATAAATCTATTTTTGTGGTGTTTTCATAAAATAATCAAAAAAAAATAAAATTTTGTAATAATAAAACGATTATTGTTTCATAAAATCAAGGTGTCAGAGTGAAACTTTTCATTTTAAGTATAGTGTGTTTTTCCACAAGTTGTAAAATACCCAGTGCGTTACATTTTTTTAATTTTTCTTTAAAAAAATTATTTAAATAAAAAAATTTCTTCTTTAATTTAACTTGTTAATACTCGTATATTAAAGTGATTTTATGTTTTATTTCACTTATTTGAATACTTTTTTTAAAAGTTTTTTGAGGCTGTCGTGCACAAAAATTTATACGACAATTTTTGGTGTATTGACCGAAAATAACGACACTCGCGGTACCAAAAAATGCCTTTTGGCAAAAACGACAAATTTTCTTGTCGTATACGACAACCGCAATTAGGCCGATTATTTTTTTTTTTAATTCACTGAACGAAAATGAAATTGAACGAATTCAGTACTGAATTAATTCAGTAAGGAATTAATTCACTTTTTTTCCGTTCGATTTATAAAATTGAACGCGTTCACCGGTGAATTAATTCATTTGATTTAATAAAAAGAACTATTGCAATTGAATTAATTCTTTGAATTTGTTGTTTGATGAACGCGTTCATTTGAACGAATTCAGTGAATTACTTAAGAAAAGGAATTCATTCAATTCTAGAGAAAATTGAATTCGATTGGTAGTGAATTCATTCAAAAAGGAATTAATTCTTCAAAGCTCTGGATATACTGTATATCACAGATTATACACAGATATGAATCAGCTGATTTGGCAATATGGCCGACAGAAAATGGGCAAAATTAAATGCAAAAATTTAAGAAAAACACACAAGATAAATCACAAAAGTCTAAAAAGAGACAAATATATACAAAAAATGCAATACAAAATGCATGGAGATTTTATATTGTTATCTCCCTCTTGACTTGACTTCCATGTAAACAAAACCATACGGTTCGAGAATACTTTTTTGACACCTGTCATTGGTTTCACATCTGGTATTAATCTGTGGTGAATACCGTCAATGGTAAGATGCTGCTGCAAAAATATTTTGGCTAACGCCGACATTTTGATTGTGCATCATGTGCCGGGTCGATATCGGCCTTTTAATTTAAACAGACGAAGTTAAACTTTTAATTGTCAAAAAATGAATGGGTAAAAGATGAAGATTAAGAAGAAGTTGTATTAACCGCAATCAAGTAGATTAGATTAATTTTTCTGTCTAAAGACACCATAAACGGGGTATTCTCAAATTATTGAAGCCCAAAACCAGGCTGGCAATACTGCCCAGAACAATCAACAAGATTGTCTAGTGGTTTACAAAACTAAAGTAATCGATATCCGTTTTCGTAAAAATTCAGTTTTTACAGACAGCGCTGCCAACTTTGACGATTTGTCTTCCTTTTGACGATTTTTGAAGGGAAATTTGATGAAATGACGATTTTGCAAATTTTATGTATGAAATATGACGATTTTTTAAAACCGAAATAATTTGAATAGTTTATGGTAAAAAAAAAGTAATTTTACAAGAAAAACAAAAACAATGAAAGGATTTCAAATTAATTTTGTTGAAGAGAATATCAGGGATCTATCAGACTCATTGATAATTTTGAATTCTACTAATTCAATAAAAAAAGAACTTTAAATATATTAGGACGAGTGAAACATAAATATTAAAGAATTCGTCGTGAAAATTACTGTTGGAATAATTGTTGGGACACATTTTTATATAAAAATGTCAAATAAAGTAATGTAAAATGCTTTTTAAGTAAACTCTTCCCTTCTTTCATTAAATTACAAGGAGTTTTTGGATTAAAGTATTTTTTGACGATTCCTCATTTACAAAATGACGATTTTGACGATTATTTTCACTAAAAATGACGATTTTTCAACAAAATGGGTTGGCAGCACTGTTTACAGATGTTTAAAAGAAAACTTACTGAATTTCGAAAAAAAACCCTAGTTTGTAATTCTATAATTTTAGTATTTTTTATATAAAACAGAAATCTGAAATCACATTAAATCTACATTAAGGTTCGAATAAAAAACCTTGTAACGATTTGCCATTACCCATTTGCATGACTAGACAAATGTCTTTGACAAATTAAAAAGAACTAAACAAATACAATTTGAAAAGTAAAACTAATCAAAGGCAACTATGGCAGCAACAATTACTAACAATACAAATCAATGCGGGGAATCAAAATCACCATCAACTGCATGTGAAATAGCATTTACCTCCAGCCAAGGCCAGCTCTTGGTGGGCGAACAGAAATACACCATACGCATATTGAAAATGAATGGTTCTACAATGGTTTTCTTGAGTGCCACGGAACCTGAGTGTTTAGATGAAATGGCTGTTGCTATGAGAATACCACAAGATGGCCAAGTCATTGGAACTTCAATATTGGGACCACAAATTATTACCGATTCTCAACGTATGGCTGAGAAATTAAGCAAACGTTTTGGACGGCAATTTTTTGTAAGCTATAATGTAAATGTTGATCGTATGATAGCACCGCTACTGGAGAAACAATTGAGTGACTATGTACGAGCAAATGAATATAACTTTGTGTAATATTTGTTTGTATTCCGTTGTGTCTGTTATGTACAACTGATTTGCAATGCAAATTAAGTGGAAAAAAAAGAGTTGAAATTCACGAGCTCTACAATCCTATAAATACCTATGCCATTATGAAAATAAATACGGTCTGCCAAAAAAAAAAAAAATCTCAAGTTTTTTTTTAGATGTCCCAGATCGCCATAGAAGTTTCAAATTTGTACTTGTTCTATTATTTTAAATTAATTAAAAAATGAGAAAAATTAAATATAATTATTACTGGCCAACTAAAAAGAAGCCAGGGCATGTTTTTATTTGAAGAAATAGAACAATTTAGATTAAATACAAGCAGACCCAGTCAGAAAAATACAGTCGGCGGAACGGTGGCAAAACGGACACGACAGTACATACGTTGCCGAACGACTGAATTTCAACGTTTACAGTAGCCTTTCAACGTCGAAATGATAACACCATTAAACGGTTATACGACTCTATTTTTCGACGTTGGCAAACCGTCGTTAATACAAAAAATACTGTACCATAAAAATGGAAAATTCATTATTTTGCTGATACTATAAATACGAAAAATGAAATGTTTTTTCCAATACCTTTTTCTAAATATTTTAAATTTTATATATATCTATCTATATCTAAATCTTCTAAATAGAAATGTGATGATATTTTTCTTCAAAGTAATATTTTTAATGAAAATAGCTTTTTTTTGTTTTTGTTTACCATCAAAAGAAATAGGATTGCACAATGTTAAAAATTTAAATGAAAATAATGTTGAAATAAACATTCATTTGGTAGAATTTAAGTGTATTCTCACTAAACATCATAATGAAACAATTGCAAAAACTCTTATACACAAATAATTGAATAGAATCTTAATCTCAAATAAAGTATATTTAAAAACAAACAGTTCTTAATTTACAAATAACTCAAATACCGTTATACATAAAAAAATCAAATATATTAGTGGTATTCATTTACCCATACTTTTTTACACAAATGGTAATTTCATAAGTTTACGCCATAATTTTAATAAACACACTTTTTCAAATTTTTTATACTTTCAATCGTATTTGACACATTTTTTAATTTGTTACCCCCTTCCTCTATTGCGTACAGTACTGGCAAACCACTGTTTTAGGTAGTACTAGCAAAACACTGGTTTTACAAAAAAATCCGTGCTCTGCCAGTACTACCCACAATTTTGAAGCGTCGGCAATTTCTGGCTGGGGAGCTTTGAAGAATTAATTCCTTAATTCAATTTTTCAATTCTGAATTAAAAATTCGATGAATTCACAAAGCACCATATATTGAATGGAATTAATTCATATTTGTTTTATTCGTTCAATTTCATTTTCGTTCAGTGAATTAAAAAATAAAATTACGTTCAGTGAATTAAAAAAAAAAATAAAATTACGTTCAGTGAATTAAAAAAAATAAAATTACGTTCAGTGAATTAAAAAAAATACGTTCACTGAATTGAAAAAACAAAAAATGCGTTCACTGAACTCAAAGCCGGTTTTCTGCCGTTGAGTAGAAGAAAACATTTATTTACAAATAAAATTTGTAACTAAGCAATTTTTCAGCGTTTGCTAGTAAAAATAAACAAATTACATATCGTCACCTAAAATGCAAAAGGGCGTAACAACAAAAAAATTTAAGCCGATTTTCTGATTGATTATGACGCACTAGACTAAATTACATTTCCGTACAAAAATTTTAAACTTATATGTCGGAATAAGTCTATAGTCGTGTTTTAAACAAGAGAAGAAAATATAAAATATCTTTAATTCTCCAACGTGTTTTTTGGTTCTAGTGTAAAAAAAATAAAGTGTTGTTACGCCCTTTTGCATTTTAGGTGACGATATATATTAAGTGTTAGAGAAACCCGATGCACTTTTTCAACCTACATGATTAAAAAATAAAACCTTTTACTATTAAAAATAAAAACTTTACAGAGATAGATGAATTTGGAAAATATATAACTATTAATTTTTCAAAATTATGCCTCCCCGTAAAATGTAGATAGATACTTGACTATTTCACTTATACGTTTTTACAATACTAAGAACTCTAAAAGCTATTAAAATATGTTGTTGCTTCTCGTTTAAGAACAGTGAACGTAATTTTTATTTTTTCAATTCAGTGAACGTATTTTTTTTTTATTCAGTGAACGTATTTTTTTTTAATTTAGTGAACGTATTCACTGAACGCAATTTAATTTTTTTTTAATTCACTGAACGTAATTTTATTTTTTTTAATTCACTGAACGTAATTTTATTTTTTTTTTATTCATTGAACGAAAATGAAATTGAACGAATTCTGTGGTGAATTAATTCAGTAAGGAATTAATTCACTTTTTTTTCCGTTCGATTTATAAAATTGAACGCGTTCACCATTAAATAATTCATTTGATTTAATAAAAAGGACTATTACAATTGAATTAATTCTTTGAATTTATTGTTTGATGAACGCGTTCAGTTGAACGAATTCAGTGAATTACTTAAGAAAAGGAATTCATTCAATTCTAGAGAAAATTGAATTCGATTGGTAGTGAATTCATTCAAAAAAGAATTAATTCTTCAAAGCTCTGAATACAAGTTCTGATCTTAAAAATATAAGAATTTTAAGCTATATTTGTTAGTTTTTTTTTTTTGCTTATTTTATCTTATTTTGCTTGTTTTTGCTTAATTTGTAAATATTGGCTTATTTTTGCTATTTTCTTTGAAAAATAAGCTTATTTTAGCTTTTTTATGCGAAAATAGAGCATAATTTTGCTTTTTTTTCATAAAATCAGTAATTTTAAAAATTATTTTAAGTCGACATAAATTTTTTTATTTAAAATTTCTTTTTAATTAAAAAATCTATTTTGTTAAAATAAACTTTTTATTTTTCCAACCTAAATTCTAATAGTAAAAATATGACAATGACGATTTCCTTAGGCAAGAATGATTTTAGCACATTTAATTCTTTAATGCAATTAATGTATTTCCCGACAAAAATAAATTTAAGAATGTCACAACTTTAATTCCTGAAGTTCCAAGGAATCTAGCACTGTATTAAATAAAAAAAATTAAATTTTATGAGGATTTTAATGAAGAAATAATGAAGTTGAATGGCTTATTTTTGCATTTTAACTGCTATTTACTGTTTTTCGAGCTTTTTTTAAGAGCTTAAAACATCGCTTTTAGGGTTTTTTTTGGTTGCCTTAATTATTACGATCGCGATACCCAAATCTATTATATTTTTAGGTGTACATTACGAATATGAAATCCTAGTTAAAATCGGAGTCGCGGGTTTCGCGAAATACGAAAATTTCATAAAAAAAATATTCAGAAGTCAGAAAATTTTAAATTTACCGCAATACACAATACAACATATTACATGTCTCTGATACAACAATATAACATTACAATGTGGCAACTAGATGTAAAAGTATATAAGTAAAATTATTTCCTGCTTGATGATGAAATGATAATGATGATGAAATGATGATGTTGACGAAAACTAGCAGAAAATAATTTTACTTATGTATATACTTTTACCTCTAGTTGCCACATTTTTTATCCGATTTTCCTAAGTAATACCTTTCTGGAAAGGTTGTAATGTTATATTGTTAATAACTTCATTAGTTGTTTCAAAAAGCCACCGCAAGATGGCGCTAATCTAGCATTTATTCGAAAATTGTAAAAAATTGAAATTTGGACGCCTTGAAAGTGATTTTTTTTTATATGTCTTAGTGGAAATTTTTTTTCCTCATGCCAAAAGCTATCAAAAAATCGATGGCACAATATGATTGGTAAATTGACCAACCCTAATTCACATACATATCTCGGAAATATCATTTTATGCGAGATATGATTTTTGTTAGCAATAAATTTATAATAAGCTACATAATAGCGATATACAAAAAAGTCAAATTTTAAGTTCATTGGCAATGATTGTGTTATCATTTTTAAAATTAAAATGGATGTCATATCGAGGGCTTGCATTCAATAAGGGCCATCTGATGTTTTGAAGAAATGAGTTTTTGATGCCAAACGCTGCAGTTGTACAGCTGCTATCTATGATATTAATTTTGGACTAAACAAATAATATGTCTGCTCGACGTCCTTAACGCGTGTACCCGCGGGAACCCAATTTACCCGAAGCAACAACAATTTACACACAATTTTAAGAATAGAAATGCTTTCTGACTGACAGACAGAACTGATTCTAGAAACACTTTTTTTTCATTTTAGTTAATTTGCTATCTACCAAACAATTTTTTATGAATGTTATATGGGCTATATGCTCAAATTTCATTTCTTAAAATCAAGAAAATAAAATATCTCAGTAAAGAGATATTTTCGACTACGGTTTCCAAGTTGGTGTAGATTTCAAACTCACTGACTCTAAATCCGCTTTCAAAATTTTTCTACCACGTAACAAGTTTGAGAAAATCGCGGTTCAAATTCGTGTTTTTGAATGTCATTATAACTTTACAAAAATAAAATAATAACATTAAAATCAAACATAATTTTTAATTTCCAAAAAAAATTATAAAAAAAAAAAAATATATACATATATATATATAAATGTTTAAAAAACAAGTTTATCAAAAAAAAAAACAAAAATAAAAGTATAATGACAAAATATTATTATTATCCAATCATTAACTGTTGTTTAATCTTTAACGTTGGGTCTCATACTGTAGGTTTAACTTTAACTTAACTATAAACAAAAGAAAATGGCAAAAAAATTTACACAAAACAACAACAAATTTTTGGGTTAACTATTAACTAAAGTCTAAACCTGCAGTATGAGACCCACCGTAAGTGTAGAAAAAAGAAATAACGTTTTTTAATATTTAACTATTTGCGTTACTTATGGTTTGTGTATTGTATGGGATTGAAATCCAAAGACGGATTGCACTGATGTAGAATTGCCATGTTGAAACCAAACAACGACGTTTGAGTGGAATAATCCTTTTACCTCTTTCGGAGTTTGAAAAAGTTAAACGTTTATATAGGTGTTCAGGCTCCTTAGCGTAAATAACTTTATGCAAAAATATTAAGACTCTTGTTTTAAGTAAGTCATCAAACTGTAAACCATAGTTTCGTTGTTGTAATTGGTGAAATTGAGGCATATCTTTTCTTTCCGTAAACGTAACGTGTTATATTTTTAAATACATAGTTAAGTTTAGCACTACTTACAGCATCACATTCAGAAAATAATTCACATCCATACAAAAGAATTGGCATTAAATAAGTTTTAGCGATAAGAGATCTTATTTTGATGGGTGTGCAGTGTTGGGTTGACCAAAGTGTTCTAAGCATTGAAAACGTACGGCCACATACATAGTTGATGTGATCAGACCATGTTAGGGTATTGTTGAAAAAAAATTCCTAGATTTTTGCTGATTTTGCAGTTTCTATAAATTCATTATTTAAACTTACATTGGGTATCAATCAGTGTTGCCACCAGGAAAACCAAAAAATACACAGCCGTAGGTCATAAATTATCCAAAACCGTATGAAATTACATAAAAAATTTATATATGACCTTTGGACTCTGGTACGCACAGTGTGGCAGAATCGAAATAATTTCGAAATAATGCAGCCATTTGAATCACTATGAAATTTTACACTGTCATAAAGCTTAAAGACAAACATACACGTTGAATATTATTAATCAATGTTTTCAAAATTAACCAATCAGAACAAAGTTTTTAAAAATTAAATGTTCTGATTGGTTGATGTTTGAAAAATTGATCAATAATATTAAACGTGTATGCCCTACTTAAGTTTTGAAGTCCAAACCCATGGACCCAAGGGGAAATGTGCCATTCAGCTCCAAAAAAAGGTACATCTAAAACGTGAAAATTTTGAAAGCTTCCCATTTTTCCCCCAATTTATCAACAGATTTAAAAAACGTAACAAAAAACTACATTTGGTAGAAAGTTGGCAAATTTTGTTTGAATTACAGCCTACTATTATGTGTTAAATTTGGAGAAAATCGGTTAATATTTTTAGACACAGTTTACCTAAAACTGTCATATAAATAAATTATAGGGTCAATTTATAGTAAAAACAGCCTTTACATATTACACAAGACTGAATTAATGAATTATTTAAAATATATTTTGGTCTGCCCCATTGTGCTGCTGTAAGAATATTTTTGTGTGATAAAAGCCAGTAGCTGTTATAAAAACTTAGAAAATTCTTAGTTTTTATCAGGCAAGAAAAAGTCACAATCATAACAAACTTCTTTTGTTTAATATCAAATGGTATTGCCAGCCAAGACAAAGATATTAAGTTTGCATGCAGTTTGACACATATTTTCGCAAAATATGAACAAATAAAATAAAAACAACATTTTTGACTTCATCTAACTAAATTTGGTTTCATGTTGAAGAAATTTACAGAAATAATTCACTAGAAACTGAAAATTTGTGATAGATGTTACACAAATAAACTCATTATCTGCTGTGGGACATGAAAGCATGAAATTGAGTAAGTTTTTCATTAAAATGCGAAATTACACAAAAACTACACAAAAATGTCATTATTCAAAAATTATCCAAAGAATGTGTAAACAGTCCCGTTTTTGAATAATTATTCAAAAAGTGGCAACACTGGTATCAATGCTGTTCTATTGAAACATGTTTGAATAACAAGGCACTTCGATTTTTTTGGGTTAATGCTAAGACAATTTGCCGTTGCCCGCCTTTCTTTTTTATAATTGGTGAAAAATATTTTAAAATTGTTCTACCTATTTACATACATAAAAATAGCTTTTTAAATTAGCGCTTTCTTAAAAATTTGAAATTGAATTTGAAATTCATCCGAATTGCGTGAATTATCGAAATTTGAAACATGATAGCACAATTAATGTATACGAAGACGCCAAATAATGGCCCTATGCTCCAACTTGGAACGACGGGAATAAATATATATATATAAGACGCCAAATAGCCAATTATTTGTTTTAGTTAAAATTGGAGCAATTTTAATCTTTGTTAACGCAAGTTAAGGCCAAAGTTATTACTGGGGGCAAGGAAAATTATTTCCAAATGCCAACCTCACCCACAGTCCACCTTGGACACGGTGTCCACTGTTACGCTGCGGAAGCTCTGACGACCGAATATGGGCGGTATAACCCGGTTCCCACGGCAATCGGACTATGTGCCGGAACGATTCGAATGTATTCGAATTTATCCGAGCAAGGATTGCCACTCCGGCTTTAAATGAAATTTGTTAACTTCAAATTCTCTTTTTAAACAACTGCTGGCCACAACTAAACTGCTAAATTTTGGTATAACATATGGGTACCATAGAAAAGTGCAGTCCATAGATTGTAATCATATAAAAACAGCTCTTAAAAAGCTGCTATATAATCGCGAAACGGGAAAAAATACTATACAATATGTCTGTTTCCGTACTTTACCGAAGTTACACAAAGTAGTCCAAAGGCGTTCCCGTACTCAAAATTGCGTGTAAATTGTTTTTGTTTGGGCTGTTTTGGGTTCCCGCGGGTACCCGCGGGTACCCGCGGTAACGTACAGGAACGCACATAATATGTTGCAACAGATTTATCAAAAACTTAATACGCTGGTTACGCTATAGCTTTAAATATATACCCGAGTAAAAAAGTGTATATAAAATTATATGTGAATGGATATATTTGCAATATGTAACTGGATATAATTTCATCCGAAAAATGGTTATATTAAATTGTATCAAATCGGATATAATTGTATTTACAAGCATACAAAGTTATATCTAATGAATATGTGTTGAAAGTTCAGTACATAATCGTAGCGTTTGAGATCATCAGACAATCGTAGTGTACCGCATTCGGTTTGTGTACAAACACACAACCGCTAAAACGATAGATAGCGGTTCCTTAGCCGTACCCTACTCTACAAGTCTTGTACAGTTTATTTTCCTACTCTGATTTGTACCACATAATAGTTGATATTAAAGAAAAAAAAATAAATTGGAAAAATGATAATTCGAGTTTGTATTTGGAGCGACTGCATTTTACAAAAATTGCTAAAAAGGTGGGATCAAAAGTGTCCGTATGTTAATACCAATTTTAGTTTTGTAATCGTATTAAATTCTAATTAAAAGCTTTGTTTATTATGCATTTATTGTTTTCTATTTGGATAGACGTTATTCTGTAAATTTCCAAGAGGGTATTTTTTGCCGAAAAGTGAAAATATTAACCCTATATGGATCAAGTTACAACAAGATAATAATTTTTATCTAGTGAAAAAATGTTTTTTTTTATCCATTTCAAGTGATACTTTTCCGAAAATTATGAAAGGTGTTATTCTGTAAATTTCCTAGTGGGTCGTTTTTGACCAAAAGTGTAAAAATTAACCCTATATGGATCATGTTACATAAAAAAATTATTTTTATCCAGTTATGATTTTTTTTTGACAAATTTAAAGGCTTTACAATCTCGTAGTCATAATTAATATTAAGTTTAATGGGTCTTTTCTGACCCCAGGCCACTAAGGGTTAACGATTTTTTAAACAAATGTAAAGTAAATTATAGTCTTAGCAAATTTAAGTGATATTTTTCCAAAAACTATGTAAAATTTGATGAAAACATTCAAATTTTGTCAAATTTTTGACAAAATAAGCAATTTTTGTAAAATGTCCTGGAAAGCAGTCGCTCCGAATACAAACTCGAATTATCATTTTTTCTATTTATTTTTTTCTTTAATATCAACTATTATGTAGTACAAATAGCAATCGACATCCCAAAATTAGGCATTTTAAAAAATCTTTAAAATTAATTTTAAAAAAACACGTTTTTGCATTTTTATCAGATTCGTGGGTCATTTTGGATTCCAGGCTAGAATGGGTTAATGATATCCGATGAAGTCAAAATTCCACATCTGAATCATTTTGACTATATGATTTATTATGAGATGTATACTTTTCTCTCGATTTTATTTAGCACTCTCGCTTGTACACCTTACACCAATAGGTGGACAGGGTATAAAAAATTTGTGCTGATGTTTGCAACAAAAGGACGAAGCCTTTTGGTTTTGGTTAAAGTCGGTGCATGTTTTGACCTAGTGCCCATATAAGGGTCCCCCAAAAATTGGATTTATGCTTGTTCGCATGCTATAGGTTGCAAATATTAAGATATTTGGATCAAATTCGGTGCACACTTATATCAGCCCAAGGACAGTCTATAGATTTTTGCTTAGAATCGGTTCCTCTTTAGACCTACACTGAGAGAATTATATGCATGATATTAATGAATTTTTGCATAAAACCAATGAAGTTTTACTGGAACTCGTCCACTGAATGTTTTCATTGAATTGATGGAATTTTTCATAAAATGTTGTGAAACATTAATTTAATTTTATTTACTAATAGTTTAATACACTCAATGAAAAAGTTTCATTAAAACTTGATTCATAAAATATATGAAGCTTTTTCATTAAATTTAGAAAATTTTCATTTAATTTGTGAAGAAAACTTCATTAGTTTACTGAAAAATTTCATTAAAACTCGTCAAGTAAAATTCGCTCTGTGTAGTGCCCTTATAAAGGTCCAGATATTAAGATAATTTAATAAAATATGGTACAGACTCACATTTTCCCAAGGACAATGCCTGTTGATTCTGTTGATTTCCGATTTTCTCTTCTTTTATCATTTTATAGAAAATTTTAACACAAGTCCGTTTTAATCAATTCGAATTTCGGACCCAAATATTAGTTGGCTTTTAACCAGACTGGTGTAGGCTATTATATAGTCGGCATGCCCGACTTTAACTTTTTACTCGTTTTAAGCTTAATTTAGTTGAATGCAAATAGCAGTCTATTCTGCTCAAATCAGCAGAAATATTTGCTAAAAAAAACTGCTGTTTTCAAAAGGCTTTAAAAAAATCGAAAACAAACTTCGAAAATTTAAAATTTTTTGGTAATTTTTTAGGCTACTAATTATTTATCAAAATTTTTTGCTGATTTTAGCAGGTTAATTTACTATTTTCCATTAACAAAAATTTAGCTCAAATATAACTAAAATTCTGTATATTTAACAGTTTTATTTTTGCTGTTCCTATATTACTAATATATAGCAAAAATAATCTGCTAATTTTAGAAGTTTTTTTCCGCAGCATAATTTTTAACTAATTTTTAGTAACTTTTTCTGCTATTTTTACAGATTTATTTCTATGAGTGTATGATACAATCGGTCCAATTTTGGTACCATATGAACAATATTTACAACTAATATTAGGCAAAATCAAAAAAACTTTTTTTTAGTAATTTTCGAATTGTTTACCAATTTTTAGACACATTTTAACACAAGGCCATGTTGACTAGGGTTTGGGGTTCGGGAATTCCCGGGAAATCCCGGGAAAAGTTTGCCGGGAATTCCCGGGAAAATAATATATTTTTCCCGGGAAAACGGGAAATTTTAAAAATATTAAATTTTTTAAATTGTTTTTGTTTGGAATAGGATTTTTTTTAATTTAAGTCATAAAAAACATTTTAAATACCAAAACAAAAATGTCATTGTTTAAATCTTTTAAAAGGGAATACATTTATTTGACACACAAATAAAATCTTTGCCAAGTAATAAGGAGCATTTCAACTAATAAAGATTTTTCACATAACTTATTCAAAATTTAAGTAGTAAAACCTAAAAACTTGGTAAAATGTTTAAAAGAAATATGAAAAAAGCTTTGTTTCTTACAAATAATCGCTCTTACTATCTAAATTTTTCAAATGTATAATTTAGGTAAAGTCGACTTTAGTTAAAATATTGGGTGGCAGTATACCTTGGCAGTATTTTTGGAGCATTCTGATTGGTTAATTTATTTTCAACCAATCAAAATATTTGAAAATATTTTTGTAAGGTTTTCATACACAAAATGAACAAAACCGTTTGATTAAAAATAAAGTCGACTTTAAATTTAAAATACGCCTTTATATTAAGGGTCAATAATTTTGTAAGTAACGTTTTCATTAATAAATGTGAAAAGAAAAGACTTATGGTTAACGGTGGTATCTAAATTTGGTTATCCGACATCTAAATTTGGTTCACAAAAAAAAAAAAAAAACTTCTCTTGAAGAAAACAACAAGAATAACGTTTCAGCTAAAATTAGCAAAGTACCCGAAGAAAAAAGTGTAAGCTGAATACGCACTAAAGGTTTTATGGTAGGGCAAACATTTCCTGAAATGGTATCCAAATTAGCTGCAGTCAATCCGCACCATAACTAGATCTTCGTTTATTCGAGAAAGTTTTTATAAAAATAACCTGGCATTGCAAAAAAATGAAACCGATGTAAAGAACATTATATTAAATTACTACAATCATGTAAAAGATATCATGATAAAAGAAATATGGAGCAATAATTCTAACAATAGGAGATTTACTATAATCTTAGATGAATGGACAAGAATATCACAAAAGAGATATTTGAACATATGTATAAACGGAAATAATTCATTTTATAACCTGGGGTTGGTTTATATATCAGGAAGATGTAATGCTGATGAAATAAGAAGAATTGTAGAAATAAGACTAGAAGAGTTTTATTTGTCTTTGGAGAATAACATTGTGGCCACCATATCTAATGGGCCAAGTGTGATGAAACGGTTTGTTTCTGACAGTCCAATAGTAGGTGCTTTCTGCTGGAATCATGCAATTCATTTGGCAGTGCTGCGAGCAATTTATGTGAAATCAAATGTTTAACATTCTGATATTTTTTACTTTGAATTCTCACTACACAGACTGCATTTGTACTGAAATAGTGTTTTTTTTTAACAAAAATTACTTATATAGGTGGTTTTCATTAACAATTGTATTCAAAAATATTTCCCGGGATTCCCGGGAATACCGGGAATTAAATTTTTTCATTCCCGTTTCCCGGGAAATAAAAAAGTCCGGGAAATCCCAAACCCTAATGTTGACCCATTAAAATTTCAGATCCAAACATCATTAACTTTCAACCAGGCTGGTGTAGCATATTATATAGTCGGCATGGCTGTCTTTTACTTTTTTAGTTGTTTATTTTACACTGAGGTGTGCTAGGATTATACACTTTTCCCTTGAAGAGTAGTGACAATATTGTATGCACACAAAATTGTGTACATCACACCGTGGAGGGTCAACTTGATATTGATCGTACAAGATGCTTATTTTTATATGCTTCTTATGATTTTGCCTTGTGCCTACATATTCGTAAGTTAGCATATAATTATTTTTATATTTTTCTTGTTTTACGAAATAGATGACGCGTACGGCCAAGGTGGACCCCACGGACCTCTACAACATATCATTTGCCTTTAACGCACACACAACAATGATCATGACAGTGGTGATAATCATTTTGAATCAAACGCATTATGCGTTTTGTAAGTGATCGCGAAATAGCTGCGATTCAAGATTTAATTAATAATTGACAAAAACATAAATTGCATAAGCATTTAATAAGATAGATGTATTAGTGGTATGTTTAATTTGTAAGAATTTTATTTGAAAAAGTGTAACGGGTTTTTGTACTCTATCCGTTGTTTCAATCTTGTGATATAATAAATAGTGTTTATCATTGTGAACAAAATGAAACCCAAAACAAATTAATTCTAATAAAGAAATGCAAACAATTAATACAAACATTTTTATGCATATCACATGAATATTTATGTATCTGTCACAACAAGTAACAAGAGCTTAAGCCGATATAAGAAAATTTATATTTCAGCAACATCAAAGCACTAAAAATTCGAAAAAAAATACATTTAAAATAAGCAGTAAGAATGTTAACTACGTGCTTATATTGAAATAAGAACTTAATATCATACCCCTAAATTCATAAACGCTTTATAAAGTTATAGGAGATTTACAAAACGAAATTTTCATACGAAATTTGTTCAATAAACCTCCTATAATTTTACAAAGCGTTTATGAATTTAGGGGTAAAAATATACACTAAAAATAAAAAAATAGAAACTTACCCCTAAATTCATAAACGCTTTGTAAAATTATAGGAGGTTTATTGAACAAATTTTGTATGAAAATGACGTTTTGTAAACCTGCTACAACTTTACAAAGCATTTATGAATTGAGAGGTTAAAATTTGTCGTTTTTTTAAATCGTATTTATTACTCGAAAGTCGTGCTTTTAAATTAAAATCCAATATTCATGTCTAAGTAGACGACAACATGGTTGGTGTTTTCCTTTTAATTACTCCCGAGTAAAAAAAGTTTATATAAAATTATATTCATTCGAATGGATATACTCGCAATATGTAACTGCCCAGTCAGAAATCGCCAGTGGTACAAAAAATCAAGTACCGGCATACCACTGGGTAACCACGGTGTTAAAAAGAATGACTGGGAGAACTGTCATTTGGTACGCTTTGCCAGCGTTTGCAAAAAGCGTTTTGCCAGTATTTGTTTTACAAATATTTCGATGGTTTATAAAAAAAAAAAACCACTGGCAAGGAATGGGATTAGAGTGCTACGCCAACGTTGGCAACCAGTGGTTATCCAGTGCTACCTAGTAAGAAATTCCATCTATACAAAAAGCAGTTCACTGGTAGAGCAATGATTTTTTAAAAGTGATGACGCTTCGTTAAAAAAGGTTTGTAGTCAGGAGGTTCCGAGTTCAAATCCGGTTGCAGGCAAACATTTTTTTTTGATTTTTTTAATTAAAAATTTGTTTTGTTTTATAAAATCAATTTTTTTGTTTGTGGGAAAGCTCCTTTAAGACCAACTTTTTTTTTTGCTCTCCCAACGCTGGTATATTAGTTCCAAAAAACTGTTTGCCAGTACTAGTATTTTAGAACAGCCAGTAATTGTCCAGCTGTTATCACTCATTTATGTGTTTAACCACCAAGTATTATATGTCTCGTTATCTTAGTTGGTAGAGCAATCGTGTTTCAATCTGACGGCCTGGGTTCAAATCACGGCAGGACCAAAAAATACATATGAACTTTTTTAAATTTTATTTTGGAAAATATATTTCCAGACCACCTATTTATTGGTTTTGCCAACGTTCAAAAATTTTATTCCTCCAGTGCTTTTCCGGTGCTTTTGTATAATGATGTTATTATTTTGGGAATGGGAAAACACTTTTTGCCAGTACTTGTACCACCTGTTAAAGTGCTTTGCCACCGCTTTCCCGTTTGTATTTGTCTGATTGTGTGGATATAATTTCATCCGGAAAATGGTTATATTAAATTGTATCAATTCGGATATAATTGTATTTACAAGGATACAAAGTTATATCAAATGATCCACTTATATCCGAGTTTCGTCCAGATCAAATTGGATATAAGTTAATAAAATATGATATGATTAAATTTAAATGATAAAAAAAACTTTGTATTGGAAGGCAGCAGGATTTCACGTCCTACGCACTACGATTGAGCCACAGGCTCCTGTTGATAATGTTATTGTTGAATTCTTTAAAAACTAGAACATTTTTTCTAATGGGAATTTTTTTGGACTTAGAATTTTTTTTTTTAGGTTTAGGTTGAATGGGAGCCCGCCAGAACGGCGAGTTCAATCGGAGGCCATAAGGCCCATTGCGATTTCCTTAATCTTCCCCTCATCCACATGGAAAAAAATACCATGACCCGAGAAATCTAGAACCGTTCCGATCCCCTTAAAAAGTTCGCAAGACCAGAAATTTAAATGGTTAGCCCGGCAATGCACTTCTTTTTTGTTGAAGGCTCATAGTTCCCAATTTATGGAGCTAAAAATGATGTCTTATTATGTATAACAATATTCAATGGCTTATTTGTCCACTAAGAAGTTATCGGACCAGAACAAAATATATGTCGTTGGAAAGTTACTTGGAAAGCCTTACCATTGGTATGCAACATGCCTGAAATTTTTAACCCATTACGAGCCGGGTCATGATTTTAAATGTCCATTTATTTCAAATTGGATTTTTTAAAAAATAACTAATAAAAAAGTAGAAAATGCCCTATTAAAAAAATTAATGAGGTACAACATGCAATCATATCTTTTTCTGATGTTGGCCAAAACAAAATTTGATCCGAAAAATGGTGGATCATGCTGTATTCATTTATATGCACCGTAGATCTAATATGAAGAAATACGATCCGAAAATTTGTTTATCTTATCGTATAGAATTGGATGTGACATAATGACAATCAAAAACTAATTTCAATAGAATGGACGATTTAATGCAATATGAGCGAACTTTGAATGAAGTATTTTTGTCTAATGGTATCAAATAAAATGTAAATTTATTGTACTAAATCTAATTATATATATATTTAAGCAGAAAAAAAAAAACAGGTGTAACTTTATCTAAGTGCTATGTAATTATACAACTACATAAGTTCGAAGTAAGTTTTACAAATTTCTAGCAAAATATATGTAATTTTTCGGATATTTTCCACTACACATGTATATATTTTGCAAGGATTGTATATATTTTACAAAAAAATGTGGATATTTTACTAGAACTTTGTAAAACTAACTTGAAAATTATGTAGTTGTATAATTACATAGCTCTTAGGTAATATTCCCCCTGTTTTTTTTTTCTGTGTGTATACAATACTGTAATATGTAAAATAAAATCGCAAAATATTTTTCGTATCTATTTAAATATAAAATTTTTTTATATATTCCTATACAGCACTGATTTAATATGATTACTAGGCTGGCCCTTATTTGAAAAGTTGTTCCGAATCCCGCTCCACGGGGCTTATTTCGTGAGGTTACTGGAAAAACTAATGAAAAAAAACTTCAGCTAAATGGAAGAATTTTTGAGCTATCACTGCACCTTCAATGTTTTGTACTACGATTTTCAAGGGGAACAAATTACTTTCTTGGTATTTTTTGAAAATACTGGCTCTTAAATAACTGTATTTCTGAAACTGTCAATAGAATCGTAATCTAGACTAAATTACCTTTCTACCAATGCTAAAAAATCCAAAATCGGTTGGAAAATATTCAAGTAATTGCAATTCCCCCAGACCATTGTAGGGTTAAAATGGGATAAATTATGAATATCGTAAAATATTAAATAGTTTTTTCAAAAACTTACAATGTTATGCTCTATTTTCATTTCTAAGATCTATAAATATTCAGATATAAGTTTTGTTGATTTTTTTTTTGTAAATTTTCAAAACTCTAATTTGAGATTTTAAAAATTTTGTTCAACAAATTATAAAAAAGTGTTCCACGCATAGAGTATTTTTTAATACACCTCAGAGAATAATTCTACTAAAAATTACACATATCCCTCTTTTAACTTAGTAGTGACGGCGTTTTAAATTTGAACATTTTAGAGAAAAATGTGATTTTGGCCAATAATTTAGATAACCCGAGTAAAAAAGTTCATATATAACAATATATTTTTTAATATAAAAATACATATTAACATATAGTAATATAAAAGGATTCGAATCTACATATATGTATTTATATATTATATCTTTCAAATATTTCCCGAAATTTTCATATATGTATATAACCATATAAAATCATATACCAAAAATGTGTTAATGTTAATGATACACATAACTATATGGAATTAGATATGGTTGATCCCATAAATTGAGGTTTGATATACAATAATATATAACCCAATACATAATCACATATAATCCCAAATCGAAGACATTTGCTAATTAATTTTAGATATAATTTAATATAAACCTTTATCAAAAAAATTTCTAAGTTGTTTCAGATATAAGTTTATATGATAAATTATCAAAAATATTTTCTAAGTCATTTTAGATATAACTTTATATGATAAATTATTAAAAATATTTTCAAGTCAAGCTAAAACTAGCTAAAACTTTATATAATCCAGATTCCAAAACATTTTCTAAGTCATTTTATATATAGTTTATAGTGAATTTACATTGTTAAAATGTTCACTAGATTTCGTTTTGAATCCAATTCGAAATCTATATCGTTTACATTAGAATATTTGACAGATGAATGGGATTTCGATCAGCCAACAACAAATTTTTTGTAAACAAACTAACCTTAAAAAATAACCAAAATTAAAAGATTTTCTAAAAACCATTTTATTTAATGGCGGAACACAAAAATCATTTATATTATGAAAGATACAATGTTATATTTACTAAGAAATATGTTTAAGTATATGGATGATTAGTAGAAAGCTAAAATATTCAATATTTCGTCAATGGTCTTGCCGGCGCCAACAAATGATGTTTCATAGTTTCTCTTCGTTGGATACAATAAAATAGCCGTTTTCAACTTTAAATATTTCTTTCAATTAAAAATAACAGACTTTATTATGTTATTCCTTAATTTTTTAAAGTTATTAAAATTTATTACTTATTTATTTTTTATGACATAAACAGCTGCTAAATGTTGCCACTTTTCTGCAAACTTCCCTACTTTTCTGCAAATATGGGAGAAAAATTGGATTTCGATTTGGATTTCGATGAGATTTCGCTGAAATCCAAATAAAATTGGGATTTCATTTCGTATGGGAAATCTGTTTGAAATCCAAAATTTTTATTGGATTTCAGTCGAAATCTATCGAAATCTACTTTTAACTCGATTTCGATCATAATGTAAATTTGCTATTACATAAATCTCAATTTAAAATATTTTCTGAATCAATTTTTGATAAAAATTTATATTATTTAATATCAGAAAAATTTCAAAGTTCTAAAGGAAAAATATTTTTTATGTCAGTTTTACAATTCAAACATATTTCAAACCCCAACATATTTTGGGTATAAATCTTGAAATCCAATTGTATTAAATAATATATAACTATCATATTTAGATATAATACGATTCAATTAGATGTGCCCAATTTTTTGATGCAATTGCATCAGAGTGGGTGAGTTTCTAAACGTCAAAACACATTGCAGTGATGCGCTTTTACTACTGTTTCGATACAAAGCCAACAAGTGTGTTGTTTACTTTGTAATTAGGGTTTGGGATTTCCCGGACTTTTTTATTTCCCGGGAAACGGGAATAAAAAAATTTTATTCCCGGGATTCCCGGGAATCCCGGGAAATACTTTTGAACAAAATTGTTAATGAAAACCACCTATATAAGTTATTTTTGTTAAAAAAACACTATTTCAGTGCAAATGCAGTCTGTGTAGTGAGAATTCAAAGTAAAAAATATCAGAATGTTGAACATTTGATTTCACATAAATTACTCGCAGCACTGACAAATGAATTGCATTATTCCAGTAGGCACCTACTACTGGACTGTCGGAAACAAACCGTTTCATCACACGTCGTGACTAGGGTTTGGGATTTCCCAGACTTTTTTATTTCCCGGGAAACGGGAATAAAAAAATTTGATTCCCGGGAATACCGGGTATCCCGGGAAATATTTTTTAACAAAATTGGTAATGAAAACCACCTATATAAGTAATTTTTGTTTAAAAAAAAACACTATTTCAATACAAATGCATCTTCCTGATATATAAACCAACCCCAGGTTATAGAATGAATTATATCCGTTTGTACATATGTTCAAATATCTCTTTTGTGATATTCTTGTCCATTCATCTAAGATTATAGTAAATCTCCTATTGTTAGAAATATTGCTCGATATTTCTTTTATCATGATATCTTTGACAAAATTGTAGTAATTTAATATAATGTTCTTTACATCGGTTTCATTTTTTTGCAATGCCAGGTTTTTATTATAAAAACTTTCTCGAATAAACGAAGATCTAGTTATGGTGCGGATTGCCTGCAGCTAATTTGGATACCATTTCAGGAAATGTTTGCCCTACCATAAAACCTTTAATGCCTATTCAGCTCACACTTTTTTCTTGAGGTACTTTGCTAATTTTAGCTGAAACGTTATTCTTGTTGTTTTCTTCAAGAGAATTTGCATGACCATCAATTTTTTTTTTTGTGAACCAAATTTAGATGTCGGATAACCAAATTTAGATACCACCGTTAACCATTAGTCTTTTCTTTTCACATTTATTAATGAAAACGTTACTTACAAAATTATTGACCCTTAATATAAAGGCGTATTTTAAATTTAAAGTCGACTTTATTTTTAATCAAACGGTTTTGTTCATTTTGTGTATGAAAACCTTACAAAAATATTTATATTTTCAAATATTTTGATTGGTTGAAAATAAATTAACCAATCCGAATGCTCCAAAAATAAACCAAGCCACCCAATATTTTAACAAAGTCGAATTTAACTAAAATATACATTTGAAAAATTTAGATAGTAAGGGCGATTATTTGTAAGAAACAAGACTTTTTGTTCATATTTCTTTTAAACATTTTACCAAGTTTTTAGATTTTACTACTTAAATTTTGAATAAGTTATGCGAAAAATCTTTATTAGTTGAAATGCTCCTTATTACTTGGCAAAGATTTTATTTGTGTGTCAAATAAATGTATTCCCTTTTAAAAGATTTTAACAATGACATTTTTGTTTTGGTACTTAAAATGTTTTTTATGACTAAAATTAAAAAATCCTATTCGAAACAAAAACAATTTAAAAAATTTAATATTTTTAAAATTTCCCGTTTTCCCGGGAAAAATATATTATTTTCCCGGGAATTCCCGCCCGGGATTTCCCGAACCCCAAACCCTATTTGTAATAAAAACATATCAACAAAGCATCAACAAAATTTATGATGCACAGTTTGCTTTTTCTATGCGCATCAATAACTTATACATTTTGGGATGTATGACTTTGTCAATGTTTAGACGGTTGCTTTTAGGAATGCATTACTTTGTTCTGTTGCATTGCAAATGACGTTTTGGAACTCACCCAGTATATCCAAATGTATAATATTAGATTGAATTGTAGGTAAAATAATACAATCTGATATAATTTTATATACCCATTTTGCGGATCAGATTATATAAAAACTTGTATGATTATTTTATATTCTTAGATATAATATACATATATAAGCTTTTTTACTCGGGGAACAATGTTGTCTCATATAGTCAGTTATTTTGTATAGCGGTGTATGGCTGAGATAAGTGACCGACTACAACTCCAGCAATCTGGGTGCGAATACTGACGACGGTATTTTTTTTTTATTATTAAATAAATATTTTTTTAACTTCCCAATTTCCTTGAGCTTAAGGTTTGTTTTTTTATATAAAAAGTTTTTTATTTCAAATATTTCGCTACTCCATTGTGTAGCATCAATTTAATTGTTATTTCCTATAGATGCTACACAATGGAGTAGCGAAATATTGAATATATTTTATACAAAAAGATTTTTATTTTCAATATTTCGCTACTCCATTGCGTAGTATCTTCAGGAAATAACAATTTAATTGTTAAAGCGAAATATTGAAAATAAAAAACTTTTTATATAAAAAACAAAAGATGCTACACGATAGAGAACCGGGATACATTTTTTTAGTTTTTTTTTCTATTATGTTTTATTTTCACATAAATAATAAATCACTACTCAATGGATCCAGCCAACTAAGAAATATTATTCGTGGTACAAATTATTAGTTTTAGGGTCACTTAAATGGCCTTAAAAGTAGAAATTCATAAATTTTCCAAATTCAAACCACAAAAAATTTCAGAAATAAATAGGCAATGCATGAGTGTGAAATAAAATCCGTTAGAGAGATACTTCAAATACCTTCAATTTCGTTCGTCTCTTGTCACTTCAGGAAGATTATTAAAAAAAAAAACTAAAACAAAACTCTTTTTTCTTCAATTTAACAAAAAATTTAAACAAATGTATGAATATTTCATAATAATGTGAGTTTCGGCTGAAAGGTATTTCGAAGACCTATCCAACGGATTTAATTCCACACCCCTACGTTCCCTATTTCTCGAGTTATTGAGGGTTGAACTTGGGAAATACTGATTTTATACTTTTAATGTCTTCAAAGTACATGTACATTAGAGCACCCATGATATATAAGGAATTTGCAAAAGTGTTATTTTTTCACCTCGCCACGCATTTTCCAGTAGATTGGGCGTAAAAAATAATATCCCCGCAAAAATTGGTCCTCTCTTATTAAAGCTGGCCAGTCACCTGCGACTTTTAGCCCTAAAAATGGACTAAAATTCAGATTGGCACGAAATTAACTCGTAAACATATTTTAAGTTCTGACTTATTTCTGGCATTGAACCTCAATTTTAAACGTTGATGTCTTCAGGGACATAGCAGAATTTTATGACAAATATTTTTGCGGAACATTTTAACCCTCTAACTCTTCAACTTACGGGTCGTTTGTGGCCCTTTTGAAAAGGGTCAAAAAGTACCTTGAATTGAGGAGTTAGAGGGTTAAAATGTTCCACAAAAATATTTGTCATGAAATTCTACTATAAGTCTCTGAAGACGTCAAGGTTGAAGATTTAAGTTCAATGCCAGAAATAAGTCAAAACTTAAAATGTGTTTAAGGGTTAATTTCAAATACCCACAAACCTAAATTTTAGGAGGAAACCATGTGAATCTTCTATTTCATGTAAAACACTATGTGGAACATTTCTGTGGAACATTTTAACCCTGTAACTCTTCAGCTTACGGGTCTTTTTGTCCCTTAATTGGAGAGTTAGAGGGTTAAAAAATTTTACAAAACTGTACCTCGTAGTGTTTTACATAAGTTCGCTGAACACATCCTATACCCAAAATGGAAGATTCACATGGCATATGTAAAAATGCACATATGTAAAAAATCTATAAGGCTTTCTGTCCTGGAATGGACGAAATATTAAAAAAAAACTTATTTTGCTTTTAATCTACGCTAAATTTCCTATTATATGAAGAAGAGTATACGTATTTACAAGTATCCAAAATTAAATGAGAGACATTCAAAGTTTAGTTTTGACAAAAATTTTTATGTTTATCGCTTAAAACACAACTAACGGTCATGGGAGGGTTAAAAGTTTGTACAAAGAAAATGTGTGCCTTTTCATTGTGTAAACAACAGCTATGTAACTTAATCACCAGAAACTTCTAGTTTAAGAGTTATAGATGGATAAGTCAATGAACCTTTTTTAGGGTAATTTTGAGGACATAAATGTAAGCGGACTGGCCGGTTTACATCGCAGAAACCCAATTTTTGCACATATCTTATTTTTTACTCTCAACCTATCCGAAAATGAGGGGGGAACTGCAAAAATAATAATTTTTCACATATGGGTGCTCTAATGTACATACATGCCGTCTATGAAAAAATACACAACATTTTAATTTTTATTATAAACTATGATCTTTATCAACCAAACTGTACTATTATTATTACAAAAAAAAAAAAAAAATCATAAGGATTTAAACAAATGACAAGAATTCGTTCATTGCCCACCTAAGTATCGAAATTTCACCCAGTGAGCACCTCACGTTGAGAAACACTGATCCAGTTAATATTTTTTTAAATCGAGATTTCCTCAAAATTTCCCTACTCATTGTTAATAAATTTAACACATGCCATTTTTTTTTTTGTTATAAAACCAATTTCAAATCTACCAACAATAAGACCCAATGTCTAGACGAGATATTGTCAAAAAATAAACAAACATATGTTTGTTTATTAGAAAGTGGTATAAGTCACAAAAAAAAATTATAGTTAGTGATAGCATTTATTATAGTATTTATTTGCTTCTATTATATATATTAAATCCTTTAATTCCTAGTGGAACATAGGGCCGCTTCTATTAACTGCTTAAAAATGTTTTTCAAAAAGCTAAGAATCGCTGAGCATTTAAACCATTAGTATAAAAATAATGTCTGAGCCATATATACTATGATCTCTTGATCTCAATTCTGATATTGAAGTTTTCCAGTGATTGTGTAAATTCACAAATGCTTAATAAAGTTACAGGAGGCTTACGAAACAAATTTTATGCTGCCTACACACGAGGAACATTTGTTACAGAACATGTGTTTCATTTTTTTTACATGTTTTACTACAGACGATGCCATACAACAACAAAATCTCAAACGAAACATAATTTCTGTTTTTTTGTCGAAGTGATCACATCAAATATGTGCGGAAGAAAATCAAATTAATTAATTTGTTCATTTTTCATATGTTGCTGTTTTCTAGTTCTATTTTTTTAGCTAACACATTTTATGTTCCATAACTCTCGCAAATATATTCATTTATAAAATTAATCCAGTTGTCATTATTTATAATTGTCGTCATTTTCATTTTCTCTAAATGCGTAATTACAGCATGAGTGCTCTCAATGAACTAACACAGCAAAAACAGTAACATCGACACACACGATGAAACTTTGAGTTTGGAATCAAAAAATATTAAAAAAATTTTGATAACACGAACTTTCGTCAAAAAATGGGCATTTTGTGACGAATGTTCCTTCGTGTGTAGGCAGTTTTACACACAAAAGTTGTTTCAAAAGCCTGCTATAACTTTATAAAGCATTTACGAATTTACTCAAATGTACAATATATTTAAACTTATCGTATACAGTTTCTTAAAAAAAGTCAATGAAACTAACAAAAAAGTATTGAATTTAACTGGTTTAAGGACTGATTACTGAATGTCCAGTTAGCTACTAACTGCGACTTTAAGTGACGCATGTGTTGTTGTTTCCCCCTATACCTACATAAAATTTGAATTTAACTGTCGGCTTATTTTTATCTGGACCCAAGTGCAATATTTTTTGAAAAGATTTTATTGTTGGTATACTGGAATACTGGAAAAACAAATCGCTCTCGCAAAAAAATATGTTTTTTTTTTGTAAGCAGGAATAAAGTTAACATTCCCTGCTAAGGACTGTTAAAAGTTGCCATTACAGTTTTAAAACCTTTAAAATACAAAACCTTTTATTTATATCTTACTTTCAAAAAAAGCGACTTACACCACTTTCAAAATAACCACTTCATATAATCTATTATTAGCAACAACAAAAACAAACACTAACACCTAATATTCCCTTCCCTTGCCCCACCTCACCCTAAGCATTATTGTTAATATGATGGTAAAGCAAGCGAGGTCTTTTTTTTTGATGATTTTTCCAAAACATCCTATTACTACAATGACTTAGGAAAAATACACTCAACTTAATTAGGAACTAATAACAATAATGACAAAATATGGACTTTGTACGTCTGCTAAAAACTTGTGCCATGGAAGGTTTAATTCCATCGCGTTTAATGTACACACCATAATATGAAAGAAAACAAAAGGAAACAAGTACAAAGTCTGGTCATCTTTACTGAAATTATTTAAGAATATGAACAGATAAAACCCACAGAGAATAGTTTTATTGAGTTTATATGTCTGGCCTCCAGGCTTGTTTTCTTTTTAAATATATGATGCGTTTAATCAGTCTGTACAGAAATAAAACAGACACAAAACACATTCTGAAAAACGCACAATGTCTGATAATCAGAATAGTCTAGTATGGGAACTTAAACACCCTGTTCCACCATATCATCATCGAAAACACACATGGTGGGGATTGAAATGTTATCAGTTGATAGTTGGCTGTTGTGCTGCTAAAATCTACACAATAAATATATTTTGTTTTATAATAATTAAATGTGCGATTGATTGGTTTGGTTTATACTGTATATCTGGTTAAAACCGGATTGTTATGCCCATCATTGAGTTTAACATCCCGAGAACTTTTAAGATTATTTTTTTCATAATTTTAAATGTGATTCAAACAAATAAATTGTTCGCAATTTATAGTTGAAAAGTACAAAAATCTACAGACTTTTTTTTTTGTAGATGAAAATTGAATGTTATCGTTGTCAGTGATTTTAGGGAGGGGTTTTTTTAAAAAAAATACTATTCTAAAATTTTTAAAGCTGTGTTGTCCATATGAATCAAAAGATCAGTTAATCTGGTTTTAGAAGAAAAATTAAAAAGCTCTAAAAGGGTGCCTTTTTATTTGCAAATATCATGTAAATAAAAAGGTGACAGATCACTTGAGATTTTAGATTTGCGAAAATCCGGATTTTATTAAAAAAAAAATTAATAGAAATATTTAGTTTGAAACTCAATGATACGGTGGAATACTTTTCTTTTTTCCCCTAGATTAGAATCCGATAAAAAAATATTCAGCAAAAATCGGTGTTAACCCAAATAATAGAAATTTCAAAAAATACCTTATTGGGCTAAAATAAGGTATTTTTTGTAATTTCTATTATCCTAAATTTTAGTTAAAAATTTAACAAGTGACGAATTACGTAAATGAAAATACGTATTCTAAGGTACATTTACACGCAAAAGAAAACTCGCAAAACTTTATGCTCTGTGTCAGTCTACGAAATGTCATCTCCAGATCACTGACAGTTTTTCCAGGCGGTTTCCAATACTCCTCTTTCGAAGACTGACATTTTGTTTCGAAAAATGTTAGACACTGCAGGCATGTGTAGTTCATATGGTAACATTTTTTGATGCAAATTAAGAAGAGAGCGATTTAACAGAGGTTATGATTTTAATTATATGCTCGTTGGTTTTTCTCATACACAATATCTTTAAATAGTACGAATTTTTAAAATATCTTGTTAAATTATTGAACATTTCAGTTTACCTTTTCGTATTTCGTAAGTATACGAACAAGCTTATTACATTTATTTTTACCGGCAAAACTGTTGAGTATATAGAAAAACGTTATATGAACAGATTAAAGGAATTGTAATTCTTAATTTTTTTAAAATTGTTTGAGCAAAATCGGACTATTGGTTCTCGAGTTATGTCAAAAAAAAGACCACCAAAGGTCAAATCGATATATCTCGATTCCTAGGGGTGACCCAGCGAAACGCCGGGACACGTATAACTTCTTTTTTACCGATATAACTTTTCCCGGTAGTTTGAACCCTTCCCGATCACTGACCCCTACCATTTGTCTCACAGCGTAATAAATGAAATTGCTTCATAGATTTTATGAAGCAATTTCATTCATTCATTGGCTGAATGATTTGTTCATTGGAGGTGTGGTCTATTCATTTTATGAAGAGTTTCATTAATTTTATGAACTTTTCATAAACATTGATTTTAATGAAACCTGTTTCAATGGACGAGTCCAGTGACAATTTTCATTGAAACTATGAAAAAATTCATTGCTGAATTGATGATAATTCTCTCAGAGTGGATCAAATGCTTTTCTAAGTAACATCATCAATATCAAGTCATTATATCCTGTAGCACATAGTGCGGGGTATAATTCTATGAAAAGTTAAAATCCCGATTTATCCAATATCAGAATGTGAATATCGGCTCGAGTTTCCGAGATAAATCCAAAAAGGCGATGGTGAATATTTCAGATATTTTCGCTTTTTAATGGAGTTTTGAAAGTTTATACTTCAAATTTTTGACTTTCTAGCCGCGTCAGGCACCCACAAATCAATCTATCAGTTAGGTATCGAGGTCCACTTTCCTAATTGGTGCGATTCATTTAGCAATTTTATTCCATAGTACGAAAAAGCAGAAATATTTTAGAAATTTTCATCCACCCAGTCAGAAAAATACAAACGGGAAAGCGATGGCAAAGTACTTTAACAGGTGGTACAAGTAATGGCAAAAAGTGCCTTCCCGTTCCCAAATTGATGACATCATTAGACAAAAGGACCGGCTTTTCAAAAAGCGCCGCAAAAGCACTGAAAGAACAAAATTTTTGAACGTTGGCAAAACGCTGGCAAAACCAACAAATAGGTGGGCTGGAAATATATTTTCCAAAATAAAACTTTAAAAAAGGTCAAATGTATTTTTTTTTTGCCCTGCCGTGATTTGAACACAGGCCGTCAGATAGGCAGACGATTGCTCTACCCGCTGAGCTAACGAGATATATAATACACATACATAAATGAGTGATAACAGCTGGACAACTACTGGCTGTGCTAAAATGCTACCACTGGCAAACAATTTTTTGGGAGAGCAAAAAAAAAGTTGGTCTTAAAGGAGCTTTCCCACAAACAAAAAAATTTATTTTATAAAACAAAAAAATTTTTTAATTAAAAAAAATCAAAAAGATTTTTTTCCTTGCAACCGTGTTTGAACTCGGAAGCTTCTGACTACAAACCTTTTTTAACGAAGCGTCAGCATTTTTATAAAATCATTGTTCTAGCAATGAATTGATTTGTTTACCGCTGGCAATTTGTGACTAGGTAGCACTGTATAACCACTGGTTGCAAACCTTGGCATATCACTCTAATCCCATTCTTTGTCAGTGTTTTTTTTTTATAAACCACCGAAATTTTTGTAAAACAAATACTGGCTAAAGGCTTTTTGCAAACGCTGGCAAAGCGTCCCAAAAGAGTGTTCTCCCAGTCATTTATTTTTAACACCGTAGTTACCCAGTGGAATGCCAGTGCTGGATTTTTTGTACCACTGGCGATTTCTACCTGGGCAAGAGGAAGTGAGCCAGAGTTCGACCCGGTTAAAAATCTGACGCTTAAATAATGTGTATGGTCTATTTTACTGAAAATATACTTTTTGGAATTTCTAATCAAAGTCTTGTAAAAATCGGTTTATAAGGGTAAAAAGTGCGAATTTAATAACCAAACATTAACCGCTGCAACTGGGAACTTAAAATTTGGCATGCAGGTTTAACCTTCATTGTAGACATTGCTGAAACGAGAAATTTGGGAATTTGGAAATTCTTACAGGGAGGGGCAAATGGGGGAAGTCTTCCCTTAAAATTTTTTATAACAGTATGGTATAAGTGGGATTCAAAATGGAAAAGTGTCCCCTTCAAGCTAGAAATCTGAAATTTAAGATTGAAACATCCACTCCAAGACGGCTAAACAAATTTACTCAAACAGGAAAATCCTTGGAAAAAAGAAATACATTTTTTTCTATACATTTCAATATTTAGAACAACCGATACCCAAGTATCGCGCTTTTAAGCTATTATGATATAAAAACTTCAAAGGTTTTAAATATAAAGCAAAAATCTGCTGCGTCATATTGATCTAAGAAAAACTATTAGTATTTGGACCGTTTGGTTGAACTTTGAAATTAGTAAAATAGTTAGCTCCTTTAAAATAGAAATAATACTAAAATAATTTTATTTGTTTTATTTTTTTTTAGCAAAAGTCTTAAAAAACTTAAAAAGATGTAGATTTATAATTTTATCATTGTTGCGCCTATATAAAACTTTGTCTCATTTCCGATAGTTTGGTTACCTTGTGGCTCGCCACTACCAAACCACTCTCCCTGTAGTCTAGACAATTATTATTAATGAAATGATTCTTAATCTGTGTTATTACCCACTTTTGGAATTCATTGGCTCGCATTATACAATTTAAAAATTTCGTTATACTTCGAGGTACGAAGTACAGCAGACGAAATTATATTGACTACACTTTACGTAAGTATTTGTTATCAATTGCCCCCCAAAGCTTGTTCATTAGGTTGCGTGTTGTGTTGCTTTTTTTTAACAAACAGTCATAAGTAAATTTCCCTGAGTTTGTGAGTTATTTAGTATCATTTGGCCACAAGATAAGAATAGATAAGAGTCAGTATTGTTGAAAATATAATAAATGTACCATTTATACTTTGTGGATATATAAAATATCGTGTCATGGATGGTAACCACCGATAGGATGCGGTTAGCGGTATGGATAATGCTACTTTACATAATTTCGGTAACGGTATTTTAGGGATAACGGCATTTCCACTTATTTCAATAACGTTATTTTAAGGTAACGCTAGTCAGTTCTTTCGGTGCATAGCAATATTTTTACATAAAACAAACTAAAAATAAAACAAATTTATCAACTTTATGTATTGAAAATACTCAAGAAATACGTGCAATAACCAAGACTAGAGAATTTAAAATAATGCCATTTTAGGGATAAGGGTATTTCATTTATTTCGGTAAAGGTATTTTAAGGATATCGATAATTTCATTTATTTCGGTATCGGCATTTAAAGGATTTTAAGGGTAACGGTAGCCAGTTGAAAGGGTTTTGAATCGGTAACGGTATTTTAGCGGTATTGCCTGCCAACCCTGTAAAATACACAAAAATATAATCGTGTTTAACATAGCACGCAGTGAATGGGTGAATAAAAATGTACCACACCCTTTCAAACTGTAGGTACAGTTTTGGTACAATAAGAAGAAATAATCGAAAAAATTTTACTATTTTCCTAAATAAAATTCTAGCGAATGAGCCCACAGAAAAACCACCATTTCTAAAGTTTTGTTTTCATATAATACCTTCAAATGAAAGCAATTTTTGTACACTCAAAATATTACGTCGGTAATTAAACATAAATATTCCCAATTTTGGCATACAATTTTAGAATGTCTCCTAGATTCTGGGTACATACATTGGTGGATTTAACCTTTCACAAAACTCTACTTTTTTAAAGAAACATACACTCCCAATATATTTTTAAAAGCACTGATAATATATTTTACAATATAAGCGATCGAAGTTTATTTAAAAAGTAAATTAATTTTGTTTTCAATTAAAGAATCGATTAACATACATGGAAACATATTTAGGTTGTTCACAAGGGATGTGTTGTATCTTGTATCTTCCTAACAAAAAACAGAGTTCTTAAAACTTTTATTTGACTTTAACAATTATTTCCTATTGATTTTTCTCTCTTTTAGCATACTTAAACCAGGCGGTTTTCATCGCCTCTTTCGAACATTAACAGTTTGTATCGAAAAATGTTAGCCTTTGCAGACGTGTGTAATTCGTATGGCAACATTTTTGATACAAATTAAGAAGAGAGTGACTTAACAGAGGTAGGGAGAGTTGGGAAGTCTTTTAATTATATAGTCGTTGCTTAAACACAGGACACTAAACATACGTAAGAATATTGTATCACGCTATTCTCAAATGCCGTATATTTTCAATAAAAATTTTAACAACTCTGTTTTTTGTTAGGACGATACAACGATACGAGAAATAGTACACCTCTTGTGAACAATCTTATTGTTTAACTTTTTGTATCAGTCATTAAAAAACAAACTATATTAAGTACGTTTTTTCTATAAGGGTTGGTATTTTCAGTGAAATATTTATTTTTTAATTTCTATTTTTAAGCACCGTAAGTTGTTTGAGTTTCACGTGAAAAAACCGTTACGACAATGAGTTTCACGTGAAAATTGTGTAGACTTTGTTTTCATGCAAATTTAATATACAATACTATTATTTTTCTTGTGAAAAAGTGACATTTTGTGTTTATTGTGATTGTGGCTTTTTAAGGCCTTTAAAGTTTAATTGAAAATTTTCCACGTGAAAAACAACTTACGGTGCTTTAGACAAAAAATTTTAATAATTTCGATTTGATTTTTGGTCAAAATAGTTTCTTTATATGTGACAGCGCATAGAGAAAGGGACCTAAGGGTAAAAAAATAATTATTTTAAAATGAACACAATATTCAAAAATCTAAAAAATTTCACTAAAAACTTTTGATAATGAACTCAAGCAATATCGAAGCTTTAAATTTTATGATCAGTCGTTACTTTGATACAAGGACACTCAGGGTTCTATCAGCATACCTTTAAAAACTGTTAAATTAGCAGATTTTGTTTTGCTTAATACTTGTAAAATAAGAACAGCAAAAATAAAACTTAAATTTACAGAATTTCAGACTTTCTTGAGCATTTAAGGGTTAAAAAATAAAAAATTTCATGCTTAGTAGATTAGTTTAGTCTTTTTGATTTTCTAATGAAACTTTATAAAGACATGGACCTATGGCTGAGAATTGTTGTTATGCTATTTTTGGCGCTTTGCTATGCCCCGTATCGAAAAAAATGGGCCTAAAGCTATAACATTAATGGACTTCCGCTCCTGAAGGGGTTAACATTTTTAAAAAATTTAATTTTCTATTTTTCTCTAAACTATGGCCAATCCAAAAATAATAAATAATAATTCTCTGTGTATTTAAAATTGAATTTTTAAAATTAAAAAAAAAAACTAAAATCAAAAAAATCTTAAAAAATAAAATTTTAATTTTCGATTTTGAGCTGACCTGCTCTGAGACTATCTGGCTACAAGTTATGGATAACCCTACAAAGATACATCTCTCTACACAGAGAAAACAGATACATTGCGACAACCGAATTTCTTGCCAAGTAAATAGTTTTGTTGCAACAACCGAATTATTTGGATGCCACAATCAAATGTATTCCGGACACAACTTAAATATATTGTTCCAACCGAAATTCTGTTGTCTTTAGCGAATTTCTGTTGGCACAAACAAATATATTGGTGGTTCCAACCAAACCATTCGGTTGGCAAAGAATTCTGTTGTCACAATGAATCTATTTTCTCTGTGTAGTGTCAACCACAATAGTTTACTTAAAATCGTCGCACATGATTAGCAAAAAGTAAAAATGGGACATACATACTATATCAGCCATTGGTCGTCAAAGGGTTAATATTTGCTACATGTAGCATGCGCACAGAATACGTGGACAGGCCGACAGACGGACGTCGTAAATCGAGCCAAAAAGAGATTCAGTCGATCGGTATACTAAAAGTTGGGTCTTGGTCCAATATTTTTTGGCATTATAAACAGCACAAACTTATTGTACCATGTCCACGTAGTGATGTGCGTATAAAAACAAGACTTGCTTCAAGTTAATGATGTTGTGGTTCACCAAAATTCCTCTATGAAAACTTGGTAAAAAATTTTCACATAATATGCTCAGCATTACTAAACGTTTGACCCCTATTTTGTCCAAAAATTAAAAAAAAAAAATTCGAAATAAATGTGATACTGTGCAGAGTTAATAATAGAAGTAGAAGTAAATAATAAAAATTACTCTTTCCTTGTTTTACGATACACACAGAGAAAAAATATGCCATTTTTCCAACTGAAATTCGGTTGCATCTACTAAAATAGGTTGGTACAACTGAATGATTGTTATCACAACTAAATTTGGTTTATACAACTGAATTTTAGCTGCAATAACCAAAATATTAACGAATCACATTCCAATATGGTTTCACCAACCGAATTTATTGGTTGTAGCAACCAAAATAGGCTTAACAATTCGGTTGGCAATTTTATTTCCTGTGTGTATAAATATTAGGTGTGTTTGGGTACTTTTCCAGTAAAGTCCAGTAAAAATTACTCAGTAACAAATTTACAGAGAGTAAGGCAAAATTCACTCTCAAAAAGAAAAATATCTAAAAATGTACGCAAACAGAAAAATTGTAAGAATTAGTAAAATACTGCTGCCAACTTCTTCCCTAAAAATATCGCTAAATCAAACTAAAAAATCACTAGAAAATATCTAAATTATAAAAAAAATTAAATAGCGATAAATCCCTAAATTGCACGAACTTTTTAAGTTCTGTTGAAAAATTTCACAAAAATAGCTATATTTTTCAAACTTCTTAATACTTTCTTAAAAAATTATTGATACATCGCCAAATTTTTCGAACTTTTTTGTTTTCCATAAAAATTTACCGATAAATCGCTGAATAATAATGATTCAAAAATTCTGTCAAGGAAATAAATGTAAAAAAATGCTAAGAAAATGTGAAGACTGTCTTAAAAAGAAAAATCGCTAGTTTTCCCGCTAATAGCTAAATTATATTTTATCCCGCTAAACGAGTTGAAGTATCGCTAGATTTGCCTAGAAAATAGTTATTAAAATAGCTGATTGCGAAATAAACCTATTCAAATTATTGGATTAATAAATAAAACCTAATAAAATGATCACTTACTTACTCCTTCCTTCGTAAATAAGCTTATATTTAAATATTTTTTATTTTTACAAAAAATTGTTTCGAAATTATTTAGACAAATGTTTTAGTTCTTCAATCATATGTTTTAAATCATATGTTTTTTTTTCTTACAAATTCTTACTAGCAAAAATTCATCCAGTAAAAACTTGTAAGTTCTCTGGTATTGAACTGTCACTTTACCCTCTATTTTTCCTCTCTCCTTACTGAGTAATTGTGTAAACAAACACCTTCCAGTAAAAACTTGTACAAATTTGTACGAATTTGTACAAATTTTCGGGTACGCAAACACACTTATTATTAATACGTTTGTAGTAGGGATGCCGAACGGGACTGGTTTTTACAAATCCCGGGATTCGGGATTTTGAAAATTTAAATCCCGGGATCCCGGGATTTTTCGGGATCCCGGGATTTATCGGGATCCCGGGATTTTTCGGGATTTCGGGGTTTCGGGATTTTTTTGTTTCATCATATTTTTAATTTCAAAAATAAATAGCTGAAATAAACCCTACAAATTAAAATAATTTATTATAAATCTACTTATTATTTCTTGTAGTATCAAGAAATAAACAAATTAAGCCGGATCCACAATGCTGGAGTACTCCACGCTGCAGAGTGGAGTGTGTAAAATAGAGAAATCATGATACAAAAAATATGTTAGTGCAAAAAAGAAAGGAACAAAATCCACTCAGAGTAGAGTAATACAGCATTGGGAATCTGGCTTCAAACAGAAACTACACTCATAGAAATAAGTATGTAAGAATAGCAGAAAAAGCTACTAAAAATTAACAAAAAAGGTTCCGCGATTAAAAGTACTGAAATCAGCAGAACTTGTTTGCTAAATAATTGTTAAATTTTCGAAATATAAGAAATATAATTATGAGTTAAATTTAAGTAAATTGGAAATTACAATTTACCTTTGAAGAAACTTTTTAACCAAAACTAGCTAAAACAAAGCTATATTTGTCTAAAATCAATTGAATGTAAATACAAACTACTCTGCTGAAATCATCAGAAATATTTAGTGACTATTAGTTTTTTTTAAATCAATTACCATAAAATAGTAAGCACATACCTCAGCTGATTTCAGAAATGCAGATTGTTAGATTTTTGTAATTTAACAAAAAAATTCTGTTTTTAGTCGGCAAAATTATTTTGCATGAACTTATGATTTTAGCAAATCATCAATAAAACAAATATAAACATGTCCGTTAAAAGATTAAATAAAGCTGAATTACGATTTTCAAAAGTTTCACAGCGGAATAAAAGTTTTTAAATTATGAAGGTTTTATTCAGATTTATTTAATCTGTAATCTATTTTAATCTATTATTTATGAATGGGAAAAATTAGTTCTTTAATAACATTTAATAAGATATTAGATTTATGTGATTTAGGTCGAATATAACAATAAAAACAAATACAAAGAGAGATAAAATATGCCAAATAATCAAATCGGAAATCCCGGGATTTTTTCAAGACCAATCCCGGGATTTCGGGATTTCTAAATCCCGAAAATCCCGGGATTTTCGGGATCGGGATTTCGGGATCGGTATCCCTAGTTTGTAGGAAGTTTGGCACGCGCAGAAGAATGTTTTATAAAAATCTTTTCACTATAGTATCATGCAATTCTAAGAGTTGACAAAGTATTTTATTGTTTTTTCAGTAGCCCAACTTGAAACGGTAGTGAACTATAGCACTCTAGAATTTTCATCGTCACGATATTCGAAAATTTTCGAAATTTGGGACAGCCTAATATGCATATTCTAAATTAAATAGAAGTATTTAACATTACGCAGCCCAAACATTATTTATGAAAAATGAAACTACGCAACAATTACCAAACAGAGACCCCTCTGGCCTGTCTATAGTGGTCTGAGAAGGCCCAAATGATAACAAACGTTATCACCCAATTCGCATACAATATTACACTGGTGCCGAGACGCAAACACTTCAGTCGTTCACAAAACGGGCTACAGAAAACGTTAAATATTTTATTAAAATAATAAATTGTTTAAAAAAAAATAAAGAACATTAATTATAGTGTTGAAAAAAAAACAAGACTAAATATTAAAATAAAAATATCTTAAACATTTTCAATAATGGAAGGTTCAACTTTAATTTTTACCAATAGTGCATTTGCCCCACCACCCACACCGTTTTATGCCTCATATAATACACCCCCATATACATTTAATTGCGGTACATGGCCAGAAGTAGTATATCAACCGTTGAGCATGAATGAGGATGTTTTACAAATGCAACAGCAGTTAAGATTTCCTACACCCCCTATTACACCTCCTAGAGGTTATAATACCACAGCTGAACAAGCGGGGCGGCAAACTGTTAAAGATCACCAACAGTCATCTGAAGCACAACAGAAAACACCACAACGTACACAATCGGTTATTATGAAAATCGGTCACGATCAAAGCCCACAACATATACCAGCCGATTTACCTTATAGCAGCTTATCAGAGGATAATAACTTAGCAAATCACCATCGCCAAATCGAACATCATCAGCTGCAACAACAGCAGCAACACAATGATACCCCCAGCAGTGGTACCTCATCACCAACATCACACAATGACTTTATTTGTGATTGGATAGATTGTGGAAGGTAAGTTGTCATCACTTTTGTACAGTTTTAGGTGAAAACGTAAACTTTTAAGTTGGAAAAGCCGATTTTGTTTTTTATAATAATTCAATAAATTTAAAAATTTTATTGAACGAATTTCGTAATATCCATGCAAAATTAAGAAATATATTTTTATTGACAATTTGCGGTTATTACAAAATGAAACCGGTGAAATATCAAAACATAAGGAAAATAATAGCTGTGTTCGCGTAGTTAACATTGCAATCCCGCGTGATCCCAATTTTACCAAAAAGCGTTCGCATACTCCACAATTGGGTAAATGAGAGCTGTTATGAGAGAGCAATGTGCTTCTTCCTCTTGCACGAAGAAGCCAAGACTTTTTTCGGTTAAATTGTTTTTATCAGCTGTTATATCATCAATTGGGTTCAACTATTTCAACTGAACTATTCACTAATTTGAACCACACAACTAACAGATGTTTTAATTCCATCGCTCATTTCATTCATTCAGAAAAATATGTGTATCATTTATAAAAGTTAGTGAAAAAGTTGGCAAAGTTCCTCGGTAATATTGAAACTACATAAAATTACCGACAAATTTTTGACGACACTTATTTAAATGTGTAAATAAATCGAAGCTTTTGTTTAATATTAAAATATTTTCAAGATTTACTAAACGACATGTGTATTCCTTTTTGTAAATAAAAATGGAAATTTTTATTAAAATTTTTAATTCAGAATGATTGAACAAATTAATTAACTAGAACTAGAAAGAGTGCTCACCAAAATGAACTATAATACACCAGACTATTGACGTTTGTTTTTTGGGCTTGAAATATGGTTTTTCGCGTTTGTGCTTTTGTACATTTTCGTCATTTCGTGAGAGAATTTTGTGTTACCTCTCATTTTACCGAAGTTTACCCAAAAAGTACGAAAACACAGCTAATATGTGCGTTCGCGTACTCGATATTTTGTACAAATTTTTACTGGACAAAAAAAAAAAAAAAAAAAAGACAGCAACTGTCAGTTTGTTGTTGAGAGTTTGCAAATGTTTAATGGACAAATTTCTAGTTGTATTCCCGTACATTTTGGGAAAAAGTACATGAAAATCAGAGAAAGCATAAAATTCTCTCCCGAAATGATAATTGGAAAAGAAAAATTTACTTCAAAGAAAAATATGAAATTTTAATTTAATTTCTTTATTTATTACAATAACCTAGTCTATAGGCCATAATCGGTTACAAATGCCTATTGTTTTAGTTTTATAATTGTAAAAATACACTATTTATTTGTTTTGTTAAATTATTATTTAAAAATAATCGTCTCTTGCGTGTTTATTTAAATCAAATTTTCAATGTCTATTACAACCATGAAACAGATATTTGTTGCTTATTATTGCATCAGCTGTTTGAAAATTTACCTGTTTTATTCGAAGTTAAGTCCTTGTAACTTTCGATAAAGAGAAACGCAAAAACACCAATTAAATTACAAATTGTGAAGTACGGGTAACGTACACGAACACATTTTTTTTTAGAAAAAATTCTCAAATAGAAAAAAACGTGATTGAAAACATATAACTTTACATCTAATGTAACTACTTCGCGTTACTTATAAAAAGTTTGGCTGACCTACGTTCGACTATACCGCTACTATTATAAAAATTAAACTGTTTAAATTTTTTTATACTTTTATACACATTTTATGAAACAAAGTTTGGTGGCTAGTTAAGTTTTTTAATTAAATTTTTGCACCATAAGGACTTTTTTCGCATTCCGCCATTATTTTGCAATTTTTTAAGTGTGTTTTATTTAAATTAATAATCTAGGGATTATAATACCCATTTCATGAAACAAAGTTTGGTGGCTAGTTGCAAAAGAAAAAAATCGCGAAAAAAAAATTTGCAAAAAGGAAAATTTTTGCATTAACATATTTGTTTGCAGAATGTAAATCGCCGATTAAGTTTTTTAATTAAATTTTTGCACCATACAGACTTTTTCGCGTTCCGCCATTATTTTGCAATTTTTTAAGTGTGTTTTATTTAAAGCGTGTTTAATGCTTGGTTTGAAAAAAAAATCGCGAAAAAAAATTTTTCGAAAAAGGAAAATTTTTCCATCATTGTATTCGTTTGCAGAATGTTAATCGCTGATTCATGTTTTAATTACTTTTTTCTGACATAAAGTCTTTTTTCGCGTTCCACCATTATTTTGCAATTTTTTAAGTTCGCTTTTTTAAAATTTATTTATAATCTAGGGACGATAATATCCATATCATACAACAAAGTTTGGGGGTTAGTTGCAAAAAAAAAATTGCATTTTTTGATCCACAAAGTCTATTTGCACATTCCGCCATTATTTTGTAATTTTTACGTGTGGGTTTTAAATTCAAAACCTATGGACTATAGTTCTGTTGGACATAGTGTAACTAAGTTACCGTTTTTGTTTTTTATAACAACTAAATTATATTAATGGGAGCGAGCTTTTTTATCGGCTCGATTTCACTCAAACTCAATTAAATTTCGTTAAAGAGCTGTTCGAAAAAAAACTCAATGAAATTTATTTTACGAGCTGCTCGATTTAAAAAACTCTATTTGTCTACGAGCCTTTTCATTTTTATAAGCTCTTTATTTTTTTTAGTTGCGAGCTTTTTTCATTTGAGCAGCTCTTTTAATTTTGACTTCCGAGCTTTTTAAAAAAATGTATATATTTTTGGCTCGCTCGAGCATTCTTTCCATCCCTGCTTTAAATACTTAACGGAGATAGGTGTGAGCAAAAATAGATCTAAATGGAATATTCATATTCCGAAACTTATTGATGTTAACTTGTAAATTTCAAAAAAAGAAAGATAAATTACTTATAAAGTCGTTTTTTTACTTTAATTTTGCAGATACTTTGAAAGTCTAGAATTATTAGCTCATCATGTTACGCTAATTCACGCGGTAGCCTCATTAACCGATGGCCTGTACTATTGCCGCTGGTCGGGATGCCAGCGTACTGAGCGCGGCTTTAATGCCCGCTATAAAATGTTAGTACATGTGCGCACCCATACCAAAGAGAAACCACATCAGTGTCATTTGTGTGACAAACGTTTTTCAAGAGCAGAAAATCTTAAAATTCACATACGTTCGCACTCGGGTGAAAAGCCTTACATCTGTACCTTTGAGGGCTGCAATAAAGCCTATTCAAATTCATCAGATCGTTTTAAACACACACGTACCCACTCTATGGAAAAACCTTATATGTGTAAAGTGCCTGGCTGCCTGAAACGTTACACAGATCCATCATCTCTAAGAAAACACGTTAAAACATTTAAACATTCTGTACAGATAATGGATTCTAAGGTAACAGTACAACATCCAGCCTCGCTAAACAGTACTGAGGAATCTCATTATTCACATTTAAAACAAAATCATAAATATCCTTCATATCTTGTAATGCCAACAGCACTAACAGCTACTACCACACAAGATTCATTTTGTATGGCTATGGAAGAAATGTGTCACATTAAAGCCACTTTAAATTGTTACTCCTCCAACTCAACACCAGTTGATACAGAATCTTATTGGTTGCAAGAATCGGAATTGGAAACAAACCCATCTTCACTCTGTCACCCTACATATGGGCATAATCATCATCCTTCAACATTTCAACATGGTGCTGACTTTGTCGCTATGGAATTAGATCTAACTACAGATAAACCTTTAGATTTAAGAGTTAACCGTTGTTAAAAATCATTACACACACACTTGGAAATCTATGCATTTCAAGGATAAAGCAGCGTACTTTACAATCAAATAAATAAGAGTATTAGTATGAATTTATATGTAGAAGAACACGATGCATATGAAGAGCATTATGAAATTCTAGTCTGACTTTAGTCTTCCTCTTTGTAGTTTTTATTATTATTTGTATTTAAGTTTAATTTCGTTCTTTTTAGAAAATTAAAGAACAGATAAAAAAGACTGTTTATTTTCTAATTCATTAATAATTTTGTTTAAAAATTATAAATTTTGAAGTGTTTGATTTCTTGGAATTGCAGGTATTTAGGGGAAAACTCTTTGTTACAACCAAGGTTGGTTACCGTTATCGTTATAATACCGTTATCGCTAAAATACCGTTTCAAATTGAATACCGTTACCGTTACCAATACCTCTAAAAGTTTTTCCAAATACCGTTATCGTTACCGATACCGTTATTTTTAATGGTAGTTACCGGTATTTTACCGGTATTTATTAATTCATATAAAAATGCAAATTTTTTAAACCTTTTTGTAATAATTTTCAGTTTTTTTTTGTACAAAAAAATTTATGGATAATAATTTTAGTTATTAGAAGATAAAGCTTATAATATCCCAGTCAGAAATCGCCAGTGGTACAAAAAATCAAGCACTGGCATACCACTGGGTAACCACGGTATTAAAAATAAATGACTGGCAGAACACTCATTTGGGACGCTTTGCCAGCGTTTGCGAAAAGCGTTTTACCAGTATTTTTTTTACAAAAATTTCGGTGGTTTATAAAAAAAACCACTGGCAAAGAATTGGCTTAGAGTGATATGCCAAGGTTTGCAACCAGTGGTTATCCAGTGCTACCTAGCCAATGCTACCAGGCGTACAAAAATCAATTCACTGGAAAACCAATGATTTTATAAAAATGCTGACGCTTCGTTAAAAAATGTTTGTAGTCGGAAGGTTCCGAGTTCAAATCCGGTTGCAAGCAAAAAAATTTTTTTGAATTTTTTTTAATTTAAAATTTTTTTTGTTTTATAAAATAAATTTTTTTGTTTGTTGCCCTCCCAACACTGGCATACTAAATACAAAAAATTGTTTGCCAGTACTAGCATTTTGGCACAGCCAGTAGTTGTACAGCTATTATCACTCATTTATGTGTTTAGCCATTAAATATTATATGTCTCGTTAGCTCAGTAGGTAGATCAATCGTCTGCCAATCTGACGGCTGGGTTCAAATCACGGCAGGACCAAAAAAAATACATATGAACTTTTTTTAAATTTTATTTTGGAAAATATATTTCCAGAACACCTATTTATTGGTTTAGCCATCGTTTTGCCAACGTTTAAAAATTTTGTTCCTCCAGTGCTTTTTAGGCGCTTTTTGAACAGCCGGTCCTTTTGTCTAATGATGTTATCATTTTGGGAATGGGAAATCACTTTTTGCCAGTACTTGTACCACCTGTTAAAGTGCTTTGCCACCGCTTTCCCGTTTGTATTTTTCTGACTGGGATGTATTTTTAACACGTAAAATTAAATATATGTTAAGTTTTTACTTATTTTTATATATTTTTAACATAATTTATAATACCGGTACGTACCGGTATTGCTGTTTCGATAACGGTATACCGTTACCGAAACAGTATTAATTACCGTTACCGAAACAAATGAAATTTAAACCGTTACCCTTACCGTTATTCGTTTCGGTAACCAACATTGGTTACAACGTAAATTTATATGAATCGCACATATGGAAAGTAATATCATTGAGGAAAGATAAGTAATTTATGAGATAGTTTGGATTTATAAGTAGTGGTTGTTATCTTGGAAATTACAAAACTAACTACTGCTATATCTTCTAAAATACTAACTGGGAAGGTACGATCAGGGTCGCCCACCGATTTTACTGAAATTTAGATATGTGCTAGAATAGAGAAAACTAATGAGCATGAATATTTTTATAATCCAACCTCATCTTTATCTCGACATGTTCTACACATGTCGAGATAGCTCAGATGGCAGAGCTATCGACTGGCAATTTGGAGTCTTAGGTTCGACTCCGCGCACGAACAAACATTATTTTTAAAAAAATGTATGATAAAAAAACATTTTTTTTATAAAACTTATTTTTTTTAATCTATTTTTAGACTCGTCATTTTGGTCAATACTGGTAAGCATATAGGTAACAACATATTTTTTGATTTTTCGTTTGCTGGTGTGTAAACATAACTCATTATTTTGTGCGACATCGCCATACAAAAGTAATAAGAAAAGTAACTACCCAGGTAGAAAGTTACAAAGGGGGCCAGCACTGGCAAAGCACCGAAATGGGTGGTATGAGTGCTTGTTAACAGTGTTTTCCCAACTCACAAATGATAACACCGTTCCAATGCTTTACAAAGCACTGGGAAGCAGCCAGAAACATAAAAATCAAATGCTTTTCCAACGCCCAAATAAAAAAAATAATGTGCTTAATTAACACCCAAATGATAAACACCGATCTATTTAATGCTTTGGAAAGTCTTAAGATATCATCAAGAAACACAAAAAATAAGTGTTTTCCCTGCCAACAAATTATGAGCCCTCATCAATGAAGAATTTTAAATTACTTTAAGAAATAGATGATTCTTGGAGTTATTGTAGTGTAGAGTCAAAAATTATTTAAATTTGCACTCTTTTTTGAAGCTTCTTTTTCAAAAACAAAATAATGTTTTAGGCTAAGAAGGTACCCTTTTCAAGCGTTGGTAAAGCGTCCAAATTTAGTGGTTTGCCAGTACTTTTTCGTAAGAATGCGGCCCACTTGTGCTTTGCATGTACTTGTTTTTTGTTACCACATATAATTTCTTCTTGGGTAGTTACCATTATCAGGTACACTAATAAAAAAAATCCCGTACAAATAGGTCAAAATTCTGCTGGCGCAAATGCATGTACTATTTCCTGTTATTTTAGCAGAATTTTTACCTATTTGTACGGGTGTTTTTAGAGAAACTAACAGAAAAATTAGTTCAACTTAATCAGAACTCGTTTAAAAGACTTTTGTACTAACTTTTTTTTATGAGTGTATATAGTTACATAATCATATATCTGGTAATCAGATATTAATGCCATTATTTATAACCGCGTGCTACTCTTCAAAAACGGTTTAATAATTAATCACTTACGGTCAGTGTTGCCAACTTTTGGAGTGTAAAAAGCGCAAATGTTTTGCAAAAAAGCGTAAAAAGCGTTTTTTTAAAAAAAGCACCACGCCTATTTAATAAAAAAGCGAATTAATTTATACAAAGTAAAAAAGTAATGTACATGTATATTTTAAATTAAAAACTAAAAACAGAAATAAACAGTTCAAATACAAAGGTTTCTATATTTTCTTTAATTATAAATACCATCCAATTCACAAAACTATTAAAAAAGCGTTGAAAAAACCGCAAATCGTTCTTCCCGCATCCCGTTTTTGTGATTCGCAATACTTCTTAGGGGGCAAATTACCGCAGTCGTAATCGAGTGCTATTCGATAGCAATTATTGTTACTTAAAACATTACAATAGTTAGATTTGAAGCATTTAGTTCCTTTATTACAAATATGAGTTAAAGTTGTAACAATAGATGTTCGTGTTCTTTTATTTGCACTTTAAAAACGTGATTTTTTAACAATTTCGAACGCTTAAGACTGCGGTAATCTGGCCCCAGGTCTGAGGGGAAAAATACATATGTTCATGGTTGAAAACAATTAACAAACAAAAATTTGAACTAGGTTAATTTTTAATTTACACAGCTTTACAAAATGAATTTTTTGCAGGGATTTAAACTTTGGTACAACATTTTTATAGTTTTAGACAATCTGATTCTCAACCAGTTAAAATGAATTAAATTTCGAATAAAAAAATAGATAAAGCTAGTGTTTTTATGACATTTAACTGATGACGATAAAATGGCTGACGATTTTGACGATTTGTCTTTACATTTGGTCTGGTACTACAGTGACCTTAAAACCTAAAAAAGTTGTATATGAAAAATTGTTAAAAAAAAAGTACTAAAAGCACTACCCAAAAAATAAAAAAGAGGAGATAAGAAAATAAACAAAAAGAAAACTTTAAAGTAGAATGTTTGTATGTCTGTTTGATCACTTCTGAGAGCAAAAAACAATAACAGAAAGCTGAATAGGAAGGAAAAACTATCAATTAGCCACACTATGACCAAGGCCTTACGTGGGTTAGATGGCTAAGCTGTCGACCTCTGCACTCAAAAAAATAAGTTAGTAGAAAAATTAGTAAAACGTCTTGTATATCAAGTGTACTAGTTTTCAGTAATTTTTTTTGCTGAAATTCCGTTTTCAGCGAAAATTTTAGTTATATTTTTTTAGCACTAAACTAATTTTGAACTAATGTTTTACTAATTTATTTTGCTACAAAATTTGTACTGATAACCGCATTCATAGCGTGGACGACAACCAGATAGACAAGATGTAGATGTCGCAGCTTGTCTGGAAACGGAAATGACAAAAAAAGAAAAACAACTCTACTCATATTCTATATTTAAATTTTCAGCAAAAAAATTAACTAAAGTAAAATTTCGCTACAAGTTTTTTGAGTTTTTTGCAGTCTACTAATATTCAGCAAAAAGTTTAGTGATTTTAACAAGGATTTTTTTCATTTGCAGTCGACTAAGTGTTAGCAAAACTTTTGCTGAAGATTACTATTTTTTGGTAAAAATCAGCTCGCTGATTTTCAGCAAACCTTTTGCTGAAATTACCAACTTTTTTGCAAGCACGCTCCTGACTAAAAATTTGCTGACACAGCAACATTTTTTGCTGACTTTACTGACTTTTTTTTTGAGTGTAGTATAGTTACGTTTGTAATGTGGGAATGCATGGGTTCGATTCCTACAGCCGACAGGTTGTTGAAAAAATTATCATATAGAGACAATCTGACAATAAATATAAACAATAATACAATGGAAAATAAAAATGTTAGATATACAGAATTTAAGTTATATTTAGGTTAAATTTTTGTTAATAGAAAATAACAAATTAACCTGTTAAATCAGGAAAAAATTTTGCTAAGTAATCAGTAGCCTAAAAAATCACAAAAAAAATTTAAATTTTCAAAGTTTTTTTGAAAACCGCAGTTTAGTTAACAGCTTTTTTAGCAAATACTTATGCGAATTTAACAGAATAGACTTAAAGCTTAAAAATAACAAAAATTTTGTAGATATAACAGTTTGTCCAAATGTTGGTTTTTAATTAATTTATTAATTAAGTTCGAGGACAATTTCCTTATTATGAATTAACATAATAAGTACTTTTTTTTGTTTTTGCTATTTTTCAGTTTGTTTTTGCTATTTTTAGTCTACTAATATTTAGCAAAATTTTCGGCAGATTCTACAGTACAATTTGAATTTAAATTTATTTATTTGAATTTCTATGCTACAAGATATAAAGCGCGTTCGTTTACTTACTACAAGTTACTACTTTTACTACAGCTGGAAAAATTCAATACAAAATATAAACAAAACTTTCCAATTGTAGTAAAAGTAGTAAGAATTTCGAGTAAACGAACACACTGACTGATAATTACAACATAGAACAGGTATGGGCACATAAATGGCTTGAAGGGCCAAATTTGGGATTTCAGAAACTTACTGAGGGCCGCACCAATTAATAAATTACTCGACAAAAATTAATTTTTTTACAGCCTTCTGCTAAAACGTTTTTTTTTTTTGAGTATTTTGGTTTCCTAAGCCCGGATCTAAAGGCAAAAAAGGTCCATTGAATATCCTTCGACTTGAGGGGCTTTCTTTTTTTATCCCCTCACTCAGGGAAATACTCTATGAGTCAATATTGGGGAGATGTAAAAAAAATATTTTATATTTTTATGATTTTTTATATTTTTTATCCAAATATATTTAAAAATATAGTAACAGAATCTGAAGGCAAAAAACTTTGTCAAATTAATCTTCGAAAATATAGTTTTCGTTATTTCAAAAAATTTGGTTTAAGGTTTTCACAAATTTTTCAAATATTTTTAAATTTACTTAATGAATTTTGATCCCTTATTTTATTTATTAAAATGTGTAACATGAGTTACAGTACGAACTAAATTTTGATACAAAACGTGGAAAAATATAATTTTTATAGAATTTCTGAATGTATATGAAATTTAAAACTTTTAAATCTACAACATTTTCGCATTGAAAATTTCTAACAAATATTAAACCCCTCAGGCTCTGGTTTCATTAAATTAATTCTTAAATTTTAAAAATTCAATCACAAGACTGATAACGTAGCCAGAAAATTAGAATACTTTTATGAGGGTTCTTATTCAGTAAGTCAAAAGTAATTCAAACAAGCAAATATTTTTTTAATTTAAAATTTATTTGTCAAAAATTGCGAATTTTTTGGATGAAAATATTGTCTTAATAAAATGAATCATAAAAGGCACAAACATTTGAGGCAAATTTTTAAATCCAAAGATGATTTTGAGCACTTTTCAAAAGCGGGATAAAAATTCAAGGCGGCACAAGCCTTTAAAAAGCGGTATAAAGGGCGTCAAAAGCGGCATGGTTTGTCAGGTTAAGTACACTAATAGGAAAAAGCATGGAAAAAGTTTTGCTAAAACTGCTAAAAATTAGTTAAAAATTACCTCGCATGAAAAACTGCTGAGTAAGTAGATTTTTTTTGCTAAATATTTGTAAGATAAGAATAGCAAAAATAAAGCTGAATTTTAGTGGTATTTGAGCTAAATTTTAGTTAATCGAAATAAAAATTTACTCTTTTAGAATCAGCAACAAATTTTGCTGAATATTAGTAGAATAAAAAAACACAAAGGAATTTTAAATTATTTTAAGAGAATAAAAATCTATTTTTGTGAAATCAGCAGTCTACTATAGTAAAACTCGTTTAATACGAACTCGGATAAGACAAATTCTCGGTTAATACGAACTAAATTAAATATCCAGGCGTTTCGGCAACAATTTCAATATAAAAAACATCTGTTAATACGAACTTGCTTAATACGAAACCTTGGTTAAAACGAACTGTTTGTGATGTTACCATAAACAAAGTTTCATATAATTTTCCATTTTTAATACGAACTTTACAAAATTTTTTCTATATTTTTTTTTTTTATTTTGAGAAATTTTATACCGAACACACAGAAATTTTTTTCTTAAATATATTACAAACAATTTATTTAGGAAACCAGATGATAGAATTGCATAGTTTTTGAAATTATTTTAAGGAATTTTAAACATCTTGTGGATAATTTAAAAAATGTAAATAAGTTTTACTCTCTTTAATACGAACTTCCCTTATAACGAACTAATTTGTCTAGTCCCCCGGAGTTCGCCTTTAACGAGTTTTACTGTATTATGACTATCAGTGTGTTCGTTTACTCGAATTTCTTACTACTTTTACTACAATTGGAAAGTTTTGTTTACTTTTGGTATTGATTTTTTCCAGCTGTAGTAAATGTAGTAACTTGTAGTAGGTAAACGAACACGCTTTTTAATAGCTGTGTTTGTGCGGCAAGCTATCAACGATGGCTTTGTCATTCCCATACAAATTTGACATTAGAAACTTTGAGAGTTAACACTAAATGTTGGCTAATGTCAAATTTATATCGGAATGACATAAGCCAACATTAATAGCTTGCCGCACAAACACAGCTAATATATTTAACAGTTTATATTTGCTCTTCTAATCTTGCTAATATTTACCAAAAATCGGCAACAAAATTTCTGCAAAATCACTTTTAAATAAAAAACCTGTAAAAATAGCATGTGGCTAGGCTTGCCAGATCAAAATTGGCAAAAAGCTTGACATTCAGAGGAAAAGCTTGATTTTTCTTGACATTCACAAAAAAGGCTTGATTTTTCTTGACAATTTAAAATTCAGTTAAATTAGCAAAAGAATGCAAAATTGACTTGAAAATTTAAATGATATTAATTTATACAGATTTTCTACATTCTTTGTACCCAGAGCTTTGAAGAATTAATTCTTTTTTGAATGAATTCACTACCAATCGAATTCAATTTTCCTTAGAATTGAATGAATTCCTTTTCTTAAATAATTCACTGAATTCGTTCAACTGAACGCGTTCATCAAACGATAAATTCAAAGAATTAATTCCATTGCAATAGTTCTCTTTATTAAATCAAATGAATTAATTCACTGGTAAACGCGTTCAATTTTATAAATCGAACGGAAAAAAAAGTGAATTAATTCCTTACTGAATTAATTCCTTACTGAATTAATTCACCACAGAATTCGTTCAATTTCATTTTCGTTCAGTGAATTAAAAAAAAATAAAATTACGTTCAGTGAATTAAAAAAAAATAAATTATGTTCAGTGAATTAAAAAAGAAAAAAAAATACGTTCACTGAATTGAAAAAAAAAATTACGTTCATTTAATCGAAAAACAAAAGTTACGTTCGCTGAATTCAAAGCCTGTTTTCTGCCGTTCAGTAGAAGAAAACATTGTATTGTAAAAACGTATAAATGAAATACGTCATAGTCAAGCATCTACATTTTACTGGGAAGCATAACGTTGTCTTAGTCGGCAAACCTATCAAGTCCGTTTTTTTTTAATTTTTCAGGAGAGACAAAAAACTGTCTAACTTTTTTTTGGGTTAACTTTTCTTAAATCTGTAAACGAAGTTTTCTTCTTTAGTTCATTTTGTTTAACCACAAAAAATCATAGAATTCCAAAATAAAAGTTTGCAGACTTATAGCTCTTTTTGGATTTAGCACATTTGCTCTTTATAATTTTCTATTTTAAATGTGGACTTACCAGATTTTCTTTCAACTTTGTGGACTTAGCAGATTTTCTTTTTTTTATTTTATTTTTATTTATGTCAGCAGAATCCATGACAATCGCCTAATAAAATTTATAAATTAACAATGTTTTTCGTGAAAAAATTTATAAGTACTTAATAGTTACCCAGCCAACATTTTTCTGAGCGCTCAGAAATTATGACTCATAAAAGACTCTGAAATACGAACATTTTCAGAGTGCTGAAATCTTAGATTCATAAATGAAACATAATAGACTCTTATTTATGAGTGTATTCAAAATTTTTTCAATGCTCATAAATTACTCAAAAATTTGTCACAAATGAGTCATAAATTGCTCAGAAAATTCAAAAAGAACTATAGCAATTGAATTAATTCGTAACAAAATAAATTGAACGAAAACAAAAGTGAATTAATTCCATTCAATATATGGTGCTTTGTGAATTAATTCATCGAATTTTTAATTCAGAATTGAAAAATTGAATTAAGGAATTAATTCTTCAAAGCTCTGTTTGTACCACATTTTTAATGAAATGTGCCCATATGTTGTCAACGCATATGTCTTTTGGCAACTCTTCAAAAAATTCCCGAAGGCAGCAGTAGTCTGCATACAAGTGTGTTTGGGTACCCAAAAATTTGTACAAATTCGTACAAATTTGTACAAGTTTTTACTGGAAGGTGTTTGTTTACACAATTACTCAGTAAGGAGAGAGGAAAAATAGAGAGTTAAGTGACAGTTCAATACCAGAGAACTTACAAGTTTTTACTGGATGAATTTTTGCTAGTAAGAATTTGTAAGAAAAAAAACATGGTTGAAAACATATGATTGAAGAAACAAAACATTTGTCTAAAAAATGTTTAAATAATTTTTTGTAAAAACAAAAAATATTTAAATATAAGCTTATTTACGATGGAAGATGTAAGTAACTGATCATTTTATTAGGTTTTATTTATTAATCCAATAATTTGAATAGGTTTATTCGAAATCAGCTATTTTAATAACTGTTGTCAATTTAGCTATTTTTTCGACAAATCTAGCGATATTTCAACTCGTTAAGCAGGTAAAATATAATTTAGCTATTAGCGAGAAAACTAGCGATTTTTCTTTTTAACAGTCTTGACATTTTCTTAGCATTTTTTTACATTTATTTCCTTGACAGAATTTTTGAATCATTATTATTGAGCGATTTATCGCTAAATTTTTATGAAAAACTTAAAAGTTCGAAAAGTTTGGCGATGTATTGATAATTTTTTAAGAAGATTTTAAGAAGTTTGAAAAATATATGTAGCTATTTTTGTGAAATTTTTCAATTGAACCTGAAAAGTTCGTGAAATTTATCGATTTATGGCTTTTTTGAGTTTTTTATAATTTAGATATTTTCTTGTGATTTTTTAGTTTGATTTAGCGATATTTTTAGGAAAGAAGTTGGCAGTAGTATTTTACTAATTCTTACAATTTTTCTGTTTGCGTACATTTTTAGATATTTTTCTTTTTGAGAGTAAATTTTATCTTACTCTCTGTAAATTTGTTACTGAGTAATTTTTACTGGACTTTACTGGAAAAGTAAGCAAACACACCTAGCATATCAGTATTAAATGAATTTGATATTTTTAAAATAAATGGCAGCTTTGCGTAATTATTCTCTGGCAACAAGTTTTTTTATATTTAAAACAGCAATTTGCTAAAAAAAAAAAACTGATTTTTCTCCAAAATCATATCTTTTTCTAAGTATTTTACAGCATTTTGTAAAAATTGGTTAGCATCTAACTGAAACGTTTCCTTTTCATTTAAAGAAAAACTTTTTATGCTTTACTACCATGGAAACGGTCATTTATCCGTAAAGATTAGTCATGGTACATTTAAAAACAATTATCTTTTTTTTTTGGTAATGGTTAATTTTTCTTGATTTTTCTTATCTTTTTGATGGAAAAATTTCTAACATTCCGTTTTAGCTTGACAAATGTATTTTTTCTTTATTCTTGACACGCATTGAAAAAGCTTGACAATCAAGCCAAATCAAGCCCGTCTGGGAACCCTACATGTGGCCCTATGTTCCTCCTAGGAATTTAAAGGATTATATATATAAAAATAGCATAAAAAGCTACTAATTGTTTTGCTATTTTCACAGGTTTATTTCTATGAGTGTACGAATAAAGTTTTATTGTGTCTGTTTTACCAAATTTAAGTGCTTCAAGGACAATTCTCAAAAGTAGATTTTAGAAATCCTTACGAAGTTCGTAAAATAAAAGGTATTTTTTTTAATTCAAACTCATAAAAAAAGAGACTCCTAAGTACTTCTATGTCATATTTATTTATTTCTTAAAGTCTATAGAACAATGTTCTTTGCAGACTATGAATATCTTAATTACTTATAGTTACTTTAATATAATAATTATACATTTTTCATTTTAATTTTACAAAATTAGATAACAGCATATTTTTAAAGTCAGATTTTGATGAATTAAATTCTACGATTTGCTTTGAATTTAACATATTATAATCTTTAAAAGTTCTAATCAGGGGACTATTTAAAATATAATTGAAACGATGCAAACCTTCATAAAATAAGTCATTATGACGTAGTGATCTACGAGGTACAATGAAAGGAATCTTTTCCAAAAGACCCGAGCAATCAATATTGCCATTAACTAAATCAAACACAAATAACATTGACTGCATTTTACGTCGCATCTCTAACGTTTCCATTCCTAAATGCATACAACGAAGGAAGCGGATCAACATAATTCAAATGTGGCAGTGCGAATTTAATAAATCTTCTCTGTATCCTCTCAATACGAGAAATATGCACGTCAGAATGGGGGCTCCAAATTATTGCACCATATTCCAATTTGGATCTAACATATGAGGTATATAAAAATTTAAAAGTATATGGATCAGAAAAATCATTACAACTTCTCCTAATAAATGCAAGAGTAGCATAAGCTTTAGCATATTTAACCACAAAGTACTTCTCGCAGGCCTTAGGCTAATGAAGAAGGAATTTTTCACATAATATTCGTATGTAGGAGGTGAAAATACTTTAAAAATTTTTAGATACCCCCTCTAAAAAATGTCGATATTTGTTGATGTGTGTAATTTTTTTGACGCTCCATTGGATGTTTATTTTTTGTCGATATTTTCTATTTTATGTATATTTTTTGTATATTTTTAAATATAGATTTTATTTTATTTTTCTTAATTTAATTTAATTTAATTTTTTTTTTTATTTTGTTTAAAATTTAAAAAAAATTGTGAGGTGCAATACTTTAAAAAGATTTAGAGGGAGTATGTGAAAAAATGTCGATATTTATTGATGGGTGTAATTTTTTTGAGTATCCATTGGATGTTTATTTTTTATCGAAGTTTTCTATATTATGTTTATTTTTAAATTTAGATTTTATTTTATTTTTCTTAATTTAATTTAAAGTTTTTTTATTTTGTTTAAAACTTAAAAAAAATTTTGATTGTTTTAAAATTAATGAAGGGCCGCACGAAATTGATTGAGGGGCCGAATTTGCCCATGTATGGCATAGAACTTAAATTGATTTACATAGGTTGATTGTTTTATTACAAAATAATTGATTATATAAATAAAAGGAATGAATAATTTTTAAAAAATAATACAATAATAAAAAAATAATAAAAAACCCAAAAAATAAAAATAAAACGAAAATTTGTTTTTATTTTTAAACCTATGACCTCAAGCCGAATATAGAAAAACCCCATTACACAATAACAAATAATAGCAAAAATTAAACAAAAGGAATTAAATAAAAAAAATAGAGAATATTTGTCATTTTCAATTAACTAAAAGTTAACTTAAATATAACTAACCCCCATTAACAATAAACAAATTAACCTAAAGTTTGAACCAACCTAAAAATTAAATAAAAGAAAAATGTCAAATTCCATACAAATTAGATTTTTTTTAACTTGCAGTTTGTTGGTTATTTGTTTATTGTTAATGGGGGTTAAAAGTTAATTTAAATCCAAAAATTCTGTAAATTTAACAGTTTTATTTTTGCTTGTCTTATTTTACTAGTATTTAGCAAAAAAAATCCTGCTATTTAATAGTTTTTTCTGCAACATCATTTTTAACTGCTTTTTCTGCTAATTTTACAGATTTATTTCTTTGAGTGTATGTTTTAGCGGCACAGTCTTACGTTTAAAGGGTGAAAAGTGGAATGAAGACTTGTTTTCATAGAAATATGGGATATTTCCATTTTTCTATGAAAACAAGTATGAAATTCACGAAATTGAAATTTATTTGAACACAGCCCAATAAGCAATCAAAAACTGAAAATTCAAGTGTTTTACTTCTTACTGGAATTTCACTTTATTTATAGCCCAATTTTACAGTAAAATTCAAGTTCATACAAAAAAAATGTTTCAAGGTATTTTATTTGAGAATATTGCCAGAACACATTGTCATAAATAAAAAAATGTAAAAAAATATTTGTTATTAAAACTGTCTAAAATCGTGGGTATATAAAAATAACCGCGCAATAGCTGTCAGCCTCACATTTCTTCAAACATTGGATTATTCTAAAAAGTAAGTAACATGTCAAAAAAAAAGCTAAATAAATGCACACAAAATTGTTGCATTGGTATAAAATCTAATGAAATCTTTAATTTATCAAATTCCTTTGTTTATCCAATTTAATCTAGCTTCCTAAATAAAAAATCGAGCGCTGAGTTCAATACGGGTAATTGAATGTTAGAGCACTGCTTGAATGAAAAAAATACAATATACTACGTGTAAGTGGATAGATGGATGGAGCGAAATTTCGGATAAAATGTGAACGCACTTTTTGTATTTGATTTTACCATTAACACTTTTTGACGACGCATCTGATTAAATGTAAGCTTTTGATTATAATTTTATTATAGTTTTATTTTCATCAGTTTTAATATTTCATTTTAGTTTAGTGGCTTATCTTCAAAAATTAACTAAAAGTGCTGACGCAGAATTTGAGAAATCTTGTATAACAAATTTACAGCGATCCAAAAATCTTTATGGAAACACAGTTCAAAATAAAAATGAAACCAAGTTAAATAGCTGAACAATAATATCCTGATTTGTCACAGTGGAATTATCTGTTTTTATGAAATTTTTTAGCATTTATTTATTTGAATAAATTAAAGAAAAATTAAAAATTATTATTACCATTTCTTAATGCCTTAAATTTAGCGATTTTTAAAGGCTTGATTTGAGTTTGAAATTAGTGCTTGAAAACAAGCCGTTTAACAGCGTGTTTGAACTTGAATTGAACTGTGATTCAAGGCTTGAATTAAAGTAGATATGCGCTGTTATGTTCGAATTGAATTCAAGTATCCATTTTGCTGGAATATGCTATTGAATTACAGTGTAATTAAAGTTCAAATCAAGGCTTGAAACTTGAAAACATGACTGGAATTACACTTGATTTCAACTTGAATTCCAGCGAAATTGCTTATTGGGAGTTTAAATGTAATCGAGAAAATACAAATTTTTATATCCATATTGTCAATGTCATAGACCCATTGTTGCCACTTATTTGAAATGTTGGTAAAAAAGCTCTATAAGAAAAGCCATCCTAAGGCCTAACGACAACGAATATCGAAAAAAGCTCCTACATCATCTTGATTAAATTAAATAGGCATTATTATATATAAATTTGAACTAAAACCAACAACAATTTACAATGCAAATGCGCTATTCGAAAAAAAAAACAATTAAATAACAAAAAAAATTGGCCGTGTTTGGACATGTTTTGTATAACAGTTTTATTTATATTATTACAGTTTTATTATTTATTGTATTGTAATATAACTAGCCTATATGTCCAATATAATCAATCATATTACATGTACTATTAATACTATGAGAATAAAGTACTTAAGGGCGAGTAACTTATTTCCAACATAACTAAGGTTAAACGTTAACCACAGATATTTCCATATAAATTTGACAAGCATAACTATGGTTAAGCACAAAACTCAGTTTATTCTGAGATAAGTTAACAGGCCTAAGTCTAATAAAAATCCTCTACCCTATTTGTTTATTTTTCTTTGAAATTGTAGGAAACAAACAGGGTTGGCAACCGTTTCATAAAGTTAGTGATAAGTGATAACGTTATTTCAAGAGTATTTCGTTAGGTAATTTTAAGGTTATCGGTATTTTAAGTCATATCGTTAAGTTATTTTAGGGTTAACGGTATATTAAGTTATTTCGTTAGGGTATTTTAAGGTTAACGGTATTTTAGAAAATTTCGTTAGGGTATTTAAAAGTTATCGGTATTTTACGTTATTTCGTAGTATATTTTAAAGATATCAGATTATTATTTTTACCCTTATTAACAAGTTATTATATATAACAATATCAGTAATATATTATTTTAAAGCCTCCAAATGAGTAGTGATATATCACTATATCGGTAACTCATTATTTCATACCTCCCACATAAGTATTGATGTGTCCCAATATTAGTAACGTATTACTTTAGGTTTCTAATTAAAACCATTGTAAAGGGGTACCCATTGCCAGGGAATGCGTGAAAAAGGTCTAACCTATTACCAAGGTTTTGCTGGGTGGTTTTGTCCGTTCCCGGTATTATGAGCATTTTTACCATTTTTTCAGATAATTATTTGTTTACTCTCATTTTATGTTTTTAGAGAAAAAAAAACCTAACGTAATTCTATTTCGTTAAGTTATTTTAGGGTTAACGGTATTTTAAGTTATATCGTTAGGCTACTTTAAGGTTATCGATATTTTAATTTATTTCGTTAGTGGTATTTTAGGGTTAAAAATAGTTCGTTGAAAGGGTTTTGAATTGTTAACGGTATTTTACGGTTAGTGTTTGCCAACCATGGAAGCAAATTAAAAAAAAACAAAAAAATGAATGAGTCATTTCCAATTTGTATTTCAGAAGTTATCATTTGTATTTGAGATTTATCAATTGTATTTCAGAAATTATCAATTGATTTTCAGTTTTATCAATTAAATTTCAGAAATTATCAATTGTTATTCAGATTTATCAATTGTATTTCAGAAGTTACCAATTAACTTTCAGTTTTATCAATTGTATTTCAGAAATTATCAATTGAATTTCAGTTTTATCAATTGTATTTCAGAAATTATCAATTGTATTTCAGAAATTATCAATTGTATTTCAGAAATAATCAAATGTATTTCAGAATTTATTGATTGTATTTAATAGTTAATTTCTGAAATACAATTGTTAGTTAGTGAAATACAATTGTTAGTTTCTGAAATACAATAAATAATTTCTGAAATACAATTGATAAAACTGAAATTCAATTGATAATTTCTGAAATACAATTGATAAATCTGAAAAACAATTGATAAGTTCTGAAATACAATTGATAAAACTGAAATTCAATTGATTATTTCTGAAATACAATTGATAATTCTAAAATACAATTGATAACTTTTGAAATAAAATGATAATTTTGGAAATACATTTGGAAATGGTGTAGAGCACATTTTGCTCAATCTGCTATAGTTTGCAAAATAAATGGCTTAAGATTTAAAAATAAACATTTTTAAAAACATTGGTGAATTAGGGGGTTATTTTGTAATACGCAACGCCTTGCGTTGCTTTGTTTTGCATACAAATTGTTTTTGTAACAATAACAATTTACACACAAATCAACGCAACGCAAGGCGTTGCGTTTTACAAAATAACCCACTAAATTTTAAATATGACTGAAACCCGTTGTTTTAAAATATTGGTGATTCCAAATGAAACTCCTGTTGTTTTATCTGCTATAGTTTATGAAATAAAAGGCTTACGTTATGAAAAACTATCCTAACCTATTTTTAGTTTACAATCATAAAATTTGGGAAATTTCTTTCGCAGACTAATGTCTTACCACATAGTAATTGATTTTCTCCAAAGTAATTAAAAATTGATCCGAGAACTAACAAAATATTTACCCTTTTTGACCAATGACTTTAAAAAGTGGTCTATATTCTCAACAGTAAAAAAAAAGGTAGCTCACAATCCCAATATATTAATGGAAAAGTATAACGGATGCAAATGGTTTTTACTCGTTGCAATTCTTTTCAAATATAAACGTCACCTAATGGGCCAATGCCCTCACAAGTCTTTCCTATGTCGACCCATAATTAACTGCACTTACCTTCCTTTTAGCCCCCTTTTTGTAAACTTAAAAGCAAGTTTGTTCCTTTTGTCTTTTACCGGAAAACAATATTTTTAACGTTTTTATAAAGGTCTTTGTCGTGGCCTTTATTTAGTTAACAGATTATTCACTGACTGATACACAAAATTAATTATTTTCGGCTTTAATTTTAAATAAATCTTGTCTTTTAAATTTTACACAGTTGTACCGTAAAAAACGCGCACAATGGAGTTGTAGAGCTGTAAAAGTATTGAGTATTAGGGTACTGTTTACTCATTAAATACTGGCTATTCGAGTACTCAGAACCAAAAAATAACTATTCAATACTTTCCCCGTTTCCACATGCAAGTAAATTGATGCAAGTGGAAAATACGTATTATTATCCCCTGTTTCCACATGTAACTGCAAGTTCGAAAAACTCAATACACTCACACTTTTTCACTAATACTATCAGACATATACGACTTGCGGCTCAACTTCCAAGTAAATTTTGAAGACACTGGATTTTTCACACTTGCGGCAAATGAAATGACAGAATAAAGAAAACAGTGTTGCCTAGTAATGTTTTCTATCAATTTACTAATATTTTAAATTACCATTAAGAAATAAACACAAAATCAGTTGCATTACAACTCTTACTTTACCAAATACTAGTAAATTAATAGAAAACATTACTAGGCAACACTGTTTTCTTTATTCTGGCATTTCACTTGCCGCAAGTGTCAAAAATTCAATGTCTTCAAAATTTACTTGCAAGTTGAGCCGCAAGTCGCATAAGTGTAATTGTGTTAGTGAAAAAGTGTGAGTGTATTGAGTTATTCGAACTTGAACTCGCATGTGGAAACGGAGGGTTACAGAGCAGAGTTTTGAATCATTGGGTGCGTTCGGCAGATACAATTTGACAGTACAGTTCTGAAACAGTTGTGCAACTATCTGCTGAACGACCTGATCACTAACCGTTCAGTCCGAGCGCTCAGGTAGCGCTGTCATATTTTGGTAGCGTAAAAAATGTTTGCTACTTTTGATCAAATAGTGATACATTTGTTGTTTTTAAAAACTTTTTGTTTTGTATGATTGACAAATAAAAACATACAAATATAATTCAAAAACAAAAAATTTAAAAAATCAAAGGAAAATATAGAAAAAATGTATTTAAAAACAAAACAAAGAAAACATCGTTCAGCAAAGTAAGTAATCACAAAGCGCTACAAGTCACCGGTATCAGTTTAAGGTTTCTCTGCCGAATGCTACCATTAATTGTTTTTTTCTTTTTATCGAATCCCCCTAAAATCCTACACACAGATAAAACAGGGGAAATATTACCTATGAGCTATGTAATTATACAACTACATAATTTTCAAGTTAGTTTTACAAAGTTTTAGTAAAATATGCACATTTTTTTGTAAAATATATAAAATCCTTGCAATATAATATAGAGATGCAATATCGATAATTTTGTAAACAAACTGTAGATGTCGCTAGCATGTGGGGAATTTTTTTCAAAGGAGGATTTTTTTTGGGATATTTTCTCAAGGGAGGATTTTTTTATGTCAAATGAGGTTTTACAGAGTTGTTAGGTAAGGGGATTTGGGCCCAAGTTAGGGATTTCGACTTTGTTTTGGGGACAGATTAAAAAATTTGTAAATTTTAAAAGATTTAGTTTTAGGCCCAAAATAAGAAGAATTTTGGTATAAATTATATGCGTATTATTTCAAATTAAAGTCGATGAAATTAGGTCTGTTGAAGAATTTAAAAATTTCTACAAAATATTTGAATTATGGAGGAAATGTTCTCCAAATATTTATAGATCTTGAAATAACGAAAAGCAACCACGCTCAATAATTAATCAAAAAATTTTCTATTTTCCAAATACTGAAATTGTTACATGCAAAGGATTTAGAAAAAACAAATTTTGTGTAGGCTCAAAAAGTACCAGGGGTTTTCATATAACCTCTTATGTACCTTCTGAATCGTGTAAACTCGACTTATGCAAAGTTAATGTTCAAAAGAATTTACGAGCACTAGAACTTACACCTTACTAGATTTACAAATTTTAGAAAAGAAGACTTCACCATAATGTGACTTTTTACCATCGTATGAAAATTGTGTAGAAGTTTTCTATCGAAAATTTATTATACGACTTTTATTTTGAAACGGTGACATTTCAGCTTAATTGTGCTTTGTGTTTCGTATAATAAAATTTTTTTAGTTTCACAATTTTAACAAAGATTTGAGGCCTTTTAAGTTCAAGTGAAAACGTAAATATTTCTTCGTAAATTATTCAATTTTATTTAATTTGCTCACTAATTTCCTAATAATTTTCTGAACTTAAGAGCGATGCTAACTTAGCTCCTTTTTTTTGAGTTTTTGTTTAAATTAAAATGAATTGGGTATAACATTGGGGATTTAAACATTTAAAATGGGTATAAGCTAAAAGTTTTTGTGCAACACTGCTCCCCAAATAAAATGAAACAGTATTGCCAGAAAAACAAAACAGCAGTCAGCGCCATCTGTTGCATTAAAAACCGGTGTTGCCATTCATCAGGACCATGGGAGACCCCTGACTTGTTTAGCGGAAAATATCCGAAAAAATACATATATTTTGCTAGAAAATTGTAAAACTTACTTCGAACTTATGTAGTTGTATGGTACATAGCACTTAGATAAAGTTCCCCCTGATTTTTTCAGCGTGTAGTCAGTTTTTATGTTAAATCAAATCAAGTAAATTTATAGAATTGAATGCATACAAATGCAATAATGATTCAAAATTGAATTAAATTAACTGTTTTCTTAAAAAAAATCGGGCCAATATTACCTAAGTGCTATGTAATTATACAACTACATAAGTTCAATAAGGTGTGAAGCATTGTGCAACCATCCCAAGAAACATTTTAACGGACTCTCCGGCACGTACGGAATCATGAATCCGGCTGTTACGGCACGTTAATGGTCCGTTTGTACGTATCCGCAAAAGCTTGTACATATACGGAACATTAACGGACCGTGTAAACGGATTTTCGAACACAATACGTTTTAACTCCGTTTTGTTGTATCTGTTTCCGTACTGTAAATACGGACTTCAGCTGTGTTAGTTTTTTTTCAAATAAAAGTTCTTAAGTTTGTTTAAAAAGAGAAAAAGAACAAAGAAAAAATTTGTAAAACAAAAAAAGTAAAAGGAACTGATTAAAAAAACGGAAGAATATGTAGACATTTTTGAAAAATTTAAAGGAAAAAAGAAAAATTATAAAAATTGTGAAATATTAATATGGAATATGCAATGGAACTGTCCGGTATTACAAATACCAGCGAAAACTCTTTATCTAACAGTGGTGGTGGTAGCAGTATTGCGACTATGGAACCAAGTACTTTAATACGAAGCAGCTACAACGGAGAATCATATCAATAGTGCGTTTTTTTCCTGTCATCCAAGTAGCATGATACAGGATCTCGTCTAAATCAGAAAGCCTCACTCAAGTCACATACATTAGAAGGTAAGATTTATGAAATTTAATACGTGTTTTAAAGATGGCTTGTGTAAGCGAATGCAACTGAGAAATAAATATTTACTGCACGTTTAGTTGTTTTGACAGCAAAGTGTGGGAGTTTGCATCGTGTTCAAAATACCATCGTGAATACATAATAATTTAAACATTAACTAATTTATTGTTTCTTTTACATCTAGACATTGAATTTTATTATAGGCCACTATTGATGCACTGGAGAGGCGCAAACTGTACCAGATGTAAATATAATATAAATTTAAAAAAATCAGTGTCAATATTAATAAACTTATAAAAAAAACAAAAGCTTCTACTTAAAAATAATTAATAAAAATTAGATGAATTTAGGTAGACATACAAGTCCGTTTTTGTTCAAAAAAGACGGTACGAACCGGAAACGGCATTCTAAAAATGGAGTCACTCCGTTTTTTAGATGACATAACGGTCCGTATATGGTCCGTCATTACCGGACTTTCAACGGACTTGTCAGTTTTTTACACGACATAACGGTCCGGTATTGTCGGACTTTCAACGGACTTGTCAGTTTTTTACACGACATAACGGTCCGTAAACGGTCCGTCATTGACGGACTTTCAACGGATTCGAATCAGTTTCGATGTTCCTTATGTTCCGTTTTCTGGTCCGTATACGGATCCAGAAAATGGTACGTAAACGGAGTTGGTTTCCGTTTATGATGGACCTTATGGGTTTACCTTATAAAATTCTTGTATATTTGTAAACACCATCAAATGCAATCATATGAAAACAGCTGTTACCTTAATTCTCATAATTTTATGAAACTTTTCAAAAGCAATGTGACTGTCAAAATTTAAATCGGATTTTCTGTACGTATCATACACAATATGTGTTTACACTATATTATTTAGGCTATCTGACTAATTTTTTTGACAGATTCTATGACTTATGGTGTAATGTAAACCGCGCTCATATGGATCATAGTTTTGAAAAAGTATTGAGTTTTTTTGTGCTAAATTTTTTCAAAGATTTATGGAGCAAATACTTATTGTTGTCAGAAAAGCATTACATATTGCAATTTTATTACAACTGATAATCCACTGTTAATTACAATCAAACAAAATTCTAAATTATACTCTTTCAAAACTTTTGTGAAAATGGGTTTATTTAATTGTGAAATAAAACTATAACACTTTTTCCTATACATATTTGATTCCCTCCTGCAAAACCTAGACTTAGAACATTATCAGAGATCTCCGTTAAGGTAAATCTACACGAGACAGAAAACTGCTAGAGATAAAGCAAAAACACTTCTAATTAGTTCTATTGTGAATGATTTAAGCTATTTATCAACAATTAATTTTATCAACAATTAATTTGTTTCTACAAATAATGAATAATTAAACTTTTCCCCGTTCTTGTTTACTAAAATGTATGTTGTTGTTTGTTTGCTAAATTAAAATGAAATCTAAAAGTGACATTTGATGGCAATCATCATTGCAAGAGCAGCTTGCACGTCAGCGGTAACATGATAATGCAATAAAATTTAAAATAAGTGTCTTCACTTGAGATTAAATAATTTTGAAAATAGCTTGCTATCATTTTATTACATGTCAAGACACTAAGGGGAATTCAATCAAAAGAGAATTAATTATTTAAAGCTCTGAGTACCGATTCCGAATGGTTTGTGAAGCTGTGAAAAATATTTTCCCCTCATTTAAAAGTAATGATAACAAATAACAGTTTTTATCCCTCCACTGCTTGAAAACTATTCAGAATCGGTAATCTGAATGGTTTGTATTCGGTGAAGTGATAAAACTGTCATTTGTTATCACTATTTATAAATGAATGAAAAATATTTGTCACAGCTTCACAAAAAATTCAGATTCGGTACTGTTCTCTGTTTTCGAATTAACCCCAAACTAGAGATGAGCGATCCGGTGATTTTTGAATAACGCTGCTACCAGTGATCGTGATTTTCTAATCACCGTTCCTTTAAACAGTGACCGTGATCACGGGTTTGTAATAGAGATGGGCGATCTGGCGCTTTTTCAGTAACATTGTTCTCAGTGAATGATATTTGCAAATCGTTGTTCTTTTGAACTGTGATCGTGATCACGTTTTTTCTATGGAAAAGACTACGATTTTCTGATAAATAAACGAAATAATATTTATGGCGAGTTTTTAAGATGTCAGTTAAACTTGGTTTAGTTAAACCGAAAACGAATTTTGTCAGCCATTTCAAAGTTTATTAACAAAAATTTGCCGTAAAATCTTTTTCTCGAGTATAATTTATTTCTTTATTGAAATAAAATAAAATAAACCACATTTTAAACGCAGTATTCCAGTTACAAACTGCGTTAAACTAAGTTTAAAGATAATCCACTTCCTAAAAACTGGGCCTTAAAAGAAGAATAGTTGCGACCGGTAACAAAGACATGATAGAAGGAGACATTTTATTCAGAAGAGTGTGAAAGCAAGTCATTGTTATTTTTAAAAACAACATGTATTACTGTGCATGATAAAGTTTGCAAGAATAGTACAAAAATATTAAAAGAACGACATTCCGAGTAACTGCGACTTGAAATATTTGATCACTGCCGTTACGAGTGATTTATCAATAACTGTGATTAAATCACCGGTATGAAAATATCGCTCATCTCTACTGTGCACAATGAAGTTTGCAAGAAAGAACAGTACAAAAATATTAAAAGAACCACATTTCGAGTAACTGCGACTTGAAATATTTGATCACTGCCGTTACCAGTGATTTATCAATAACTGTGATTAAATCACCGGTATGAAAATATCGCTCATCTCTACCCCAAACCACATAGTGAAAGTGCCATTGGACAGTGGCAGCGCTCTCAAACTTTGTTCTTCAATTTCGCGGAAACGATTTAATATTTAAAAAAAAAATTCTTATTGCGTTTTGTTCAAAAACAGCTCTTGTTTATTTAGCAACTTTTCTTATTTCCCGGCAGTGACAACAAAATTATTTTCGTTGTTGTTGCTTTATGTGCTATTTTCATATTTCTTTGCACATTTCATTGCATTTGTGGACACTAGGTCAAGTATTGAAAAAATTTTTTGGTATTGAGTACTCGAATAACCAAATGTTAGTGAGTAATCAGTAACTTAATACTCAGTGCTTTTACAGCTCTACAACTATATTGTGCGCGTTTTCTATATATAACTGTATTTAAAAAAAATCTAGCTTTATTTAAAATTAAAACGGAAAATAATTAATTTTGGGCATCAATAAATGAATATACCGTTAACTAAAGGCCAGGGCAAGGATCTTTCATAAATCATTCAAAAAAATATTTTCCGGCAAGACTTCAAACAACGTCATACATAAGAAAAATCCTGTTTTCAGGAAACAACGTTTGTTTTCCAATAGGAAGGTAAGTGCAGTATAGTTAGCGTAGTTAATTATGGGTCAACATATAAAATACTTGTGGAGAGGGCGTTAGATATTTATAATAATTTCTACGAGTAGAAACCATTTGCATCCGCTTTACTTTCCCATTGGTTGGTGAGTAACTTTTATATAAGATTACAACATTCTAATCCCAGAGAAGCCCAGATGGATAATCAAAATGTTATTTAAACAAAATTTTAATTTTTTTAAATTTTTTCCTAATAATGCAATAAGAAAATTAATTTTCAACTTTAACCCTTTGACAACCAAACTTGAACAAACTTCTTGAACACATGGAGTTAGTTAAAAAATTAGTCAAAAATGATGCTGCGGAAAAACTGTTAAATAAGCCGATTTTTTTTGCTAAATACAAAATAATTTTAGTTATATTTAAGTTAACTTTTAGTTAATTGAAAATGACAAATTGTACTGTAAAACCTGCAGAAAATCTGCTAAATATTAGTAGACTAAAAATAACAAAAACAAACTGTTATATCTACCAAATTTTTTTAAAGCTAAATTTAGTTGAATGCAAATAGCTGTCTATCCTGTTGACTTAACAGAAATATTTGCTAAAAAAAATTGTAAACTGTTGTTTTCAAAAGAATGTATTTTTATTTGCAATAAAAAAAAATCGAAAATTTAAAAATGTTCTCTTGATTTTTTATGCCATAAATTATTTAATAAAATTTTTAACTGATCTTAGCAGGTTAATTTGTTATTTCCCTATAAACAATTTCACTGGAATTCAAGTTGAAATCAAGTTCAATTCCAGCCCTGTTTTCCAGTTTCAAGGCTTTAATACAACATTTATTACATTTTATTTCAATAGCATACTCCAGCAAAACGGCAACAAAAATTAAAGTTTGAAATATTTTTGTTAAATATACAAATGCTAGAATTTGAATTATACTTTACTTCAATCAAAATTTAAAGCACTCGAATTTTTAAGACCTATGTGCTTATTGGGTTTCTATTAATAAAAATTTAACTCAAATATAACTAAAATTCTGTATATTTAACTTGTTAAAACTGCAGTTTTATTTATGTTGTTTCTATCTTACTAATATATAGCAATAATAATTTAGCAGCTTTTTCTGCATCATCATTTTTATATAATTTTTAGTAGTTTTAACTAAATTTTTTGGACTTTTTTCTATTATTGTAAAAACACAAAAATTTTGATTTTCGATTTCGAGCTGATCTTGTAATGCTCTGAGACTATCAAGCTAAAAGTTATAGATATACCTACAAAGCTATATCTCTCTAGTTTCGAACACTATAGTTTAGTTAAAATCGTCTTACAAGATTTCCTAGAATAACAAAAAGAAAATATGTAACATATATCAACCATTGGTCGACAAAGGGCTAAAGCCTATTCAAAAGGCAACATCTCTGGCAAAAAATATTGTTTTATCCGCTCAAAAACTACTAAATTAAAAAATAAAAAATTGTGACTATGTCCGTAAACTGTAGTTGTTCCAAATACTTTTTCTTGACTAATTTTAAGATAAATTTCTAAGAAAGTTTAGTAAAGCCATACTCAGTATTTACTAAAACTTAATTTATAAAGTGAAAAACACACACACGGGAGGTTTTTTTAAACAAGTAAAATTCAAACTCCATAAACAGTAAATTATTATTCCAACCTTTATTTAATAATTAAGGTACGGACGATTTTATTTATACATTTTCAAATTTTTTTTATTTTGTTATTAAGTATTTTTAATATTGGAATGAAAATCTGAAATAATTATCACTGTTAACTGCTAAGAATAATTATATTTAAAATAAGTGTCTTCACTTGAGATTAAATAATTTTGAAAATAGCTAGCTATCATTTTATTACATGTCAAGACACTAAGGGGAATTCAATCAAAAGAGAATTAATTATTTAAAGCTCTGAGTACCGATTCCGAATGGTTTGTGAAGCTGTGAAAAATATTTTCCCCTCATTTAAAAGTAATGATAACAAATAACAGTTTTTATCCCTCCACTGCTTGAAAACTATTCAGAATCGGTAATCTGAATGGTTTGTATTCGGTGAAGTGATAAAACTGTCATTTGTTATCACTATTTATAAATGAATGAAAAATATTTGTCACAGCTTCACAAAAAATTCAGATTCGGTACTGTTCTCTGTTTTCGAATTAACCCCAAACTAGAGATGAGCGATCCGGTGATTTTTGAATAACGCTGCTACCAGTGATCGTGATTTTCTAATCACCGTTCCTTTAAACAGTGACCGTGATCACGGGTTTGTAATAGAGATGGGCGATCTGGCGCTTTTTCAGTAACATTGTTCTCAGTGAATGATATTTGCAAATCGTTGTTCTTTTGAACTGTGATCGTGATCACGTTTTTTCTATGGAAAAGACTACGATTTTCTGATAAATAAACGAAATAATATTTATGGCGAGTTTTTAAGATGTCAGTTAAACTTGGTTTAGTTAAACCGAAAACGAATTTTGTCAGCCATTTCAAAGTTTATTAACAAAAATTTGCCGTAAAATCTTTTTCTCGAGTATAATTTATTTCTTTATTGAAATAAAATAAACCACATTTTAAACGCAGTATTCCAGTTACAAACTGCGTTAAACTAAGTTTAAAGATAATCCACTTCCTAAAAACTGGGCCTTAAAAGAAGAATAGTTGCGACCGGTAACAAAGACATGATAGAAGGAGACATTTTATTCAGAAGAGTGTGAAAGCAAGTCATTGTTATTTTTAAAAACAACATGTATTACTGTGCATAATAAAGTTTGCAAGAATAGTACAAAAATATTAAAAGAACGACATTCCGAGTAACTGCGACTTGAAATATTTGATCACTGCCGTTACGAGTGATTTATCAATAACTGTGATTAAATCACCGGTATGAAAATATCGCTCATCTCTACTGTGCACAATGAAGTTTGCAAGAAAGAACAGTACAAAAATATTAAAAGAACCACATTTCGAGTAACTGCGACTTGAAATATTTGATCACTGCCGTTACCAGTGATTTATCAATAACTGTGATTAAATCACCGGTATGAAAATATCGCTCATCTCTACCCCAAACCACATAGTGAAAGTGCCATTGGACAGTGGCAGCGCTCTCAAACTTTGTTCTTCAATTTCGCGGAAACGATTTAATATTTAAAAAAAAAATTCTTATTGCGTTTTGTTCAAAAACAGCTCTTGTTTATTTAGCAACTTTTCTTATTTCCCGGCAGTGACAACAAAATTATTTTCGTTGTTGTTGCTTTATGTGCTATTTTCATATTTCTTTGCACATTTCATTGCATTTGTGGACACTAGGTCAAGTATTGAAAAAATTTTTTGGTATTGAGTACTCGAATAACCAAATGTTAGTGAGTAATCAGTACCTTAATACTCAGTGCTTTTACAGCTCTACAACTATATTGTGCGCGTTTTCTATATATAACTGTATTTAAAAAAAATCTAGCTTTATTTAAAATTAAAACGGAAAATAATTAATTTTGGGCATCAATAAATGAATATACCGTTAACTAAAGGCCAGGGCAAGGATCTTTCATAAATCATTCAAAAAAATATTTTCCGGCAAGACTTCAAACAACGTCATACATAAGAAAAATCCTGTTTTCAGGAAACAACGTTTGTTTTCCAATAGGAAGGTAAGTGCAGTATAGTTAGCGTAGTTAATTATGGGCCAACATATAAAATACTTGTGGAGAGGGCGTTAGATATTTATAATAATTTCTACGAGTAGAAACCATTTGCATCCGCTTTACTTTCCCATTGGTTGGTGAGTAACTTTTATATAAGATTACAACATTCTAATCCCAGAGAAGCCCAGATGGATAATCAAAATGTTATTTAAACAAAATTTTAATTTTTTTAAATTTTTTCCTAATAATGCAATAAGAAAATTAATTTTCAACTTTAACCCTTTGACAACCAAACTTGAACAAACTTCTTGAACACATGGACTTAGTTAAAAAATTAGTCAAAAATGATGCTGCGGAAAAACTGTTAAATAAGCCGATTTTTTTTTGCTAAATACAAAATAATTTTAGTTATATTTAAGTTAACTTTTAGTTAATTGAAAATGACAAATTGTACTGTAAAACCTGCAGAAAATCTGCTAAATATTAGTAGACTAAAAATAACAAAAACAAACTGTTATATCTACCAAATTTTTTTAAAGCTAAATTTAGTTGAATGCAAATAGCTGTCTATCCTGTTGACTTAACAGAAATATTTGCTAAAAAAAATTGTAAACTGTTGTTTTCAAAAGAATGTATTTTTATTTGCAATAAAAAAAAATCGAAAATTTAAAAATGTTCTCTTGATTTTTTATGCCATAAATTATTTAATAAAATTTTTAACTGATCTTAGCAGGTTAATTTGTTATTTCCCTATAAACAATTTCACTGGAATTCAAGTTGAAATCAAGTTCAATTCCAGCCCTGTTTTCCAGTTTCAAGGCTTTAATACAACATTTATTACATTTTATTTCAATAGCATACTCCAGCAAAACGGCAACAAAAATTAAAGTTTGAAATATTTTTGTTAAATATACAAATGCTAGAATTTGAATTATACTTTACTTCAATCAAAATTTAAAGCACTCGAATTTTTAAGACCTATGTGCTTATTGGGTTTCTATTAATAAAAATTTAACTCAAATATAACTAAAATTCTGTATATTTAACTTGTTAAAACTGCAGTTTTATTTATGTTGTTTCTATCTTACTAATATATAGCAATAATAATTTAGCAGCTTTTTCTGCATCATCATTTTTATATAATTTTTAGTAGTTTTAACTAAATTTTTTGGACTTTTTTCTATTATTGTAAAAACACAAAAATTTTGATTTTCGATTTCGAGCTGATCTTGTAATGCTCTGAGACTATCAAGCTAAAAGTTATAGATATACCTACAAAGCTATATCTCTCTAGTTTCGAACACTATAGTTTAGTTAAAATCGTCTTACAAGATTTCCTAGAATAACAAAAAGAAAATATGTAACATATATCAACCATTGGTCGACAAAGGGCTAAAGCCTATTCAAAAGGCAACATCTCTGGCAAAAAATATTGTTTTATCCGCTCAAAAACTACTAAATTAAAAAATAAAAAATTGTGACTATGTCCGTAAACTGTAGTTGTTCCAAATACTTTTTCTTGACTAATTTTAAGATAAATTTCTAAGAAAGTTTAGTAAAGCCATACTCAGTATTTACTAAAACTTAATTTATAAAGTGAAAAACACACACACGGGAGGTTTTTTTAAACAAGTAAAATTCAAACTCCATAAACAGTAAATTATTATTCCAACCTTTATTTAATAATTAAGGTACGGACGATTTTATTTATACATTTTCAAATTTTTTTTATTTTGTTATTAAGTATTTTTAATATTGGAATGAAAATCTGAAATAATTATCACTGTTAACTGCTAAGAATAATTATATTTAATATATTTTAACCACAGTTATATTTATATTAAAAATAAAAGAAACACTTGTTATTGAAATATAAATATTATTTTTTCTATTGTTTTATAATTAATAGTAACCATTTTACTTTTAAAATGTGTTTAATTTTAATTATGTATATTGAATTATTTCATATGAAACACAAAAATAAAAGAAAGCTTAATTTTTAACTACCCTTTGAAAGGATAAAAAATAACTCCCTATTTCTAATATAACTGTTCTACAATACTCCCAATTACGTAACTTTTAGGCACGGAAAAACCGTACTACTCTAACAATATATTGACGACATATAGGACATTCACTTAAAACTTTACCACAATTGGTGCAGGTGGCCATATGGCCACATTCCAATATCACACATTCTATAGGAGCATCCATACATATTTTACATAACTCATCTGTGGGTAATTTTTCGACAGCTAAAATAATATAGAAAAATAATTATTTTTATGTATAGAAAATTTTTTCTATAAAAATGTTTTACACTTTACCTGGTGTTGATTTAAGATTTTTCCACAATCTTTCAACGCGATCTAAAAGTTCTTGTTTCTCACAACAACCTTTATAATCGACTCTATGCAACATTAAGATCTCTTTGAGTTGCTTAACAGTTAAACATTCCAATTGTTTGCTAAAATTATAAATTTTTTTCAGTTTTACAAAAGTTTATTTTATATATAAAAATAATGAAATATTTCTACAAAAACTAAGCAAAATATAGTAGTATATATTCCCACACAAAATTTGATATTTTACATGAAGTCAATTTTGAATGTCTATGACTATAAAACTATATATATAATTATAAAAATAACATTTCAAACGCAGTTACTACGTTAAACTAAGTTAAAAAATAATCTGCATACTAGGAACAAAATGACCGTTTCCTATATCCCAAAACAACCCGAAACAGCCCAAATAACAATTCACAGGCAATTTTCAGTACGGAAACGATTTTGCATAATTTTCCACGGTAACGTACGGGAAAAAATTTAAAACAAGGTCACAATTTGGTATGCGACTGATACATTTTAAAAATTGTTTAAAATTATAAAAATATAATAGGAAAAAAGATCAAAACCTAGTGACCTGTTTATTATTTAAGAAAGTAGTCTAAATGAAAATGCAAGTAAAACAAAAGTAAATATCCGTAAATTTGCTTTTGTTTAGACCCATGGTTCCCACCACGTGGAGCTCGCCCTACTGGACCAATTTAATATTTTTGGTGGACAATGGGCAAAATATTCATTCGTTGTTGAAATTATAACGATTTTTTTTTTTAAATAAAAACACAAACTATATTATGCCATGGAGCATCGAGAGGAGTTTTTAGAATTGTAAAATTACGAGACTTATAACTCTTTAACAAAAAAAAAAAAAAAAAAAAAAAAACAATGGCGGGCAGAGGCAGAACAAAATACAAGTATGCCAAGATTTACCATTCCCATCACCTTATTTAGTAAAAACCGTATCAGAGATTTGTTATTAAGAAATGGAAATCATCCGGAAATTGACAAAATTAGTACCTGATCTAAAAGCCCTTTTCAGCTCTCACTAACATGGAAAGTATTTTTAGTTATACACTTTGATATGTTGTAAAAGAAAATCGGGCTACACAGAACTATTATTTATAGAGATAGGAAATCAAAACTTAAACTACTCAACGGTAGGGGCGCTGAAATTTAGTATTACCTGAGCAACTATTTACTTAGTATTAGTTTATTATCAGCTGAGCCTATATTTAAAAACTCAAAAACTGCTCAAAATAAGCAAAATAAATAACGATATTAGGTCCGTTCCTTTACGTTACCGCGGGATCCCAAACTTACCCGAAAAGCGTTCCCGTACTCGAAAATTGGGTAAATGAAAGCATTCAAGAGAGTGCATTTGTGGTTCTCTTTTTACCAAAGTTACCCAAACTTTTTCTTCGGGTAACTTTGGTAAATTGTAAAACTAACAGCTGATGCAATGATAACCAAAACAACAATTGAAAAATTAAAATAAACAAACCAATACGCAAAAGAAATGTGTTATTTATAATAATTAATTGATCAAAATCAATAAGAACTTTTAAATGCAAATAAGAATGTGTGTTTATTAAATATTTCAAACTAAAATATACGCATTTTCACATTTTTCTATGAAATGCATTTTTGGGCTCGAAAAGTGGTTTTGTGCGTTCCTTTACTTTTGGGTAATTTTGTCATTTTGTGAGAGGATTTTTTGCTTACTCTCATTTTACCGAACTTTACCCAAAAAGTAAGGGAACGCACTTATTGTTATAACTTATTTTTTTGGTGATGCCATACCCTGGGGCTACCACAGGAATTTAAATTGTCAAAACGACATTTCATACATAGAAATCATATGCAACTGTGGTATCATTGGAAAGGAATTTTTAGAGGCCATTCATCGCGAATTCTTATACAATATTTAATTCCCTATTTAATTTATGCAGGCACGTAGTTGTATAATTATTTTTTTATATATACGTCCTATTTCGGATTTTAATGAATTTTTCCTGGTCATTTTTTGCTACCTTTTGAAACAACTCAATAATCGTCAGTTACGAGATTTTGACTTATGATTATCGATATACGTACTACTTATGATACAATGGACAAATTTTTCTCTCAGCTCCATGGGTTTGTCTTTTGGTTTATCCAGCCCATCCCCAAAATAATCGCAACTCATAAGAGGAGGGGGGAGATGGAAGTTTATGAAACTTCAAAGTCGTACATGGCACAAAAAGGTTGGGAACCACTGGTTTAGACTATGGATTAACAGTACTGAGTAGTCATTAGAGAGTATTATTATTTGATTTTATTTATTCATAGTCTAGGAATTTTTGGTTACTTTTTGTATGAATTTTTTTCTAGTCGAGGGAACATTTGTTCTTATGTGTAAACCAGAAATTATGTGCGTTCCCGTACGTTACCGCGGGTTCCCGTGGGAACCCAAAACAGCCCAAACAACAACAATTTGCACGCAATTTTGAGTACGGGAACGCCTTTGGGTAAGTTTGGGTAACTGCGGTAAAGTACGGGAACAGACATATTGTTATGCCAAGGTTTATACCGTCTTTGTAATAGCTTAACCAATAGTTAATAATAACTAAGTTTACTTACATTGATTCAATGTCATCTAAATTAATAAAACGAGAATCTTTATCATAAAAAAAACTTGTTGCTGCGGCTCCCAAATGATCGCCATAACTATTAAATAATGTATCAGTTCTAATATTAAAATCTCTTTTATTTTCAATACGTCGCTGCACAACTTCGTCCACCTCCTCATCCTCCTCCTCTTCGTCGAATTCTGTGGTATGTCTGCTAGCACTAGCTGTTGAAATACCTGCCTCAGAATCAGAATATTCAATAGATTTTGTACGTTGTTCTAAATAGGCTAAAAATTCGGATAATTCTTGTTTAATATCTGTTTCAGACATTTGAGAACTCTCTAAATGTTGACGCATCTTTTCAACTTGTTGTCGTATGTTGGCCTTGTTTTTACCACAACGTGTACAACAACGACGTTTTGTTGTTGCATGGTATTGTTTTCGATTGGCTGATGATGTAGATGTATTCTGAGTTTCTTCTTCTATACGATTGTGGGAATTTTGTAGAGGTGAACGTAATGTGGGAGCTGATGATGATGCTTCATCCTCATCGTCATCTAAACTAGTTTGAACTCTTTTGCGATTAAGATAACTTTCTGAACGTCGACGTGTTACTTTTTTAAGTCTTGGTGGAGCAGGAATTTTATGTGTGGGTGTTGGTGGGGGTTGATGAGGCAGAGAATGTTCTGAATTTTTATCTTGTTGCTTATCATTATCGTGTTCAGTTGCAACATTTGTAGTCAATGTGGCGGTTGTTATTGATTTGTCATTGTCTTGATGTAGCTGTTGTACATTTGGATTAGTTGTGGGTTCAAGATCATTATTTCTTAAATCCAATATTTGCCAGTGATCGGTAGTGTTACTAGTGGTATCCGTAGTAGTTTTACTGTCATCAGAGATACCACCAATAGCGCCTAATTCTTCGAAAGATGAATGTGATGATTCTTCTTCATCATTTATATAGATTTCTAATTTTGAGTGTTGTGTAGAAGGTTTCGAGGTACTTGTAGACGTTGAGGGAGCACAGTTGCTGTTGGTTGTGGTGTTGACCAAATCTGCCTCATCTGCATTCAAAGTTAAATTTAATTCAATTTGCGACTTAGGTGAACGTGTGCGGCCATTAAAAGAAGCTATGATTTCATCATCATCCGAACAATTACATTCATCATGCAATTCATGGTCATTAGAATCTTCTTGTTCCTGGGAGGAGGAGGGTGGTGGTGCTGGTGGTAGATTTACCACAAGGGTTTCCGAATTTGAAGTTTGATTACCACTATCTCGGGGTCCGTATTCTCTTATTGGACTTGTGAATGGATTGTCCGGTGAACTTTGTTGGCTACTTGCATATGTGGGTATTTGCCTAGTCGTAACTCTTGGCTGCTCAGTAACATTAGCTGCAGTCGCATTAGTTGTTGATCTTTCGGGTCTGGTTTTTGAACAGGATCTACTTTCCAAATTGGCCAAGGAATCGGTAATATTATCACTTAAATTACTAAAAAAGTTTTGGCACGTTTGTTTTATACTATCAAAAGAATTATTTGAATTTGGACCATAATCATTTGACCTTCTTGTCTCTCCGCCCCCAACGCTGTCGCCTCCTATACCTGCATGTTCCTGGTGATGTTGTGGTGTTGTATTTTTACTACTGCCGCCACTACTACTGTTTCCACTACCACCCGATGATGTTTGATTGTTGATATCTGATCTATCTACATACTGTAGCACTAAATCGATTAATTCCTCCTTTTCCACACAACCAGCAGTGGAAATATGTTTGGATTGCAAATAAAATATTAAATCTTTAGGTTTTAGTTTCACCAAATCCGCTCGCCCTAAAGGACGCTTATTGAATAACAAACATCTCTCGCACAAGGCATATTGTTGTTTACCACGATTGCTCGAACTACTGGTCGACAAACAATTGTGGCAGTAGTAACGTTTGCAATCGTAACAACTACGTTTACGTTTAAAAACCGTAAATTGCACCTGACATCCTTCACACGGCATCGTTTTTCTTTTCCTCTATTCCTGAAATTTCTTTTTTATTGTATTCACAAAATCAATGAATCACTTTATTCTTTTCTTTTGCAATTTGAATTTGTCCAATAGTTGATCCGACAATATCCCATCAAATTCTCGAAATTGTAGCGTTTACTCATATTTGTCGCTTAAATTTCAATATACAACTTTATCTATTTTCATTTTCTTTTGTTATCATATTTCAAATTTTTATATTAATCTTTATGATTCTCGATTTATTTTATATAAAACGAAAAATTTAATTAAATTTGCAGATTGGGTATTTTTTCCACTTGATTTTTTCTTCTTCACGATTGTTTTTATTGTGACATTCACACAAATTTTAATTCTATGCATCAGTGTTGCCAGATGAGGGTATTTGTCCCCAAATTTGGAGTTTCAATTTCGGTTTAGGACTGAATTTTGTGGGAAGGGATTTGCATATATTATGAAATATTAGGGCTTTTGATACCATTTTTTTTATAGATTTTTAAAAAGGATTTTCAATAAAATTTGCTCCTGTTTTATTGAGTGGAACAGAGCTAGTTTGTATAAAACTACTACAATATATAATAGCTGTGTTTACGCGGCATTCCTATCAACGTTATCTTGAAGAATTTTGACAAAGCCGGAATACGTTGAAAAATTGTCAAAGTTGTTCTTGATAACACTGATAAGACAGTCGCAAAAGCACAGCTAATAAACCTAAGGTTCCGTTTATACTTGCATCGAAATCCCGAGATTTCGCTATTCACCAATCTCAAAAAACAATGAAGCAAAGCATATAAACGTTAAATTTTTATAAAATGTATTTATTAGAGCTAACTATATGTGCTTTTTTAAAATTTGTGGTGAATAGCGAAATCCCGAGATTTCGCTATTCACCACTCTGAAAATCTATATTCACCACCCTTAAATTCTTAAAGAATATATTTATTAAGGCACATTTATACACGAAAGAAAACTGCTAGAGATTGAGCAAAAAACTATTGAAGTAAATTATTTTATTAAAAATGACAAAACAAATGAAGTACATTACCATGCTAATTAATAATAAAACTTGATCATAAAAAACATTTATAATAAACAAGTAATGTTAAGTTCCAAACAATAATTACAACAAAAACACTTCTAAATGGCTCTATTGTGAATGATTTAATCTATTTAGGGTTGCTTCTTGCTCTATCTCTAGCAGTTTTCTCTCGCGTGTGCATGTGCCTTAGTAAATATATATACATATATTAGACCGTACCTCAAAAAAAAGTTCACCGTACACCCTCTAATATGAAGTATTTTTGGAAGGCGATTTAATTTTTCGTTATAGCTTTGGTATTTAAAGTCTAATTTTAAAGTGTGGTATATTGATTTTTTTGCCTCGAGGAGATCAGTTTTCCTATAAAGGAAAAATCTAAAGAAAAAAAAATTTTAAAGGCGACCCCTACGTTCGGCAACAAAAAATAAAAAAAATTTCTGCTGGGTTTATCGAAAAACTTCCTTAGCAAAATTTTAATAATTTTTTGCGTGCTTTAATTTTCTGACATTAGGGTCGTAGCAACGGAGATCTGGTGGATAAACACTAGAATGGGATACTTGAGGCAATGGCCCTTAGAGCAAAATATTGGTCCCCTCGAGAGAAAAACATCAATGTATTACACTTTACGATCCGACTGTAAATGCCAAAGATATAACGAAAAATTAAAATGGCGACCCCTACGTTCGGCAAAAAAAAAAAAATTTTTTTTATGAAACTGCCTTGCAAAAATACTTTATCCGAGCAGAAATTCGGAAGCGGTAAAAATGATTAGTGCTTCTTTTCTGCTCCGTTTACTGCTTCTGAGGATTTGTAGCTTGCAGTAGTGTGTTAAAAAAGGCAATAGAGTTTTGTTTACCACACTTTATCGCTCTTAGTTTCAAAAAACTTTTTCAGTGCTAGCATTTTAGCACAGTCCGTATTTGTCCAGCTGTTATCATTCATTTATGTTTATAGCCACCAAGTATTATATGAATGCTTCAGTTGTCAAATCGATTAACTTCACTTTCTGAATTTTATAAAACTTTAATTTCAAAATACTTTATTGACTCCACTGTATAATATTCAAAACAAATTTATCTGATAATAAATAGGTCCATTCGTTTAATTTTCTCAGTTAAGTATAGTAAGAATTACTCAGTACAAATATATAGAGCACAGATTAATACACAGATGTGAAAACTAATGACAGGTGTCAAAAAAGTATTCTCGAATCTCAAGAGGGAGATAACAATATAAAATCTCCATACATTTTGTATTCTGCATTATTTGTATATATATGTCTCTTTTTAGACTATTGTGCTTTATATTTTGTTTTTCTTAAATTTTTGCCTTTTGTTTTGCTCATTTTCTGTCGGCTATATTGCCCAAATCAGCTGATTCATATCTGGTATAATATGTGAAATAGAGAGTAACTGCCTCTTTTTATAAAAAGAATCACACGAATTCGTTAAAACATTTTTGTGAAAAACACAAGCTTAGGAACATTTATCTTTGAATTTTTTTAGTCGCATTTGTTCTACATAGAAGTCCTAACAAATTTGTGTAAACATTTTTGGTAAAAATTTGTGTGAAAAACACTAATTTAAAAACGTTTTTTATTCAAAATGTTTACACAAATTTGTTAGGACTTCTATGTAGAACAAATGCGGCTAAAAAAATTTAAAGATGTTCCTAATCCGTTGAAAGTCCGTCAATGACGGACCGTTTACGGACCGATATGTCGTGTAAAAAACTGACAAGTCCGTTGTAAGTCCATTGACGGACCGTTTACGGACCGTTGTATCGTGTAAAAAAACGGACAAGTCCATTGAAAGTCCGTACGTGACGGACACATAAGTAGACAAATATTAATTATTAACCCATTCAAGGCGAAAGGCACTGATGATGGCTTTGTAGCGAAAGCCGAAAATACGTATTCTGTCTTGCTGGTCTTATCGAATTCTTTCAAAAATTTTTATTCTTTGTAATTTACTTGTAAAAATTGTATCATCTTTCTTTAATTTGAAAATAATTTAAACATAAAGTCATATTAATTTATGATCTAGGGTCAAACTAAAAAACATTCATTTATAATTATTTTATCTATGATTTTGATGGCAATAAGTATCACAATATTTTTTTTTAATATCAATTAATCTCGTATTTTTGTTTGGAAAATGTTTGCTGGTTTCCTGCAAAGATAATTTGTTGGAATCTAAGGGTCAGTTTTATAGTCAGAAGTTAATTAGTTAATATCTAACAAGGAAGTTACTTCAAACTAAACACTACTATTTTGATGAAATGGGCAAATAAACAGCCGAATGTAAATGGGTCCCTTGCCCATCCCAGAAAAATGGTCTAGGTACGTCTATGGCTTACAGTTTTTTGGCCAAACTATTCGGTTGGTATCAATAATAAATGCGACTCTGTTTTCTTTTTATAATGTATTTATGTATATGTATGTAAAATGCTTTTAAATTTCAATGCAAACTGCATGGATGAACATGATGATTTCATGAGTTTTTTTTCTATTTATATAATTACGAAATAAATACATAATTAGGATAATTTTACCATGAATGGCAAATTGAATTTTTTAAAAAAATTTTATATACAAAAAAAAAAGATTACATTGAAATCATTCTAATAAAAAAATATATGAAACTTAAGAAGAAACAGCAAGTGTAATTAATACCGAGATCGTTTTTTTCAGAGTTGTGGTAACCAGCACCAAAAAAAAAGACGTCTCTTTTGAATGGTCGATTTGTAATTTTTTTTCAATAAATCTAAAACATAAAATCGATAAAAAGGAGGGAATGTTAAAAATAAACAAAAAACAAACAAAACATTATTAATAAAAATTGTAAAACGATTAAAATATGTATATAATAGAAAATCGAATTTGTTTTAGGATCAATATACAATTTTACACATTTAGCTTTTTTTATATCGAATTTACGGTTTCTTTTTCTGGTTGTATGTTTAAATGCTACTTGTTGTTGTTGCTGTTTTAATTTTAAATATATGAATTTCTTAATACTATAATACATTCATTGAGCTTGTATTATCTTGAGTTTGTTTTTGTTGCAGAGGATCATCATTATTATTATCATCGTCGTGTGACGTCGAAGTTGTCGACGTTATTAATGTGTGTGTCATTTTTGTTGTAGCGACATCGCCCAATTCTAAACGTGACTTTTCATAATCCACAAAATCATCGAATAGACTGGGCCAAGCTTCTGTATCATCATAATTATTGATATCACACTGTTCGGAAAAATTTAAAAACATATTCCAAGTATCTTTTGGAATGCCTCTTATACTAGGATGCTGTTCTAAGAAATGTATCCATTTACTTAACAACTCGGGTGTATGGACAGTGAAAACTAATTTCCACAATGAAATGGCCATATCTAATGATAATATACGTTGATCTGGTTCCAAACCGAATCTAGAAAGAAAGCAAGTGTTAAATAAAAATTTATAATGAATTTGTGTGCGTTTGTCTTATAAGGCATATTACACTGAGTTTATAATCAGATTGTGATTTTATTCTTTATAATCTTGATTGTTGTAGGGTGGGTCGATTTAGCAATCGATATTGTGCCATCGATTTTTCGATAGCTTTTGGCACGAGGAAAAAAAGTTCCACTACAACATATCAAAAAAATCATTTTCGAGGCGACCAAATTTCAATTTTTTACAATTTTCTAATAAATGCTAGATTAGCGCCATCTTGCGGTGGCTTTTTGAAACAAATAATGAAGTTGTAAACAATATAACATTACAACCTTTCCAGAAAGGTATTATGAAAATCGGATAAAAAATGTGGCAACTAGAGGTAAAAGTATATAGTAAAATTATTTTCTGATTGTTTTCATCAACATCAATCATCATTTCATCATCATTATTTACAACTTCATTAGTTGTTATTAGAAAATTAATTGTTTATTAGAAAATTGTAAAAAATTGAAATTTGGACGCCTCGAAAATGATTTTTTTAATACGTCGTAGTTGAACTTTTTTTTTCCTCATGCCAAAGGCTATCGAAAAATTGATGGCACAAATTCAAAAAAATGTTGTCCATACAAATCGGCCCTTTCTAATGGGCAGTGTACCATTTTGACGTTTATGAAGATTATAATTATTTGAAAATATATTTGACGTTAATGAAAACAATTTAGGGGGCTTTTACGTTAGAAAACTCTAATACTGAATTTATTAACCCTTCTTTGCATGATTTTTTTCTTTTTTTTTGTGACAGATGTGCTCCAATTGTAACAATAGTCATGTAAATTGTTGCTAGCAACAAAACAATTACAAATTACGTGTTTGTTTGCATTTTTTCTTCAACAAATGTTATGATGGAAATTTCCATTATCATGCAAAGAAGGGTTAAAACTAGCAAGATCCAAAAACTGTAGTTTTTTCTCAATCTCGGCAGATTTAGTTTTTTTATTTTAGATAGTTGGCAGCAGCATTATAAAATCTCGCAAATTTTATAAGATTATTGCCACAATCAGCTATAATCATATTTAAACCAGAGATGGGCCAAAATTATTAAAATTACATAGGAAATTAAAATTCTTTTCATTATAAATAATGAAAACAAATGTAATGAACTTTTTTTGCATTGCAATTACGTCTATGTAATTGTAATGCAAATGAGTGCTTTAAACAAGGTTATGTCTGCAGGTAAATATCTTATTACCTAAAAGTAAACCGATATAATTGTTTAAACATTTCTGCGTCTACTTTCAGAGTTTCGATTGTCTGCTCCAGTCTTATGCGTATTGTTTCTATGGTATCGGCTCGCATTTTATGTAAACCTTCTATAAACTCAGTACGTGTAAAGCGACACATCTGTGAAGCGTCTAAGCACCAGGCTAGCACCAAAATGGCAAATTCATCTGGTTGATAATTGAGATCTCGACATAAACGTTCAATACCCTCAGCTAATATCATGTCCTCGTCTGGTTCTTTATATTCTTCAAATAATTTATTTAATGTATTATCGGACACTTCTGACGTCTCTTTAACTGAAATATAAATTTTATATAAATTCTTAATTATCTAAAATTGATGTAGTTGTCTTACCCGTTGCTATTATATCGCTCATGGCTGCGGCATTACCATTAAGCAGTACTAATGATTTCTTAAAACTACTACGTTTTGTATCACAATGGTTTGCTGGTTTGAGTGGACTTCTGGTAGAGAGCAATTCATCTGTTTCTTTAGTAAACAAATAAATATTATGTATAAATATCATTATATTCCTTGTTCGATCTTGAGTAATTTTTTCCATAAACAATTCTCAGAACGTGAGGTATATTGAAATAAATGAATAAATAAATAAAGTAATAAATATGCTAAAGAATTCTTTTATCTAAATAGATTCTAAAAATCTTTCTTTTGAAATATTGTATTTACAGATTTAAGAAATATATCTGGAAAAAATATTTTCTTACAAAAATTCTCAGATTTAAAGGTATATATTTTTGTAAAAAAAATCCTACACTTCTGCAACATTTTTCTTACACAGATATTCTAAAATTTTAAGATATATAATAAAATATTCACAGATTATGAAATATATTTCGCAATGTACAGTTCTCAGATTCTAAACAATTCAGATTCCGACAAAATTTGATGAAACTTTCTAACTAACCTAATCTGACCTCAGAACCTAACAGTGCAAAAAACACATTTTGTGGGTACATTTGAGGTATAAAATCCATTTTCAATTTTTAAATTTTCTTCATTTGTCACTAAGATGCAGCGTAATCAGCGACACCAAAACCCAAGGTAACAATTTTTAATCAAGTGTGATTAATTTATATTGAATCCGCCATTGTGAATTTCTGAAAATTGATATCGAATTCATAATCAGGAACTGCAAAAACGTCCGAGTAACAAGAATCAAATAAATCCAATCAATTTTTTAAATATCGTCCACCATGTTGGATCTTTGTTATTCCGACCTCAAATTCCTGATCAAGAACCATATTCTTTACTCTTCTCGAAGTTTTATCTGACACTCGTCATTTTCAGATTGTCGACGAATTTGCTAAACGCAGCAAGTTAAACAGACGACTTCTCAGTGGCAAATGAAGATATTTTAAAAATTCAAAATTTTTCTGGAAGTTACTGGGCCTCAATTATACCCAAAAAAAAGTGATAGGCTAGAATATCTCAAAAAGCTGACGTGATAGGGATATTCTGAGGTCAGATTCGGACTCATCATGTCTAAAACCTTTGGGAAAGCATAGTCTGATTCTTGGTTTTCTAACCTTGTAACGTGTTTACGCGCAGAAAAATGTACTGTAAAACATCTCACTTAAACAAGTTTAACGCTTAAACACGTAAAATCGAATTTATCACGTATGTGTGAATGCCGTATTAGGCTACCATATGAGTTTTAATAATGAGTCAACATTAGCCTTGTTTTGTTGCTCACACTTAACCATGAACAAGAAAAAAACGACAACACATTACCAATGTCAAAAACAATCTCGTAACACGTATAGGAACAAAACGAGCCTATTAATTACTAAAAAATATTTTATTCATACGTCTATATTTCCGAATAAGAAAGTGTAGAAGATAGCCGTTTTAAAAAATTCGAAATACCCGGAATACCGTTATTCTTAAAATACCGTTACCGAAATAACTGAAATACCGTTATCCTTAAAATACCGATACCGAAATAAATGAAATATCGATAACCTTAAAATACCGTTACCGATATAGCTGAAATACCGTTAACCTTAAAATACCGTTACCGAAATAACTTAAATACCGTTATCCTTAAAATACCGATACCGAAATTAATGAAATAGCGTTACCCTTAAAATACCCTTACCGCATAACCTAAAATATCGTTACCCTAACGATAACCGCATTCGTTTCGGTTACCATCCATGGTTATTACCGACACTGTAGATGTGTCGAGATATTATGTGCGTTCCCGTACGATACCGCGGGTACCCGCGGGAACCCAAAACAGCTCAAACAACAACAATTTACACACAATTTTGAGTACGGGAATGCCTTTGGGCTAGTTTGTGTAACTTCGGTAAAGTACGGGAACAGACATATTATTAGAAAATCAAGCCATCTACCGCAAATTTTTTACTGAAACCCATTAAATCTATATCTTGTATTTGCGAAAAATACTTATTTATGTCTAATCTAAAACTACTTATTTATGTCTAATCTAAAACTACTTATTTATGTCTAATCTAAAACTACTTATTTATGTCTAATCTAAAACTGAGTAAACAAATATGCAATTTTTACGCGATTTTTGATAAAACACAATTTTTTTTTTTGCAATTAATTCTTGATAAAAATGTTTAAACTTTAAAGAAAGAAAACTTTAAAATTTATCTTATATTTTTACTTACCATGAGATCTTTCCTTATAGAAAGTACCTCCTCTTACTGTATGTAATTGATGATGGTGCTGTATATGATGTTGCTGCTGATGATGATGGTGTGTATCATTGGCATTTAAATTTCCTGTTATGCCCATATAACGACTATCTACTAGATGTGTAGTCTGACCGACAGATTGTACAGATGAGGAAGTTGCAGTAGCAGCGCCATTACCCAAAGTAGCAGACGGATGCTCTGATGTTGATTGGAAGCATTGCAGGCAGTTTCCCATAGCGGGGAAAACAGAAAACAAATTCGAACTGCTCTGCGCGAATGTTGTTCAGTTGTTTCTTTACGAAGGTGTGTGTATAAATTGAAATATTTTTATTTATAAAAAAATGTCTTGTTAACAGAGATTATATTTTGAAATTGTGGCAGTTTGAAGATGGCTTTTGTTTTGAAAATTGGCTCAAAGTAAATAAAATATATGTTATTTTAATACTTTTGGTGGTTTTGATTTGGAATTGTTGCTGCAGAGGAGGTTGAGTATGAGTGAAAAAATATTGTTGCAGAATTTCGTGTATTTTTATTGTGTGGATTGGCACTACGTTTCTAATCAAACTACATTATCCTAAAATAAGTAAATAAAAATACAAACAAAATGTGCGTTCCCGTACGTTACCGCGGGTACCCGCGGGATCCCAAAACAGCCCAAACAACAAAAATTTACACACAATTTTGAGTACGGGAAAGCCTTTGGGCTGGTTTGGGTAACCGCGGTAAAGTACGGGAACAGACATAATTAGTGTCGTCGTCGACTAGCACCAATTTCAGCCATATGTTAATAATCATTAAATGTTCTTGTTGTTTTACTAATGTGTCCATGATTATTACCTGTATTTTGGGGATGATTTTTTTCTTATTAAAGTTTCTTCTCAAAGTTATTGAAAATATTTCATTGTTTTTATTTTAAGGGTCCTTTGAAACATTATACTTTTCTAAATTTAACAAATCTTATTGGGGGAGGGTTTCTTTTTTAAACTTAATATTTAATTTCAAGAATATTTTGTTCTTTTTTCATAAATATTGCACATACATACACTTCCATCATGATGATTTTCTTGTTTATAGTTTGTTCTCTTTAATTAAAATTTATTTATATTCTTTGTTCTTGTTTTTTCCATTTTTATTGAGAAAGGGCATTTTCAATGTTTTTTTCTTATATTTATTTGTTCATTTTATGGCCAGCAGTAAACAATTTATTAAAAATTAAAATTTCTTTTACACTAGTGTTGTGAAAATAAAAATAAAAATATGTATTTATTCTTTTTCGCACAAACCCCAATGTTAATCACTAAAAAACAATACAGGCGTTGACTTGTGTTAAACTAGTGGCGGCCATTCTCGTGAATGGCTCATAGGAATACAAAATAGATATAACTAGGGCAAGGAATTTCATGCACTTAAAAATGAAAAATATGCGCCTAAAATATGCGGCCAAAAAAGAAAAATATGCATTAAAAATATAAGAAATATGCACTAAAAACTATTATTTCTGCAACAATAATGCACTTTAAAACTTAACAATATATTTAAGTTAGTTATTTTGCAAACAGACACAGAATTCGAAGATTTTCCATAGTTCAATTAGGTTTTTAAGAATGTTTCGTTTGATTGAATCAAAAAATGAAAACATCAATTTTTTATATTTTTTTACAAAATAAAAAATGCTCCTAAAAATGAAAAATATGCACAAATATGCATTAAAAAGCACTAAATATGCATTAAAAAGGCACCAAATATGCATTTAAAGTCAAAATATGCAAAAACATGCATTTTTGACAAAATATGCAAAAATATGCAACTACAAATCGATGCCATTTTGTTCTAAATTTGATGATTCGGATAAATATTTAGTCCATATTAGTTTTGGACAATCGATAAAAAATATGCATTTGCATGAAATTCCTTGCCCTAGATATAACTAATAATAGGTTTGCTTTTCTTTCGAATTTTGTATAAATATTCCATACGAATTTAAGCATTTATAAAAATCAAGGTTGGTTACCGTTATCGTTATAATACCGTTTCGATAAAATACCGTTTAAATTGAATACCGTTACCAATACCTCTAAAAGTTTTTCCAAATACCGTTATCGTTACCGATACCGTTATTTTTAATGGTAGTTACCGGTATTTTACCGGTATTTATTAATTTATATAAAAATGCAAATTTTTTAAACTTTTTTGTAATAATTTTCAGTTTTTTTTTGTACAAAAAAATTTATGGATAATAATTTTAGTTATTAAAACTACCAGCATTGAAGATAAAGCTTATAATATGTATTTTTAACACGTAAAATTAAATATATGTTAAGTTTTTACTTATTTTTATATATTTTTAACATAATTTATAATACCGGTGCGTACCGGTATTGCTGTTTCGATAACGGTATACCGTTACCGAAACAGTATTAAATACCCTTACCTTTACCGTTACCGAAACAAATGAAATTTAATACCGTTACCCTTACCGTTATTCGTTTCGGTAACCAACATTGATAAAAATTTTAAGTAGGTATAAATTTAGCTTCTTACGGTGGGTCTCATACTGTAGGTTTAACTTTAACTTAACTAAAAACAAAATAAAATGTCAAAAAAATGTACACAAAACAACAACAAATTTGTGGGTTAACTATTAACCTAAGTTTAAACCTGCATTATGAGATCCACCGTTAAAAATTTAGTATCTAATTTCGTAAAACACTTGGGTGAAGTGAACTTTCAATGTAAATTGTTTTTGTAACAAAACCAATTTCTATAGAAATAACGCAACACTTCACCGAAGTGTTTTAGAAAATTACCCCCTAAGTAGTTATAAAAATGCTACCAAGTCTTAAAAATTCTGGCTAAACTCTAGTTTACGGGCATAACTCGGTTTTGTTTCAAATTTTCACGGACGATAGAACTTTCAATGCCGAGTTCAACGATGCATTTTTTTTTTGTCGGCGACCCCCGGTTCCCGAGTTATGGACCCCCAAAGTTTGAATTTGAATTCTTTGTATCTTCGCCATTTATTATCGGAAAAACACAAAATATATATCGTTATCGGCTATTGAAATACCTTTAATTTGAGATATAATACTACCGAATCCATTAACCCATTAAGTGTCAAATCGTAAAAGTCTGTTTTTTATCCATACTTTTTAGAAAAAACGCCCATTATCTCAATATTTCACCAATATAAAATACAAAATAACTATTGTTTAATTGTAGTTAAGGCTCTCATCTTTAATTTAAGATATAATTTACACCTGTAACCCTTATAACACCGTAGATATTAACAGTTAAATATCATATTAATTTTTTTTTAATTTTGTGCTTGTAATAAATAAACATCAAATTCTTAAAAAATATATATTAATTAACACACTGTAAATCACAACTACGAGTGCTCCGAAAATCAGGCCGAAGGCCGGTTACAAGAAAAACTTTACTCAGAGAAGCCACTAAACTGCCTATCACATAGGCGATTTTTAATTTTTTTCTTTCTTAAATACATATATACTAGGGCGGGTTAATTTTTTTGAAATTTTGCTGAAGAGACCATAGCTCTAAGTCGGATTTGGAGCCCTCCAAAATTTCAAAATAGATATTTTTCCATATATACATAGAATAATTTAATTAAATTCGTCATAAAATCGGATAGAATTATAGTAGATTTCTTAATCTGGGCTTGTTTGAAAGGTATTTTTATCACCTTTCAGAATCTGTATTGATACCAATATTTTTTTTTTATTTTTAGTAGAGATATTGGAATTTTTTGTCGAAAAATAGCCTAAAATGAACTTTTAACTAATAAATTCTGAATTTTCTTCGAGTTTTTTTTTGCAGATTATGAAAGTTCAGATAATTTCCAACAACTTTTATAACGATAAATTTTTTTGTTTTCGAACTCCTTTTTGTAGGAAAATCGATCTGAAAAAATCAACATTTTCAAGGTTTCAACAAAAAAACACTATTTTTACATTTTTAATTCAATTTATTTTTAAATATTATTCTCGACCTACAATTTAATGTTTTAACGTGGTAATATTATTTTTTAAGGTCCTTTTTACTTTCCATTCGAGGAGTTTTCTTACGACTTTCTAATGTCACTGCCATAACTCCTTCACGATTCTTTTCTATAACTCGTTTTGAAACACTCGTTAATAATTGTACATGTCTTTCTGTTCCTTGTATGTGCATTGGAATTTGTGGATCAGCCAGTGGTGGTTCATCAAAATCTAAGTATTCTACCAAGTGATCATATGGAATCTGTCGAGTAAATGCTGGTTCAAATAATATATCGTCGTTATTCATATCAACCATATTGACATAATCGGTAGCATCGAAATTTAATATATATTTTTTGTAAACTCTGAGTTTAGTTGGATCGTATAATTTTTCTCGATAGTGTAAAATCTTTTTGATAGCTCTATCCCGTATTCCTTTTCGATCATCAAATAACATTGTTAATAAGATATTTTCTGGATGTGCGTATATGAATTACACCATCTACAATATTACGTAAGTTTGGTTGTAAGTATCGTGTCCAACTTATAAATTTTAATAAAAGTGCACTGCCGTACACAACAGAGTTATAAAACTTCACATTGAAGTACATTGGCACATAAACTGTAATAATATAAACTGCCAAAGTTTTTAAATTGGTCGATGGTGTATTAGTTGTTACATATAATCGTAGTAATCTACTTGCTTTGGTTAACCAACGAAAATGTGCAATTGGTCCTGGGTTAATGTTAGCTAAATCAACTGGAACAATACCATTCGAAATTGCTTTAGCTATTTGATATAAATATTTAACACCTGTTGATAGTTCGAGCTCATGTTCATGATCCATCATTGCAGGCATATTCTCCAGTGGTATTGGATCAAAATCAGCTACTACCTGAAAAATGAAATGTTTAGATCAATTAAAATGCAATTATTTTATTTTAACTTTATTCCAATCGAAAAACTAAAATAATGACAATAAATAATGATAATAAATGATGATATTAAATAAAATAAAGTGTTACATACCTGCAATTTCTCACATTCTTGAATAGCTTTGAATAACTTTCCACTTACTGCTCGTGGTCCACTGGTGACTGTTTTGTCCAATGCTTCATATAAATAACGAAATTGCAGTTCATTGAAATGAAGCAGACATATAAACCAGTGAATTGGTCTATTTAATTGTTTTTCAAATAATCGTAAAACACCATTTTCTGTTCCAATATTTGCTGGCTCACCATCACTGCATATGCCAATTAATTGATCAACTGTTAATGTTTTATTGTTGACAAATTCAATCAGTTTTCTGTGTTTGGTTTTTGCATCTTCTTGACTACCCAAATTTACATATCCAAGTAGCTCATTATAGGGCTCTTTCAGAACAACCCCTACGGGGAATGAGGAGTCAATTGCCCTCCAAGGACCTATCCCGTGACCGGTCAACCGAAGGCATATTACTAAATTAGTACAAATATGAACAATAGAAAATGAATTAATTTTCTAAGTATTTTCTGATCCGTTATTTTCACTGTTGCTTTTAAAAAAACTTGACCGATACCGAAATAAAAAACAAAATTCGCGACATATTTTTAAAAATATATTTTATTTATTTTACTCTTTAATTTATTTTTAACTTTATTTTTTCACGATTTGCTTATTTTAGCTCTTATTTTAAATTTCTATAATGTTTTGCTAAGAAATTTTAAATTTTGTATTTTCAACGTTTTTTAATGTTAAAGCTGTTTTAGTTTTAACAATTGGTATTTCATTTAACTTTTCTTTTTAACTTAAGGGGAATTTTTTAAATTTTTATTTATATTATCAGAGGTTTTGAGGTAATTTTCTAATTTTTAATTGATTTTTTAATTTAATTATGGCCAACTCAAAAAACAAGTCAACTGCCATTAAGGGACCTATCCCATGACCGGTCAATCGGGGGCATATTCAAGGCACTTCCACCATATTTGTGTGTGTTAATGTTGTTTTCTTTTCTATTTTTTTCTTTTCCATGTTTTTTTATTTGCTGTGTGTGTGTTTGTTTTTTCTTTCTCTTTTTTATTTGAACAGAAACTAAAAACATATAACTTAACCATCAGCCAGCCATCACGCATTACAAGCAGAAGGTTGTGTTATCGAGCCCTTCTTCGACGCCAAGTAGATTATTTTTAATTCTTAATTTTTTATTAGTTTATTTGAAAATCTATTTTTAGATACACCACCTTACTGCCACAATGTGTCTCAACTGTAGCAATTGGTCATTTCCAATGACAACGCCATGTTAAAGTGATATGTCTCTTTCAAACAAAAAGACCGATCAACGACCGGTCTCCGCCCCCTTGGGACCTATCCTACGTGTCATCTGGGACCGGTCCCTTTCCCCGTAGGGCACTTTTGATTTATCCATAATAACAAGATTACCATGAACATCTCTAAAATTTATATCTTCGAATAAAGCTGTTGCTAAGCGACTCTATCTGAAACACCGAATCTATCACACATCATAGCAAAATTTAAGGCATCGTATCTTTGAGTATAACGACCTCGTCTCATTTGAACAGTTGCTTCTGGAACTTCTGTTGTTGCTTCATTTTCATCTTCATCCATGTGTAATTCAGGTGGTTCGTATGTTGGATCATCGGTACCAGTTGTAAGTGTTGGTATTGTTGTAGCTACTTCTTCAACGTCTTCCGTATATTCAGGTATTGTGAATTTTCTATCATTATGCTGGTCCATCATAAATTCTTTTAGATGTTCTGGAATCAATCCACACGAGCATTCTGTTGTTTTTAATTTGCAATTACATTTGCCAATATAAAATAATTCGTTTATTGAATCAACAAATGCTTTAAATTCATCTCTTTTGTTTCTATGTTGTACATGTTTCTGGTATTTATTAAGCAAACCAGTTAATTTTTTGAAAACTCTTTCTATTAATGATTTCAATATTTAATTTACACCAAATTAGGATCAATTTATCTGTTACGTTAAGAGTAAAAGTTTTATACGAGAACATTTTGTTTTCAAATTTAGCACGATCACTTAAAAAAAAATAATATTTTAAAATGTCACATTTAGTAGGCAAAGTAAGATCATTTAAATCACTTGATAAACCAAAAACAACAATATCTTGCTGAGGCATGTTAGTCAATCTAGAGTCAAAACTTGTTGATGTTGTTGCTTCCATTTGCGAAGACAACGCAGTCGATGTTGATGGTTCTTGATTATCGATAATAACTTTGATATTATCACTGCACTCTTTGATTGTGTCACACTAAATTTAAATGTTGATATCGTGCAATTCGTGTTTACAAATTTTTTTGATATTTTTTATTCCCTACTCAATGTTCCTTCGTGTATTCTCCGCTTAAGATTCTAAACGCCGTTTAATTTTTGACACAACATGGTTCCATTATGAGCTCTTGTTCATAGATACAAGTCGAGTGTAGCATAGTCAATGCGACGCCGCCGCCGACTTTTTTTGGGATGTCTAGCCGACGTCAATGTGAGAGGCTAATTTTGGCTTATATTTGTTAGCACATATTATACAAGATATGAATCAGCTGATTTGGGCAATATTGCCGACAGAAAATTAGCAAAACAAAACGCAAAAATAAAAAAATAAAAAATACGGCAGAAAATCCTAAATCCTTCAGCTTCCGCCATTCATTTTTCTTTGCTGCCGCTGATAATTTTGCGTCGACTTGTTCAATTACAGAGTTGTTAGTTTTTTCTTTATTTTCTTTTTTTTTATATGTATGTTTAAATTTAAAAAAATTTTTTAAAAATTTTCGTATACATTTTAAACACTTTTTTCTAAAGAGAAGCAACACAGGAAATTCTTCCTATTAATTAACGTGTTGCTTCCTTTGGAAAGGGGATAGAGAAGAAGTGAAAGGTGGTGAAAGATGAAGGGCTTCAAATATGGCAACACTGTAATTGCGCGAGATGTTGAATTTTTTTAGAACAGTTGTTGGGTGCCATCTGACGGTGAGTTGGCGAATTTTATTGAAGCTTTTTATTTTAACTCATAGCCCTGTTATATTATTTTACTTCGGTGGGGTTAAGTGCTATGGGAACACCGAAGGAGGACGCTGCGATATGTATGAGGGATAGAAAAAACTCATACATATTACTATTTTTCATAAATTGATGTTGCCTTGGTTGGGGCTCGAACCCGCAACCTCACGTGTAACAGTCCAACGCGCTAACCATTACATCACAGCGCCAATTTGTATTAAGTTTAGAATTTATTTAGCCACCTCGTACAGGGCCTAAATAAAAAAAATTGTTTTCGATACAACACTGTAACACAGGGTTAGCAAAATATCAGTTATGCCACCTATATTTTGAAGCGATGATGCGATGCTGAAGCGTTGGACGGCTAATTTCGGCTTATTTTTGTTTGTCGAACCATCTAATACGGCATTCACACATACTTCCATAAAATTTTTTTTTTTTCAAAAAGATCGTACGGTATCTAAAAGTGCTACTACTCGCCTACAAAATCCATTTTGAATTTATAAAAAATCTTCATAAAGAGATATTAAACAGAAAGAGATATTAATATATATCATCTAGAATCCAACGAAAAACATTCATTTTTCAAAATAAAAGACCAACTATACATACCCTTCATTCAAATCTTCATATATTTAGTTAGAATATTGTTCTACCTCAAGTCCAAATTCAAATATGATATTAGCTGTGTTTTCAACTTAACTATATCCGTTAACTCATAAAAAATTCAAAATACATAAACACGCGTTTAAGACGAAAACTAACACATTACTTTTCGTATGCCCGTTAACTTTCAACACGGATAGTTATCAACGTTGAAATCTCAACGTTTATACGTTTTCATATCTACCGTAACTTATTCGTGTTACTTCCTAAAAACTTTTGCTGACGTACGTTCGATTATAACGGAACAATTATAAACATAACCTGTTTAAATTTTTTTTATATGATTGTGATATAACGTAGATTTGCTTTAAATACTTAACGTTGATAGGCATGAGACAAAATACAGCTACTGTCATTTCACGATATGTAATGTTTCGGTTTGATTGGTGCAATCATCATTAATTGTATTCCGTTGCAATATTAATTGTATTCCGTTGGTACATTTTGAAGCAGGATAAGTTTTCCCACATTACCCTACTGACAGAAGCCAGAAATAAAGGACTAATTGTTGGGACACATTTTTACATAAATACACTCACAAAAGTTTGTCGGTAGCATCTACTGGAAATGACAGTTAAAACAAAGGTATATGCAGTTAAAAAGGCTTACCTTTAATATAACTAAAACTTTTGTTATTTTTAACTGTTGAAAAATAACTAACAAATGCATTAAAAATAACTACCAATGTTGTAAAATTAACTGATAAATTTTTAATAAAAATTTCAAACCGTTCACCAGTTATTACGCTTTTATTCATTGGAGATACATTACAAGTTTCTGATTTTTATTTGCAAACTAGAAATGTATCAATAATAACAAATATAAACTAAACAAGAATTTTTAAAATTCAAGAAAATGCAACGAAATTTTTTTATTTTTTAAATAACTACCAAAAATAACTGTTTACTGTAAAATTACTGTTTGCAAGGTTGGTTACCGAAACGAATAACGGTAAGGGTAACGGTATAGGTATCGAATTTTGTTTATTACGGTAACGGTAAAGGTAACGACATTTAAGACGTAAATATACCGCAACGGTATACCGTTATCAAAACAGCAATACCGGTACGTACCGGTATTATAAATTGCGTTAAAATCATATAAAAACAATTGAAAACTTAGCATATTTTTTATTTTAAGCGTTAAAATCCCAGATTAAAAGCTTTAAATTCAATGCTGGTAGTTTCAATAATTGAAATTATTATCCATAAAATGAACTCAAGATTATAAAAAAACTTGAAATTTTACATTTTTTATATAAATTAATAAATATCGGTAACTACCCATAAAAATAACGGTATCGGTAAAGATAACGGTATTTGGAAACTTTTTTAGAGGTATTGGTAACGGTAACGGTATTCAATTTGAAACGGTATTTTTGCGATAACGGTAACCAACCTTGCTGTTTTGATAGTTGTTTATTATGATATTAAAAATAACTGTTTTAAACAACTGTTACGAAATTGCAGTACTTTTCGTAAGTTGTTTTTTTAAACAACCGTCATAAAAGTTGTTTTGCATTTTTCTATAGAAAAACAACTGCAATTTCCGTTAAAAACAACAACTACTGATTACTACATAAACAACTGTCATGTAGTAACTGTCAAACTTTTTTGAATTTAGGTTTTTTCGGTGCTAGCTCTTTGCACCGAAAACAAGATAACAATAGAAAAAAGTATATTAAAAATTTAGTTAAAACTATTAAAAATTGGTTTTAAAAATGATGCTGCAGAAAAAAATGCTAAATTTAGAAAATTATTTTTGCTATATATGTAGTAGTAAGATAGGAACAGCAAAAATGAAACTCTTTAAATATATAGAATTTTAGTTGTATTACCTCATAACATTTGTTAATAGAAAATAAATAATTAACCCGTTAAAATCAGCAAAAAAATTTGCTGAATACTTAGTAGCCTAAAAATCCCGAAAAAAATTAAAAAAATTTCGAAGTTTTTTTTAAATGCAAATAAAAATCGAGCCTTTTGAAACCAGCAGTTACAATTTTTTTAGCAAATATATTTGCTGATTTAAACAAGATAGACCGCTATTTGCATTCAACTTAATTTGCCTTAAAAATAACAAAAATTTTGTAGATATAAGAGTTTATTTTTGCTATTTTTAGTTTACTTAAATTTAGCAAAAATTTCTGCAGATTTTACAGAACAAATTGTCATTTTCAATTAAGCCTCATTCATACTGAACTCAAAACTAGAAGTTTTCGATTTTTTAAGTTTTCGATTTAAAATTTGTATGGGATTTGACAATCCAAAACAAATTAAATTTTAAAACGTCGGTTTTTTCCACCGGTGCTTCGTTACATGAAGTTTAAATATCGGAATATATAAGTTCCATTCCTTTTCTAAGGTTTTTTCTCTTTTAGAAAATTTGTTTAACTTTTTAGAGAGTATGTTTCAATGCTACATAAGTTTCATATTCCGTGGATAGTGTTTGAACAGGTAATTCCCTCTTCCAATCCATTTGCATTGTCTATAATTTCAATTCCACTCGTTCAACGTTTATATCCATTTCATTCCATTTGTGTAGTGTTTCAATTCCACTCGTTTCCTATTTAGTTTCTTAATTTTAGTGTTTCATATACACTTGTTCTTTAAGTTTTAGGTTTCTAGCTAAAGACGCAGACGTTAAGGGGGGGGGGGGGAGGGCAATTTTCCCCTTTTGAACCACCATTTTTACCACGTTCCTGTCCAAAGTCCTAAAAATGCCTTGTCGATAAGTTAGCCCATACTCCAAGGAAAACATATTATATATTACAGGTTTCTAGCCGAAGGGTTCGGTTAGGCCATCAAGGGGGAGAATTATTCCGTTTTTACCCCTCCCGGTAGGAATTTCCAAAAATTCCGTCTTAGAGGACGTCTGGGTTGGAGGAGGAACCTACTACATACATAATTTTTAACCTAATTTCAACTTCCTACCTCCAGCGGTTTGGGCAGGCCTTTAAGCGGCACTTTTCGCTTCATTAATCCCCATTTTTGCAATGTCCCTGTCCAAAAAGCACCTTCTCGGTAAGTGAGCCCATACTCCAAGTAACATATGTTTTACAATTCAGGTTTCTAGCCAACTTTTACTATTTGTGCCCCTCTCGGTAGGAATTTCCGAAAATCCATCGACAGGGAATTTCAGCTTCCTAGTTCCAGCAGTTTGAGCAGGCTGTCAAGGGGGACACTTTTTCTTTTTTTGTCCCTCCCGGTTGGAATTAGGCTGGAAGAGGAACCTAAGTACCGAATTTCAGCTTCCTAGTTCCAGCAGTTTGGACAGGTCGTTAAGGGGCCACTTTCCCTTTTTGAGCCCCCATTTTATAACGACCTTGTCCAAAATTCAAAAAAGTATCTTCCTAATAAGTTAGCCCTTACTCCAGGGACCCACATTTTAAGCTTCAGGTTTCTAGCCGAAGGGGTTTTTACAGGCCCCCAAGGTGAGGCTTTTCTTCTTTTTGCCCCTCCCTTTAGGAATTTACAAAAATTCCATCTTCGCGGCTATCTGCGATGGATGAGGAACATTCATACCAAATTTCAACTTCATTGCCTAAGCGGTTTGGGCAGGCCGTTAGTGGGGACATTTTTCCCTTTCAACCACCATTTTTACTATGTTCCTGTTCCAAAATAGAAAAATTACGTTGCCGGTGAGTTAGTCCTACTCCAAGGAATACATATTTAAAATTTTAGGTTGACCAAAAGGGATTGGGCAAGCCGTCAGGAGGAGACTTTTACCTTATTTCCCCTCTCGATAGGAATTACAAAAATTCCGTCTAAGCAGACGCCTACACAGAAGGAGGAACTCACATACCGAGTTTCCTTTTGGGATATCCTGTAGGGAATTCCAAAAATACAAACTTAGTCGATGTCTACTACAGTGGAGGAACCTTTATACCAAATTTCAACTTCTTACCTCCAGTGGTTTGGGCAGGCACTTTTCCAATTTGTGAGACTGTTTATGGGGAGACTTTTCCCCTTTTTGCCCGTTCCGGTAGGAATTTCCAAAAATCCCGTCTTAGCACACGTCTATGCCGAATATCAAGAAACCTTGTTTTAGTGGAGATATCCGTGGGGGGAGTAAAAAAAGTAGTTTTTTTGAAATTATATATTATTTTAAATGGTACTTTTTGGAAAAACGAAATTTTTTGGAAAAAGATACTTTGTTTTTACAAAGTACTTTATTTGTACTTTTTTTGGAAGAGGTATTTTTTTTAAAAAGGTGTTTTTTTTGGAAAAATGTATGTTTTTTGGAAAAAGGTACTTTTTTTTTGGAAAAGGTACTTCTTTTGGAAAAGGAACATTTTTTTAGAAAAAGGTACTTTTTTTTGGAAAAAGGTACTTTTTTTTTGGAAAAGGTACATTTTTTGAAAAAGGTACTTTTTTTGGAAAAAGTTATTTTTTTGAAAAAATGTATGTTTTTTGGGAAAAGGAACATTTTTTTAGAATAAGGTACTTTTTTTGGGAAAAGGTACTTTTTTTTGAAAAAGGTAATTTTTTTGGAAAAATTTATGTTTTTTTGAAAAGGTACTTTTTTTGGAAAAAGGAATTTTTTTTTGGAAAAAGGTACAGTTTTTGGAAAAAAGTACTTTTTTTGGAAAAAGGTAAATTTTTTCGAAAAAGGTATTTTTTTTTGGAAAAAGGTACTTTTTTTTTGGAAAAAGGTACTTTTTTGGAAAAAGGATTTTTTTTTTGGAAAAAGGTACTTTTTTTGGAAAAAGGCACTTTTTTCGGGAAAAGGCACTTTTTTCGGGAAAAGGTACTTTTTTCGGGAAAAGGTACTTTTTTTGGAAAAAGGTACTTTTTTGAAAAGAGGTACTTTTTTTTGAAAAAGGTACTTTTTTTGGAAAAAGGTACTTTTTTGGGAAAAAGGTACTTTTTTTTGGAAAAGGGTACTTTTTTTTGGAAAAAGGTACTTTTTTTTGGAAAAAGTTACTTTTTTTTGGAAAAAGGTACTTTTTTTTGGAAAAAGGTACTTTTTTTTTGGAAAAGGGTACTTTTTTTGGAAAAAGGTACTTTTTTTGGAAAAAGGTACTTTTTTGGAAAAAGGTACTTTTTTTGGAAAAAGGTACTTTTTTTGGAAAAAGGTACTTTTTTTTGGAAAAAGGTACTTTTTTTGGAAAAGGGTACTTTTTTTGGAAAAAGGTACTTTTTTTGGAAAAAGGTACTTTTTTTGGAAAAGGTACTTTTTTTGGAAAAAGGTACTTTTTTTGAAAAAATGTACTTTTTTTGGAAAAAGGTACTTTTTTTTGGAAAGGGGTACTTTTTTGGAAAAAGGTACTTTTTTTGGAAAAGGTAATTTTTTTTTGGAAAAAGGTACTTTTTTTGGAAAAAGGTACTTTTTTTGGAAAAAGGTACTTTTTTTGGAAAAAGGTACTTTTTTTGGAAAAAGGTACTTTTTTTGGAAAAAGGTACTTTTTTTGGAAAAAGGTACTTTTTTTGGAAAAAGGTACTTTTTTTGGAAAAAGGTACTTTTTTTGGAAAAGAGTACTTTTTTTTTGGAAAAGAGTACTTTTTTTTGGAAAAAGGTACTTTTTTTGGAAAAAGAAATTTTTTTTGGAAAAAGGTACTTTTTTTTGAAAAAGGTACTTTTTTTGGGAAAAGGTACTTTTTTTGGAAAAAGGTACTTTTTTTTTGGAAAAAGGTACTTTTTTTGGAAAAAGGTACTTTTTTTGGAAAAGGTACTTTTTTTGGAAAAAGGTACTTTTTTTTGGAAACAGGTACTTTTTTCGGAAAAAGGTACTTTTTTTGGAAAAAGGTACTTTTTTGGGAAAAAGGTACTTTTTTTGGGAAAAGGTACTTTTTTTGGGAAAAGGTACTTTTTTGGAAAAAGGTACTTTTTTGTCCCCTTTTTGCCCCTCCCGATAAGAATTTCCAAAAATGCCGTCTCAACGGACGTCTACACCGGTCGAGGAACCTACATACCAAATTTCAACTTCATAGCTCCAGCAGTTTGAGCAGGCCGTCAAGGGGGAGACTTTTTCCCCTTTTTGCCCGTCCCTGTAAAAATTTCCAAAACTCCCGTCTTGGTGGATGTCTACGATAGTGGAAGAACCTTTATACCAAATTTCAACTTCCTACCTCCAGCGGTTTGGGCAGGCCGTCAAGGGGGGCCTTTTTCCCCTTTTTAACCCCCATTTTTACAACGTCCCTGTTCAAAATTCCAAAAAGTACTTTCCAGAAAAGTTAGCCCATACTCCAAGGAACACATATCTTAAATTTCAGATTTCTAGCCAAAGGGGTTTTGGCAGGCCGCCAAGGGGGAGACTTTTCCCCTTTTTGCCCGTTCCGGTAGGAATTTCCAAAAATCCCGTCTTAGCGGACGTCTACGCCGTAAGAGGAACCTACATACCAAATTTCAACTACCTAGCTTCAGCGGTTTGGGCTGGGCGATGTTGAGTCAGTCAGTCAGTCAGTCACGTTATTCTTTTATATATAGAGATATTTTAATAAAAAAAACTATTTTTTTGTTTCAATTACAAAAATATGTGGAATTACTGCAGCATATTTAAAATTTGAAATAAAAATTCTAAACCGTTCTCCAGTTATTATGACTTTATGCATTGGAGATGCAATAAAAGTATCTGATTTTTATTTTCAAACAAGGAATATATCAATAATAACAAATATAAACTAAATAAGAATTTTTAGAATTCAACGAAATTCAACAAAATTTTTTGTTTTTTAAATAACTAAAAAAACAAAATTTACTGTAAAATACTGTTTTGGTAGTTGTTTATTATGATATTAAAAATAACTGATGTAAACAACTGTTACGAAATTACAGTAATATTAGTTAGTTGTTTTCTTAAATAATTGCTATAAAAGTTGTTTTGCATTTTCCATAGAAAAACAACTGTAATTACTGTTAAAAACAACAACTATTGATTACTACACAAACAACTGCCAAGTAGTAACTCAAATTTTTTTTAGTGTAACACATCTGTATCATAAAGAAATTACTAAGGAGTGATACTCGCCATTACTGCTTTTTTGACCAATATCAGAACAATAATATTTACGAATGTTGAAAAGAAAATAATAACTTTTTTCTGCATTTTTTGACTTGAATGAATACACACTACAATATTTTTATAAACAAAATTTAAGAGTAAAATCTATTTATTCGTACAATCATAAAAATAGATCTGTAAAATAGCAGAAAAGGCGAATAAAAATTAGTGAAAAATGTTACTGCAAAAAAACTGTTAAATTAGCAGATTTTTTTTTTTGCTAAATACTAGTAAAATAAGAACATCAAAAATAAAACTGGTAAATTTACAGAATTGTGGTTATATTGAAGTTAACTTTTAGTTAATTGAAAATGACAAATTGTATCTGCAGAAAATTTTGCTAAATGTTAGTAGACTAAAAATAGCAAAAAAAAAACTGTGATATCTACAAAAGTTTTGTTATTTTTAAGCTAAATTTAGTTGAATGCAAATAGCAGTCTATCCTGTTAAATTAACAGAAATATATGCTCAAAAATTTGTAAACTACTGTTTTCAAAAGGCTCGATTTTTATTTGCATTAAAAAAAATCGAAAAAAACTTCGTAAATTTAAAATTTTTTCGTGATTTTTTAGGCTACTAATTACACTGTGCACGAAAATGAGACATTTTTTCCCGACAAGTGGGGGACACAGTGGGTAAAACTATTCGGGTACGCTGAATTTAGTGGTGTTAGGCGTTTTTCTAGGTTAGCTCTTAAAAAAAAGATATTTGAGTTTGAAAATTATGGTTTGAAGCACCCCTAAACAATCGATTTTTTAATTTGTTTACCGTTAATTTTTAGTTAAGTTGTTTGTTACTCTACCAAGAAGCTTTGTGTTAAAAACAATCAAAATCGGTCTTGCGGTTCAATAGTTGTGATTGAAAATGTGAGGGCACCATAAAAACCTTTATGCAAATTTTTCACTTCTATACAAATTTCAGTACATTTAACAATAAAATGTACAATTTTGTATGGAAAATTTCGAAGTGTCCTCACATTTTCACTCAGAACTTTTGAACCACTGCACCGATTCTGATCATTTTTAACCCAAAGCTGACTGGGGGAATAACAAATAATATGGGCAAAAATAAATGGTCAAAAAGTTAGATAAATCGCGTTTTTTGGGGTCCTTGGATCCAGAATTTTTAAACACAAATATCTTTTTTTCAAGAGCTAATCTAGAAAAACGAATAGCACCACTGGATTCAGCGTACTCGAATTAGGTTTACCCACCGGGTCCCCCGCTTGTTGGATTTTTCAACTAGCACAGTGTTATTTACCAAAATTGTTTGCTGATTTAACAGGTTAATTTGTTATTTTCTATTAACAAAAATTTAACTCAAATATATGTATCTACACTTATTAGAGAATTATCTGCATGATATTAATGGATTTTTACATAAAACCAATGAAGTTTCACTGGAACTCGGCATTGAAACTTTTCATTGAATTTCATTGCATACACTCAAAGAAAAATTTCATTAAAACTGTATTCATTAATTATATGAAACTTTTTTTTTTATCAAATTTAAGAAAATTTTCACTTATTTTGTGAAGAAAACTTCATTGGTTTACTGAAAAATTTCATTAAAACTCGTCCAGTAAAATTCCCTCTGTGTATAATATAAATATAATTCTGTATATTTATTTTTGCTGTTCCTATCTTACTAATATATAGCAAAAATAATCTTCTAATTTAGTTATTAACTAATTTTTAGTAATTTTAACTAATTGTGTTACAGACTTTTTCCTATTAGTGTACAAGTAAACTTGACTAAATATACTTTTTTGGATTGGTATGGAATACCTCATATTATTATAAAGATGAAGTTCATTATGCCCATTTTCACACCTCTTATCAATTTGAAAAAAAAAAAATCAATTAGTATTACTAGAAAACAACGTTAGAATAGTCCAAACAATGAATTTTTATTTAACCCAATACACAACTCTAACACTGGGTTTCATACCGAAGGTTTCTGAGTTATCCATTAATTAACCCAAAAAGATGTTTGTATAAATTTTTTTGACAATTTATTCTGTTGCGGTGGGTCTCATGCTATTGGGTTAACTTTAATTACAAGACAAAAAAAATTTCAAATCATTATATATGGGTGAAATCAAAAAATGTGATAAATTTTTGGGCCAAATTTGTGTGAAGCAAAAAGTGTTAATATTTCGGTTTTTTCTTAATGGAATCAGTAAGTTTAGTCATTATAAACCTAATTGCAAAAAATCTCTTCTACAAGTTGTCGCAATAACTTTTTTTTCACAATTTTAATTTTTTTTGTTGTAACGGAGTTTACATTTCTGCGAGCAAAAGATATAACAAAAAATTGCGTACGAATTTTCTTAAATTTTTTAGTTTTTCGTATTTGGGTTTTCAACTTGCTTTCCAATGATATATAATTTGTGTTTATCAAATTGGCGGTTTCGCGAATAAAAATACAATTCATTCCGCGAAAAAAATTTTATTTTTTTTTAATTTTGTATTTTTGGTGCTTTTAAATGCTTTTCAAAAATATAAAATTTTTTAAAATCCAAACAGCGGTTGCGCAGTTACAAAATAATATATTAAAAACATAACATTTCGCTATCAAAAAATTCTTAAATTGTGTGAAACAAATTTAATTTGTCAAACTAATGTCAGTAATGACTCGAAATATCGATTCAAAACCAATGAAATGCAAAATCAATCGGTTTTCGCTCCAACAGCTTAGGGTAAAAAACTGATAACTTTTTTTGATTTGACGCAAAATTATTAGTTGAATCGTCTTTTGACGCATAAATATTAGTTGAATCACCTCTGTTTATGGTTATTTTAAACATTTATCTACATTTATTTGAATGAAATCTGATGCAAACAATTGTGGTTACGGAGTTTACAGTTACGGAGTTTACATTTGGTTACTTTTTTCATTTTCTTTCAGAAACGCTTTGTCAGAATTTTTTTCCGAAACAAAATCGCATGATGCCTACAAGGTGAATCCAAATATGACATTGTTTTTCTTACTCGTTAAATAGTTTGGTGTAAAAATTAGGAACGGAGTTTACAACATTTTTTCAAATCTTATTAAAGACATCCTTTTTCATCTCGAGAATGTTACATGCTGCAGAAAAGCTTCAAGTCTGTTATACTGGATGATTACTTACAGTCCAACGATCATTTGAGTATAAATAACATTATACTTTTCGCAATATAAATAATAGATAACTTCAAAATTCTGGTATATGCATTTTTATCAAAAATTATGACGAAAAATCGTTACTGAGTTGAAGTCGTGATAGCTAAGATATACGAAAAAGTTTGTAAAATGTATTAATTTTTATTAAAAATGGCACTTTTTCTCTTCATAAAAATTCTTACAGTTAGTGTTTAGCTTTATTGGTTATTAAAATATAAGCTATTAAAGTTAAAAAACCTTATGAGTTACTTGTTACGGAGTTTACATTTGACCTATAAAATTGGTCACAAATTTTATGTATTAACCAAAAATTGGTCAGATTGTTATAAATTTTGTAAAACAGGTGACAATGCGCTGATATATATCGAAATATGTAACTCAAATGTAATCCATGCATTAGAAATTAGCTGGTTACACGGTTTTTATCACATTTTTTGATATCACCCATATATATAAAACACCAATTTTTTGGGTTATCTATTAGTTAACTCTTAAACCTTCAGTATGAGACCCACTGTTAATAGTTAAGTTAAAGTTAACTTTTAGTTTGAAACCCAGGGCAAATATTCCACAAACTACACTTATACTATTCTCATACACTTTTTTCTCTCCTGGCCTTCTCTTTCTCTCTATCAAACTCTCTCTTATTAACATTATTATTTAGTTGATTGTTACTAACAAAAAGTAGTATATGGCTAAAACTCTCGCTATAAGCCAACATTAAATTTAGTTAAGTTCTTTTACTCTTTGTTAAAAGTTAAAACGGGAAAAAGCGCATCTTTGAAAACGTAGTTGTAGTTAACCAAACGTATTTTTCATAGAAACTAAAGTGTGTAAATTTTCAATGTTTCCAATTTGAAAGTGTACAAAAGATCACCATCACTCATTCAGTTAGTTTGGTACTAGTTTTCTAGAAAATAAAAAAAAAAAGAAGAAAACAAATTGTAATTCCATGAAAATAAACTAAAATTATGGTGACACTTTGAACTTGTATCCATCAAAATTAACAAATAAATAAAAAAGCATAGAAAGAGCTTAATAAATAACACGAATCGGTACTTACCATAGTAATGGTTGAGTGAATAATTTTTTGCTTTAATAGGTGTATCCACCAGAGTGGAGTTTGTATGCTAATACTAATTACCTTTCCACATATTGTAATAACATAGTCGGCAATACCAACATTCATTCGATAGTTTACTATCAAAGTGGTAATACTAATAACAATAATAGTTCACTGAACATTGGAAACACTGGAGTAGAAGAAAAACAACATCAGCAACAACAACTATTCACATACAGTGGTGGCAAATTAAATAGGAACGATCCAAATTTTTAAAATTTTTTCTCGTTGCCTTTATTTTTAAAGATCAAAATAGTGGCTAAATTCGCCAGGAAAGGCGAATATGTAGTCTAGATTATTGTGCAGAATTATAATGTAATGTCTATTTTTATACCCTACACCACTATGTGGTCAGGGTATTATAAGTTTGTGCTGATGTTTGTAACACCAAAAAATATTGGTCCTAGACCCATCTTATAGTATACCGATCGGCTCAGAATTTTTTTTTATTTCGATTTAACGATGTCCGTCTGTCCGTCCGTCCGTCTGTCTGTCTGTCCATGCATTCTTGTGCGCACTCTACAGGTCGCAAATATTAAGATATTTTGATGAAACTTGGTACACCGACTTTTGTCGGCCCAAGGATTTTGGTTAAAATCGGTCCATGTTTAGACCTAGTGCCCATATAAGGGTCCTACCAAAATTATATTGTTTATATGCTGCAGGTCGCAAATATTAAGATATTTTGATGAAATTTGGTACACAGAGCTAAGTTGGCCCAAGGACGAAGCCTGTTGATTTTGGTAAACATCGGTCCATGTTTAGATCTAGTGCCCATATAAGGGTCCTACCAAAATTATATTGTTTATACGCTGCAGGTCGCAAATATTAAGATATTTTGATGAAATTTGGTACACCGACCTATATCAGCCCAAGGACAAAGCCTATTGATTTTGGTTAACAGCGGTCCATGTTTAGACCTAGTGCCCATATAAGGGTCCCCCCAAAATTATAAAGCTTGTTTAATGGATTCGTCCGAGGTCCACGAAAAAATGAGACAGGTTGATTTGAGACTTCTTTTCTCTATTACTTGTAAATTTTTTTCAAATTCAAAATTTATTTTTTTTTAATCAAGATACCTTTGCTAAATATGTACAAATCCTCATGTCAAGTTTAAAAATTATTCGATACTTATTAGCTTTGAAATGAGCTGTGAAATAGAAATGCGTGAAAAAATAATTCGATTATTTAATTAAATATAGTATGCAAATCCAGATATGCAAATCCACCTAACTGCCCAGAGCTCAGACCCATTGAAAGATATTGGGCTCTGGTAAAAAGGATCATGAAGGGTACAAAACAGATTACTGAAAACACTAAAACATTTTCAAGAAAATAGTTATCATCAAGCAAAAAAATCACTGAAGACACTATTAAAAGTTTAATGGGAGGAATTTCAGAAAAAATTAAATTTTTCATTAAAAACCACTAATGTGTAATATTTTTTATTAAATGTAAACATAAATAAGATTTCTGTTAATAAAACGTTTTTTTCTTTTGTATATATGTCAACTAGTTCAAAAGTTATTTAAATTTATTCGTGCACTAATTTCATCGAACGCAGTCTTTATACATAGCTTTTCATAGTTTTCTATAAAAACATGGCGATTTTCCTAATGGCATTTTATGGGAAGGGTTTTTTGTATGAAAAAATTGTAAGCATAATGTCGAAAGTGTTTATCAAGGTTAAGAGTTTGAGAATGTGCAAATAAACAGCCGAACATTAATGGGTCCCTTGCCCACCCCAGAAAAATGGACTAGGTACGCCTATGCGCACGATGTTAATTGTAAATAAAACAAAAAGTTTTCAGAGAATTATCTTAATATTTTTTGTTATGATGGAAGGATCTATGACAATTATGTGTGAAACAAAATATCGGCCAAATGCTCGCCACGGCTTCGGTTGCATACCTCTATCCGATGGTCCATATTTTCAAAGACAGAGACATAATTGAGGTAAAATGTCGTTAATGTGCCAAATTGTCTCATACTTTAGTTCTTGAATTGTTCTTAGCTTATTGACGTACACTTTTTCTTTAAAATATTCCCAAAGAAGGAAGTCCATCGGTGTCAAATCACATGATCGTGGCGGCTAATTAACATCGCTATGACGTGAGATAAGACGGCCATTGAATTTCTCGCGCAAAAGAGCCATTGTTTCGTTGGCTGTGTGGAAAGTGGCACCATCCTGTTGGAAGCACATATCGTCCAGGTCCATATCCTCAATTTCTGGCCACAAGAATTCCGTTATCACATCGTGATAGCGAACACCGACGACGAGTCGAGGTTGACGGCTCTTCTACCACACTATCGCGAACAACAACAATGTTTTTCGCAGAACGAACTGGGCGAGCATGCACAGGTGTTTTCACATTTCCTACAGACACGGTTTGCTGAAATTTGCGCACAATTCTCCCGATTGCGGACACATTTGGTCGATTAAGCTGACCAAAGAAGTGAACTTAAATGCATTTTTCGTAAAAGGCTTCAACAATCTTAACGCGCTGCTCAATTGTGTACCTCTCCATCGATGAATTTGTCAAACACTGAAACAAAGAAATGTCAAATTAAGTTGGGCAAAAAAACTTGACGTTAAGGTGTGACTCACAATTAACATAGTGCATTATGGTTGGACCACCCTTTATAAGGCGAAGAAGTTATGTTATGTTTTTCGTATAGAGACAATAGGCGTGTTCGTTTACTTACTACAAGTTACTCCTTTTACTACAGCTGGAAAAATTCAATACAAAAAGTAAACAAAACTTTCCAATTGTAGTAAAAGTAGTAAGAATTTCGAGTAAACGAACACACTGAATATAACATTTAAAAATACTTGGATCAACTGACACATAAACTAACCACTGACAAGTCTTTGGGTGAGACGAAACTGGGACAGTCTGGTATCCGTTAAATTTTTCAATAAAAATGTTTTCTTCTTCTCCTGTAAATAAGCTTAAAAAATTCCTTGTAATTAATCGGTGTGTTCGTTTACTCGAATTTCTTACTACTTTTACTACAATTGGAAAGTTTTGTTTACTTTTTGTATTGAATTTTTCCAGCTGTAGTTAAAGTATTTAGTATCTTGTTGTAAATAACTTGTCATTTGGTATCACACTCACCAAGCCTCGAACCAAAACCCTTCTGTTTGTTAGTTCATCGCCTTACCAGTTCACCTAAACCATAATTATACAAATATTTTTAAAAAATTTCCTATATTCCATTTTTCAAATTCAAATCTTAAATTTTATTTGAATCTTCTTGTAATGAAATTCAAATTATATTAAATTTACTTGAATGTTCCCTCCAAATTTGAATTTTGTTTTAAATTCAAATTAAGTACGTATAAGTTTTAAATCGATTATGGTGTAAATGTCTAGGTGCTCAGACATTTGATATGTTTGTTTTGAGGTTCGCGGTTCAAATTCGCTGCCACGACAAAAATATTTTTTTTTTATTTTTTTTAGATTTGTTAAGACGCGATACTGACAAATAGGCAGTTGCCAACGCGAATTAAGAAAAATTATTGTGATGATGACAAATAGCTAGTGAGGCAGAACGAGTTAAGAATAAATTCTAGTGATGATGAGAAATACTTAGGCAGTTTGTCATAGTCACTTAAGAAAAAGTAAAAAAACGCAGACATGACTTTAAGACGGCTTTGGTAAATCTCTGCACCGGCTGACTTGTCACTTAAACGGCGCAGCTGATATTGTCTTTAAGACACATTTTCCAGCTGGGAGCATATAACTACGAGTAGGTACATCATGGTACTCGTACTATTGTATTTTGTATGTAAGCTTACTTAAAAGCATATTTTCAAATCTACTCGACCGACTGATACAGTCTGAAACATCTAATAATTTGGCAGAACCTATTCCTATTCCAAAAAGGAATGCTTGGATTCTACAAATTGCAATTGCATCGTGGTGCATTGATCGAACAACTTGGGAACTTCTACATCACTTTGTCCATTTTAGGCCCGATTACTGAATGTCCAGTTAGCTACTTACTGGCACTTCAACTGACACACTTGTTGTTTCCCATATAAAATTTGAATTCAACTGTCGGCTAAATTTTAACTGGAGATTCACTAATCAGGCCTTAAGCAGTAAAAATCTAAACTAAAGCTACATTCACAGTGATGGAGTACACCACTCTGCAGAAAAAGGAAAGTGTTACTTTGCTACTTATTGACTTCTTCTTTTACTCTATTTCTACACAGGTTTTTGCGTGAAGTTTTAAGGTAAATATATCGTAATACAAACTTTTGCCTGAGAATGTCTTCCGATCGTTTTCACAAGTGAGTATCTTTATCTTATCTTGTTGTAGGTATTTTTTTGCTTACACTTGAAATGATTTTTCTCGGAAAGTGAATCTAAATATGCTATGTATGTATCTATGTGGTATAACGTTTCAAATACATTTTTGTACATTTCCTTCTAGAGCAGCTAAAGATGGTTTATTGGATGTTTTAAAGGAGGCCACACGCAAAGATGCTAATTCTAAAGATGATGATTCGATGACACCCGTATTGTGGGCAGCATTTGAGGGCCATCTGGAGGCTTTACGGTTATTGTGTGGTAGAGGGTTAGTAATACAGTTTTTATTTTCCGCGACATATTGATTTTACTTGGAAACGGTATTCATTTTAGAAATTTCCCGAGATACCGGGTATTCTTGCTCAAAAAAAAAAAAAAAAAAAAAATAAGTAATGTTTCTAATTAAATAACAATATTTCATTTGAAAAATCTTATACATGAGATCAAGCATTTAAAATTAAATTATTGCATTAAAAAACATAAAACAATTGCGTGAAAATTTTGTTATCTCAAGTCAATGTTTATTATATTTGTTGCAGAATCAAAGAACTTTTGGATATTTTATGTATTTGGGAAAAAATCACCCTAGTTAGAAACCTTTGTTTTTAAAGGTATTCAAAACACACTATTGTCGTATCTCTTTCGAAGACAACAGTCTTGTGAATAGAGTCAATTAAATTCAAGTTGCAGTTAATGTATATCCGTGTAAAAAAAGATCAGATCTATCCAGATCTTGTTAGATGTGATTATAGCAGATCTAGGCAGTTCTTGCGCACCATATATAATCAGATCCCTACTGATCTACACTTATATCTTATCGATAGAACAAAACATTTGAACTAAAATTATGCCATATTTGAAGCCCTTGATCGCACCTTTCATATCTTCTCTATCCCCTTTCCACACAAAGCAACACTTTGCTTCTCTTTATAAAAAAAACTTATATATACCCGGTCAAAAATGGTTTTAGTATAATAGTGATATAATCATATCTAGTCGAATAAATTTGTATGTAATTTCATCAATATACATAAATAAAATTATACAACTTAGATATAATAACATTGATTTTCCCTATCAAATTATATAAAATATTATATGGTTATATATGGTCTAAGAATTTATATACATATACTTATATACAATTTTATAGGGAAATTGAAAAAATGTTATTAGATTTAAACTGTATAAATTTATTTATGTTGATTCAGTTATATACAATTATATATGATAATACATTAAGCACACCTAATTATATATAATTATATCAAATTATACAATATTTTATTAAAACCTTTTTTACTAGGGTATATTTAAATAAAATTCTTTTATGTCGTACATTTTTATTTTGGCAACTTTGAAATCGTCTTAAATCGACAAGGTCTGGTATGAAATCTGAACAAAGAGATTATGAAATTGAGCATTTAGTATCTAGAACAGATTTAGCACCAGATATGATGCTATATGACCAGTTCTGCTCATATCTGGCCATGGCTGAATTTTACAGATCCCTTTTGATATGAATAGCTCTGGTACTAGATATAATTATATTCAATCATACGACTATATCATAAGATCTGGGGCCGAATTACGGCATTCGTGAACGAGAGAAATTGTTCGAAATCCATTTTTTCAATGTGTAAATACGTAAAAACTAACAATGATAACACCTTATTTTAATTTTATATCCAATCTAGGGCCGAATTGTAGAGTCCCTGGCTCAAAAAACTTCATCCAAATGCTTAATTTTCCGAAATAAAAAATTAATTTCGAACGAAAAATTTCGATCACGAATGCCGTAATTCGACCCCTGATCATATCATTTCGCTTTATCCTTTTTTCTTATATTTTCAATGTAAGAAAATATTATGAGTTATTTTTTTTTGTTTCGTCTTTCAGAGGTGATCCTGATAAATGTGATCAGTTTGGTAATACCGCCTTACACCTGTCATCAGCCAAAGGTCACCTGCGTTGTGTGGACTTCTTAGTTAAATTTGGAGTTAATATCTACGCTTTGGATATCGACAAACACAGTGCTAAAGATTTGGCAGCTATCAATAATCGTGATGAAATTTTGCGTTACTTAGATGCAGCTACTGCCAATTTTGAAGCAACAGATAGGTATAAGAATGATGTTGATCCACATAGAAGATCTCTTATTTTAATTATCTTAAAATTTTCAGAAAAAAATCCAGAGCTATGAAAGAAATAGCCGAAAGGAATTGTGAAAAACGTATTAAGGAATATATGAAACGTCAGCAAAAACAAGATCAAGAATTTAAAGAGATTAAATCGCCTACTTCACCGGCCAATGGCAAATCGGGTAAAATGTTATCAACGCTTAAACAGAAAATTTGGTCAAGTCAGGGTAATTTACATAAACCCTCAAAAGAGGCTTCACCTGGCCCTGTAAATGGTGGTGTAAAATTTAGTGAGTTAGTACAATCTGGATCGGGAAGTTGCGGTGGTTCTATAGCCAGTCGTGAAGGAAATATTGTATCGAAAACTAAAGGTTGTACTATAGATAGTGGTTTTAAAATTGGAGAAATTGAACCAGATGGTAGACGTACGATAACTTCATTAAGTGGCGTACAAAGAGATTCAGAAGTCCTTTATGTGGGTACATTTAGTTCCAATGAAGATAATGGCAAACGAGGGAAAATAAGTGGTCTTTTTGAGGTCGATGAATGTAATAATTCAGATACAGAACATAATAATGGCAAAACTGGCTATGGTACTTTATCAAGATCTTTTTCACAACCCGACATTTTGGCTGATAATGAATCCAGTGATCATTTAAGAACAGAAATGACCTTACAAAGGCCTACCGGTTTATTTGATCGTCCAATGTTGGGTAGCATAGCCTTTCGTAGATCGGTTACGGCCGCTTTAAGTCAACTAAACAACGACGCCTATAATATGGAGCAAGATACCACCACCACCATCACACAACCTTCGACCCGAACAAATTCAATAAGTTCAAAGTCACGTTCGGGTAAACAGCGATCGTTCTTAAATTTAACCGATTCCGATTCGGATGGTGCTGAAGCTTATAGTGATGACGATGATCAAGATGTAGCTGGGGGCCCTATACAACGTTTTCTTACCGTTTGGGGTTTGGAAGAATATTTATCAATGTAAGTTGTTTGAAACTACATAATACAGACTAATCCCGATTTGCAGGCTACTAAAAACTGCACTCCTATTATTACTAAAAGTAGTTTTTCTAGGAGAGAATTCTTATAAATAAAATAATAAATAAAAATTTCTAATTTTTATACCCTCCACCACTACGTGGAGAGGGTATCATAAGTTTGTGCTGATGTTTGTAACACCAAAAAATGATGGTCGTAGACCCATCTTGTAATATACCGATCGGCTCAGAATTTTTTTTTATTTCGACTTAACGATGTCCGTCCGTCCGTCTGTCTGTCCATGCATTCTTGTGCGCACTATACAGGTCGCAAATATTAACATATTTTGATGAAATTTGGTACACCGACTTATGTCGGCCCAAGGAGGCCTATTGATTTTGGTTGAAATCGGTCCATATTTAGACCTAGTGCCCATATTAGGGTCCCCCCAAAATTATATTGTTCAGATATTTTGATGAAATTTGGTACACAGACCTATGTTGGCCCACGGACGATGCCTGTTGATTTTGGTTAACACCGCTCCATGTTTTGACCTAGTGCCCATATAAGGGTCCCCCCAAAATTGGCTTGGTTACACGCTGCAGGTCGCAAGTATTAAGATATTTTAACGAAATTTGGTTTGCTGACTCACATGGTCCATAGAAAAAAGCCGATAGATTCTAGATAGAATCGGTCCATATTTGGATCTATCGCCCATATGGGCTATATTTACGATTTTCTCTTCTTTTACAATTTTATAGAAAATTTTTACACAAGTCCCATTTTAACCAATTCGAATTTCGGATCCAAACATTAGTCGGCTCTTAACCAGACTGGTGTAGGGTATTGTATAGTCGGCATGCCCGACTTTAACCTTTTTATTCGTTTTTATCAAAAATTGTTTTTTGATACAAAAAATTCCAAATTCAAATTTTTTTCACGCGAAATTTTGATTTCTCAGTTTTCTGCAGGAAAAAAATTATTTTGTGTGAGAAAATGAAGTGCACTATTTCTTTTGTTTTACCCAAGAAGGGTAAAAGGAGATCAAGACGGATCGCGAATCGGACAGAAACTAAAAATTACAAAAAAAATATTAGAATTAAGAAGAAAGATAATAAAAAATATGAAAATATCGAAAGTAAAAAATAAGCAAAAATTAATGGTTAAATTTCATTCTCAAAAATTTTAAATTTTACATATTTCATAAATTATTGCACTTTTTTAATTTCTGATACTCGTATCATGAATATTTTTCTTTTTTTTCTCACTATTTAGAGATTTTTTTCGCCTCTTTATTCACATTTAAAATTTTTTTTCTGCGAAAGTTCCCTTATATTCGTGTGTGCCACCATGGATGGCATCATACCGTAATTTACGCACTTGTTTTGTCCGATCCGATAGCGATTAAATAACAATACATTTTTTTGTTGAAATTGTAACAAAAAATACTTTCCAAACAGTCACTAAAGAAAAACTGATTACTTTTAATGCATTTTAAGCCCACCTTGTTTTTCTATGCCTAAAAAAGGGGCGCACATCCAGGTTTGACTGTATAACAGAGTTAATCGTAATTATAAACTTTTTTCTTGGAATTCGTTTCAGTTTTCAAAAACAACAAATTGATTTGGATACTTTACTGCTGTTAACGGAAGCTGATTTAAAATCACTTGGACTACCTTTGGGACCTTTCCGGAAGTTAAGCTTTGCTATACAAGAAAGAAAAAATGCTTTAGCTAATCCTGGTATTATGAAAGATTCACATTTGTAATTAAAATTTTGTTCAAAACATTTGTTAACAATCTTCACGTGAAACCACAGAATTGCGATCGAAACATACAATGAATTCAAAAATGTCATAGAAAAACATTTCCCATAATCTGAAAAATTTTAAAAAGAAAAATGCACGGAAGTAAAATCTTAAAAAGACCTACTTTACATAATTGTTTTGCAGTCAAATATATCAAAATTTAAAATTTTTTCTATGCCTCAGAGCTTTAAAAAATTAATTCCTTTTTGGAATGAATTCCTTAAAATTTAATTCAATTTCATTCAATCGAGGAATGAATGAAAAAGGGAATTCATTTAATTCCTTAAGTTCGGTTAGAGAATTCATTAACCAAAATACAATCTTTGGAAAAACAAACTAGTTGGCCTTAATCTTTATTTGAAATGTTGAACGCAAATATAATTTTGAATTCGTTAAAAAAACGTGCAATTATACTGTTTTTGTAGTAGTTGTCGTTTCTGGTTGCAATTGTAAAATAATTTCCATTCTGGATTTGAAATCCAAGAATTAAAATTAGGCATTAGTTTAAAAAAACTGTATTTTATATAATTACTTCCTAAGTATTTGTTCTTTTTTAAATATATACATAACATGTTTAACCCTTAAACGTACAAAGAGTTTTTTAAGTACTTGTTGAGTTTACGCAACTTGTTGCATCATATACAAATCATGATACATGCCTCTTTGAGACATTAATTCATCATGGGTGCCCTTTTCGATAACAATACCTTTCTTTAAAACACATATCAAATCGGCATCTCGTACAGTGGTCAAACGATGGGCAATTGTAACACAAGTACGACCACTGCGAGCAGCATCCAAAGCTTCTTGTACTACTTTCTCACTTTCCATATCCAAAGCTGAAGTAGCCTCATCTAATATTAAAATCTTGGGATTTCTAACCATTGCTCTGGCTATGGCAATACGTTGTTTTTGTCCACCCGACAATTGAGTGCCCTTGCTGCCTAAAGAAGTGGCATAACCTTGAGGCAAGGTGGTTATGAAATTATGTATATTCGATTTCTTGGCAGCATCTATTATCTCAACCATGGGTATATCGTGACGGAAATTGTTGCCGTAGGCGATATTTTCTGCTATTGTACGATCGAACAGTACAGGTTCTTGTGATACAAGACCCATTTTAGAGCGTAATGTATCGAATGAGAAATCTGTAGTCGGAGTTTGACTTAAATTTACTGAGCCCTTTACGGGATCATAGTAACGTAACAGCAATTGAACACAAGTTGATTTTCCAGAACCAGAAGGACCGACAAGAGCCACTGTAGTACCCTTTTCTATTTCTAAATTGAAATTTTCTAAAATCTGTATACCTTTTCTAGTGGGATATTCAAAGTCGACATGTTCATAGGTTATATTGCCCTCGGTTTTCTGAAAAGAATATAACAAATATATTTAAAGTCACCATTTCCAATTCAAAAAAAATTGAACTGCGAAGAGAACAAATTAAGATTTATATTGAAAAGTGTAAAAGAGTTTCAAGTAAATAGTGAAATTCGTTCTCAATTTATAATATAAACTCTCGATCTCAATTTCATTAGGAAATTTTCATATTCTTCTTTAAAACAATCAAGTCAATATTTACTTACATCGACTGTATTAAATGGTTTATCTTGAGGATTATGCATACAAGGCACACGATCAAATAGTTTCATAAGACGTCCAGCCGAAATGACGGCTTCACTTATATTCGGAGCATACGCCAAGGCTTGACCCAACATCCAGGAGCCAAAGATTAAAGCTTCAGATACTCTATGTAGAATAACAGAATATAAATATAATAAAATTCTTGAAATTCTATATATTTTATAAATTACTTTATGATATCCTCGTACGGCATATCACCGTCAGCTACTAGAGTACCACCGTAATACAATGACAAGCCATAGGCCATAAAGGGTGCGGCTTGACCCAAACCAAAAACAAAACCTCTAAATCTCATTTTTTTTGCACAAGCCTTTTCCACAATATCGATTTGGGTGCAGTAACGTTGCAGCACACTTTGCTCTTGGCCTAAACTAGCGACAGTACGTACATTTGCAATAGCTTCTACCGCAACTTGGGAAGCATTTTCAATTGCGGCTTTTTCAGCCATAGCACTAGATTCCATAAATCTGGCCTCCAAATATATCGATAGAAATACAAACGGCACAGTGGTCAGGGTAATCAATGTCAAATTCCAAGAAAATATAAAAGCTACAACTACACCCACTGTCAGAGTGGTCAAAGCTTGCACTATAATACCAATACGAGCACCTGTAGCCTATAATAAACAAGAATTTGTTCTATTACATCTGGAACGTAGTATTTTGAAGTTTACGACTTACCCCTTGAACATTAGAACAATCTCCTGCTAATCTGGCACATAAAGCTCCCACTGAGTGTTTTTCGTCATCAAAGTAAGCCACTTCTTGTTTCAGTATGGTTCCAAATGCATTTTTTCTTAGACGCGAAGTCATTATTACACCAGCTGTATTGAAGGCATAAGTTTGTATTAATGTTCCTAAACCCGCAATGATTCCAATGACTAAGAACATGTATGATAAGAAAGCTGCTTCGGACTGAACATATGCATCATCTTCATCGGATAATATCTGAATAAAGGAAAATTACAATGGTTAATAACTTTTTTACTACAGTTACTAAAAATTAGTTCAAAAGGCCCAGCGGAAAAACTGCTAAAATCAGCAGAATCTGTTTTCTAACCATTAGTAAGATAAAAACAGCAAGATAATATCTGTTCAATTTAAAATTTTTTAGCTAAATCAGCAAAAACTATTGTTGATTTTAACTAACTTTTACGGTGGGTCTCATACTGGAGGGTTAAATTTAACTAAACTATTAAACAAAAGAAGATGTCAAAAAATGTTATACAAAAGAACAACAAACTTTTGGGTTAACTATTAGTTAACTCTAAAACCTTCAGTATGAGACCCACCGTTAGTAGCTTTTTTTTGCTAACAGATAGGTTTATTTCTAAGGGCGCAATAAGAAATTTCAAAAAGTAGAAAAAAATAAAGGTTTAGCAAAGTTAGCTCAGACTTTGTTTTATGGCATCTTAAAAAAATTACGATGTTCTGATAATGGATTCTGGTAGAGGAGACTATAAAAAAATATACGTGTGTCGGCGTTTTGAAAGATCACATCTGAATTTTGTTTTAGGAGGAGTTAAAATTTCTCCTCTTTTTCAAATTCTTATTGTGAATTGGTATAGGAAACCATGTGAATCTTTCATTTTAGGTATATGATGTGTTCAACGAACTTATGTAAAACAGTACGAGGAACATTTTTGTGGAACATTTTAACCCTATAACTCTTCAATTAATGGGACTTTTTTGCTCCCTTTAAAAAGGGTTAAATGTTTCACAAAAATCTTCCTCGTAGTGTTTTAAATAAGTTCGTTGAACACATCCTATACCTAAAGACATGCCATAATTTCCTTCTAAAATACAGGTTTGTGGGACAATTTAGCGCCAATTCCGGATAAGTACGAAATTAACCCTTGAATACATTTTAAGTTTTGACTTAACAATGCCAGAAGTTACGTTTTCAACTTTGATGTCTTCAGAGGCTTATAGTAAAATTTCATGACAAATATTTTTGCGAAACATTTTAACTCTAACTCTTCACCTTACGGGGCTTTTGTCCCTTTCAATTGTGGGCGCTGTGGTGTAATGGTTAGCGCGTTGGACTGTTACACGTGAGGTTGCGGGTTCGAGCCCCAACCAAGGCAATATCAATTTATGAAAAATAGTAATATGTATGAGTTTTTTTACCCCTCATACATATCGCAACGTCCTCCTTCGGTGTTCCCATAGCACTTAACCCCACCGAAGTGAAATAATATAACAGGGCTATGAACTAAAAAGCTTCAACAAAAATCGCCAACTCAGCATCAGATGGCGCGCAACAACTGTTCTAAAAATTCAACATCTCGAGCAATTACAGAGTTGCCATATTTGAAGCCCTTCATCTTTCACCACCTTTCACTTCTTCTCTATCCCCTTTCCAAAGGAAGCAACACGTTAATTAATAGGAAGGATTTCCTGACTGTTGCTTCTCTTTAAAAAAAAAGGTGTCAAAAAAGTCCCTTTAATTGAAATGAAAACCTACTGTAAGTCTCTGAAGACACCAAAGCTGAAAATTTGACTTCAATGCCAGAAATAAGTCAAAACTTAAAATGTGTTTAAGGATTAATCTCGTACTTATTCAGGGTCGGCGCTCAATTTAACTGAAAGGTTAGAGGGTTAAAATCAAGGTTGGCAACTGAAACGAATAACGGTATTGGTATCGGTAACGGTATTTCAGTTGTGTCGGTATTGGTATTACCGATACCGAAACATCAATACCGGTACGTACCAGTATTATTGTATTCCTGCTAGGAATACGATTTTATATTACCAAGACGGACAGAATTCAATTAATTTTAAATTTTGCATATTTTGTATAAAACAATTTATATTTTTTTGTGATTTGTAAATGGAGTATTAAACCAAAAATGTGCAGAACAAAATCGTACGGGGAAAGCAGCCTACCGGTTCATTGGGATGTTTTTGGTTAAATCTGTGATATGTGATAGAGAATACAAAATAATAAAGATGTTGACATTTTTAGCTGTTCATTATCATATGGATGGGGAGAGAAAATACCCGTTCCTGCTTTTGTTTATTCGAATATTCTTATCAAATGAAAGTTATTTGAGAGACCGATGTTATGGTTCATCAAAATATAAAAAAAATATAGCTCCTAGATATGAAATAGATCAGCGAAAAGTGTCAACATTCTTTATTTCTTGTAAGTGAAATTTTTATAAAGGTAAATTTTGCAGTTAGGCTAAAGAATATATTGAGTTAAGGAATTTTATAGGACCTAAAATATGTGTTTTCCTGAATTTCGTACAGAAAAATTTTAAGTACTTACGCCAAAGAAATCACCAAACAATACAGCCCATATAGGAAACGTAGCACCATGTAACATAGCCGCTATACAACCCACTACAATATAACGCCATTCAGGAGCATTTAATCTCATTAATTGCCTAAAGGAAATTTCATATTTTTCTTCTTCAACTTTTTTAGATTTTTTACCCTTGGCTTTTCCTAAAATTCAACGGTATAGTAAACTGTTTTAAGAAAAAAATATTTAAATTTTCAAGTTATTTTCCTTACTTTTCTTAATTATGCCTCCTTCCTTTTTAGTAACTTTATTTCCTGTTGCCACTTCTTCTTCCACTTCATTGACTACTTCCTCTTCTACAACGTCGTCGTCTTCATTATCATCATCATCATCATCACCGTCATCATCACTATTCGAATTTTGTTGCTTGTTTGTGTTTTTATGGGATTTGTAAATTTTTTCATCCTCTGACTCTTCAGTACGTTTTGTTATTTTAACGAGCTGATAGTATAAGCCACCCTTAGCCATTAATTCATCATGAGTGCCTTGTTCAGCGACAATACCATCTTTAACAAATACAATGTTATCGGCATTTGTTATGGTTGACAGGCGATGTGATACAACAAGAGTGGTTCTGCCTTTACTGGCCACTTCTAAAGCATCTTGCACACGTTTCTCAGAAGTGGGATCCAACGCGGATGTGGCTTCATCTAATAGTAAAATCTTCGGATCTCGTACAACAGCTCTAGCTATGGCAATACGTTGTTTTTGACCACCCGACATTTGAGCACCTCTTTCACCCACTAGGGTTTTATAACCGTTGGGAAGTTTAACAATGAAATCATGACAATTAGCAGTTTTAGCTGCATTTTCAATATCAGCCATGGAACAATCCGGCTTGCCATAACGTATATTTTCTTCTATGCTGGTAGCAAATAGTACAGGTTCTTGTCCCACTACACCGATTTGTGAACGTAACCAGGATACATTTAGATCACGTAAATCGCGACCATCAAGTTTAACCGATCCCTGGAGAGGATCATAAAATCTTTGCATCAATTGCAAAGTAGTAGATTTACCACAACCTGACGGACCTACAAACGCCACAGTTTGTCCTGGTTTTATTTTCAATGATAGACCTTTTAAAACTTCCACATCGGGACGAGCTGGATAACGGAACCATATCTTACTAAATTCTATATTACCCACAACTTCTGTAGGTTTTTGACCTTTGGCATCCAAGGGATCTATATCGGATTTACGATCAATTATAGAAAATATATTTCGACCAGCTCCTCTGGCTGTTGCAAAAGCTTCTATATGTGGCGAGGAAAATCCCAAATTCTGAGCACCCATAATAACACCAAACAGTATTATAACCAAAACAGCCGGAGTATAATGTCTATCCTCATCATAACGTTCGGATAAAATCAATTTGACGCCATACCACATAGCAATGGCATAACAACAATATATAATGAACCACATTGTTCCGGCTCCAATACCAGAATAAAGACCTTTTTTACGCCCTGTCATTTCAGCTGGTATCAACAACTTTGAAAATCGGTCCTCCTCTTTACGTTCACCACTAAAAGCCAATACGGTTCGTATACCAGCGAATACTTCTTCTGCCACAGAACCAGCTTCCGAATAAGCTTCGAGTTCTTTTTCGGTTAGAGAACTTTGTATTTTTGCTACCATTGCTGTGGATATGATAATGAAGGGACAACAGATTAGCACCACCAGAGTTAGTTTCCAACCGTATATAAATGAGGCAATAATTGCAACGACAAAAGTCATTATAAGAAATACAAAGATGGCTATTTTTTCATTGAGACCTTCTTTCATTTTATCTAAATCTCTGAAAATAATAAGAAAATTATAATTAAAACTATTACAATTTTTTATAACAACAATTTTAATGAGCCTAATAAAGATCCTTGTGCGCCATAAAAGTTACAGAATCAGAGAATTGACTTTTAATGGATGCTATTTTAAAATTCGTCATGGCAACGGAATTGTTGTCCAATGAATCGCTCGGTTACGGCAATCGATTTTTTTTTTTGGTTGTTGCGTTTTCACAACACAATTAAAATTTTCTATTTCAACCGAATTTTTTATTGTATTAACTGAATTTATTTTGTGACAAACAAATATTTCGTTGGTTGTAAGAATTTAGTTGTTAAGAAATCCTGTTGCAACAACGAATTTATTTTGTCTGTGTAGCTTTGATTTAGGAAAATAGATTCTTGTACAACATTTTATTGAAATTTGTTTAAATAAAATTTCGGATCCAAGGGAGTTTGGGTGGAGTCCTAATACGGACCAGGTCCATATTTATGTAAGCAGAATATTTGTACTTCCAAGGAGCAAACATTTTGTCTGTTTTGCTCTAACTCGCCTCCCAGTAGCAAATGGTCTAACTACCCTAGTAAAAATGATTTTTATATATTCATATATTATTTTTATACAATCATTTATGATTTTATACAATTATAACTTGTCGAGTATTGTGAAACATATACTTTTATATGATTATATCAAAAGATATTTAATTATATAAAATTATATTAACCAGATCCACCATTTTTCGGATCAAATCATGTATGGATTAATATAATTATATAAAAAATATATTATTTGATCCGAAAAATGGTGGATCTGGTTAATATAATTTTATATAATTAAATATCTTTTGATATAATCATAAGTTATAATTGTATAAAATCATAAATGATTGTATAAAAATAATATATGAATATATAAAAATCATTTTTACTAGGGTAGTTCTAAAAAGTACTATTTTTTTGACTAGTAATTACATAACTAGTTCTTAAAATAATTATTTTGAACCAGTGGTGTACTAGTTAAATACGATCTATGTAGAGACTTTAAAAAAATTACCTAAATTAAAATATGAGATTTGAAATTATTATTTTTTTTGCATTTATATTTAATAAAAAAATCAGAGTTTGCAAATAAACACTTAAAATGTTGTATTGTGAATTGAATTGAGGTGTAAATCAACTGGTACAGTTCTGGTGCCAAAGAGTCACTCCATAACTAGTTTAGTAAATTTCTTATAAGTAATAGTATCAAGGGTATGGCATCACCAAAAAAATAAGTTTAAAAAATATCGTTGGCACTAGATGGCACTTTGTTCAAAAAAATGACAATTTTCTTTTTTTATTTAAAATTAAATAATAACAAACAACAAAGCAAAAAAACAAACGGATATTTCAAATTTTGTTATTTGAATATATTCCCAGCTTGTTTTTTCCTTATTTTGTGCAGTTTTCGGCAGTTTTTTACTTTTTAAATATAGGCTCAACTGATATTAAACTGATACTAAATAGTTGCTCAGGTAATACTGAATTCAAGCGCCCTCTTTTAGTGAGTAGTGTAAGTTTTGATTTCCTATCTCTATAATTAATAGTCTCTGAATAGTATAGCTTAATATTTTTCTTCCTGAAACAATAATCTTTAACAATTTGTGTACCTAATAGTTTCATTGAAACTATGCAGAGACTGTTTTATTGGCATTAGAAATTGTAAACACAAAATATTTTAAATTGCATTTGGTAAATAGATATCATTATCTCAGTAAGAGGAAACTATCGGTTTAATCCAGGCTTGGCAGGCAATACCGCTAAAATACCGTTATCGATTCAAAACCCTTTCAACTGACTACCGTTACCCCTAAAATACCGTTACCGAAATACCGTTATCCTTAAAATACCGTTACCGAAATAACTGAAATACCGTTATCCTTAAAATACCGATACCGAAATAATTGAAATTTCGATACCCTTAAAATACCGTTACCAAAATAATTGAAATACCGGTACCCCTAAAATACCGTTACCGTTATTTTTAATTTTCTGCTTTTGGTAATTGCTCGTGGGTATTGAGTATTTTTCGTACTTTAAGTTGGTAAATTGGTTTTGTTTTTAATCGTGTTTGTTTTTTGTAAAAAAATTGCGGGATGAATAGAAATAACTGACTACCGTTATCCTTAAAATACCGTTACCGAAATAACTGAACTATCGCTAACCTTAAAATACCGTTACCGAAATAACTAAAAAACCGTTATCCTTAAAATACTGATACCGAAATAAATGAAATAGCGTTACCCTTTAAATACCGTTACCGAAATAATCTAAAATAGCGTTACCCTTACCGATAACCGCATCGTTTCGGTTACCATCCATGGTTTAATCTCCATTTTTTTTTTCTGCTAAAATAACAGGAAATAGTACAAGCCCAGCAAAATCTTTCATTACCAAATAAGTGGTTATATAATGAAACTAAAATTTTTTACTACTTATAATTCGGCGTCAGTACTAGTTATTTTTGTTAGGCGAAGCCGTTTTTATAAGCAGTCTAGCTTAAGCGCGACTACTTATTTATTTATAAAGATAATGTAAATTTGGTAACTACTTATTTTTTAACCACTAGTAAGTATATAAGAAAGTCGTATTATTTAATAACTTGTAACCACTTATTTTTTATCTGCGTATAAGCACACGAATAACTACTTATTTTGGTAACTACTTATTTTATATACTTTTGTAATGCAGCGGGCAAGCGGGTGCACAAATTTTGTGCGAATATGGACAACTACTTACAAAAACGACCTTGTCGAACAAAAATAATGAGTTTTGACACCGAATTATAAGCAGTACACCCTAATTCTACTGCTTATTATTTAGATATTAGTAATGAGCACTCATTACTGAGATTTTGCTGGGTGTATTTGCGCCAGCACAATTTCGACCTATTTGTACGGACTTTTTTATGAGTGTAGTTACGTACATATATTTATATGTATATCTGCTGGAAGCATCCCATATCGCAAATAATTGTTTGTGATGTAAACTTGTTTCGTATTCTTCATTAATAATTTTTACAAAATCTAACTAAGACATTGAAGAATTTTGTGTACAAATTTTATTTTTTTATCCTCAAATTTTGTTCAGAAAAAAAAATTTAAGTTGGGTTTAATCGTTCTTTTTGGTGACTCGATCATATCGAACTAATTCAATCCATTGAACTAGTTCATTCAAATCGTTCAATCGTTCTTTTTTATTATCGTTGCTTTTAGTTATGAGCTGTGCCTGTACAGTGATTCGTGAACTGTGTTTGACAATTTATTTGCGTATTACATTAATTTTATTCTAAATAGCATAGATTACATAGATCTCCTATTTTTTGACATTCGCCATTAGTGCACGTATCTCATGAGAATGTGTTGGACAGACGTCCTATACATATACAAAAAATATTTGAATGTGTGTGAAAAAATGTGTTTGTTTACAAAAGCAGAAGAAGAGTAAGATATCTTGGTAATCTATGCTACATAGACAGTATCAGAAAATTAGAACCACAGATTAATACCAGATGTGAAACCAATGACAGGTGTCAAAAAAGTATTCTCGAACCGTATGGTTTTGTTTACATGGAAGTCAAGTCAAGAGGGAGATAACAATATAAAATCTCCATACATTTTGTACTGCGCATTTTTTGTATATATCTGTCTCTTTTTAGATTATTGTGCTTTATCTTTTGGGTTTTTCTTAAATTTTTGAGTTTTGTTTTGCTCATTTTCTGTCTGCCATATTGCCCAAATCAGCTGATTCATATCTGGTATAATTTGTGATTAGAACTTTAATGAACATTTTAAATTAATAAGAAAAACATTTAATTCTTTAGTAAAATTAATTGAAAAAAGACTTATCCACTTTTAAATTAATCCCTTAAAATCTCATTTCTTATATTGAATGTATTTGTTATACTGCATTTAGACTGAGCAAAAGCTAAATAGTTTTTGGCCCTTGCTAGTATTTACTTGTCAAAACACATATTTATATAAAAAAAAAAAGCAAAAGCTAGTTTTGTACGAAAACTAGATAGTTTTTGCTCAGTCTAAATTCAGTATTATTTTTAGTCACAATTTCTGTGGATAGATAAAAATTACTCCCTAGGTTCTTCTGCTTTAATATGTTTTCTTTCTTAAAAGATTTTTCTTCTGATAAACTCAGAGCTTTTCTTATTTTTTTTTTGCCTAAAAATTAATACATACTCTGTCATTTTACTAGCGAAATTGTTGCCGGAAGAGGTATCAAACCAAGACATATCCTGCCTAAGTATAGACTCCAAGAATAATTTGCGTACTCGGCCAATCTAAAAATATAATTTTAATACATTTTTCAAATAAATTTTGTGAAGCCAAATTTATACTACAAACAAAAATAGTTGTTTTTGATTAAAAATTTGTATGGAATTTTAGAATACAAGAAGTGTTCGAAAGCTATTAGCTTTGGGTTTGACCTAAATGTGGTAAATATAGTGCAAAAGCAGTTCAAAATTTGTAGTGTACAATTAACTGCATTTGCAATTAATTTTGCCGACATAATTCTGTGGGTGTATAATTTTGATTTCTTACCTGATTTAAAGCCACTCTATTTAATATATTAACAGCAATAGCAATTAAAATCAATTCAGCTAAAGCACCCGCTAAACTTCCTAAACCAAATGCAGCCGAATCGTCTCTAATAGCCTGCATATTTTCATCATATGTGGCATTAGTTCTGAAAGATAATACCGCGTAATAAAAGTGCACTTTAAGCAATATTAAGAGCGTGATACTTACAATTTTTTGCCACCACCAAAAAGTGGTAAAATTAAACTGTTGGATGATGTACCAATACCCACTGTACGATCGATAAGTAGTGAGGAATATTCTCCATATATAACTATGGAATAAGGAATTCCCACTGATGCTAACGATGCTAATATAACACCAAGTATAATAAGAAAACGTTCTCCAACTGTTGCATAACGAAACTGTTAAACAAAATCAGTTTTAAATAATTATCGATATCAATCGAATATAGTTCATAGTACTCGAATAATTAAATGTATTGCACTGCATTAACTTACCAATTGAAAATATGATATTTTATCGATTTTTGCTTTTCTTTTGGTTCCACTTGTCGTTGACGTTGTTGTTGCTGCTGTTTGAAAATCTATGGGTCGTGGTAAAATACTTCCATCTTTTTTCTGTAAATTTGTATTAAACGCTGATCGATTTGTTCCCTCTTCTGCCATGTTGTATGTTGAGATTTTCTATGATACGTCACGTCTACCATTAGAGGGAATTTAAAAAATATTTACATTTTTGATACAATACATTTGCTAAGTGTATAGAACACTTAAAGTGTTTTATACACTTAACAAATAAGTGATTCATCCATATCTACTATTTCCCAGTATTGGGGATACAAAATGTCACTTTCAAAATAAAATTTTCAAAATTTGACAATACGTATCCCCAGTACTGGGTAATAGTAGATAGTGGTAGTCGACGTGCAATTTGTCATTAAACTTTTTCTTTTATAAGAGAATGATGACATTTCCTAGGACAAGTCACTGAACTAAACTTTAAAGGATTGTTTAGTACCCTTTCCTAGGATAGTTGTGTGACATATCCTATTCCAAAGACCATGACATATCACATTTGTATAAATGGACTGGGTTTGTGGCTATTGTTTTAGAATGTTAAAATTAATAGAAAACTTGATTAAGATTAGACAGATGATCGTTAAAACAATTCTAAAGTTGTACTAAGAACTTACTAAATGAATAATATGGTATATAAATTGAATTACCAAGGAAGTATACCTAGGAGTCATGCACCGATTACACTGAAATTCGATTCTGTGGTAGAGATCTAACTTTTTCTCTTATCGGCCCATTCTCAAATTTAGTAAGTACAAATGTATTAAAACTTTTTAAATACCAAACATGCAACCATGAGACCTTTACTAAGATATTAGGCCGCTTAAAATATGCATGTACGTTAATTTTGCCTCGGCTGTAATAATAACTATTAAACTTTCTGCTAAATCGGTGGATGACTCCAAGGAAATCTTCCCTCCTAAGTATATGCAGAGAAAAAGGTTTAACGGTTTAATGAATAAAATATATATTGAATATAAATACAATTATGAGAAAAAATAATATTTATTAACCCTCTAATATACAAGGTCTCCAAAAAGCTTTCGTTTTCATATTTTTTTTTGTAAATTATACAGAACTAAATAATTTTTAAATATTATCAAAATTATCACTGCTCTATCGGCAAACTGTCTCAATGTGGTGAAATACCTTCAACACTACGAATATCCTTTTTGGGCTTTAGACCATTTCAAAAAAATTTCATTTGCAGAAATATCATTAGAAGGTTAATAAATGACTCTATGTTCTCACAATAAGAACAATTGTGAGAACTTTTGATAAATAATCACGGTTCGGTAGAATTATATTTGGACATAAATAAAATTGAAAAAGCATTTCTTGCACGCATACATTTTTTAAATATATAAAAATTAAATTTTTCATTAAATTTTATAAAAAAAATGCGTTAATTCAATAAAACGGTTTTTGGCTGCATCCAAACTAAGCTACATCGATTTAATTAAAAAAATTCATTAATAGCATGATTATAATCCTCTAACAAGGGAACTATCGCAGGCGAGAAATCCGATTGCGCTCAAATTTGTATATGAGAACATAAATCTATTCGACTTTTATTTTTTCCTTTCGGTCCAATACCATGCCTAAGGGGTCAAAGGAATGTGTAAAAACGATTAATCGCTTGTATGTCTAAAACCAACGAAATTCAAATTTGTGTACATGCTATTAAAATTCTGCGGAAAAGAAAATTTGTATATCCATATTGCCTATGATTTGGATCAAGAGCTGTCAGCTATTTTAAACTCCGAAGTTGCGCGGATATCGAAAAAGCCAAAACATAAATTAGCTTAAATTGAGTGAAGTCGTATCAGAAAGTACTAACTTAATAGAGAGGCTATGCATTCTATGCCTCTCATGGCGAATTAACAAACTCGAGAAAGCAATCGAAAATTTTTTTTACGTACAAAAAATTTAATTCCAACACGTTAATTAAAAATTGTTGCTATCAACACGCTTTTATTGTTTTATTTTCTATAAAAATGTAATATTTTTAATCATTAAAATATGGAATATTCAAAAAATGTGTTAAAAAAAAGTTGTAAATTTAAACAAGTTTTCATTCGCTTTTCCCGACTTCACGAACAATAAAAAGAGAGCAGGTTGAGAGAGGCGTAGAGGTATAGAAGCGAAGCCCACTGGTCATGTATTCGTTGCTGAACTCCATGTGAGACACTCTAAAATTCAAGAATATTAAAATAACAAAAAAGAACTTTTTACCTCATTTTCCCCGCCCTTTTCAACTCCTAAACATGTCATTGGTCCGAAAAGAAAAAATACAACCCCGATAATTCTTTCTCCTCTATCACACATTCGAATTTTAGCGAAATCGGAATTCTCACTAGGGAGAGTTTCCTAGTTAGTGTTGAATTATTACAAATTACAATAGATAAATATTTAATACTTGTTTAATTTTTTATACCTATAAGTCATTCCACCGAACCGTGTTTTGCAATTGATAGATTTTATGTTGGAAATATTTTAGAACTTGGTCTGAATTAAATCAATTTATATCCAAACACGCAATTTGTATAGCATAAACCAGAGCTCTCTAACCTTTTTGTATCGCCTAACACCAAATGGTAATCAACCAAACCGTGTGCCATCAAAGTAAAATGTTAATTTCCAAACATATATTTTGATTTTAGAATTTTTTTTTCCACATAATGTATTTTTGGGCTCTATTTTAATTTCCGAATATTAAATTTTACCCATGAATTAAAGAGTACTTGAAAAATAAAACCGTTTAAATTAGATGAAAAATGCAGTAACAACTAACAAATTTAGTAAAATTTACAGGAAAAAATTCTGAAAAACAACTCACAAATGCAGTAAAAATAAAATTTTCAAACATTTAGTTCCTTACTTTAGGTTTCTTCGGTAACTTAAAACTTATATAGAAAAAAAGAATTTTTCTAAATTCTATTTTCAAAAAAATGTGAATCATAAAAAACATTAACTAGGTGTTTTTATAAAAAGAATCAGACGAAATCGTTAACAAAGTTGTGTGAAAAACAATAATTTATGGCTTGAAATGGACTTGTTTCAAAACTTGTCTATAAAATGATAAAAAAAAAATTGGGAAAACTGTGAGAAATTTTATAGGGCAGTAGGTATAACCATGGACCGATTCAAAACAAAATCAATAGGCTTTGTCCATTTGCACATGTGGATCAATGTACCAAATTTCATTGTAATATCTTTGTATTTGCAACCTGTAGCGTGCGAAAAACCCAATTTTAGGGGGACCTTTATATGGGTACTAGGTCTAAACATTAACAGACGGGCAGACATCGTTAAATCGAACCATAAAGTGATATTTTTTGGTGTTACAAATATCAGTACAATAAATACTTTGATCAATTCACACATAATCTAACCACTAAGGATTCTTTGGGTGAGACGAAACTGCGGCAGTCTGGTGATTCCCTTGTGTCTGTTAATTTTTACAATACAACTGTTATTTTCTTCTTCCTGTAAATGGGATATGCAACAATTCTTTAGTAATTAATTCTAGTATTAATTACGATTATCCTATGCGACGACTACAAACACTTCACTCAAAAACAGCTTTTTATTTCGAAATAATTTTTATTTGCTTTTAGTTTTCAATGTCTTAAAGTATTAATTTTCAGATTATTAACATTTTAATACACTTAGAGAATTATATGCATGATATTAATGAATTTTTGCATAAAACGATTACCAATGAAATTTCACTGAAACTCGTCCATTGAAACTTTTCATTGAATTAATGGAATTTTTTATTAAATGTTGTGAAAATTCATTTTATTTATTAAAAGTTTTATACACTCAATGAAAAAGTGTCATTAAAACAAGATTCATAAAATTGAAGAAGATTTTTAATTCAATTATAGAAATTTTTCATTTACTTTGTAAAGAAAATTTCACTAGTTTACTGAAATATTTCATTAAAGCTGGTCCACCAAAATTTTCTCTGTGTAGATGCGATACGTATGATAACGACTTATCTCGAAATGTGGATATTAGCTGTGTTTGTGCAGCATTTCTATCAATGATATCTCGAACAATTTTGTTAGTAGAAAACCGGAATACGTTGAAAATCGTTCTTGATAACACTGATAGACACTCACACAAACACAGCTACTATACTACTCTACACTATAAAGTTATTGTTTAAGTGGTAATAAATTATAATTATTTACCATAAAATAAACGTGCAATCTTATGTTTTCAAAATATTATTGTAAGAATATTTTGAAAACCCGAGAAACCCGTCTAAATATTAGCTACGATCACAAACGACTAAATTTGATATTTTGCAAAACTTCTATATAGCCAAAGTATTTGCAATAGGTATTAACATTTCATCATATTGTAATTTGAAAATAGTGTTATTTAATAGTGTTAGTGGGCCATATAATAATTCGACAAATAGCTTATTATTAGACTAATAAATACGATAACGAAGAGGATTCATAAAATATTCCAAAAATCTATGGTCACAAGTTGACACTTGCAATACCTTACATTTGAAGATATTCATGGCAATTTCTGTTTAATAGAGAAATCTTTTGGTGTGCTTTTATCAAAATTTAGAGAATCTTTGTGAAAAAGGTGACACGGAGGAGATTGGAAGATAACCAAAAATCTAAAAATAGAATATTTTTATGTGTCTGTGGTGATCACTTCTGAGTAAAGAAAAAACAATAACAGAAAGCTGAATAGGAAAGAAAACTATGAATTAGTTACATTGTATTCAAGGCCTTACTTGGGTGAGATGACCAAGCGGTCGCCTATTCGTATAGTTGCGCTTGTAATGTAGGAATAGGAAACCTGTTCGAATCCTACAGCCGACGGATTGCTGAAAAATTATCATATGGAGACAATCTGACAATAAAATATAAACAAAAATACAATTTAATGGAAGGAAAATCACTGATGACGTCTGTCCATACACTGATTGAATTTTGTGCATTAATTTTTTATTGGAAAGTCCCCAAAGAACGGTTTCATTGAATCAATGAATCATGCTTCATTAAATCCATTTTAATGAAAGGCATTATTAAACTAATGAAAATTTCATAGAATGTATGAATTTTTCATTAAGGCATGAAATTATTAGTATAATGATTTGTTCATATTTTTAATGAAGCCTTTCATAGATTTTATAAAAATAAGTCATTAAAAAAATTAAAAATTTGTAAACAATTTTTTTACAATTTTTTTTCTTAAATTTGAATTTATTTAATTATTGCATTCGTTTCATGTTCTTTTTACTTAAATTATTAAATGTCTTAAATTAAAGTCGGGCATGCTTACGAGTCTAGTCTGTTTAAATGCCAATTAATGTTTGAATCCGAAATGATAATGGGTTAAAATAGACTTGTACCAAAATTTGTATATAATATAAACAAACGTTACAAAAACGCTAAGAAATTTTGTTAGGTCCAATTATGGATCAATTCTATCTAGAATCAATAAGCTTTGCCTTTGGGCCCATGTGGCCAAAGCACCAAATTTCATTACAATAACTTCATATTTACGAATTGCAGTTAGCGAGCATGTCCATTTTTAGTGGGCACTAGGTTTAAATATGTACTGATTTTAACCAACATCAATAGACCGATATAAATCGGTGTACCATATTTCTTCAAAATATCTTAACATTTGCGAACTGTAGTGTCGCATAAGAATACATGGACAGACAAACGGACGGACGGACGGAGGGACGGACTGACTGACAGACATCGTCAAATCGAATCAAAAAGTGATTCTGAGTCGATTGATATACTAAAAGGTGGGGTATAGGTCCAATATTTCTTGGTGTTACAAACATCAGCACAATATTATTTTAATATCCTGTCCACGTAGTGGTGTAGGGAGTAACAGAAAGAGGTAAAATTACATCTGAAATCAATTTATGAGTTAAATTTTTTAAAAAATTTAAATTTTATTTAATGAATTTTTTTGTGAAATTATGAAAAACTAAAAAAAATCTAATGGAAAAATTCACAACAATGAATTTTCATACAGTTAATTAATTTTTTTCATTAAATCAATGAATCCATTTTAATGAAATTGATTCATTAATATTATAAACAAAAATTCTATCAGTGTATAAAAAGTCTGTCCTAAAGGCACATCTATACGAGAGACAAAACTGCTAGAGATAGAGCAAAAAACACCTCTAGCTCTATCTCTAGCAGTTTTGTCTCTCGTGTAGATGTGCCTTTAGAAACTAGATCTAGTCTGATTTGAAAATTAATGTGTTTATAATTTTTAGAGAAAAAGTTTATTCTTCTTAACCTCATACCTGCTAAAGTAAAGAAATACAGTTACGTATTGTCAATTTATGACCATCGATACAAATGTTTAATTGCTGTTAAATATTTGTTTGAAAGAGTTAGGTCGTTGTAGCAATTTAATAATCGTACACAAACAATTATTGTTTTTGTTTTAATTTTTAAAGGCACATTTACACGCGAGAGAAAATTGCTAGAGATAGAGCAAAAAGCAACCCTAAATAGCTTAAATCATTCACAATAGAGATATTTAGAGGTGTGTTTTTCTCTATCTCTAGAAATTTTCTCTCGCGTGTAAATGTGCTTTAAGAAATATCGTATTGTTGGCTTCTGCTGCCTACACTTGTCGCAATCAATGTTGCCAGGTTAAATACGCACAAAATCGTCAAATGTTTTTGAAAACATTGCGTTTTTGAATATCGGCAAAATATTGTCATAAATCGTCAACACTTTAATAATCACATATTTTTATTATTATAACCCTAAAATCATAATAGAAAATTTTAAAATCACCCGGTTTCGGTATCACCTGTAATTTAAAAAAAAAAAAAATCTAAAACTTTAGTTTTTTATTAGATTGGTTGAAGTGACGAAAACTTTCAATGTAAATTGATTTTGTAACAAAAACAATTTTTATAGGAATAATGCAACACTTTACCGAAGGGTTTTAGAAAATAATCCTCTAAAACTCGTATCTCCAAATTTCAAACAATTTTTGAATGTGTTAAAAATTTACCATATGTGACCTCCTCCGAGAAAAGGGACCTAGTGTGTCAAAAAACGGGTTTGGACTTAAGAGTGGATTCTGGTACCTAAAAGGGTGTAGAATAAGATGAAATGAGTTAGATTTCTGATAAAAATTTATTTACCCCATAAAAACGTACAAAACGAACTTGGGAGTTCAAAGTGATAAAACGTTATGAAACTTTAAATGCGTTCTTCTCAAAACTTCATTTTCACACACTAGGTCCCTTTTCTCGGAGAAGGTCACCTATATTGAAAATAATTGTTGGAAAGAAAAAGTTCACTTTTGAAAAATTTTCCGTATCAAAAAAATATTGAATTTTAAAGTACTTAGTCGAGAGATATTTCACAGGTTCCTACCAAAGAATTTACATGAAAAAAGAGTCCGATATGAGATATACCCTTTCGAAAAACACGGATATTTAGGAAAAACCGTTTTAAATAAAAATAATTACCAGATTCTGTATTAGTTTTTCTACAAAAAATTTTCAGATTTTAAGATGACTACCTTAAATAAAAATTGTATGAAAAGTACTTAGGAATTATTTGAATAAATTTTCAGATTTATTGATTTAAATAATTGAAAAATAACGTATTTTTGAACAATTGTTGCTAGGTTTCCTATTGAAAAAAGTCGTCATTTTGAAGAGGAAAATCGTCAAATCGTCATTTGGCTATTTTGGATAGTAAAAATCGTCAAAATGACGATAAATCGTCAAAACTGGCAACAATGACTGCAATCTGTTTTAAATAATCAACAGGTTGTAGACAGTTGGACAGACTTCTTATCTTTAAAACAACAACAGTAGAATTCCTATTATTTCAATTTAACTTAAAATTTTGATTATCCACGAATATTTAACCCTTTGACGATCAATCTTGAATCGCTGCAGATTTTCTAATGAAGCTCTTCGAAGACATGAACTTATGGCTGAGAATTATAGTTATGTTACTTTTGGAGCTTTATTATGCCCCGTATCGGAGAAATTGAAATTGAATTGTTGTATATTTTGCAAAAAATATGAATTTATTGCAAAATATCAAGGTTGGCAACCGAAACGAATAACGGTATAGGTATCGGTATTGGTATCGATTTTTTATTTGTTTCGGTATCGGTAACGGTATTTTAATCATTTCGGTATCGGTATAACCGATAACGAAACACTAATACCGGTATATACCGGTATTATTGAAAAAATTTACAAAAATATAAAAAAAAACGTTCTTAATTACAAAAAAACTCAATTTTATTAAATTTTTATAAGGATAAGTATTTAAGTTATTAAAAATTTCTAACAACGGAAGTACTTCAGCCTAAACACTCCGATTTTGATGAAATTTGGATATGTGATTGAGAAAAAAATCTAAGATCGACCTGTCTCAGCTTATCGGCCACCTCGGAATTTTAAGGGTTCAAAAAGGGGTTCAAAAATGGGTCCCTTTTAGGTTTTTTTGCTTTTTAAGATATTTCGACCAAAGGAACCATGTGCAAGTGTGGTATTGTTGGAAAGCAATTTTTGAGGGCTTTTCACTGGTAGCTTTTTTTGGTACTTTTTTGCTCTTTCGAATTTGCTGTTTTAAAATTTTCAAAAATTTTGGGTACTTTATATGGAGAACTATATTGCTATGGCTGCTGAATTCATATATATTATTCCTTATTAAATTTAAGCGGAACGTGTTTTTGCGTTTTTCGATATTCGCACTACATCAGGTTTGCCAAAATTTTCACCGAAACACCTTTTTTGGTACATTTTTAAAGAATTTAGGCCTCTTTCTGTGCTAAACATAGGAAATATGTACATCAAACTTTATATTTTGATGGATATATTAATCCTGTGATATACTTTAATCTCGTAAATTTGAAATATGCTCCCATACAAAAAGTTTAAAAACATGCGTTTTTTACATACTCCGTCTTTTTTATATAAAATGTTATACTTATTTCCACATTAGATCATTTATTTTTTTATAAGCTTTCCAGGGATGTATAACATGATATATATATATAACCGTCGTTAAATAAAATAAGGGAATAAAGACATTTAAGTTATGCTCTCTTACAAAAAAGTACCAATGCTTATTTTGCAGAATATATAGGCCCTATATTAGAGTGTTTTTTTTTTGTTTTTGATTTTCGGAACACAAGTTGATTCACTACAAATATTTTATATTTGTATTGAGATCATATAATAAAATAAAAAAAAAATAAGTTTATAAAATTAATAAAAGGATTCTCTAAAACAAACTGTAAATTCAATTAAAGGTTTAAGAAACCAGTTTATATATTAAATTATATTTACTAAATTTGTCACAAGTTAGAGAATATTTATGAAGTTAAATAAATTAAAAACAATGTTGCCAATGCAAACTAAAGGCTGATAACCGCACTTTGAATTTATAACACGATTTTCTATTAACAATGGATAATAAAGTTTAATTGTTTAACAATTTTATATTAAAAAAATTTGTATTTTTGCTAAAAACGTGAAAAAAACAATTTTTTAAAACCGATTCCATACCGGTACGATACCGGTATTAAGGGAAAAGGTTTTTGAATACCGGTATATTTGAAATCAAGAATTTCGGTATTGGTATCGGTATCGGTTGTCAATTTGAAAGGGTTTTGAAACGGATAACGGTATTATAACGGTATCGGTTGCCAACCTTGCAAAATATACAACAAAATATGGTGAAATATGCATTAAAATATGAAGTTGTAGCAAAATATGTAAAAATATGCATTTACAGTTAAATATTCAAATATACGCATTAACAAATCAAAGCCATTTCGTTGCAAATTTGTTGATTCGCAAAGATAACACATCGAGAAGACAACACATCTACTGAAAAGTCCGTATGATAAACAATAAAACAAAATTTTTTTTGGCAAAATTTGACTTTATTCATCAACATCCCAGCAAAAATCTTTCATTACCAAATAAGTGGTTATATAATGAAACTAAAATTTTTTACTACTTATAATTCGGCGTCAGTACTAGTTATTTTTGTTAGGCGAAGCCGTTTTTATAAGCAGTCTAGCTTAGGCGCGACTACTTATTTATTTATAAAGATAATGTGAATTTGGCAACTACTTATTTTTTCACCACTAGTAAGTATAAAAGTAAGTCGTATTATTTAACAACTTGTAACCACTTATTTTTTAACTGCGTATAAGCACACGAATAACTACTTATTTTGGTATATACTTATTTTATATACTCTTGTAATGCAGCGGGTAAGCGGGTGAACAAATTTTGTGCGAATATGGACAACTACTTACAAAAACAACCTTGTCGAACAAAAATAATGAGTTTTGACACCGAATTATAAGCAGTAGACCCTAATTCTACTGCTTATTATTTAGATATTAGTAATGAGCACCCATTACTGTGATACTTGTTTTATAGAATGATTTATCTTTGGCCTTAAAATAGGCCTTTTTCCAGCGAGCATTTTTTTGAAGTCTGAAAACAGGTGAAAATCGCTGGGAGCCAAATCTTGCGACGGTGGCTACGGAAGCAATTGAAAGTGTAATTCGTGCAATTTGTCGACGCATTGTCTTGGTGAAAGAGCACTTTTATCTTCTTTATATGTGGTCGTTTTTGCGATTTCCTCCTTCAAACGCACCAGTTGGGCAATTTATAGCGATCGCAGCGATGATTTACTTGTCAAAAGAAAAGTTTTGGTATTCATATTGCCCTATTTAGAATATAATAAAATACCTTTTTTTTGCCGGTAAAAATAAATGTATGAAGAAAACGAGTAAAAAGGTTAAAGTCGGGCATGCCGACTATACAATACCCTACACCAGTCTGGTTAAAAGCCAATTAATGTTTGGATCCCAAATTAGAATGGGTTAAAATGGGACTTGTGTTAAAATTTTCTATAATGTGAGTCCACGAACCAAATTTCATTAAAATATCTTAATATTTGCGACCTGCAGCGTATAAACAATATAATTTTGGGGGGACCCTTATATGGGCACTAGGTCTAAACATACAGACCGATGTTCACCAAAATCAATAGGCTTCGTCCTTGGGCCGACATAAGTCGGTGTACCAAATTTCATCAAAATATCTTAAAATTTGCGACCTGCAGCGTATAAACCATATAATTTTGGTAAGACCCTTATATGGGCACTAGGTCTAAACATAGACCGATGTTCACCAAAATCAATAGGCTTCGTCCTTGGGCCGACATAAGTCGGTGTACCAAATTTCATCAAAATATCTTAATATTTGCGACCTGCAGCGTATAAACAATATAATTTTGGGGGGACCCTTATATGGGCACTAGGTCTAAACATAGACCGATGTTCACCAAAATCAATAGGCTTCGTCCTTGGGCCGACATAAGTCGGTGTACCAAGTTTCATCAAAATATCTTAATATTTGCGACCTGCAGCGTAAAAACAATATAATTTTAGTAGGACCCTTATATGGGCACTAGGTCTAAACATGGACCGATGTTCACCAAAATCAATAGGCTTCGTCCTTGGGCCGACATAAGTCGGTGTACCATATTTCATCAAAATATATTAATATTTGCGACCTGTAGAGTGCGCACAAGAATGAATGGACAGACAGACAGACGGACGGACGGGCAGACGGACGGATAGTGGTGTCGGGTATAAAAATATGTTTTGCCTAAAATATTAAAAAAAAGTAATAAACAAAAGGTTATTGATTTTTATGGTAGCGGTAACAAACAATTATTTTTACCGGCAAAACTGTTGAGTATATAGAAAAACGTTATATGAACAGATTAAAGGAATTGTAATTTTTAATTTTTTTAAAATTGTTTGAGCAAAATCGGACTAGTGGTTCTCGAGTTATGTCAAAAAAAGATATATCTCGATTCCTAGGGGTGACCCAGCGAAACGCCGGGACACGTATAACTTGTTTTTGACCGATATAACATTTCCCGTTGGTTTCATCCCATCTCAATTTTGACTGTCGCATAGTGTTATTTAGCAAAATTTTTTGCTGATTTTAGCAGGTTAATTTGCTATTTGCCATTAACAAAAATTTAGCTCAAATATAACTAAAATTCGGTATATTGAACAGTTTTATTTTTGCTGTTCCTATATTACTAATATTAAGCAAAAAATCTGCTAATTTTAGCAGTTTTTTCTGCAGCATCATTTTTAACTAATTTTTAGTAACTTTTTCTGCTATTTTTACAGATTTATTTCTATAAGTGTAGGAAAAGGCATAAACTAGATCTAGTCTGATTTGAAAATTAATGTGTTTATAATTTTTTAAAGAAAAAGGTTTATTCTTCTTCTTAACCTCAAACGTACTAAATTAAAAAAATATCTAGTTTTGAAAAAAATTTCAAAAAATCAACAAAATGGCTTTTATAGCAAGTATTAAAAAATGGCATTTTTACATAATAAGTGGAAAAATGGCATTTAAGGGCAAATGCCAAAAAAACTTGCCCTGCTTATCACATATGAAAATAAAATATAAGAAGTTGGGATACCCTCTTCATTAAAGTTTATTTTGGTTTATTTCATAATTATTTTTTTTAGTTAATATTTTTAAATAATTTAAAACAAATAAAAAATAGCTTGTGTTTGGTGTAAATGTAGAAAGGTGTAAATTTTGATATTGTGACTTTATCAAAATAAAGTAAATTATTGTAAATTTGTTGATAAGATTAGAATGATAAGCGTTTTTAGCGATAGATTGTTTGTTATTATTGTTTAACTATATTTATGGCTACAACATGTGCTGAAAAATTAAAAACAAAACATACTTGGGATTTTTTCATTTTGACATTGAAATTTTAAATGTAGATTTTTTATGCAGGGCTCTTGTTGGGTAGGGAAGTACGTAGAATTTTTCGGAAACATTAATTTTAAGGGCAGTTAAAGAGCTTTAAAGAATAAAATGTATTTTTTTTTTGCAAAAAAAATTCATATAAAAACGGTGCAAATTAAAAAATTTGACTTATGCTTTCAAAAACATCCATAGATTTTAGAAATTTTGTTTTGAAAAATAACGCTGTGGTTTGCGTTATAAAAATTTTTAACATAAACAAAATTTTGAAAAACGTTTCTTGTTTTTTATTTTTTTGTATTTAGGATGAATATCACGAATGTGAACACCAAATTTCAAAATTAGCTCTACTTTTTGAAATATTCGCAAATTTAACTTTTAGAAGAAAAGTAATTTTTTCTTTAAAATTTCTTATTTATTCATATACCTGACTAAAATACAGATAATTTTTAACATGGTTTAAAACCAAAGACTTTGTGCTTTTATAATCATATCAACTTATTTTGATTAGTTAAAGGATCTAGGATATAATTGCAATTAAAATGAAAACTTCACTTATTTTCCTATTTTGCAAATTTAGTAAAAACTCTTAATCGGATTTTGATATTGGAACATATATACCAAGATATATTAAATATAAAATTTTACGAAATTATATCCTAAATATATAACTATATCTTGTTGTATATTGCACAATATATAGTGCAACATATTACAATTTTCAATTATATATAGGCCTATATATATTTAGTTAAATATGCCTCATATAATTATGTATAATTATATCGAATTATATACCATTATATCTAGTTGGATATAATTATATTATATTTGATGCATTTGGATGAGGACAAAATCCGGATAAAAATAAATATCTTATTCCATCAAATTGGATCTAAATGTGTCAAATTAGATCTAATATGATCATAATACGATCTAATTTGATACAATTAGATGTTCTCATTATTCGGATATAATTATGTATAATATCAAAAGTCATATCGTGGGCTTGCCTGCAAGTAGTGCTATGTGTTTTTTAATAGATTTTCAGGAGAGCGTAAAAATTGTTAAAAAATGGCCTTTTAAGATATTTTATTGACATCATATGCCTTAATGATGATTTTAGTAAATGAGGTCGTGAATCATTAAGGCACAAGATGCCAATAAAATATCTTAAAAGGCTATTTTTTAACAGTTTTATCACTGCCCTCGAAACTTGTTAAAAAACACATAGCACTACTTGCAGGCAAGCCGACGATATAATTTTTTTAGTAGAACTAAAATTAGTTGAACTATAAAAATTTTTTTTAGGTGTATAACTTCAAAATGCGGGATTCACGTATCTTTTACACATGGTTTGTGCCTTTAATAACTTATAAGACAAACATCTGTCATATATTCTCACTTAGTCATTGAACGAAATAGTGTAAACAACAAAGATTGGAAGGTATTTCCTTTGGGCTGATTTGGTCAATTATCGATAACTAAATAAAATGAAAAACAGTTTATTTCATACTTTTTTTGCTTCGAAAATGTCGAATTTTGTGCCAACAAAGCATCGTTTGCGGGAAGTTTTGCTTTACTTCCTTCTTTAATTTGAGAAAAAGTGCAGCTAAAGCACATCGATTGCTCACCGAAGCTTAACCTGAATATGTTCCATCGATTTCAATGTGCGACAGATGGTTTGTGCTGTTCAAAAGTGGTAATTTCGACACGGAAGACAAAGACCGCCCAGGTCAGCCAAAAAAAAATCGAAGATGATGATTTGGAGGCATTAGTCGATGAAGATTATTATCAAACTTAAGAAGAACATGCAAAATTATTGGGAGTCACTCAAGCAGCAATTTCAAAACGTTTGCAATCAGCAGAATTCATCTAAAAGCACCGAGGTACCACACGAGTTGACGCCGAGGGATATTGAAAGATGATTTTTCATATCCGAAGTGCTGCTCGAAAGCCATGAAAAGAGGTCAGTTTTGTATCGAATTATTATTGCAGATGAAAAATGGATCTATACGAAAGTGAAGCCCGGCCAACCAGCCAAATCAACGCCAAAGCCAATATCCATGGCGCCAAGGTAATGCTTTGTACTTGGTGGGACCAGAAGGGTCCCATCTATTATGAGCTTCTGAAATCGGACCAGATGGTCATAGGGACTTGTGCTCAACACAATTGATTCATTTGAAGCGAGCATTGCCGAAAAACGACATGAATATGCGATCAGTTATGAAGGCGTAATATTCCATCATGACAACGCTCGGATACATGTTGCAAGACCGGTTAAAAACTATTTAGGAAATAGTGGTTGGGAAGTTTTGCCTCACCCTCCTTATAGTCCAGAACTTGCACCGTCCGACTACAATTTGTTTCGATCGATGTAGAACGCTCTTAGTGGAATACGCTTCAATTCAGGATAGGGTATCCAAAATTAGCTTGATTCGTTCTGGGCCTCAAAAAATGAGCAGTTATTTTGGCGCGGAATCCATATGTTGCCAGAAAGATGGGAAAAGGATGGCCAATATTTTCACAATAAAATTTTCCAACAATCCCGCATTTTTAAGTTATACACCAATAATTTTATAAAATTCTTAAATAATTTAAAAAAAATTCACTGCAAATATATAAACGATATTCCAAATTTTTGTGGTGGAGTAAAATTTTGTCAACGTTTTGTGAAAAAAATCGATTTCTTTCCTCAAGAATTCTTATAAAAGTACAGGGTGGCGCAAAAGTAATGTCATAATGTGAATTGCCTACCATTGTGTTAGAAATAAAAAAATGAGTTCCGTTTTCACAAAAATTTATTTAAAGTTGTAAAATTTATTACATAAACTTGCAAGAATTATATCGGTCAAATGACCACCTCTTGAGTTGATACAAATTTGTGCTCGTTTTACGAGCACAATGCACAAGCACAATAAAATTTGACGCCATTTGCAAAAATCAAAGCACATTCACGTTATGACATTACTTTTGCGCCACCATGTAGAAAACAACTGTTCGATAGTAGCTGAACAGACTGGAATATACAATATTTGTATAAACATTTTTTGAAAGAGGGGAAGATCTCTGGCATTTTTTCAAAAATTGTAAAATAATGCAAAAACAATTTTTATTGCTTTCGGGGACAACTGTTACCCGAAAGCTATACTTCCAGGTAATATAAAAGCAATACCATAAGAAGATAAATCGGCGATATCGCTAATTTATTAGCTGGAAGATAAAAAGGTGATATCGCTAAATAAACTCCCCGGTACAAGATAAACCATTTATTTTTTTTTATTTACATTATTAAATTTAAGAATGAAAAAGAATACATAATCCATTAATTATCTTGATTTCATATTTTTTGTTTTAAAGAGAAGCACTCAGGAAATTCTTTCTATTAATTAACGTGTTGCTTTCTTTGGAAAGGGGATAGAGAAGAAGTAAAAGGTGCTGAAAGATGAAGGGCTTCAAATAGCCAAATTCAAATTTTCTTTATCCTCCGGATGATAAGAAGTTAATCTTGCCGTAAATTACCATTAAAAATTATGATAATATTACCCACGTAATTTGTGTATTTACACATGAAGTGGCAACACTGATCTGGACCATTCCTTGAAGTTGTAAAATGTCGATAGTTTTGGAAACTCATGAAAAACAGGATTTTTCATTCAATCAATAGGGTTGTATTTTACTAGCGTTTTTCTTGGCAAGCACTCGACCTTTTTATAACTCTGCATTCCATAAAAAGTTTTGTGAAGTGTAATTAAATGTTTTTAGGCCCCATTATCAAAATGTTCTGTTAGCTACTAAGAGGGACTTTAACTAATGTATTTGTTGTTGTTTGCCATATAAATTTTGAATTTAAATGTTGGTTAAATTTTAACGGGAAACTGTGTTATCGAGCATAGAAGTTATATATATGTTACATTTTTTATTAATATTTATATAGTATACAGTAATGTCAAGTAATTATGTATGCAAATCGCATTTCACAGTTAAAGAAATTCCTTAATATTGTAGTCCTATATTTTGACCACGATAGTATTCATCCCTACGCACCAAAATTTCATAATTATGATTTATTCTTATCTCTCTACCACCATAGGGTATGTAAAGGCAATTATGGGAACGTTGAATTTTACCACAAGTCAAACTACCACTATAATGAGCTCTACCTACATACAGAGGCTCTCCATTGACAGTGCGACCTGCTTCTACGGCACCCAAAGCAAAGCCGTCGATAGCAGAAACCCATATATAATGTTCACCCAATAGAATTTCATAATTATTTTTTTGAATTTCTTGACCTTGAAAGGAAACGTAGGCCGACGATCGACTAGGTATAACTTTTCCTGGTAAAAAATCACCATTGTGGAATGCACGACAAACATAAATTGTCGTCATATCGGAATCATGCCCGGCATGAACAGCATTGCCGGGAATGTAACCAGGTTGTGCTGGTATCCATTTATGGTAAGGTCGTGATGAAGAACCCGCAAAGCAAGGTGGAGGGGGTTGATAATTTTGAGCAGGTTGATATGTTGAAGAACCAGTATATGTTACAGCTGGTGTTAGTGGGGGAAGCTTGCATGCTGGTTTAACATAACTGGGTGTAGGTGGAGAATAACTTGGTGTTGGCATGGGCATAGCAGGTCCTGTTGCGGCTAAATAACTTGGTAAGGGTGTAGGCATGGGAATTGAAGGCCCCACAGCAGCATATGGCGGTGGTGGTTCTAATGGTGTTGGCATTGGCATCGGTGGCTTCATTTCAGTATAAGAAAATGGCTTTTCAGATATTGGATATGGACAGGTTGATTGCAGTGGCTGATACGGTATAGGTTTTACGGGTATCATTGGAAGGGGTGGCGGAGGTAGTGGATCAACAGATGCTGGAACTTGCCATCCTGGTGTGAATTTTTCTGCTACTAAAATTTCATAAGTTTCTAAACGTCTTTCGACACCTTTAAATGGTATAAATAATGCTCGATGTACTGATGAAATTTTACCCACTGTCAAGCTGCCTTCATAATGTCCACGACCAATGTATACAGGTTGATCTAAAGATGTCTTACCACAAACTACAGCATTCTCGGGGATTAGGTGATTATAACAATGACGCCATATCAAATTACGGCCACATAAAATTTCAAAATGATCCTTTGGTATTTCAGCACCTCTTGAAGAAACAAAGGCAATTTGTTTAGCTGGTATAACTTTGGCCACCAACATGTCACCATTGTGAAAAGCACGACCCACATAAATCATATCACCGTCAACATCATTACCACCCACCAAAGCATTAGGTGGCAACGTTGCATAGGCTGACGAATGAATCCACTTGTGTTCTTAACAAAATAGAAAACAAAATGTTACATTTACAAAATTCCTTATTGCATTTATCACTTACCTTCAAAAGCTTCCAGCACGTCTACTTCGGGACAGCTTGCGTCTGTTCCTCCGCCTCCATAAACTAGAACTTCATATTTTTCCAATTTAATTTCTGCTCCAGCAAATGGCACATACAGGCACCCATGTGAAGGTTGAATTTTTCCAACTACCAAACTATTAGCATGATGACCCCGTCCTATAAACAAAGGTTCTCCACTACTTGTCTCACCCGTACGTATAGCATTTGGCGGTATATTGGCCCCAAAACAGGGTTGCCATGTATAATTATCGCCCACCAATATTTCATAATGGGCCTTGGCGTGTTCTTCTCCTCCCCATGATACATATGCTGATCTTTTGCTCGGTATCACTTTGACTGGAAGATGATCGCCCTCATGATATGAACGTCCTACATATATGGGGCTGCCATCGCTCTCATAACCACCCATAACGGCGTTTGGTGGCAATGGAGCAAACGGTGAAGAATGAAACCATTTAGTGGCTGAAATAAAATTGTCATAAGAAAAGAATTGGTTAATTTTCCAACCAAATAAAACCGAATTAAAATAGATTAATTAATTTATGGATTTTTTTTAACCTTATGAGATTTACTTATCTTCCTATCTTTAATCACTTGTGCAAAATTAACATTTTATGATATACGACTTAATCATAGTGTTATAGGAAATAAAAAACCCCTTTAAAATTGTGTACATTTATAATTTTTCCAATAAAAAAAAAGAAGAAAAATTGGAAACATTTTATATTTTAAAGGAGATAAAAACAACGTTATCCACAACCTGTTTTTGACACAACTCCTCAGCATAGATTACATAGATATCTTACCCCTCTTCTTCTTTTCTCAACAAACATATTTTTTCACACACAATCAAATATTATTTGTATAGGTATAGAACGTATGACCAATACATTCTCATAAGTTACGTGCACTGACAGCAAATGTCAAAGAGAAAGAGATCTATTTATTTAATATATCGTCGACCGGCCTGCAAAATGTGACATGTGTTTTTTAATAGATTTTCAGAAGAACGAAAAAACTGTTTCAAAATCTACTTTTCAGATATTTTAGTGGTATCATATTCCTTAATGATGATTTTACTAAATGAGGTCGTGAAACATAAAGGCATATGCTGCCAATAAAATATCTTAAAAGTAGATTTTGTAACAGTTTTTTCGCTCTCCTGAAAATCTATTAAAAAACACATATGACATTTTGCAGGCCGGTCGACAATATGCTCCCTAGAGCATATGATTTTTACAGAGTTATTGTCTATGGTTATTGTCTCCGAACTTAGAAATTGGTTTTGGGACAAAATCTACATAACAATTGTAAGTAAGTAAGAACTTTACATTCTGAAAGTTCTTGGAAAAGCATCTACTTACTTGAGAAAATTTTAAAAGGAAAAGAATTTCTTAAATGTTTATTTACAAAGTGTAAAATCCTTGGAAATAGATGGGTGTTTTGGTACAAATAACAAATATAAAAGTGTTATACCCAGTGGATTGTTTTTAAATATTACCAGCCAACACCAACACTCCAAAACCATGACCCATGATCATTTTCAGTTCATACTACTTTATATAGGAAATTTGCATTTATCGTAAATTTGACGATTTGCTGTGGGTTAAACCAAGAAGCATATAAAACGAGAAGATGCAATAGCTATCGGATCGCACATCGGTACGGACATCAGGCATTGGACAGAACATTATGACCTTGTCAGAGCAAATGTTTTGTCCGTTTTACTCTATCTCAAGATATGGGTTATTTTATGTAATGGAAAATTTTTATTAAAAGCCCGTTTTGGTTTAAAAAATGATATGGATACGGACCGGGTACGGAATTCTAAAGCCCGATTATTTTGTCAAAAATGCATGTTTTCGCATTTATTGACTTGAAATGCATATTTCGTGCCCTTTTAATGCATACTTTAAGCTTTTTAATGCATATTTGTGCATATTTTTCATTTTTTAGTAACATTTTTGTATTTTAAAATGCTTCTTTTTTGCAAAAATAAGTATTTTTAGTGCATATTTCAAATGTTTCTAATGCATATTTTTCTTTTTCAGCTGCATTTTGTAGGCGCATATTTTCGTTTTTTAAGTGCATGAAATTCCTTGCCCTCGTCATAAGCATTTAATAAAGGGAATCCATAGGGAATCTACGATAAAAGTAAAAAAAGGATTTACCAGTTTATAATATTTGCAGTATAGTCGAACATATGCAGTAATTTTTGCTAATGGGGCCAACGGTTATAGTTAAGGCAAAGACATACACAGCTGTAATTGTTGTCATACGTCACGTATGATTAATATTTGAATTCAGTGTTAGGTGGTGTTTCTAGATGACGTTTTGCTTCACACGAACGAAAATACAATAACAAAATACATGCAATACAAAAACAAAATACACGTAGTCACTCATTCGTGTGACAACGAACTAGAAACCACATGTTAATCATGCGTACAGTCATATTTATATGCACTTTTTCACATTGTTTTAAGATTTAACAACTGTCACTAGTAAAATTTTATGCCGCATGTTTAAAAAAATTGCATATTGGAATTTTAGTATAATTTTTGTTTCGAATTTAAAAATACTTAAAATGATTAAAAAAAATTTAAATAAAATATAGGTTAGGTTGAATGGAAGCCCGCCAGAACGGCGAGTTCACTCGGAGGCCATAAGGCCCATTGCGATTCCCTTAAATCTCCCCCTCATCCACATGGAAATAAATACCACGACCCGAAGAAATCTAAAACCATCCCGAACCCCTCAAAAAGTCCGCAAGACTAGACAGGGAAACATCGCGTAGACTGTCCAGGTCGTCGAAGAACCTGCATCCCAGATATCTGAGTCGCCGCTAATTCAGTCCCGGACATTCACAAAGCAGATGGTGCACTGTCTCCTCCTCCTCCTCCTCCTCGTCCCCACAGCCCCTGCAGTAGTCCGCCTGGGTGTAACCCCAACGCACAGCCATTCGGCCCATAGCGCAGTGATCCGTTAGGACTCCTACCAGCATCCCGATCGTCCGCTTGCCAAAACCAAGAAGAATCCTTGTTCTCCCCGGATCAGGCAGTGGCCATAGGGTCCAAGATATCCTACAATTGGTCAAGGTTGTCCACCTTGCCCTCGTCAATATATAAAATATAGATACAGTCGAACCTCGATTATCCGGGTTGTTCAGGACCAGGCTCAGCACGGATAATCGAAACAATTTATTTTGATGGTTTTGTTAATTTATAATAAAATAGTGAGTTTGAATTTCACTATTCGAAAAATATGCGAATTTTTGGGCAAAACTTTGCTAAAGTGACTTAAGGTAGAAATATAATAAGCTTAAGTACACTAAGAGAATATGTCGGTAAAATTAACTGCAGTTGCAGTTAAAAGAATGTACACTGTGTTTGGATTTAAGATTAACTGATATTGCAGTTATTTTAACTGCAATCGCAATTATTTTTGAATACAATTGCAGTGTACACTTTTTTAACTGCAATTGCAGTTAATTTTGCCGACATAATTTTTTGAGTGTAACTCAAGTTTTGTGTGGGTATGAATTGAAAAATAAAGAATTAAGTTTACAAAAAATTCTACCTTTTTTCTTTAATTAAATCACTCGAACTAATGTTGTTTCTAACTTTTTTTAAAATTGTTTAAATTTATATTGACGCATATCAATTAATCTAGAACAAAACTTACCCATCTTTTTAAAATTTATTGAAATAAAAATCCTAATGAAATATTCGTATATGAGCTACAAATTTCTTTGTTTTAACTCTTTGACTTCTTGATATTATTTGGTTAAAAAAATATGTTAAAGCTGATTCATGTGTTATAATGGAATTTTTATCAGCTTAAATAATAAAAAAAATGTTTTATTTTGAAAAAAAAGAAACAAACTTCCAGTGAATTTCAAATTTCTTTGATAAGAAATTTCCAATGCAAAAAGCTATGAAAAGTTATTTTTCAACCAAATGAGTCATTCATAAAGTATAAGAGTTGTTGTGAAAGTTTATGGGAGTTCCCCACCCCGATTGATATTGGAATATGATAAAGATAATATTGATTTCCATTAAACAATATACTGACGAGTTGATAGAGCTACTAACTGAACGAATTCATGCTTAAATTGTATGCTAAGTTTTGCACAAAATAGATAAGATTATACTTCTAAGTATTATAAAAATTAACAGGGTGCGATAAAAAATTTGAAAACTTAAAAATTTTTTTTTTAATCATTTAAAAAAATTAAATTTTTAAAGTGAAGTAGTTTTTTTACATTAAGCACCGTAAGTTGTTTTTCACGTGAAAAAATTTCACTCGAATAAATCACAATAAACACAAAATGTCACTTTCCCAACAGAAAAATAATAGTCTTGTACATTAAATTGGCGCGAAAATAAAGTCTACACAATTTGTTGTTTGAGTTTCACGTAAAAAAATTGTTATACTCAGAGACGTGCGGTGGAGTTTTTAATTGGTTGTTCTCCACAAATATTTGAGAACAGTGCAAATCTATGGTCATAGGAAAATTACACAAGTGCAAAAAATAGAAACATACTTGCATATCAGGGAAATCAATAGACAGTAGCGAGATTTCTTTTTGACAGTAGCGAGATTTCTATTTGACAACCGCATTTTTTTGTTTTGTAAATAAAGTACCATAAAAATAACCTTAAATTAAAAGTATTACTAAAAACCATTTTATTCATAGGCGGAGTACAATTTACATTATTTTATGTAAAGATCTAACGCCAATTATGTTAGTAAATTCGTTTTTTGTAAGGACGACAAGCTAGATGCCGGATTTTTCAATATTTTGATAGAAGAAATACATGCACGCAGTATTGTATTATATGAAAGTCTAAACATTTGTGAGATTTTTATGAGATTTCTTACATATCTTGCGAATTTACGGGATTTCATTTGTATGGGGAATCTCGGGATTTCACATGAGATTTTGATTGAAGTCTAAATTTTAGTTGAAATCTAGGGATTTGGGTGCAGATGTAAATGCATTCCGCCAGAGGAATGTGTGTGTTTTGTTATTGTAACAAAAATAAAATACATTCCTCTGGAAGAATATTTCCTTTCGCTTTAGAAAAACAGGGGATCAGTAATTGATTGTTGAGAATATTGTAAATTTTCTAAGTTTTTCTCTGTTTCTAGCGTTTTTTCCATGTTTGTAACGATTTCTAATAATTTTTAGCGATTTTCCGTTCGAAAAAACTTTGTTTATAAATTATATTTTTTACTCTCTCTAATATTTGTTGTTTCATTTCATCAATCCTATATCCATTCAATACAAAATTAAGCAAGTGTCATACGGGTTTAAATAAGTCTATTCTTGGTTTCTTCCAATACCAATACCAGATCGTTATAGATGGGGTGCCATTTTTTTGTTACTCTTTTAATTTATTTTTATTGTTTTGTTTTATTTTTTACATTCCATTTTTTATGCTTTTTAATTAATTATTTTTAAATTGTCATTATCTATTTTTTTTACATTACAAAAAGTACGATTTTTTAATGAAATTTTTAAAATTGAAAACCTGAAATTCATAAAATTCAAAAGCTACCGTTTGAAATTCAAGAAATATCAAATAAAATTTAAAGGTAAAAACTACCAAATAAAGCCAAAAAAAAAATCCAATTGACATTAAAAAAATTTAAAAAAAAAAGCTCAAAAAATACCAAATTAAATTCAGTTTACATTTATTTAATTTCAATTGATATTTTTTTATTTCATTTTGTATGTTTTAAATTTATATTTTTTAATTTATTTGGTATTTTTGAATTGCAATTGATATTTTTAAATTTCATTTGGTTTTTTGCTTTTTAATTGATATATTTTTTTAATTTCAATTGGTATTTTTTAATAGCAAATGGTGTTTTTTGATTTCGAATTGATATTTTTTTAATATTAAACGGTATTGGTATTTTTTACTTCATTTAAAATTTTGTGAATAACAATTTGTATTTTTTAAATTTCATTTGTGTTTTTTTATTCCGTATTTTTTTTTTTTTTTTATTTCAAATGGTGTTTTTTGAATTTGAAATAATATTTTTTAATTTCAATTTGGTATTTTTTGAACTTCAAAAGATATTTTTTCATTTAAAATTGCTAGTTACAAAATACAAAAGCTGTTCTTTGATTATAATGTATATTTTATGAATTTCAAATAAAGCTTTTAAAAGAAATTGCAATTTTTTAATTTGCAGAAATAATCATTTGAGTTTGATTTCCATTTTGAAATTAATATTATTTTTTTGGATAACGAGTAGTGTATTATTTAGGTTGTTCATAAGGGGTGTGCTATCTGTTGTATCGTTGTATCGTCCTAACAAAAAACAGAGTTGTTAAAATTTTTATTTGTGTTTAACAACGATTTTCTATTCGGTTTTCTATCTGTTAGCACACTCAAACATATGACACTAAACATACGTAAAAATGTTGTATCGTGCTATTCTCAAATGTTGTATTTTTTCAATTTAATTTTAAACAACTCTGTTTTTTGTTAGGACGATACAACGATACAACAAATAGTACACCCCTTGTGAAAACCCTTATTATTTTTTGGTTTCATTTACAACAGAATAGAGATGGAAAACTAGGAAGTTCCTTTTTTTGAAATATTTTTTTTTTATTTATATCTTAAGTATTTAGCATCTACCTATTTCTCCTCAAAATTTTAAATTTTAATGAATGTTGTGAATTTATTTAAAAAATTCTTTAAAAAATTAATAGTACAAATTTCATCTCTGCAATGAGGCAATACTAATTTGTTTTGATTTCCTATATATATATTTAATCCTTTAATTCCCAGTGGAACATAGGGCCGCATTTGATTTCCTATATTCAGGGCTAATTTTGTAGTCACATTTTTTCTTAGATTTTACTTACTAAATTATTCACTGATTCATAAAAGGAATACATTTATAAATATTTCTTCCAAGCTCTAGCTGTATTTATTACTAATATGAGCAGTTATTTTCAACGCACAATATGTTTTTGTATGTATGCGTGTTTTCTTTGCAACATTGTGTTTTTTTTTTGAATAGTTCAGCTTATGTTTCAGCACATTTCTAACATATATTTGTGTTTAAACAATGTTGCATAACATATGTTTTTTCCTAGCAGAACTGTGCTTTTAATTATATTGAACCCCGTTTTGTGTCTTCAACATCGTGTGTGTATAAACAATACGTAAACAGAACACAGTACTACTATAAATACAGTAAATGACTGATGTGCGGAAATATTATAGAACCCTGGGAAGATTAATAAAAATTTAAAATTTACAAAAATATGAAATATTTTTAAGGTGTGCAGAGAACACCTTCGCACATTAGAGGGAACGTCACTGGTTATACTCCATATAAAAAAAATATTTTTCACGACAATGAGTTTCACGTGAAAATTGTGTAGAATTTGTTTCCACGCAAATTTAATTTTTCTGTAGAAAAAGTGACATTTTGTGTTTATTGTGACAAATTTCATTTTCAGAACTTAAATTACTATTTAAGGCCTTTAAAGTTTGAGTGAAATTTTTCCACGTGAAAAACAACTTACTGCGCTTTACCTAGAAAATGTTGGTTAAATCTCACAAGGGAATCCTTCCAACCCTCATACGCCAATTAAAATGAAACTGGAATATGTGATTGAGAATGCAAATCTAAGGTAGACCGGTTTTTTTATGTACCACCTCGAAAAATAAAGATAAAATTACCAATTATTTGTTTTTTTGAATTATTATGGTATTTTTTCTTAAGTTTACATAGGCAAATGATGACAAGGGATTTTGGAGGTGCATCCGCTTATAGGTTGTTTATTTAAAATTTCTGGTTTTCAAGTGAATACGTATTTTTGCTTTTGTCGATATTTTTTATGTTTCGGCTTTGGTCGGCTATTTCCCGAAGGAACAATTTTGGGAGAATTATAAGGGCTGTATGAACATATAAAGTAACTCAAAATTAGTAATTTTTTTACAACAACAAACGCAGAAAAGGCAAATTTTACCTATCAACGGATGTACAGTCAAAATTCCTTTCATCGATACCACATGTTTCCCTACGAAGAAATACCATAGAAATAAAAAAAAAAACGATAAAATGGGAGTTTTTTAACACACATTTTAACCTTTAAATCTTCAAGATGGTACATAAAAAAACCGGTCCACCTTTAATTTTGATTCTCTATCACAAATGATTTACATCGGCTTGTAAGCGTTGGGGGATTCACTTGTTAGTTAAATTTTCGTTGTTATTTTTTCGTAGAATATATTGTACGAAATTTTCGTGTATATTACGAGATTCAGTTTAGTAAAGAATCCAGTAATTTTCCGAAACGTGACGAATTCTTTAGTACGCGCTCACGAACGCCGGTGAACGCGTTAGAATTAATTCTTCTCGGCGAACAAATCAGAGTTTCTACAAAGTTTGTCTGAATATTGCAGGAAATATTTTGAATGTTTTACGAAAAAAAATTGTTATAAGAAATGTTTAAATTTTTTATAAAATGTAAATAAGATTTAAAAAATTAAAAAAGCGGATACAACTTTCTTTCAATATATTATTACCAGGGCAGGTTTTTTTTGGCATTTGCCATTAAATTCCATTTTTGCCATTTTTTCACTTATTTTGTAAAAATGCAATTTTTACAAATCCGTGCCAAAAAAAGCCATTTTGTCAATTTTTTTTAGACTTTTCATTAAAAAAAATGCTATAAATTTAGTAGGTTTGAGGTTAAGAAGAAGAATAAACCCTCCTCAAAAGTTATAAACACATTAAATTTGCAAATCAGACTAGATCTAGTTTCTGGCTTTTTATGGACAGGCTTTATCAGTGATCTTCCATTAAATTGTATTATTTTTTATATTTTTGTTGTCAGATTGTCTCTATATGAATAATTCCAGAAGTTATCAAATAGACATATACAAACATTCTACTTCAGATTTTCTCTGTTTATCTTCTTATTTCCTCCGTGTCACCTTTTTGGAAAAAATTTACAAAAAAACGGTATTTTTTTTTAATATTTATTAAAATTGCAGATTGTTTTTTAAATCATACTAATATACGGCGAATGCACTTTAGCAGTTCAACGGTAAATTCCATCATTATTCCCCCTGGATATGTAAGGCGTAGGCAGAGACGTTTTTAGGCGTTTTTACAGTAAAGTCGATATATAAAATATTTTTGCAATATTTAACAATCAAGTAAGACTTATATTTTACTAAAATTGTATTAGATTCGCCAGGAAAATTTCACTTTTTGTTAATTTCGATTTTAAAAAATTCAAATTGTATGGAAGCGTTTTTACTAAATACGCCAATGCCTTACATAATCAAGGGGATTGTAGTTTTGTTAAAAACATTAAGAAAAACTCTTAAATCAACTATTTTACTTTAAAATTTTTGGAATAAGCGTGCCATTTTTGCGTTTTTTGTGCCTATTTTACTATTTTTTCGTACCATTTTGCCTGCTAATTTCAACTTTTCTGTGCCATTTTAAACTTGCCCTGATTATTACTATATATCCGTGCCAAAAAATGCAACTTTTTATACCCTACACCACTATGTGGTCAGGGTATTATATAAGTTTGTGCTGATGTTTGTAACACCAAAAAATATTGATCCTAGACCCATCTTATAGTATACCGATCGGCTCAGAATTTTTTTTATTTCGATTTAACGATGTCCGTCTGTCCGTCCGTCTGTCTGTCCATGCATTCTTGTGCGCACTCTACAGGTCTCAAATATTAAGATATTTTGATGAAACTTGGTACACCGACTTATGTCGGCCCAAGGGCGACGCCTATTGATTTTGGTGAACATCGGTCCATGTTTAGACCTAGTGCCCATATAAGGGTCCCCCCAAAATTGGCTTGGTTACAAACTGCGGATCGCAAATATTAAGATATTTTAATGAAATTTGGTGCGCTGACTCACATTATAGCAAATTTTGACACAAGCCCCATTTTAACCCATTCGAATTTCGGATCCAAACATTAGTTGGCTTTTACCCAGACTGGTGTAGGGTATTGTATAGTCGGCATGCCCGACTTTAACCTTTTTACTCGTTTTTTATTGCGAATGATAATTATTACGCGTGAAAGTTTAAATATTGATATTTTTTCATTGAATCAATTATGTAAATAATTGAAATGATTTTGTTATCTAACACAATTTTTAAGAGCAGGTATTAAAATTAATTTATATTTTAAAATGTGTTTTCGATTTTTGCACAGTTTTCTTTTTAAATTAACACCCTGTTTTAAGGTTATTATTCACCTGTAATTATGTTTTATCAGGTGTTTGTTAAAATAACTGATAAAAACTTCTCAAGTATATAAGTTAATTTGAACGTATCAGTTTCAGTTAAAAGCTCAAAGACTGAAGAACGTTATACTTAATTTTTAATATAAGTAATTTATAAAAAAAAACTATTTTAACAATGGGTAAGTAATAAATTTTACAAATAAGTTTAGAAAATTTTGGGGGAAAACTGGTAAAAAAAATGTTAAAATTAAAAAAAAGTAGTAGCGGTATTTACAATCTGCCTAGTAAATAAATGAAAACTTGGCCTGTTATTGTAGTAAAAGAGTACTTTTATTTAATACAAAAACACAAAATGCATAAACAGTCAAACACCGATTTGAGGCCCCTTTAGAACTGACGCAAATTCGGACGCCAGTTCCGTAAATTTAGGACTATAAACTTTAAATTCGCAATATTTTCTAGTGAAATTTATTGCGCCTCTTTCAAAGCAGGCCACAAATCTGTGATCGACAATAGTTTAAAGTTGTGGTTATAGGAAGTTCCTTTATTCTAGAATAGCAGACAGACTTTTTCTATAGCGTTTATAATTTGTCTACCAAAAAATGATACTCAGAATGCACTAAAAATTAAAAATAACTTAAATTAAACTTTGAATTAGTTATATTAAAAACTGGTACATTTTTTAAACATGTTTTAGCATATTACCTAATTTTTCATTTGCTGATAATTTCAACCTTGAGGTTCGTGTTATTTCTTTGATATTAAAACAATTTCTTTGTCTTTCTTAGATAACCTAAAAAATAATAATTTGAAAATTGATAAAATTAAAAAGAATATTCCCAGCAAAATTTTTCAAAGGCGTGTTCAATAAAATTTTACCACTTCGTGCATAAAACAAGTTTTATCAGCGATTATCTTGGATTCAGATTGCCTCAATGATTTTTGAAACTTATTTTATGTAGGCAGAAAAATTTAAACTCTTTCGGAAGTATTTTTGAGTTCAATAAAAATTTACCACTTTGTCCATAAAATAAGTTTTGTTAGCGATTATCTTGTCTCAATGAGTTTTAAAATTTACATTATGTAGTCAGCAAGATTAAAACATTTTCAGAAATGTTTGCTGGGTTGTCTGAAAAACGGTAACACTTTCGGAGTTATACCCTCACAAAAATCATCGATTTGTTAAAATTACAGTATGTAGTAACATTAATTTATTAAGCCTTTGTTATTTAGTACTTTAAGAGGGAGGGTTTAAGTTTTAATCAGCACAATGTGACAATTATAATTCCTTCATATTTAATTGCATACAAAAAATATATATAAATTTCTGTGCTTAATAATGATTCATTATTGCCGGTTAATGACTTCGTACGTAAATGATGAATGTCTGTTATCTATTTGTTATTGTAAAACACTGTACAAATAAATGTTAAAACAAATATTGAACAAGTTAATGCTTGAAAAAATATGTAAAAAAATTTGCAATTTTTCCTAAGTAAACAATTACCATTTCAATAGCATTAAGTAGGTTATTTAACAACTGAGAAGCTTATTTAGTAGTTTGTAATTCAAAAGTGTCTGTTATAAATATTTCAATCCTTAAGACTTATCGTTTTAGCAACAACTATATAATTAAAAGACTATCCAACTCTCCTTACCTCTGTTAAATCACTCTCTTCTTCAAATGTATCGAAAAATTCAGCCATAAGAATTACACACGTCTGCAAAGGCTAACATTTTTCGATACAAACTGTTAATGTTCGAAAGAGGCGATGAAAACCGCTTGGTTTTAGTTCGTTTTTCTATTACCATGTGTGCTAGTAGATTAAAGACCTAAATGGAAAAATTGCTCAATAATATATCTAATGTATGGATAGCTTTAGGCTCGATTATTGAATGTCCAGTTAAAATTAAGCCAACAGTTAAATTCAAATTTTATATGGGAAGCAACAACAAATGTGTCAGTTAAAGTGCTAGTTAAAAGCTAACTGGACATTCAATATTAGTTCTGGTAAATTCGGTTATTTTTCAATACTCGATACTACTCGATATTATTAATTTCCCTAGTAAAAAAAAATTGTATGACTTTTGATATTATATATAATTATGTATATCCGAAAAATGAGAACATCCAATTGTACCAAATAAGATCGTATTAGATAATATTAGATCTAATTTGATACAATTAGATCTAATTTGATGGAATAAGATATGGTTTGATACAATTTTATCCGGATTTTGTCCTCATCCAAATTGATACATTTAATGTAATATAATCATATCCAACGAGATATAATGGTATATTATTCGATAAAAGTATACATAATTATATGAGGCATATGTAACTACACAAAGGTCCACATGTAATTGGATATTGTAATATATTGCACTATATATAGTGCTATATGTAACAAGATATACATAGTTATATATTTAAGATAAAATTTCTTAAAATTTTATATAATTATATCTTGGTATATGTTTTCCAATATGTAATTATACAAAATTTTATATGATAATATATGGCAATATCAAAACTTTTTTACTTTTTTTATATACTCGATACTCGGTGTAACCTGCTATATTTATGAGGTTATAGCTGTGTTTGTGCGGCAGGCTATCAACGTTGGCTTATGTCATTCCCATACAAATTTGACATTAGTAAAGTTAAGAGTTAACATTAAATGTTGGCTAATGTCAAATTTATATGGGAATGACATAAGCCAACGTTGATAGTTTGCCGCACAAACACAGCCATTGTCAAACTCCATACATAAAAATATGGGTTGTATTTATATAAGGTTTACAAGGAACTTACGAGTTTAAATGAAAACCCCTATTATGTTTTTCATAGGTTTTTAACATACAATAATTTAATGTCTAAATTCATAAATGCTTTATGAAATTATAGGAGGCTTACAAAACAAATTTTCATACGAAATTTATTTTGTAAGCCTCTTATAACTTTATAAAGCATTTATGAATTTACACATAAATATTTTATTTTTGATTTTTTCTTTTAGCAGAGTTGTAGTTTTGTAAGAAATATTTTAGGAATCACATTTTTATGGTAAATATTTAGCGGAGTTGCATTTTTATATCTTTTTTCGTCCAAAATGCAACTCTGAAAATATCGAGTAGTAAAAAATAAACGTCCTTACTATCTAAATTTTCCAAAGGTATATTTTTGTTAAAATCGACTCAGAAACTGAAATTGTTTAAAGATTGGATTGGCTCGCCAGCAACCTTTATCGAGATAAATATCTGTGGACTTGACAAAAGAACTTGTTTATTTGAAGAACATTTTTAAGATTCTTTCATTAGACTCTTATGATTAGAATATAAAACTTTCTATCAATTTTTTTTACAGATCTGAGCCAATATTGTAAACCTTAAGGATCTCTCAAAACATTCATGGAAAAAGTGTTTATTCTAGCTTAAAAACTTAAAAAGTTTCTTGAAATTTTCTTTTATTTAAACAGTTTAAGGCGATTTAAGTTTATTTTCACAAAAGTCCACAGATATAGCCTTAAAAAAAAGCAATAAGAAAAAAATGTAATATTTTTTCCAAAGTTAATTTTCGGTGAAAAAAAAAATTGTGAAAACTTTCTCACAATTAAAGTAAGAGAGGGTTTGGCTAGTTCCGAGAGAGAAATATGTCTCAGAGCAACTAAATTCGTCTTTAGAAAACTATCTTAGGCCCAGATTTATATTCAGCACTTAGTAGGAATTTTGACTTACATTTCAGTTAACTAAGAAATTTTGAAAAAATTTTCTACTTAAGTGAAAATCCTACTAAGTACTTACTGACTTTAATAGTGGCCCTTGTAATGCTAATTTCTTAAAAAAATAAGATATTCTTAAATTCCATAAGTTTAAATTCCACTCATATTTTCAAGTAAAAGCTTGAGTTACACTTGAATTTCATTTAAATTCAGTAGTATATTCCAATAATTTTAAATATTCTTTTAATTTTTTATTATTTAAATATTTTATTTTCGAAATTTAGATCACACTTGGGTTTCTACAAATATCTATGAAGATTTACCAGCCTTCGCTATTCACGCCGGCCATGATTCCGATGGTGATCCAATTTATGTTGGCCGTGCTTACCACAATGGTGATATGTTGCCCGCCAAAGTAGTCCCAAACAAGAAACAAGCTTACATAGCCTGGGGTGGTGAGGAACACAACAAACACGATATTGAAATTTTAACAGGACATCATTATGGTGAGTAAAAACGCCCAGCTTTTAATTGATTCAAAAGTATTTTAATAACAATTTCATTACAGTTTGGATTCCTAGCAGTGGTGGTCACGTTCCTCCTCATGCCTTACAAGTTGGTCAAACAAGTGACGGCGAGCCTTTGTATGTGGGACGCGGTCACTGGGCTGGCAGTTTGACACCTGGTAAAATTCATCCTTCTCATGGTTGTTTGTATATTCCATTCGGTGGAGGTGAACATAAGTTAGAAAATTATGAAGTTTTGGTACAACCGGAAACTTGGGTTTCTTCCTCGGGTGGCAATATTGTTCCTGGCACAATTCATGCTGGTAGCGATGCCGATGGCACTCCAATTTATGTTGGTCGTGCTTATCATAATGGTGATTTATTGCCCGCCAAAGTTATTCCTAGCAAGGGTTGTGCCTATGTAGCCTATGGTGGTCAAGAACATTGTAAATATGATTTTGAGTTGTTAGCCGGTTACGGTTACGGTTGGGTACCCGATTCCAATGGAAGTGTACCTCCCAGTGCTGTTGTTTGTGGGCATACATCCGATGGTGAGGCATTATATATTGGTCGTGGTCATTGGGGTGGTAGTTTGACACCTGGAAAAATTCATCCTTCCAATGGTTGTTTGTATATTCCGTTTGGTGGTCAAGAAGTCCGCATTCATGATTATGAAGTTTTAGTTAGAGCTTAGAGGTGTTAGTTTAATCAAAGACAATTGTTGTAGTTTGAACAACAACTTTTATTATTATTTCTTTTTTAATATATACGTATTTTTGTTATGATTTTTATTTAATAAATTTTTTTTTTTTTTCCATTAGTGGAAAATTCAAAATATCTAGGTTCATTAAAGGCCTGTTTATCTATTAACAGTCGTGAAAGTTATAAAAAAAAAAAATTGAGTTTGCGATAAACCTTTGAGTGTATCAGACCACAATTTATAGATAAACTTTCAAAACAACAACTCTCTTTTGTTGATAAAATCAAGAGTACCAGGGTAAAAATTTTAATATGGTGTCTTTTATAATTGTATCTCATTTGATAAGTTCCCATATACAACCACACACATGTGTCTAATTATATCAAATTAGATATAATTTGATACAATTTGATCCGAGATTTGTCCATATCCAGGACATAAAATTATATATAATTCGATATAAATATATCTGATTTTATATAATTAAATCAGAAAGTAGGTAGGCTTTTTATAACTATAAGTTATACTTAACATTTGTTAAGTTGACAATTCAAATTTTTATAGTTTAAACAATTTTTAAGGCCCTAATTTTTAAAATACAACATAACCAAATGTTTAAAAATTTTCTTACAATAAAGAATTATTTTAACATGAATTATATGTAACCTACTCCGAGAAAAGGGACCTAGTGTGTCAAAAAACGGGTTTGGACTTAAGAGTGGATTCTGGTACCTAAAAGGGTGTAGAATAAGATGAAATAAGTTAGATTTCTGATAAAAATTTATTTACCCCAAAATTTATTTATCCCAACACACTAGGCCCCTTTTCTCGGAGAAGGTCACATAAATAAAAATAACTTGATTTGTTTATGGAGCTTTATATGATTATGTTTGAAGCCATATTTAAGTAATACTTCATTTGCAGATAACTATATTTGATGTTGAACTGTATATTAATTTGTATGGGATAATATATAAAGTTACATAAAATTACAAGGAAATATTTTTAGTATGGCGTCACATATATTTTTTGTAACTTGGCATGGAACCATATATAACCATATCGGCCTCTTCATATGTATTGATTAATTTTAAATGGCTTATGAGGTATATATGGAGTAGGATTTGGGGACATATAACAATATAAATTACCATATAAAAAATTCGTTCAAAAAATAATATCAGATGTTTTTGTATATAATGATATGTATCTCAATGTGACTCCATTCGTAGCCAGATATACATAGCTCATTCACATTACTCCTATTTATATGACCATATACATATAAATATTTTTACTCGGGTAGTTAAAATCATCTAACAAATTTTGTCAATATCGTAAAAAGAATAAATAGGATACATATCCACTATTGTTCGTGAATGGGTTAAATTTTAAAGTTTTTATCGTTAAGGTGCCTATTCCTATTTGTGACTCATTTTTACCATCATAAGACTATTTATACCCTACACCACTACATGGATAATAAGTTTGTGCTGATGTTTGTAACACCAAAACACACCGTCTGTCTATCTGTCTGTCCATGCATTCCTGTGCGCACTCTACAGATCGCAAATATTAAGATATTTAATGAAATTTGGTACACCGACTTACGTCGGCCCAAGGGAGAAGCCTATTGATTCTAGATAGCATCGGCCAATATTTGGACCTATCGCCCATATGGCCTATATTTTCGATTTTCTCTTCTTTTATCATTTTATAGAAAATTTTGACACAATTCCGTTTCAACACATTCGAATTTCGGATACAAACATTAGTTGGCTTTTAACCAGACTGGTTAAAATCGGTTCATGTTTAATTAAAATCGGTCCATGTTTAGACCTAGTGGCCATATAAGGGTCCCCCCAAAATTGGCTTGTTTACACGCTGCAAGTCGCAAATACGAAGATATTTCAATGAAATGGTCTCAAGGACAAAGCGTATTGAAAAAAATTGCTAAAAGAAAATTTTTGCATCAACAAACATATTTGTTTGCAGAATGTAAATCGCTGATTAAGTTTTTTAATAAAATTTTTGAACCATAAAGTAATTTTTCGCCTTCCGCCATTATTTTGCAATTTTTTAAGTTCGCTTTTTTAAATTTACAATCTAGGGACTATAATACCCCTTTCGTAAAACAAAGTTTGGCGGCTAGTTGGAAAAAAAAAGAAATCGCGAAAAAAAATTTGCAAAATTAATTTTTTTTTATTAAATTTTTGCACCATAGTACCAAAAAAAAAAATTGCGAAAAAATTTTTTTGTAAAAAATAAAATTTTTCCATTATTGTATTCGTTTGCAGAATGTTAATCGCTGATTCGGGTTTTTAAAATTAGTAATCTCATGACGTTAATACTCAATTAAATTTCGTTAAAGAGCTGCTCGATTCTCTACGAGCCTTTTAATTTTTATAAGCTCTTAATTTTTTTAGTTGCGAGCTTTTTTCATTGGCGGACTTGGCCGGTCTGGCCTAGACTGCTTTTTGTCAAACCCAGAATTTAAAAAAAATCTGTATAATTCTTGTTATACATACTTGCGAATTTTTCATTGGCATTGAAATTTAATTGGCATTACTTGATCTCAATGCCAATGTCATAACATGTCATCACCATTCAATGCCAATGAAATTGTTTCAATTGGCATTGATTAAAACAATGGTAATGAAATGTACATGTAATGGTAATGAAATGTACATATAATTGAAGAAAAAATCATTATACTAAAAATATTGTTTTATAAAAAAGGACATTAAGGCAAGAATGTAAAATTTCTGAGCTATAGACATTACACTGAACCAAAAACAGCTGTGAAATCAACTAAAATCCATATTAAATTGATGAATGGGTGATCACTATACAACTAACAAAACCTGTCCATCAATTTAACGCATTGTTTAGTAGATTTATATTTTGACGTTTAACTATTTTATGTGGTATTATTTTGACAAAATATCGTCAAATGTATTACCAAAAATTAGTTAGTTGTCTTAACAATTATATTTAATTAAATTGCATAATGATTTTGTTGTTTTACCAATGCATTTTATTAAATTCAACAATGCATTTTATTTAATTAATTAATTTTTTATCGATTTATTATTAATTTTTAGACTTATATTTCATTATTTTTTATATTTCACCAATTTAAAATTTTTTAAGCAATATACATACAATGGCTTTTTATAATGAATTTGATAAAATATAAAAAATAATGAAATATAAAATTGAAATTATAATATAGCATATACTAAAAACTCTTTATTTAAAACACATGTACCATTTTATATACAAAAACATATAACTTTATTTAAATTAATAATTCAAATACATTATATAACTTTCATTAATAGTTTGCCTTAAACAAAATAACAAAAAGATAGATAATAATATCAAAATTAATGACAGAAATTTTAATGTACGATTTAATTGAGAACGTTCAAAATTATATAAATTTATTTAAATTAAAATTAATAAATCTTCAATTAGCAATTCACTTTAAGTCACTGAATTTGTTAATTATCTATACTTTGAAAAACAAAAACACTTAATGTCAATTTATTGATATTTCCGACAATTACAAATACACATGCTAGAACGAGTAATGACGCGACAAAACTAACCTCACTAAACTTTTTTCCACAGATTTAATACTCTTTTTTTCAAATTGAAGAAAAATTATATCAAATTTACGTTGCAGCCTTTTTACAAAATTTTTTAGAGTTAACAAATTAAATTTTGTTAAAAAATGGACAAAAAAATTATCAAAACAACAATTGTTTTGTAGAGAATTATTGACGGAAATAAGTATGTTCATTTAAAAAAAAAGTAGTTGATTTAAAAAAAACACACATTAATTTGAATAAAAAATATATTGTTTTAACAATTAGTTTCATCAAAAAGCAACAAAATTTTTATGTTGATTTCACTTACGACTTTTGGTTCAGTGTATAAATATTCGCTATTTTATTAAGTTTTATCAAGTATACTGCTGTTCACTCTTCTTTTAACACTGGTTAGTCTAGATGGATCAGCCTCTAGTAATGTAAACTTGCCAAATAGCAAATATTAGATAAAAAACACGCAAATTTTTAATTTTTTTTTGATTTGTTCTTTTGTCGAAACATTTAGGCATTGAAAAATGCCAATTGCAAAAAAATTTCATTGGCATTGACCAATTGTAATGCCAAAAACTTTCATTGGCATTGGTCAATTGTAATGCCAATTAAATCATCAATTAATTGGTCCATTCAATTAACTAGTCCCAAGTATGTTGTTCTATGATTATTTTTATTTAAATATCAGTTAATCCTGTGTTTTTGATTGGGAAAATATTTTCTAGTTTCCTAGGAAGATAATTTGTTGGAATCTAAGGGTAAATTTTACAGCCAGAACTAATATCGAGTTTTGTCTTTAATAATTCTTAAATAAGAAATGTTGTTTAAAAATTCTTACTTAAGAAATATTTAAGAAACAAATCGATCTTAGTTCTGGCTATAAGAGAGAAAATTTCTTGGATTTAATAGTTTTTTAAAGGAATAATTAGTTAATATTACACTCATAGAATTAAATTTGTAAAAATAGCAGAAAAAGCAACTAAAAATTAATTAAAAATGATGCTCCAGAAAGCACTGTTTTTTTTGTTGCTGCTAAATACTAGTAAAATAAGAACAGCAAAAATAAAGCTGTTAAATTTACAGAATTTAATTTACATTTATGTCGAGGATCGATCACATTCCCATGATATTGAGGACGACCTCGACTTCTGAACACTTACTACATGGCAAGACAGGACAAAGTGTTATACTCGGCAACGACGAAAATAAAAAATATTTCCATTTGTACATATTCATTTATTTAAAGGAATCAAGTCTCCTTTCTGTCTTGGTCTCGCCAAACAGAAATCCAACAGATTTCCAATTATACATCGGAGATCTGTTAAAGTTAACTTTTAGTTAATTGAAAATGACAAATTGTATTGTAAAATCTAAAGAAAATTTTGCTAAATATTAGTAGACTAAAAATAGCATAATTTTTTGTTATTTTTAAGCTAAATTTAGTTGAATGCAAATAGCAGTCTATAATGTTAAATTAGCAGAAATATTTACTAAAAAAAATTGTAAAACTGTAAATTTAACAGGTTTATTTTTGCTGTTCTTATTTTACTTGTATTTAGCAAAAAAAAATCTGCTAATTTAACAGTTTCTTCTGCAGCATCATTTTTAACTAATTTTTAGTTACTTTTCCTGCTATTTTTACAGATTTATTTCTATGAGTGTACTATTTTTAGGAAATTTCAATATGTTGTAGAAGCAAAAATTCTACGAAGAAAATGTCAGTTTTTGATCACCTCGGCCAAAGTGGTGGTCAAATTATTATTAAAATAGGTTGATCTTAGATTTCTTTTCTCCATCAAATATCAAAATTTTATACTATTCTGAGCGTATAGCATTCCCTGCACGAGGTTTTATTCAGAAAAAAGGATGCATTTTCAGAGTTTTCTACACTCAACCAAAAAAGTCTGTAATGGCTACTGAAAATTTTTCTGTTATTACGGGAAATTTAACTGTTTTGAGGCCAGTGGTATTGTTTGCTAATTTTAGCAACACATGTCTGCTGATCTGTAGTACAATAAAATTAGTAGAAAAAATTAGTAGCCGCTACTAAATTTTAGTAAATTTATGTAAAATGCAATTCAAAATCGATTTGCTAAAATCAATTAAAAAACTTACTAAATATCATAATTTTAGTACAATGAAATTAGTATAAATAATTAGTTGCAGCTACTAAATTTCAGTAAATTGCTGTAAACTGTAATTTAAAATCAATCTGCTGAAATTAGCAAAAAATTGTACTAAAAAATAAAAAAAACTGTAAAATCTAAAAAAAAAAAATTCTTTCGATTGTAACAAGCGTATAATTACTTCATCGTACTTGAAATTTGGAGTCAAAATTGCAAACGGTTCTCCAGTTATTGCCGTTTTATGCATTGGAGATGCAATAAAATTTTCTGGGTATTATTTCTAAACTAAGAATATATCAATAGTAACAAATATAAACTAAACAAGAATTGTAAAAAATCAAAAACAAAAATATATTTTTAAATTAGTATATTTTTCTGCTAAATTTAGCACTCGGTTTTGAAAAATTAGTAAAATGTTTTGCTGAAATCAGCAGCGAAAATTAGTAAAAAAATCCGTAATTTGTAATAAGAGAATAGCAAAAATGATTACTAAAAATAAAAATTGTACTAATAATCAGTATAAAAATACACTCAGATAAAAAATTTTTTACAAACTTTTTTATCTGAGTGTATAAAAGCATTTGAAAATTTTATAAAAAGGGAGGGAGTTATTTTTAAAAGTCTTTTTTTGTATGAAAAAGTCGCAAGCATAATGTCGAAAGAGTTTTTTAAGATTAAGGGTCTGAGAATGGGCAAATAAACAGCCAAACATAAATGGGCCCTTGCTCAAACTTTAGGTTAATTTGTTTATTGTTAATGGCCCTTAGTGAATTAATTCTTCGAAGCTCTTGTTCATTGTCAGATTGGGTGCGTTCGGCAGATACAATCGAATAGTCAACAGTTCTACAATATAGAGATACAACCTTGCGGTTTGTTCTGCGTTCATTTTTTTTATATGGAGTTTTGACCAGTGTTGCCAACTCTTGAAGGCAGGAAAGCACCGTGAGCATTGTGAAAACGGGTAAAAAGGGTAAAAATTTAGCAAAAATGTGGCTTTGTAAAATTGTGTAAAAAGGGTTCAAAAAATAACCAAAAAGGGGTAAAAAAGCACCAAATTAATATTTCAAAATTTTCAAGTTTAAATATAACGAAGTTGCTAGTTAAAATTGTACTACAAACATTGTGAAAAAATGTATTTTCTGTATAGTTCGTATAATTTTTTCAACTTTGACAGAAAATTGAATAAAAATTTAAAAAAACGAGAATAAATACTAAAGATATAAACTGTACAAAAAGCACTAAATGCACTGCCAGAAATCTGAAAAAGCACTGTAAATACCCGCTTTTTTTAAACGGGTATTTGTAAAAAATCACCGGGTATGGGATAGGAAAAAAGCACAAAAAAATACCCGAAAAGCACTGAAATGGCAACACTGGTTTTGACAATTAAAAACGCACTGCGGATTCTCTCTAAATTAAAACTTAATTTAATTTCTCTGCGTTTTCTCTCATACTCGCATATTTTCATTCTCACTACAATGTTCCCATATTTTCAAAAAATAATCCCGATATTTGATGATGTTCAGAGATGGAAAAGTTGAAACGATTGAACTTTTATTTTGAAAAATCATTGTTTTTCATGTTTATTACTAGTTTCGAACTCATTAAAGTTAAAATATACAAAATTAAAAATTTTTTCTATACTGAAACAAAAACCTCATATCCCATCGGTGGTGCTCTCCACACATACACTAAATGTACACACAGCCATGTAAAGAAAGTGTGAATGTATGTATAAAAACAACCGCCACCGTAACCGCAGTCATTTAATTTATTTTTTCTCTCCGCAGCGGAATCCGCAGCCGCAAGTTTGTATCTCTACTCTAAAGTTTCTCTGCCGAATGTTACCATCACAGATTATTACCAGATGTGAAACTAATGACAGGTGTCAAAAAAGTATTCTCGAACCGTATGGTTTTGTTCACATGGAAGTCAAGTCAAGAGGGAGATAACTATATAAAATCTCCATACATTTTGTATTGTGCTTTATCTTTTGTGTTTTTCTTAAATTTTTGCGTTTTGTTTTGCTCATTTTCTGTCGGCCATATTGCCCAAATAAGCTGATTCATATCTGGTATAATTTGTGGTTACCATTGTCTCTATATGATAATTTTTTCTTGTTCAAAAATCGTTTGTTATTCAAAAATCGTCAATAGTCATTTGTAAAATTTTGACTAAAAAATCGTCACATCTGCGAGCAGTATTTGCTGTTTGTTGTGTTTTTTTTATTCTCTCTCTCTGATTTATATAGTGAAACAGGGATGAAAAATTCAGTACTTTAGTACTTTTGCAAAAGTACCACAGTACCACCGAGACCAATTTGTACTTTTGTAATAAAAACAAATCTGAAATTTTATAAAATTTCTTCAATATTTTTATGGGAAAAAGCTTTTAAAATCCAAACGATAAAAAGAGAAGAAAGTCCTAGAGTATTTTAAAGTCATAAAATTTTGATGCAAGTTACTTAAACTGAAATTACCCCAATTTCGTTAGCACCATTGATTATTTATTTAAATAAATAATCATTTTTATATCGTCCAAAATTTACACAAATACCAGTGTCAATATTTTAAGCGGAGAATACACGAAGGAACATTGAGTAGGGAACAAAAATATCGAAAAATTTTGTAAACACGAATTGCATGATGGCAACACGCACACACATTCACAATAAATGGGAATTTTTTCACGAATGTTCCCCCGTGTATTCTCCGCTTTAGAACATTTTTGAAGTGTTTTTTTTCTATTTAACTTGGCTTAAATTGCAACGGTTAACGAATAATGTTGTGCCAATTCGGCTATCCATACCAGTTGCTAAATTTTTTAAGCATGCAAAAACATGTGCAAAAATTGTTATTTTCTACATTAAAAATTTTAGGAAATCACTAAAATTCCTTTTTGAAAAACCTTTAGTTTTTAGTTAACGATTGTTTTTCATTGATACGAAAAAGTCTATAAATCTTTCCCGCCTTAAGGTTCAATTAGACGTGCCATATCGCCATAGCCGTAACCATAACGCCATAGCAGAAAACGAAAATTCAATTGGTTTCTATGGTTACGGTTATGGCGTTATGGCATGTCACCAATAATCGTATACATTGTAGCCCATAAGATTGGTTTGAACAGCTGTTTTATATGGTTATGGTTATGGCACGTCTAATTGAACCTTTAGAGAGGGAAAATAAAAAGTTTGAGAATACGCTAGTTTTTTTGAGATTTTGGTTTGGCGCTGAAGCTCTATTAATTAAAGTACCGTCAGGTTCGAAAAAGTACTACTTTGGGTAAGTTTCAGTACCATTTGAAAAATCTAATTTTTCATCCCCGCAGTGAGAGCTATTTGATTCTTTCAGTTCTCTTCAATTTAGTTGTTTGCAGAGAAAACTCCTCCCCTTCTCTAAATGAATATTCAGCAAATTTTTGCTGAATGTTGGCATCGACAAATCAAAATCAAGTAGTAAAGCCGAAGAGTCTTCGTGATTTGTGAAATGCACAAATAGCTAGCGTTGTATGAATTTTGTAAGATTTATGTGTTTAGTAATTTATTACGTTTCAAATAAATCAATTGCGGAAAATTAAACTGTAGAAAATAAAAATTGTTTTTATATAAAGAAGTGAACTTTTAAAGCAGTGAGTATTTTGTTCTTGATTTTGTTATAAGAAATTAATTTTTTTTACACTGTTGATGTTTAAAATGAAAAATTTAAGTTAAAAGCCTAACGTCACAAAGGACACGCTACTGTATTTTTTTATTATTGTAATGCTTCTTATATTGTATTGCTTTTTATATTTAATTCTTTTTATTGATACCGTTAGTTATAATCTCGTTAAACTTCCATTTTTAAAATCTTGACCACACCATTCACCGTCGGCATTTGTATTTTATACTTATTATTGGTTTGCTTTCTATGGTTTGCTTGCCAAAAATGAAGTTCTCTTGTTGTTTAACAGTGCTGCCAGGTGATTTTCATGAAAAATTTGGTAAAAGAAATAGACTCAATGAATAATTATCAAAAGAGCATAATTTTCGTAAATTCAAAACAACTTTTTGTGTATAAAAATTTTTAGTTGCAGAAAAAATTGTTGTCCCTACCGATTTTTGTTTTTGAAACCGAATAATTCAGTTTGTAAATCATTAATTACACTCAAAAAAGTTTGACAGTTCCTACACAGAGAGAATTTTGCTGGACGAGTTTTAATGAAATTTTTCAGTAAACTAATGAAGTTTTCTTTACAAAGTAAATGAAAATTTTCTTAAATTTGATAAAAAAAGCTCCATATATTTTATGAATCTAGTTTTAATGAAACTTTTTCATTGAATGTAGGGTAAGTGTACCAGTAGTCGGCAGTTTAACTTTTTTTTCTTTTTTAAACTGTTTTCCCTACGTATGTGAACTTGCTATTGGGGTGACAACTAGTTATTACAATTCAGTAGTTATTATTGTTTTAGATTCACTTAACTATTTTCAAACACTTTTTTATTAAATTTGAGTAATTTACGTATTTTCTAAAATGCATCGTTTTTGCCAGTGGTCGGCACATATTTTCCTAAATTCGGCATATGACGACCCTATTGTCGGCATGGCATTTTTTATTAAAGAAAAGAACATCGTAGGTATAGGAATTCAAGTAATTTTTTATTTAAAATTAAAGCTATGTACATTTTCATATTTTTAATATGTTTATGTTGGTACGAGAGATCAATTTTCATAAATCATTTAAAAAAATAATAATAAAATAATAAAAACAATATAAAAATGTTATCTATTAAATATTTTTATATATGTATGTATGTATTGTAGGTAGTTATAAATGGAGATCTTTGGAATTCATTAATTACATTAAATAGAAACTAAAAAAATGTATACCTATTTAATAGGTATTTGTACTTATTTAAAATTCATTTTCAAATCTAGGTAGTTACTAACTAAAAATTATATTTGGTAGGAACTTCAGTCTATTTGGTCTTTGCATGCTTTGCATACAAAATCCATCTCAATTACATGGTTGTATGGTAGTTCTTTTAAATCAGTGCATTTAAGGTGAAACCATAGTGGACAAATATCACATCCAACGTTTTTCAGACCATCATCCTCAGCATCAGTGTCCAAATCTTCTTCACACGTTCCACAAACTTCTTTTTGCTTCCCCTTTTTTACTTTTTTGGGTTTGTTCTCTTTTTCCATCTTTCGTTTTTGGCGTTCAAGTTTTCTGTTTTTTACAGCTTCTGCTTTGGAATTTTTTTCATGTTCTTTTGACTCTATATGCACCCTCCATGCAAGCGCAGATATTGCACTTGGGGCCTTGGGTTTTGAAGCGAACTTTGAGGAAGTTGATGGTTTTGGGTAATATAAATGTTTTTCGAATGTTGGTGATATCGATATTGCATTGTTTTTAGCTAGTGTAGCGGCTATAGGATTTTAATAATAAAAACAGTATATAGCATGTACCTACGTGACAAATTATATAGAATATTTTTAGTTACCTGTAACTGGAGAACAGCTAAGGGACTTAAAAAAGTCATTTTTAGTAATCGTGCTATTAACTGATAAGCTAGGAGAAGGACAGTGTATATTCATTTGAAAAGGTTGGTTATTCTCTGGAAAAGTAGATGGGATTGGACTTGAGCAATTGGAAGGTTTAAACGAATTATTATTAATATTTTTTGATGCACTTGGAGATAGGCAGTGAACAGGTTCCAACGTTTTACGGTGATTATCTGTTGCTAAAGATGGTGATGATATCTGCTTGGTCTGCATTTCCAAAACCCCTTCATCATTAATTACGTATGTGCCTGGCTCTATAATAACGTTACCTAAAATTTCAACAGTTTGATCATTTTCTATTTTTTTTAAATTATCGATTTCTTCAAAAATGACATCAGGATTAATACCACGTTCACGCAAATTAGGAATTATTCGGTTGATTACTTCGATGGCTACATCAAGATCCGTTTCTTTAAATCTTTTATCGATTTCGTGATGATCACCGGCCAATAACTCCAATTGATTTTTTACACATTTGGTGTAGTCAACGTTATCAGGATTAAAAGGATATAAACCGCACTTTCGAAACCCATTTTTAATGGTATCTTCCATGTTTAGGTTAGAAAGAACCTTATGGAGAAGCGGACAAAAAGTGGACTTCGAAATAACTTTGTTATTATTTTCCGGATTCAACTGCCAATCCCTTGTGGTTTTCTTCCATTCAAATTTTAGTGGTTTAAATACACTCACGTCGGCAGGTTGCATAATATGTGTGGTGTTTGGAGGTAGGGCATATAAAATAATACCGTTATCTTCGCAAAACTGGCTTAACTCCAAAGTCATGTGGGATTTATGGCCATCTACAAACAACAGAATGGGTCGTTGGACATTGTGTGCATTAAGCCAATTATGGACTCCATTTGCGACATACTCGAAAAATGTTTCGCTTACCATCCATCCCGTTTCTGACTTTCCCAGAAACCAATTTGCTGGCAGGCTGTTTATTACATCTTTAGGTGGTCGCACATATGGAAACACAACCATTGGGTCCACTGTCTTGCCATTTGCTGAAAAAACCAACAAAACTGTAACTGTTTCTTTTTCATTTCCTCTTTGGATGGAATACACGTTCCGATATCCCTTTGGAGCCAAAACTTTTCCGGTTTTAGGGCACATACTAAAACTTGTCTCATCCCCATTAAATATTCGGGATGGATCATCTAGTATGTCCAAAGCATTCTGCTCGCTGAGGAAGTTTTTTAACACTTCAAACCATTTTCTTATATTTTCTTCTGTTATTACCGCTCGTCCTTTACTGATACCTTCTGCTTCTCTAAGGGCTAAGCTACGATGCCGTTTTAAAAAACCTAAATACCACTTCCTTCCAGGTCGACCATTTAAAAATGGTGTGGTTCGCTGGTCTTCCTTGACGATTGCTTGAACCGTGTTCAGTAAGTCATCAGTTTTCAAAGGAAATCCACATTTTGCGAGATCTTGGCACCATTTTACCAACCGTTTTTCCTCAGCATCCGACAACACTGTCTGTGGACCCATTCTTCTAGGACCTTCAGAAATACGGCCATGTACTCTGTCTTGTATGGTGGATCGCGGAACACCATATTTCTTACTGGCACCTAATATAGAAATCGTGCCTTCTCTTATTTCGTTTAGAGCACTCTTTAAGGATTCTTCAGAATATTGGTGCATGGTTCTTTTTCCTTTGGTGGCCATATTTGGAATTTTCAAAATGTCTGAAATGCCAGGAAGAATTGTCTCTACTGAATCTTAAAATATTATTCTGTTTTGGGATTTTTTTTCAAATAAAAGTAGGAATAAATGCTGCTGCCGACTTCAGAACACTTTTTGTCCTATACTCGGCAGGTCTTAAAGTACTCAATATAAACTGTGCCGACTACTGGGTAAACTCATTTTAAACTCATTTTCTTCAAAACCAGTGGCAAGAGAAATGAGTAATAAACAATTTTCTAGAATTTGAACTTAATATGAGAAAATACTAATTTTCCAGTAGTCGGCACCTCTATGCCGACTATTGGAAATCAAGGAAAATTTGTTCCTAATGTCGGCAGGCATTAAAATGACCAAAAAAATTAGTTTTTATTAAATATTTCACATTAAAAACAATATTTGAAGTTATTTCTATCCGTAGAAACCCCTTTGGTTAAAAAATTACTTAAATTAACATGATTACTTACTTGTTTAAGTTGGCTTTGGCACTAAAAAATTACTTAAAAAACAAGCACTACCGCACGTGTTGAAAGACTGTTACTGAATGAGGTCAAATATAGATAAAATTATTCATCTCACTCAAATTTATTCATTACATAGATATAAATGAGTATATTTTCAATTAAAAGTAGATCTCATTTAAATATATAACTACCGTTATTCTTATTTATTTACATTTTAATTCGAAAAATGCCGACTATTGGTACATGCCGAACTTAGGGACGTTTACCCTACCTACACTTTTTGTAAAAAAAACGCGTGTTTTAGATTTTTCACAAATATACCTATAGAGCAAAACCAAGATTTTTACTCTAACTGTTTAAAAATTCTGCGCTAAACTATAGGAACACTACACACAGGAAAAAAAATTGCCAACCGAATTGCTAAGCCTATTTTGGTTGCTACAACCAATAAATTCGGTTGGTGAAACCATATTGGAATGTGATTCCTAGCTATTTTGGATATTGCAACTAAAATTCAGTTGTATAAACCGAATTATGTTCTGATAACCAATATTCAGTTGTACCAACCTATTTTAGTAGATGTAACCGAATTTCAGTTGGAAAATGGCATATTTTCTCTCTGTGTGTATGTACAGAAGGGGCCCCTAATTCCCAAAAATGCAGTTTTGTGCATCAAGTGGGTTTTTTTTTTATTAAAAAACCGGTATGTTGCCAACTGGCTACACCATGCATTTAAGCGAACTAATGTTTTATAATTCGTGTACGAAAAAAATCTGTTCTCAAATCCATCTATTCCAAAATTGGTTCCACAAGAATTCATTGCAAACTCAACTTTTTTTAAAATTCTGTTTTGATATTTTTCAATTACATAAGTAGAATTAAACATTTTTGGAACACTTTTTTCGTATTTTTTGCATTAACCTGCGGTGTCGCGGAATCGGCCAATGAAAATTTGAAAACTCAACGAGTTATAAAATTAATATTATTCCGGCAACAAAAACATGTGTAAACAATTATATCCTTGATTCGGGGTTTCGCTCCTTTAAAGGGCCGCTTTGAGTGTTTTTTGATTAATTAAAACGCCAACACAGTTCTCAATTTAAAACCAATGCGGTTCAGTATTATAGTCAGCACCATGCGCGGTGTCAAGGGAGAGGGGGAAATTTCCCAAACCGAAATCGGAAACGAAAAAAAAGGGAAAGAAAGGAAAAAGGAAAGAAAAAAGGGAAAAGGAAAAAAAATTAAAACAGGTAAGCAACATAAAAACAAAGTGTTTCCAAAATCCAAAACTGTTCTAAAGCAATGTAACAAAAATTATGCCCTATACTCAAATTTTTAGATCCTGAAGAGAATCACAAAATAATCAAATACAAGAGAAAGTATACACAAATGAGGAAGTACTTATGAAAGTAAACATTTTTTTTCTGCAATTTTCCATTAAGAAAAAAATGCAAATGAAGATGATTATGTTCATTTTTCAAAAGAAAATTTGGGATGTTTTTTCTTTCGGGAACTTTTTTTATGAAAAGTTTATCAAATTATAAAAAAATCTTTTTTAAGAATAAACTTTAGTGTAAGTGCGAACTGTTAAGTACCTTCATATTTACAGCAACCTTAGAAATTTTTTCCCCTTTTCCCTAGAAAGATTTTTTATTTCATAAGAAATATTTTATTAAACACAACAAATACAAAACGCCAACTTTTCACCAGATAAATAATAGTCTGTATATTAAATTTGCTGAAGAACAAATGATACACAATTTTCACTTGAAACACTTTATTGTGAAAAACATTTTTAAAAATTTATGCTGGAACGTTTTATTTAATCAATTTTTTTCAGAAAGGGACTCTTATTCTGCAGTCTAAAATTGTTTATATTTTGAAACCATAGTATGTATGTGAAGCTTCAAAATATAATAATAATTTTCATTTTTTTGCCTTCGGTATGCAATAATATGGTTTGCGCCCGAAATAACTAGTGCACGAATTAGTCGCAATAACTTTTGAACTAAATGTCATATTTAAATAAAAATAACATTTTATAAAAAGACGTTTCATTTGAATTTACATTTTATTAACAATTAAGATATGCTTTTTTATGTGAAAGTTTTAACTTTATCTGGAATACCACTCATTAGGGCTTTAAAGGTATTTTCAGTAATCTTCTTGCTTGACAGACTCCATTTCCGAGAAAAAAATTTCATGTTATCTGCGATTGCTTTATACTCATTATCTCTTTTTCTACCAATGCCCAATATCTCTCCACTGTCCTGAGTTCTGGGCAATTTGGCGGATTTGGCTATCTAGGATTTTCGGATTTTCGTTAGAAATTCCTATTATATTTCCACGCACTTTCTGCGTGGAAATATAATTTAGCTTTTAAATAAAAATTATATTTTTCAATGCTAACGTGATTAAAAAAAATATTTTGTTTACTTAAGTAATAATTTACAAGTGAAAATCTATTCACTAGACATTTCGTGAGCAAGTATATATACATTTTTTTAATGAGAATTTTATCGAGATCTGAGTATTTTCTACGCACAAAAAAATTTAAATAAAACTCAATAACGTAGAATTTAACTATAAAATTTTAAAAATTATTTACGGTCTTGGAAACTACCGAGGTTAAGCTTTCATTTGAGTATAATAATGTATTTTTATGTACGAAGGATTTTTCAGGAATAAAAATACTCATATTTTAGTTCACTCATCATTTTTAGAATTTTACGTTTTACAAAACTACCCAGTCGGAAAAATACGAACGGCAAGGTGTTGGTAAAGCATCGGCGAGGGTAGATAAAGTGTTGGCAAAACATCCGATTACCAACTCATACAGCACTAGTATGACGTCGAAATGATAACAACTGGGGACGGTTGGCTACGGGTGTTGGCGAAGCGTTGGCATTTTAAAAATTCAGTACCTTCGTAGTACTTTAAATACAATAAAATCAGTGATTTTTTTATACTGATTTGGAATTAATTTTATTATTAAAAAAAAAAACACATTAAAAAGTTAAATACACAAAAAAGTAAAAAATAAATAGTGCTCGAAACATATAAAATGTGTTGTTAACACCCGCGAATAACGTCAATTGACCGTCCTCCGCTGTTATCATTTCGACGCCTTCACAGTACCGTAAAAGGAGAAAATATGGTGTTGCGCTAGTACCTTATTTTTTGGACCGTTGCAATTTCTGGCTGGGTAGATACTATAATGAACAATATTTTGTATGAAAATAGCAAAACAAAATTTCAACCAAACTTTACATGAAAAACTGTGTTTTAACAGCTAACAACAGTTTTTCATGCACTCATAGAAATAAATCTATAAAAATAGTAGAAATAAATCACTAAAAATTGGTTCAAAATGGTGTTGCAAGAAAAACTGCTGAACTTAGCCGATTTTTTAGCTAAATACTAGTAAAATAAGAGCAGCAAATATAAAACTATACAGAATTTCAGTTATATTTAAGTTAACTTTTAGATGATTGAAAATGACAAAATGCACTGTAAAATCTGCAGAAAATTTTGTTAAATATTAGTAGACTGAAAATAGCAAAACTGGTATATCTACAAGAGTTTTGTTTTTTTTTAAGCTAAATTTAGTTGAATGCAAGTAGCAGTCTATCCTGCTAAAATCAGCAGAAATATTTGCTAAAAAATTGTAAACTGTTGTTTTAAAAAAAGTGAAAGAGAGCTTCGAAAATTTTACATTTTTTTGGGATTTTTTAGGCTACTAATAATTTAGCAAAATATTTTTCTGATTTTAGCAGGTTAATTTGTTATTTTCTGTTAACAAAAATTTAACTCAAACATAAGTAAAATTTTGTATATTTACGGTTTTATTTTTGCTGTTCCTATCTTATTTTTATGTTTTAGTTTATATTGCAAAAGTAATCTTAAGCATCTTTTTTCTGCAACATCATTTTTAAATAATCTTTAGTAGTTTTAACTAAATTTGTTACAGACTTTTTCTATTTGTGTATATAAGAATCAATAAAATTTATGTAAAAATTTCTATTTGTTTTTAAATATTTTAGTGCATATCTAATGTTTACACAATTTTGATATAAAATATTGTTCACTAAAGGCAAAATATAAACGCACAATTCAAGAAAAGATAGTCTTGAATAACAAATTTGCGCGAAAAGAAATTCTACCCAATTTTTACAAGAAATTGATTAGGTACTGTCAAAAATATGTTTCTTTTTATAAAGCACAACAGTTGCTTCACATGAAACACGAAAAATCTATATGCGGTAACCACTCGACAATCTGAATACCGGTAATCAGAACGATATGTACTTCAGATCTTTAATTAATTCCACGGTTCTAGAAGTTGTTGCTTAAACCAGTGTTTGCTCAAAAAATTACATACAAAAATTTTAAGTTAATTTTAATTCGAACAAGTTCTAATAAGCCTCGTGGTTCCTATAAAGGCACATCTACACGAGATAGAAAATTGCTAGAGATAGAGCAAAAAACACCTCTAAATAGCTTAAATCATTCACAATAAAGCTAATTAGAGGTGTTTTTTGCTCTATCTCTAGAAGTTTTCTCTCGCGTGTAAATGTGCCTTAACAAAAACTCTTTAGATAAAGCATTTATTATAAACAGAGAGAAATTTAAGTTTTCATGAAAATTTTTACTAAACTAAAGAAGTTTTTGCACGAAGTGAAGGGAAAATTTCTTAAATTTAAGAAAAGCTTCATAATTTTTATGAAACTCTTTTTAATGAAACTTTTTCATTAGGCGTATGAAATTTTTTTATAAATAAAACGAAATTGCTGTTAAAACTTTATGAAAAACTGCATTAAATCAATGAGAAGTTTAAATGGACGAATTCCAGAAAAAGTTTATTAATTCAATGTAGAAATTCATAGAGGGTTTTTATATAAGAAAATGTATTTTAAGAATCAGGAGGATTTCCTATACGGTAAAGTTGCCAGAATTAAAATAGCTCTGTAAAATAATATTTCCTTGAAAGTGATTTTCTACGGAAGAGTCCTCACAATTCGAGTAATATATCTATAAAAGAGTCTTTAGAATGTTAGGGATGAATTTCTCAAAATCTTAAAGGTATCGTAATAAATTGCTGTTAGAATCTTAAAAATGTTTAAAGGAATTTTAAGAGATTTTATTATGAAACAGTCCTCAGAACCCGAAATATTTTTCATAAAAGAGCAATTCCATATGAAAGCGATCACCTTTTGGACGACCCCTCTCCGATTCTAAAATAAATAGTCTCAATCGATTGCCCAGCAAAAAATAATGTACCTACATATTTTTTTTTTTTTTTATAGTGACTGGTTTAGTGGTGGTGTACACCACTGTCATGTGACAAAATTGAAGAATTCTTCATAAGGGACCTCATTGAAAGTTGTTTTAAAAAAACTACTAAAGCGATCGCAACGAGTGATAGCTCGTTGGAAAGGTATTGAATCAGGCTTTAATTGAAAAATAAAAATTTCCTAATTTTTCTCAGAAATTTACCTTATTTTCCATGAAAATTAAATTTTCCCATGAAAATTAAATTTTCCGATTTTCCACAGAAGCTCCTAAATTTTCCGGCTAATTTTTTTTTTTTTGGATTCCTCATAATTTTTGCTTTAAGAATCAGCAATAAAAAAATGGGCCCCGACTCCTTGTTTGGACAGGAGAGGAGCATTTAAGAGACCACCTTGTTCTCATTGTTTTTATATTTTTTATAATTGAATTATTTGTAATTATTTAACATTATTTTATTTTATTATTAAAAATACATTTTAAAAATTATTTTACAGTTAAAAATACATTTATGAAGAAAAAATCAATTTTTTTTAAGAGCCCCAAGTTGAGTGTGTAGTGAATATGGTCTGCCTGCCTTCACAAGATCGGCCATAAATCCATGGATAATAGCAGCAGTGGCATGTAATGGCACACCAAACCCGACTGAGGCTACAGGTCATAAAATGTTTTGTAAATTTTTTAAATTACCAGGTAATAAATATTTCGCCTAAAATGACACCTGCAGAAACAAGTCATAAAACACGGATTTTCCATAAATATGGCGAAATATTTATTACCTGGTAATTTAAAAAATTTACAAAACATTTTATGACCTGTGGTCGGCTTATTGGCAGTAACCAATTAAGTCCCTCTTTAAAAAACATTTTATGACCAGTAGTTCACGCAAATTTTCCTATTAAAGAAAAGCAAATATCGCTTATTTTTTTTACCAACTTTCAATGAGGTCCCTTATGAAGAATTCTTCAATTTTGTCACATGACAGTGGTGTACACCACCACTAAACCAGTCACTATAAAAAAAAAAAATATGTAGGTACATTATTTTTTGCTGGGCAATCGATTGAGACTATTTATTTTAAAATCGGAGAGGGGTCGTCCAAAAATTTGCCAATTTTGATCGTTTTCATATGGAATTGCTCAAAAGTAAATCGCTATAATCTTAAAATTACACATGTTGTAAGATACTATTGTATCATTCCATATAAAATGGATACAAAAATGGAAGATTTTGGACATGACCCCTTTCGATTTTAACAAAACTTGGTACATACATTCTGCTAAGTGTCACGATATTAAACGTAATTTTTTTTCCAAATTCATTTTGGTACACGTTCTATCGCTGTTTTTAGTTGATTTTTTTCAGTAAATTTGTTAAAAATACATGATGTTCAAATGATTACAAATTTTGAACGCGTTATCCGATTGTTATAAAATTTTCACATAGCAATGCCTATATAATCTACTTTCAAATGTGTAATGGAAAAAGGACAATGCAATTTTAAAAATATCCTTAATTTGCAAATATCTCAATAAACCCATCTATAATTTTCTTTAAATTATTGAAGCAGATAACTCAATATTTTAGCTACAGACTGTGCAAATTTAAAATTGGAACGCCAACAAAGTTTCTTACTAAAGTAAAATCTGAGTTTAAAATCGTGCTTTGTGCTGAATATAAAACTCGTCCACCCAACAAAAAAGTATGTAATGTCTACTGAAAATTTTGATGTTATTACTGGAAATTTAACTATTTTGAGCCGTGCGGTATATTTTATAAATTTAGGAACGCAATGTACTGATTTGTAGTACATATAAAGAAATTACTAGAAAAAATTAGTAAATTTTAGTAAAATTGTTTTAAACTGTAATTTAGAAATTATGTGCTAAAATTACGAAAAAATTTTGCTGAATATTAGTATCACTCGAAGAAAAACCTCCATCGTATTTATAAAAAGCTTCATAAATGTGATGAAAAACAAAAATTAAACTTGAAAAATGTGACAAAGTTTTTTTTTTAAATACAAAATTACAAGTTTTTTATATTTGTGGCAAAGTAGTTGTCAATGTCAACAGTATCGTAAAAGATGTTGAATTTATTTTGTAAAAAATTAAGGGCCAGTTTCATAGCCAGAACTAAGATCGATTTTTGTCTTAAATAATTTTTAAGTAAGAAATTTCTAACTAAACTGGCCCTATGAGTAATATCAATTGTTCCTTTAAATATCTCTTAAGTAAGAAATTTTCAAATCGATCATAGCTCTGACAATAAAACTGGCACTAATTTTTTTATCTAAAAATTTTCGAAATAAAAATTTTTAAAACATTACGAAATAAAATATTAAAAAAAATGTTTGAAATAAAAAAAATCTAAATTTAAATTTCAACAAGGGCCGCACAAAAATATGCCACCGTTGGCATATACCATTGTTTTAACTGTCATTTTCAGTAGATTCTACCGACAAACTTTTGTGTAGCCTTTTTGGCTATTATTTTAAATATGATTAGCTTTAAAATCTGAAATTCATGCATGCTTAACTTTAAAAACTGCTATTCAGTATTGTTTTTTTGGGAACTTTTTTTTAAGACATAAAATGGCCGACAACGCCCAAAAACGGAGTATACACGAAGGAACATTAAACACAAATAATATCAATAAATTTTGATAACACGAATTTTACGAATGTCAACACGACACATTAACATACACAAATGAACATTCGTAAAAATATTGGCATTTTTTCACAAATGTACCTTCGTGTATACTCCGCTAAATATTCAGTAATCGAAATGTTGGCGGATAGTCGATAAATCGTACGATTTCGTCACTTTTTTCAGTGTTGCCAACTCTTGAAGGCAGGAAAGCACCGCAAGCATTGTGAAAACGGGTAAAAAGGGTACAAATTTACCAAAAATGGGGTAAAAAAGCACGATAATAATTTTTTGAAAAATTTAAGTCAAGATTTTAAAAACACATTTTAGCCTTGTAAAATCGTGTAAAAAAGGTTCAAAAAATAACCAAAAAAGGGGTAAAAAAATTGTACTACAAACATTGTGAAAAAATGTATTTTTTGTATATTTCGTATTATTTTTTCAACTTTGACAGAAAATTCAAGAAAAATTTAAAAAAGGAGAACAAATATCAAAAATATAAACTGTACAAAAAGCACTAAAAGCACTGCCAGAAATATGAAAAAGCACTGTAAATACCCTCATTTTATAAACAGGTATTTTTAAAAAATCACTGGGTACGTGAAGGAAAAAAGCACCAAAAAATAACCGAAAAGCACTGAAATGGCAACACTGCTTTTTGTGGCCTTCCGAAAATGTCAGGATTCATGGGAAAAATCTGAAGCATTAACTGATGCGATTGCAAGTACATAAACACAAACGAAACTCTGAATCTGTAATAAAAACAAAAACAAAACGAATTTTATAAATTCTACGTCGCAATATCATTTTGCCACTTAAAATGCAAATTTTATGTTTATAATTCAATCGCATCGTATATATTTCCTACAAACAATGTTGCCAGGTTAATTGGACACAAAATCGTCAAATATTTTAGAAAAAATCGTCACTACGTTTTGGAATATTAGCTGTGTTTGTGCGGCAAGCTATCAATGTTGGCTTATGTCATTCCTATATAAATTTGACATTTGGCAACGTTTAGTGTTAACTCTTAACGTTACTAATGTCAAATTTGTATGGGAATGACATAAGCCAACATTGATAGCTTGTCGCACAAACACACACATTGTCAAAATATTGTTATAAATCGTCAAAACTTTAATAATCACATACAGTAGAACTCGTTTAATACGAACTCGGATAAGACGAATTATTGGTTAAAACGAACTTATTTGTAAGTCCCAACGTTTTATCAACAATTTCAATATAAAAACATCTGTTAATACGAACTCATTTAAGACGAAACTTCGGTTAAAGCGAACTGTTTCTGATGGTCCCACAAACAAATTTTCATATAATTTTTCCATTTTTAATACGAACTTTTCCAAAATTTCGTAATTATTTTATATTTTGATAATTGACAATAGCAACCAAGATTATTCTTTGACATACAGAAACCAAGATGGCTGATGCATTCTTTTGCAGAAAAATATAAAGGAAGTGATTTTCAGCTTTTTCTTAAAGTGTAATAAAAAATGGAATGTGGAATAAAATAAAAAGTAAACATAAAAAATTGTGAGAAATGTAAGTTATACATCCAAATAAAATATTCAAAGCGTTAATTTTAAATTTGTTGTTTTTTTTCAGACAAAATGGACTTAAATGTGGATGCCTCATCTTTTTTTTTCACACAACAGAATAAGCAAGATGAATAATGCCATTGTTTAGGTATTTAATTGTATTTTATAAATGTCATCCAAAATATGTAATATTAAATTAAAATATTAATAAAAATATAGCTTCCAATAAAACAGGAGTCATTTTATTTATAAAAATAAATAGTTTATTGAACCTGGAAAAAAGATAAATTTTGTCAATGAACATCGACATTTCAACGAACATTTGCCTAAGTGGTTTTATAAATTATATTCTTAACATTTGTAGTTGTATAGTATACAATATTCTTTTTATAAACGTGTTATAAGCTTTTCAAATTATTATGCATACGCATTTTAGTGTAGAGGTATTTCACAAGTACCTAACAAAGAATTTACATGAAAAAAAAGAGTTGAATATGAGATATATGTACATCCGAAAAACACCCCGACTAAAAATGTTTTCATATAATCTTATATGATTTGATATAATCATAAATGTTTATATGCGTGGCTTTATGTAACCATATACATTTATATTAACACTTTGGTTTTATAAATATGTTTGATATGACGTTATATATAATCATATGCGATTTGATCTGCGATGTAGTTTATATATAATTATATGTATATAATGGCGTATAAGCTTCTGTAAACAATCTTATATGAAAATATATAACACACTTAATAGAAAATTGTATTAATTTTATATATAATTATGTCTGACATGATATCTAATTATTCAAAATTTTATAAAGTTTAATTTCACTATAAAAATTAAGAAAAAAAAAAACTTAGAAATTGTGGATCTGGTTTTGAATTTTGCCCTTTCACATATAAATTAATGTTTATAATTGAATTTAACATCTATTTATCAAATATTTGTCAAAATCCTCTTTATCAAAATAAAAGAAAAATTTAAAGAAATAAATATGGGAAACAATTTTTTTTTTTCATTGTGAAATTGAAGGGCGAAATAACTATTCTTTTTAAATTTTAAAATAAAAATTAGACAAACATATGTTGAAATAAATACGATTTAAATTCAGGGCGGTTACCGCGTAACTCGATTCGAAAAAAAATTTTCGAATCGTAAATTTTGTACCTTATGTAAAAAGAAAAGTTTTTGCATAAAACTTACTTTCTGAATTTTTATATATAGTGTACGATGCTAAGAGTAAAAATAAATTAAAAAGTAGAATTTTTGTACAGAATTATTTTTTTAAGAATATTTGCAAGAAAGTTAATTTTTTAATTTTAAAGAAAGACACACATTTTATAAGAAAGACCAAAACTCTAAACTAGAAAAAGTTGTAATTTTGACTTAAACTGAAAATTTATTTTGTCAGCTATTTCCAAGTTTATTAAGAAAAATTTTTCTAAACAACTTTTTCTCGTTTTGAATTTTGGTCTTTATCGAAATAAATCAAAATAAACCACATTTCAAAAGAAGGATTTCAGTTATAAACTGCGTTATTCTAAGTTTAACGACAATCTGCATCTAAAAACGGCGTAAATCGCATTCAATCCTCATTTCAAACATCTTTCCATCAATAAAATTTTTCTGTATTCCATCAAAATTCCAAAGATCGGCCGATACCCACTTTGTTAGCCAAACTGTTCTGGGCATTAGTATTTAATATGAATGAAAATAAGTGATCTCAACAATATTTACTAAAATTTTATTTGAAAATTTTCATGAAATTATATGTTTTTTTATATAATTTGATGCAATTAGATAGACCCATTTTTCGGATCAAATTGTATCAGGTTAGATGACATGCTTATCTCGCTTGATATAATTATATATTCCAATATTCGGATCAAATTAGATATGAACATATATATGGGTTTATATATGGTGATATATGATTATATAACATCTTTTTTAGTCGGGACGTTCCATTCATTAGAGATTTAGGAAAAACGCTTTTAAATAAAAATAATTACGAGATTCTGTATTAGTTTTTCTACAATACAAAATATTTTCGAATTATTGAATAAATTTTCAGATTTATTGATGTAGATAATGGAAAAATTACGTATTTTTGAACAATTGTTGCTATATTTCCTATTGAAAAAATAGTAATTTTGAAGACGAAAATCGTCAAATCATCATTTGGCTATTTTCGATAGTAAAAATCGTCAAAATTACGATAAATCGTCAAAACTGGCAACTAACCTACAAATCTGTTTCCTTTTTTGTTGTTGTTTTTTTTTCAATCACAATCAGCACCACCCATTTAAATATTTCTTTACTTTTTTTACAGTAATCAAAAGAAGCGAACAATAACAAAAAATAATTGCTCTTTATATAGCTTACGGCTGGTTGATTTAGTTGTTGTTGTTGCAGAAGGAGAAAAAGAAGAGACTACAGTAACTACTTATATTCAGTTAGAACAAGTCCATTGACTTGTTGTTCTGCTTTTTATTTTACTGCCGTTCAGTGATTAAAAATAATAAAATGTTTAAAAATACAAATGGATATTTCTTTCGTTGATGTAAAAATCGTTTTTTCTTCCTTTCTGTAACTCATACCGCGCCCACTCAAAAAAACAAAAAAAAAAAAAGGAAACAAAATAATAACATACCCTCATTTAAATATTCAAAATAAAAAAATATATTGAATACAATATAAAGTGCCCATATTTTCATTATAATTGAGTGAAATTGTGAATTTGTTTTATTGTATATAAAGTACTGGTGGTTTGCTGTTATACGCTCTGCGTCTATAAGTATATAAAGGAAAATATTCATACTATATTTTTATATACATTTGTAAGTATTCTCGTCTATTTTTTCTACATTTATCACACATCTCTATACGTACGTAATGCCTGTGCTGTTATTAGTGTGGGCAATGTGTTTTACTTTTGTTATTCGTTTTCTTTTTTCGGTTTCTGTTTTCGTTTTGCCCTTCTCTCGTAAAAACCTTGTAAAAACAGTAAAAAAAACAATCATCCATCCATTCAATCCAACCAGTCAGCCAGCCAGCTAGCAATTTAGTTCGTATTTCAATTCCATATTGTGTACAAAAAATTGTATGCCAACGTCGACGTTATTGTCTACATTTAGTTACGACAATCTACCAACTCTACCATGCATTTATAATAGGATGGCACTTAAATCAAAATAAAATGAAATAATTCGATTTTTGTTTGAAATTTAAAAAAAAATTGCTCAAGTTTTTTTTTCTAACTTTTCTGTTTAATTTTTATAACATAACAAACGGAGTACATCAAAAAATATGCAGTTGGATAAAAAAAAAAAAAATGGTGGATCTATTTGTGTAGTCTATACGCTCTATTTGTATCAATTTAGATATAATCAAATATTCAATTTGGTTAAAGTTGAGTTTAGGGGCACAACTCCGATCGGGTCCAAATTTTCACCTCAGGTAAAACTTTTTATTGGGCTTCCAACAACTTTGTTTTCTTGTCGGTTGGACCTATCTCGGGAATAGTTTCGGTCCAAAGTTTGAATCTAGCCTTGCTTATATCTCACTCAAAAAAATTCGTCGGTAGAATCTACTGAAAATGGCAGTTAAAACAAAGGTATTTTCCTTCAAAATAACTAAACATGTTGTTATTTTTAACTGTTGAAAAATCACTAACAAATGCATTAAAAATAACTAACAATGTCGTAAAATTAACTGACAAATTTTTCCTACAAAAAGTAGAACAACGGATAAAATGGGTAAAAACTACTGTTTTTTTATTTTGGTATTTTAAAAGTAAATATATTTAAAAAAAAAATAAAAACCAATTTTATTTTCGTTTATAAAGATATGTGTAATTCAGCCTTATTAAAATTTTAAAGAAAAATTTCAAGCCGTTCTTCAGTTATTATGCTTTTATTCATCGGAGAATACAATAAAAGTTTCTGAGTTTTATTGGCAAACTACGAATATATCAATAATAACAAATATAAACTAAACAAGAATTTTTAAATCTCAACGACATTCTACATGTTTTGAATAACAAACAAAAACAACTGTTTACTGTAAAAATATAGTTTTGGTAGTTGTTTATTATTATATTAAAAATAACTGATTTAAACAACTGTTAGGAAATTACAGTACTTTTCGTTAGTTGTTTTCTTAAATAACAGTCATACAAGTTGTTTTATATTTTTGCACAGAAAACAACTGTAGTTATGGTTAAAAACAAGAACTACTGATTACTACACAAACAACTGTCATATAGTAACTGTCAAACTTTTTTGAGTGTTCGTCAATAATAATCGGATTTGGGCAATGTTTAGAGTATTGGAAACAGGCACCCGAAAAAGTTTTATTTTTTGTTTTCACCAAAAATAAATATCATCAAAGTTCAAAGTGTTTTTATTTCTCAATAGAAAAGAAAACAGTTCAAATATAATTTAAAATTAAAATATCCCTCAAGTTGAAATTCGAAAAATATCTTTAGGTATAAATATCAAAGTTGAAGAAAAAAGATTAAAAAATAAAACGTTTAAAAAAGCCATTGTTTTTCATCGTTAAGGCACATCTACACGAGTGAGAAAACTTCTAGAGATAGAGCAAAAAACACCTCTAAATAGCTAAAATCATTCACAATAGAGCTAATTAGAGGTGTTTTTTGTTCTATCTCTAGAAGTTTTCTCTCTCGTGTAGATGTACCTTTAGATATACAGTAGGTAAAAGCCAAACTCGTATATGGGGCAATTTTGTGTTTTATTTCAAATTTTAGTTAAACTGTATGAGATATACAAAAAGGCCTTTTTGAGGTTTTATTCATAATATTTGCCTTTATTTAAAACAAAAATCAAGTTTAAAAAATCAATTCCACTACATAAGGAAGGAATAACAAAATATTATAAATTAACAAATAAATTATAATTAATATTTTGTGTGAAGACCTTTTGCCTAAAATACCATCTCAAGTCTTTTGGGCATGATTTTCACCAACTTACTGCAAAACTTGGGCTCTATTTTTTCCATCGATCTGAAAGAATGCGCTTTAAATAGTTTTTGAATAAATGTGGTGTTGTCTGAACTTATTATCGAGATAGTTATATAACAACCATGAATTTACATTGTTCGCTTTATGCTTCGGATCGTCTTGGTAAAAGTTGTTGCTTAGATCCAGTTTTTCTTCGGACGCTGTCAAGTTGGATCTTAATATATCCAAATGCACTTTCTGATCCATTATACCTTCAATGTAGTGTAAAGATCCAGGACCAGCTGCTGAAAAAGATCCCCAAACCATCACTGAACCATGACCGTGTTTTACGCTTGGTTTAACATGTTTGGATAGAAGGTCCTCATTAGCATTACATACATATGGCTTAACATCGGATCCAAATACATTAAATTTACTTTTATCGGTAAACAAGGTGTCCTTCAACAAAAAAAATCCTTTCTATGTGTTTCAGCAGACTTTAACCTAGCCTATTTGTCCGTAATCAGTGGTAACTTCCGAGCTCTTCTACCCTTAAAATCGGCTCTATGGAGTACATTTCTGATCGCTTTATTTCCAGTTGCTGTATTTACCAAAGTTTTAAGTTTCGGGGCACTCAAAAGCGGATTTCCTTTACATTTTTTTTTTTTTTTTGACAATATATCGTTTTTTAGCAGCGGAAAATATTTTTTTATGAGCGTTTTAAAATGTATTCTATCCAATATTTTGGATTTCAGTTTTTTTAGAAAAAGCCGTTAGATCATCATCAAGTGTAACATCAATCCACAAATGCTTAAAATATTAATAAATTAGAGAATAATACTGTTTTAGATTTTAGTTATTCAAAAGATATGTTTAAACTTTACTTAAATAATTTGTATTAATTTTCTAATTTTCTTTTTAGCGAGTAGTCTGTAAGGATCATTGTTATCCATAGACTTTATAAAATAAAGAAATGAGAAAGAAATGAGAAATTTCTCGTGTAGATTTTCCCTTCTCCGTATACATAATTGCAAGTTTTCGGTATTCGACTCTCGTTTCTCTTCGTCTTCCCTTTTTTGCTGATTTTATAATTATACTAATCAAAAACTGATTATTCGATAATATTAAATTAAAAAAATTTCCTAATTTCAGCAGTTTTTTCTGCAAGTGCATTTTTAACTAATTTTAACTGCTTTTTCTGCTATTTTTACACATTTATTTCTATGAGTATATACATTATGGTGTGATACACTCGAAGGTTATTGCAATCTCAAAATTTATTTTTTTTTATAATTTTTTCACATTTCTGTTTTTATATTATGTATTTTAATTTAAAAAATAATTTTAGACTATACACAGAGAGAATTTTGCTGGACGAGTTTTTATAAAATTTTTCAGTAAAATAAAGAAGTTTTCTTTCCAAAGTAAATGAAAATTTTCTTAAATTTGATGAAAAGCTCCATGTGTTTTATAAATCTAGTTGTAATGGAACTTTTTCATTGAGTGTATAAAACTTTTTTAGTAAATAAATTGAAAATTTTCACAACATTTTATGAAAAATTATATTAATTCAATGAAAAGTGCGGCCCTATGCTCCTTGCAGGAGTAAAAGGAACAAATATATATAATGGAAAGTTGCAGTGAATTTTCATTATTTTATGCAAAAATTCGTTAACATCACGCAGATAATTCTCTCAGTGTATTTTTAGTATTCTTTTCATAGCTTAAATGCCATCAATAAATTATTGTCTAAAAGCTGAAATGTTAAAATTGTTGAAATACTAATTATTACCCCCATTAACATTAAACAAATAACCTAAAGTCAACACAAACTGAAAGTTAAAAATTTCAAGTTTGTATGGAATTTGACATCTGTAACTCTAAGTTAACTCAAACTTTAGGTTAATTTGTTTATTGTTAATGGCCCTTAGTATGTTTTGCATAATTTCAATATTTAATATATTTTTAGCGTTCCTGTATTTATAAAATATTTTAAATTTCCTTTAATAAATTCTAATAACATGTTTGTTTTTTCTCAAATGCAATAGAAATCGACTGAATTCCAAAATTTGTAAATCGATTGAATTCCCAACGACTGAATTCAGTGATTGACCACATCGAATTCAGAAAAATGATTGAAGTCTTTTAAAATTAAATCGAATGAGACCAATTAAATTCATTCGATGTGTAATTGTAGTTTGAGAATTTCATCATTCCATAGTCAATCAGAATTGAAAATCGAATGAAGGATTGAATTCTTTAGAAGCTCTATATTATAAAGCCTCATAGAAATAAGTACCAGCCTAATATCTATCTATATTACTTATTTTAACGTTGTATGGCATTTCTGTGTATGTTTGTTGTTGAATTGTGTTGTAAATGAATACTTTACTATATTGCTGCTTTAGCACGTTCAAAGCCGAACTCACTTAAAAACATACCAATGTTGAGATATAAATGGGGTACAGCTATACTTGGTAATTCTACTTATGAACAAATTTTCAATGAAATTTTACTTGAGAACTTGAAAATTATTTGGAAAAATATGTACATATCTGAGTTTAATGTTATCATATATTTAATTTAGTGAAAAATTAAAATAATTGTTTCAATGTTATGTTATCTATAAAATTATGAATAAATTTTAGGAATAGCTGTACCTATATTTTGTTGAAAATTTCTAAAAATGTAAATAAATTTAAGCAAATTTGTTTTGAGTTTGTAAAATTTTACAACAATTTTTTAAAATTTATAGAAATTCAAACAATATGTTGCAAAGTTACGCCATGCATTGTAACACCCATAAGATAAATGAAAAATTGTAAGGTATTTCAATAATATAACAAAATCCATTTGTAGTGTTGGCTAAAGCGAAAAACAAACATGCATTTCGAAGCATTAACAACGTCACAACGTACTCGTACATATAAACACTAGAATCAAACGACCCCTGCTCAGTGAGATGAGAACAGGAGAATGGGACAAAAATCCCCACACAATCAAGCCAAAGTAAACGAACGCAAGCAAACAGACCCATGCAGCAACAGAGCATATAACACAGCAGGGATGGAAATACAGCAATAAAATACTTTTTTATATACAGCTGCGAAAAAAAAAATAGCACCAATTAAAGTTTTTTCTAATTTTATCCCCGTTGCTTTTATTTTTAAAGATCAAAATAATGATTAAATTGTCCCCGAAGTACTGGAAGATATTCCAGAAAATTGTAGAAAATTTTAGTGTAACGTTTGTTTTTTAACTTTGCTACCCGTTCTAAGTAGGCGTGGCTTTTAATGAAAAATCATCGATATCGAGCTTTCATCAAATTATATAGTAAAATTTAGCGAGTACTGATCGGATCTGCACAAACTAAATATTGTTGAAAATTCTATAAAATTTCCTTAAATCTTGCATTATTTTTATTCACAAATGGCGGCCAGATTTAAAATGACACCGGTTTAAATATGAGTAAATTTTTCTTTGTTTTTAGCGATTTTAAAATAAAGTTAACAACACTGAGATTTTAATATGAAATGCTTTATACTATAATGTAAAAAAAAAGTCTGACTGATCTGTTATATCGTGGTAAGCATATCATAATAACATTCGCTTTAAAATTTCATTGTTGTTAACTTTATTTTAAAATCGCTAAAAACAAAGAAAAATTTACTCATATTTAAACCGGTGTCATTTTAAATCTGGCCGCCATTTGTGAATAAAAATAATGCAAGATTTAAGGAAATTTTATAGAATTTTCAACAATATTTAGTTTGTGCAGATCCGATCAGTACTCGCTAAATTTTACTATAAAATTTGATGAAAGCTCGATATCGATGATTTTTCATTAAAAGCCACGCCTACTTAGAACGGGTAGCAAAGTTAAAAAACAAACGTTACACTAAAATTTTCTACAATTTTCTGGAATATCTTCCAGTACTTCGGGGACAATTTAATCATTATTTTGATCTTTAAAAATAAAAGCAACGGGGATAAAATTAGAAAAAACTTTAATTGGTGCTATTTTTTTTTCGCAGCTGTACATACAAAAAAATTCGGTACAGAAATAAACAAAACTTTCCATTTGTAGTAAAAATAGTAAGAATTTCGTGTAAAAGAGCGCTCTGCTTGTTAGTATAAATAGTTTAGATTCTACTATTCTTTTCTAAAGCGGCCTGTTCTACAAGTGGCATGTTTTACCGTCTGTATCAATGTTTCATGTTGAAATTGTTCAACTGTGGCATCGTCAATATTAAAAAATGTGAACAAAAATGAAACACATGTTTCAACGAATGTCTGTAGTTTTTTTTTTATATTTCAAGTTATATAAAAAGCAAAGCAAAAAGTTAAATGCGTTTTTAAAAATTTTTAAAGTCAGAACGGCTATGATAAAAGTAGGTACTTTAATGTTTTATTACTATCCCTACGGGGAAAGGGACCGGCCCCAGATGATACGCAGGATAGGTCCCAAGGGGGCGGAGACTGGTCGTTGATCGGTGTTTTTGTTTGAAAGAGACATATCACTTTAACATGGCGTTATCATTGGAAATGACCAATTGCAAAAGTTTAGACACCTTGTGCCAGTAATGTGGTGTCTAAAAATAGCTTTTCAAAAAAACTAATAGAAAATTAAGAATGAAAAATAATCTACTTGGCGTCGGAGTAGGGCTCGATAACACAACCTCCTGCTTGTAAGGCAAACGCTCTACCGTCTGAGCTAATGTTGCTTATGCGTGATGGCTGGCTGATGGTAAAGTTATATATTTTTCGTTTCTGTTCAAATAAAAAAGAAAAAGAAAAAACAAACACTACAAGCAAATTAAAAAAAAAATGGAAAAGAAAAAATAGAAAAGAAAACAACACTAACACACACACAAATATAGTGGAAGTACCTTCAGTATGCCCCCGATTAACCGGTCACGGGATAGGTCCTTTAATGGCAGTTGACTGGTTTTTTGCGTTGGCCATAATTAAATTAAAAAATCAATTAAAAATTACCTCAAAAACTCTGATAATATAAATAAAAATTTTAAAAATTGCCCTTAAGTTAAAAAGAAAATTAAATGAAATACCAATTGTTAAAACTAAAACAGCTTTAACATTAAAAAACGTTGAAAACACAAAACTTAAAATTTTTTAGCAAAAAGTTATTAAAATTGAAAATAAGAGCTAAAATAAGCAAACCGTAAAAAAATAAATAAAAGAGTAAAATAAATAAAAAAATATTTTAAAAAATATGCCGCGAATTTTGTTTTTTATTTCGGTATCGGTCAAGTTTTTTAAATGCAACAGTGAAAGTAACGAATCAGAAAATACTTCGAAAATTAATTCATTGTCTTTGCTTCATATTTGTACTAATTTAGTAATATGCCTTCGGTTGACCGGTCACGGGATACGTCCTTGGTCCTTGGTGGGCAATTGACTCCTCATTCCCCGTAGGGATGTATGTAAAACACCGAATTTTCCATCCCTGCAACAAAGTAGTTGTGTACACTACACTACACAGACGACGATGATAATGATAATATGTTGTATGTTGTTGATGGTGATTGTTATAATGAAGAAAATGGTATAAAAGGGAAATAATGAAAAAAGTATTCGAAAACTCAGCACAAAATGTAAACTACAAACATTAAAAAAGAAGGTATTTATGTACCAGCCAGTGACTACACATAAACAAGTTGTATATAACACAGAGCATCAACACAAGCGATATGTAACTCAAACAACATTGAAACTTTAACCCCCATAACAACTAAAAGAGTAGTGTACATACATATCTACATACGTGTGTGTACATACGTTTCTTTTAAAATCCATGATTGTTTTTGGGTGGTAAGTTTGAAATGTTTTTTTTTTGTTCATATCCATTTATAACATTTATCCAACCATTCAATCATTGAACCCTATACAACAACAATAAAAAGTACATTTAAGCATCCATACAACACCACCACATTCTGTTGTTGTTTAAATGTATAATTTGTGTTATTAACAAAATCCAGCAACATAAGCAACTATAGAAAACCCATATAAAACAACTGACGACATCAGTCACATCAGCTACAGTAACAACAAACAAAAAAAAAAGAAAAACGGACAATAACTGACTGACAGTATGGTACCGGTGTATAGTATGGGTTTTATACATGGTTCCACATTAATAATGTCAAATACAATTTCAGCTTTGTAAACCCAACAACGTCAACGACATACTTTTGTGCTTTAACAAGATACTTTAGAAAGCATACACACCATGCCTTATCATACCATTCACTATAGAATACATAACACAACAGTAAATATACATACAAATTTAAACTCAACATCAGTTTCAACATCACTTCTCACAAACCAGCTATGTATACATAAAGTAGACACTACTCTTATTTCATATTTTGCTTCAAAGTTATAAAATGAGTTGAATATTTTTAAATAAATGGAATGAATGATACTTAAACCCAGCTAAACTCACAGAACTGAATGCATGTCAAATATGAATTATATTTCGTAAAGCGAACATTTGAAGAGAGAGAGACAGAGAGAAAGAAAGCAAGTTGGAGATAAAACTTTAGGCAGCGTGAAAGAAAAATTATTTTAAATTATACAAGTGGATTAAAAATGAGGAGTGGGAGGATTTTATTAGGATTATATGCACCAGCAAAGATTTGAGATTTGAACTTGGATCTTCAAGTATGGTTTACAGAAGGAATAGTTATTGGGATCTATAGAAATGATATATGCCATATATAGATAGACATTAGAGTTCTTCAAATTGCAAGACGTTTTCCAGGTCCTCAAGACCCCATCAATGTCACTACCTTTTATAAGTTTATGCAATAAAAAAAAAAAAAGTTAAGAAAGTTTTCATCTTAAGGTCCCTAAATGTAATATTTTCAAAAATAAAAAAAAAAGTTTATTACCATAGAGCGGGATACATCAAATCTGTTAAATATTTTGCGATAATTACGAATATGAAGTCTAAATTTCAAATAAGAATCCAATTCCTCTAAAATGTGGCACAGATCTTGCCGTATTCTATTCACCACGATCCCGCCTTGAGGAATAAAAATCGGACTACGTCCTATTTCCCCATACGATTTTGAAGAACCCTAATGGAGTTGAATGTTTGGATTGAGAGGAATTAAGAATGTGGGACCGAAATCTACACTCTGATATACATATATAATAGTATTCCTTGAAACTTTTCGTGGCCAACGACTTCTTTCTTACAAGGGAATTCTCAATGGATAATTTATTGTTCTATTTTTAGATTCAAGTTTTTTAGTTTTAAGTAATCATTGCTCTCAAATCGGTCTTAATTGGATCTAGCCTACCAGAATTTCTTATATCTACAGATATTTTTGTAAAATCTAGTTTTTGGATACTTTATTCAGTCCTAACTATCTAAGTTTCAATGATTTTAGAAGTCAAATACCATTTCTTCTATGAAAAAGCATTTCGAGCCCGAAATGTATCATATGCGGAACCCGTATATAATCCAAAAAGTAAGTGTATCCTTATACATTATTAACTCAATAGTTTTGTAAATAATGAAGCTCAAGCTGAGTTTCTAGTCGTGAAGTGCATACTCGTATTAATCGTTAATTCAAACGTAGCGCGCGACGTGATAGAAGAAGATGGGCCAACAACATCGCCCAAGAATCACAAGCTGCGGTTGAAAAAAATCGTAGTAGAATCAACGACTATATAATTAAAAGACTATCCAACTCTCTCTACCTCTGTTAAATCACTCTCTTCTTAATTTGTATCGAAAAATTCAGCCATAAGAATTACACACGTCTGCAAAGGCTAAACATTTTTCAATACAAACTGTTAATGTTCGAAAGAGGCGATGAATACCGCCTGGTAGAAAAACAAAACCAGTAAATCTCTTAAAAATAAAGCAGGAGAATCTATGACATCAAAAACACAACAACTTAAGCTTTGGGAGGAATTCTACGATAATATGTTATCTTCATCACACCCCTCACAACCAGCACTATGCAGCTGTAATGTTCACATACCAAATCCACTCATACCCACCGAGTGTCCTAGTATCTTTGAAATTAAAGACGCAATAAACTCGCTCAAAAAAAGACAAATCGCCTGGTCTGGATAACATATCTCCAGAACTCTTGTCAACGGACGCAACAGTAGGTGCTTAACTTCTCTCACCCATCATAAATAAATTCTGGCGTACTGAGGATATTCCAGAAGAAATTGCAGAGGGGGTGATCGTTAATTTACCCAGAAAAAGTGATCTAACAGATCGCAGAAACTGGAGAGGCATTACGCTATTGAATATGGTAAAAAAAGTTATTGCACATATTTTGAATAAAAGACTATCTGCAACAATCGTCCTAATACTAAGAAGAGTACAAGCTGGCTTTCGCGCTCATAAATTGCGTGTTGACCACGTTAACAATTTAAGAGTGATAGTGGAGCAATCAGTGGAGTGGAGATCTCCTCTTTACTTAACATTGATTGATTTTGAGAAGGCGTTCGATACTTTAAACCATACAGCCATTTGGAGTGCTCTTATATGAAATGGATTCCCTAACAAATTAATATCCCTTATCAAAGGACTGTATTCAAACGCTTCATGTCGCATTCTATACGAGAATCAACTCAGCAACAAAATCACCATCAACACTGGGGTACGTCAGGGTTGCGTATTATCACCATTGCTGTTTAATTGTGTTCTGGATATGGTAATGATGAGGGCAACAAATCAGAAAAGAGGAATTACATGGGGATTACAAGGTAGACTGGAAGACCTCGATTACGCAGATGATATCTGCTTACTCACACACTGTCTTTCAGATATGCAAAAGAAGCTATCACTGGTCCAGGAAGTTGCACTAACCACTGGCTTGAAGATAAACATCCACAAACCAGTGTGGAGTTTGTCTTATATTTTACGACAAATTAATTTGAGTCTCTTTGACTCAAACGTAAAATCTACCCAGCTGTATGCGACATACAAGCTATACAAGTCATTGTGAATAAACGTTTGCGCAAAATCTTACACATTTATTGGCCCACAACAATATCAAACAATCGTTTGTGGTCAGAAACGTACCAGCAACCAATCGAGATTCGAATTCGCAAACGCAGATGGAACTTGATCGGACACATACTGCGTAAGCCAACAGATGACATTGAACCCTTATAGAAAGGAACCCTTAAGGAAGTCGGCGGCTAGGAAGGCCACCACATACTTGGAAACGTCAAATTCAAATAGAAATATCTAAACTACATCTAAATTCGAGTTAAGTAAAATATCGTGCATCAGATCGAGCTGATTCGAATAATCTTGTTACGGCCCTATGCTCCTTGTAATAGTAAAAGGAATCTATATATATATATTAGAGTTCGTCAGAAATATATAAAATTTCTTTGATTTTGAGATATCATCATTTTTTTTTTTAGTTTTTGCATCAAAAAAAAGAATGGCTTTTTTTTTATTTCAACTCCTTCCACTGGCCCAAGTCCGCCAAAAACGCTGATTTGGAGACCCATTTTCTGCAGAGCAAAAACGGCTGCATTTCTGGGAAATCTCACAAACAATCTTACAAACTATTTTGTATTTACTCAAAAATAAGTTTATAATGCGGCAGCGAGTACTGAAAGCTGCATTTTAATTAGCTCAAATACTTTTTCATTGAATTAAAAAAAAATCCAAATTTGATTAGCTAATAACTTTTTAACGGTTCGCGGTATATCCAAAATTTTTGTACCCATATACTCAGCCGGAAATACATTTTCATTGTGTATAATAAGAAAGTAACTTTTTAGAAGTTTTTGAAAAAAGTGGATTTTCGAACCACTCTAATGGCTATCTGGTGTATTTTGAAAATGCAAAGAAAAGTTTTTTATATTAAATTTTGTTGTAGAATCGAATTCTAAAGTTAGATTTCCTATAAATGCAGCTTTTTGTTTTTGCTCTGGAGGAAAAGGGTATTAAAATCAGCGTTTTTGGCCGACTTGCGCCAGTGGAATGAGTTAAAATAAAAAAGAAAAAAAAACGCCATTCTTTTTTTCTATGCAAAAACTTTAAAAATAAGTGATGATATCCGAAAATCAAATTTTTATGACGAACTCTAATATACATAAACATACACTCAAAAAAATAAGTTAGTAGAAAAATTAGTAAAACGTCTTGTATATCAAGTGTACAAGTTTTCAGCAATTTTTTTTGCTGAAATTCCGTTTTCAGCAAAAAATTTAGTTATATTTTTTTAGCACTATACTAATTTTGAACTAATGTTTTACTACTTTATTTTGCTACAAAAATTGTGCTAATAACCGCATGCATAGCGTGGACGACAACCAGATAGACAAGATGAAGATGTCGCAGCTTGTCTGGAAACGGAAATGACAAAAAAAGAAAAACAACTCTACACATATTCTATATTTAAATTTTCAGCAAATAAATTAACTAAAGTAAAATTTCGCTACAAGATTTTTGAGTTTTTTTCAGTCTACTAATATTCAGCAAAAAGTTTAGTGATTCACAGCAATACGAAAACAATTCTTCTAGAAGATAAATTTGCGATATCGCTAATTTATCACTTGGAAGATAAAAAAAAGTATCGTATATATCGCCGATATATCATCTGGAAGTTAAAAAAAAAGATATCGCCTGATAGCAACCTAGAATATAAAAATACGTCTTTTATTTTCACCTTTTTTTGTACAGACAAATACAACAAATAAAAATATTTCCACCAATATTAATAATTCGTAATTTTTATATTAACTAAAATGACAGATCCATTAAAACATCCATCAGTCTTTCATGGATTCGAATTTATTTTGCAACCAGACGGTACGCCATTTCCTAAAAAAATTGATTTTATTTTCAATAAATAATTATATCAATCAAATACAGTTTTAGCTTACCATAATATTTGCAATATAAATTGTAAAAGTTATTCTAAATCCATCGGAAGCTCGGAACAAAAATTTTCAACTAAAACATACAAAAACTGAAAACTATATTTTTTGACATTAAAGGAATTAAATATGCTAAAATCCCAAACGTATTTTACAAATTGTGAAATATAATCTGTTGGAGGCATGTCCCTATCCGGATTTCATTCTTGCCTAAGGAAGATTTTTTTCAATACCGCCATTATATCTTTCAACTGGTAGAAAGAAGACATGTTCGAAATACTACTTAGATTTTCTTTTAAGGGATAAATGGGATGATATTGCCGTAATAGCTTTTGGATGATATTTCTTCCAAATGCTTATTGGGAAAGCATTGCTATAAGGTTAAATTTTTGGATAATACTGAATTTACACAGCAAAAACTACCTCATTTTCGTGCAAAACTAGTTTTGCTGGTTTTTTATATGCGCTTTGACAAATAAAAACTAGCAAGAGTCAAAAACTAATCTTAGACAAAGACTAATTCAACTGAATTCATACATGCAGTGTTGCCAGAACTTGGTTACCAAAAATGGCTAAATTTCTGAGGAAAAATGGCTAAAATAAAGCTAAAAAATGGCTGAACAATTTTTAAGATGAATCTCCCAATTTACTTTAAAAATTTATTAAACGCAGTAAAACCTGCCAACAACATTCATTCCAACAGTCATTTAACAGAGAATTTTTGAGCAGCGGCTCTTTATATGAAAATTATGGAGTTAAAAATTACCTAAAAGTTTGGAATCATCTCTTAGTCAAATGCGGACACTTAAAAACGCACTTTTTGTAGTTTTGAAGGATTTTAGTTAAAAAAAAAATTAACGAATGGTTCTTAAAAATTATTTATAAATAATTTAGTAAATTAACACTCAAAATAAGTTAAAGTATTGAGGATTTTCAGTATTATGTTAAACGAAGATAATTAAAATCTTTGTTTAAATCAGTGTTTCAACTAAAAATTTGTTAAAATTTAGTCAAATCAATTTGAAACCCGTTTGCAGATTTTTTTACTGACGTATTATTTTAAGTGTAGTCAGTTGACTAGAAAATTACCCCCTAAGTATGTTTTATAATTAAATTCTAATTAAAAAAAAACAGTTTTTCTTCAAACGAACTTTTACAAAGTGTAGACATTTATTTTTGTTCCGTCATTTTTCAAAAAACAAAGTAGGTGTTTGAAATTTGTATCAATACTTATTATGTGTTCAATTTTATTTGAATGAATTAAATCCGGATATGGACATGCCTTCAACAGATTATTTTTTACAATTTGTTAAATAAGATTTTGAATTTTAGCATATGTAGTGCAATTAATTTGGCAGATTGAGCAAAATTCCTTAATTTTTCGCGCTCAAAAATTATATTTTGTACAAAAACGAAGAATGGCTAAAATAATGGCTAATGGCTAAATCCAATTTTTTCTGGCTAAACGTGTTCAAAAATGGCTAAATCTAGCCATAAAATGGCTGAATTGGCAACGCTGCATACATGTCCGTTTTGTTTTCATGCTAAAGAACTATTTAACTGAAATCTTGGCTAATAGCTCGTTTAGAGAGAAAAATTAATCTACTTGATTAAAGTTAATCAAACTTTTTAATCTTCGTATTTTACACATGTATTTTTTTTTGACAGTTTAAAGATTAACACTTAAAAGTTTAACTCTGTCAGTTCAAAATACCAAGGTTTCGCCGATTGCTATCCGGCACATGATGAACATGGAAATTGTCGGCGTTAGCAACACATTTGTCGACAGCGCCAAAATAATTTTGCTTCAGCGTTAATGTTAATTTGTATCTGACTTTGAGTATGTGTTTTTAGTGTTGTCAACTATCATTATAATAAAACGAGTAAAAAGGTTAAAGTCGGGCATGCCGACTATACAATACCCCACACCAGTCTGGTTAAAAGCCAACTAATGTTTGGATCCGAAATTCGAATGGGTTAAAATGGGACTTGTGTTAAAATTTTCTATAATGTGAGTCAGCAAACCAAATTTCATTAAAATATCTTAATATTTGCGACCTGCAGTTTGTAACGAAGCCAATTTTGGGGGGACCCTTATATGGGCACTAGGTCTAAACATGGACCGATGTTAGTCAAAATCAATAGGCTTCGTCCTTGGGCTGATGTAGGTCGGTCAACCAAATTTCATCAAAATATCGTAATATTTGCGACCTGCAGCGTATAAACAATATAATTTTGGGGGACCCTTATATGGGCACTAGGTCTAAACATGGACCGATGTTAGTCAAAATCAATAGGCTTCGTCCTTGGGCTGATATAGGTCGGTCAACCAAATTTCATCAAAATATCGTAATATTTGCGACCTGCAGCGTATAAACAATATAATTTTGGGGGACCCTTATATGGGCACTAGGTCTAAACATGGACCGATGTTCACCAAAATCAATACGCTTCGTCCTTGCGCCGACATAAGTCGGTGTACCAAATTTCATCAAAATATCTTAATATTTATTTTGGTAGGACCCTTATATGGGGACTAGGTCTAAACATGGACCGATGTTCACCAAAATCAATAGGCGTCGTCCTTTGGCCGACATAAGTGGGTGTACCAAATTTCATCAAAATATCTTATTATTTGCGACCTGTAGAGTGCGCACAAGAATGCATGGACAGACAGACGGACGGACAGACGGACATCGTTAAATCGAAATAAAAAAAAAAATTCTGAGCCGATCGGTATGCTATAAGGTGGGTCTAGGACCAATATTTTTTGGTGTTACAAACATCAGCACAAACTTATAATACCCTGACCACATAGTGGTGTAGGGTATAAAAACAGAGTTGCATACAATTAGTAGTCTGAACACAGAGTCGTTTAGAATCAGTAACTAGATTAAAAGTTGGATTAACTGTTAAACAAAAAGATTACAATATGGTTTAATTGACTTATTTAGTGCTAGATTAAGCAGTTAACCCGACTTTTCCGAGATTAACTTTTCTCTCTAAACGGAGTATAAATAAGATTTCCCGAGTAAAAATAGTTATATATTGTCATATATCATGTGATTGGGCTACATCTGACAATGAATGGAGTCAAATTAAGACACATTTCATTATATACAACTACATCTGATATTATTTTTTCAACGAATTTTTTGTAAGGTAATTGATATTATTACATATCCCCAAATCTGACTCCATATATAACTACATAAGCCTTATAAAACTAATCAAATTATATGTAGTGATCGATATGATTATATATGATTTGATACTGAGTTTTATAACACTGTATGTGTCGTCGTACTAAAAATATAATTTAATTTAATATAACATCATAATTAGTTATCTGCAAATTCAGAGTTAATACTCCCTAGCCAAATTATTTTCACGTGATGTTTTTGCGTGTAAAATCATATTAAAAAATGATGCGTACGATTTAGAAAACAAAAGTATTCAAATAAATTTTTATTTTATGTTTTAAAATTTGGGTCTTCAAAATTGTTAAAACCATAGACATTTCAATGTAAATTTAATAGCTGGTATGCATAAAAAGTATGCCTACTATCAGACAAAATTTTATAAAATCAGATATTTTTATATCAAATTAGATATAATTTGATGTCCTGGATATGGACAAATCTCGGATCAAACTGTATCAAATTATATTTCATTTGATATAATTAGACACATGTAGATGACCCATTTTTCGGATCAAGTTGTATGTCGTTGTATATGGGGATTTATCAAAAAACATATACTTATGTATGACACCATATTAAGATTTTTACCCGGGTTAAAATATTTTTTTAAAGAAATTACAACCACCGCGATCTCAACGTCTTATATAGCAATCTAATATAAATTAACCCCTAAATTCATAAACGCTTTGTAAAATTATAGGAGTTTTATTGAACAAATTTTGTATGTAAATGACGTTTTGGAAACCTGCTATAACTTTACAAAGCATTTATGAATTAAGGGGTAAATGTTTTTAAAAAATACAGTGTGTTCGTTTACTCGAATTTCTTACTACTTTTACTACAACTGGAAAGTTTTGTATACTTTTTGTATTGAATTTTTCCAGCTGTAGTAAAAGTAGTAACTTGTAGTAAGTAAACAAACAACCCAGTGTAGAAACGGTAATGGCATATCATTATTTTTTGGACTACCAGTAATGACACCGACTTACTTTCTGCATTATTTTAAAAGATATAATAATGAGTTACTAATAAATACTTACTTTTTTCATTATTTCAAAATAATAATAAATTATGTATTACCAATAATGACTTATTTTTATCATTATTTCAAAAATAAAGTAATGTTCTAGATTTTTTTATAAATTTTTTTGAAATCTATTTTTAGACTCAATATTTTTTCAACACTGGTAATAATGTATGTTGGCGAGTAAGCTGACTTGTGCGCAACAAGTTAATTATGTTTTTATCTATCAAATATTACATGTCGAGATAGCTCAGATAGCACAGCTATAGACTGGCAGTCTGGAGTCCCTGGTTCGAGAGAAAAGGGACTTATTAAAACAAATTTTTACATTAAAAAAAAATTTTTTTATTTTTTTATAAAACGTATTTTTTTGAAAACCTATTTTTAGAATAATTATTTTAGTCAATACTGGTAAGCACATATGTAGGTAACGACATATTTTTTGATTTTTCGTATGCTAGTGTGTAACTCATTATTTTTCGCGACATCGCCATACAAAGGTAATAAGAAATGTAATAATAAAAGTAACTAGTTACCATGTAGTTACATAACCACATATCTGGTAATGATTTTCTACACTGGGATGCTTAGTATTTGCAAAATTAAAATAAAAAAAATTATTTAGTTCTGAATAATTATTGAAACATGCAATGTATAAAATATTTTTTCTAATTTCTCTTAAATTTTTTTAATTAACAAAAAAAGTCTGTTCACGGTCTTATAGTTTGAGAAGGGGTTTTGATTTTTTAAATGACACACAGTTTCAATCAAAAACTAATTGAATTCCATCATTTATTAACTTTGTTCTCCTGAGACCTTGTAGAAAAATTCTGCCTCTAAAAGTCAGCTACACAAGCATTTCAACCACCTAATATGCCCAAACATAAAATTCAACAACATTTTTTAAGACCTGATTCTTTATAAATAAAACTCCTTAATCATACCTTTATGATTAACCAAGTAAATGACTTTTTTTTTATAAATACAATTTCATGTTATAAAATAATTTCCACTAACGAACACTCTAATTAAGGGTGTAACTTAGTTGTCGTCGTCATTCTTTAATGCAATAAAAAGAAAACGAAAAAAAACAGAGCGGCCTCGTAATTATATATGAATGTTTGCATGTTTAAGCAGGGTTGTATTTTACATGCATATCGAAAATCATACTACAAAGCAACCCTGCTTTTAAGAGTTCAAAGAATATCAGAAAGAAGATTGTAGTGTAGTATGTGGTTTTCTGTTTTATAATGAACGAACGAATGTTGTAAATTTAAAAACAAGAACCTTAAGTGCGTATAAAATATTATATAAACGTTGAAGGAAACCAGTCAGGGGTGTCTCACCTAATTAATTTGAGTATTCGATAGATAAAAAATTCTACAAATCTGTTCTTAAATACTTCATTCTAAAATATTATTAATATTAATTAATTAAAAATATTAATCTAAAATATTAATTTACCTACTGCTATAAAATTAGTGAATTTTTGTTTAATGTAATAAATAGTGAGTAAATGTAAATGCCAAATGCGTAAAATTACACACAATAATACACATACTTAAAGGCATTGTGTTTAAAATTAAACAGATTTCGAAGACTTTTTCCTATAAAAATTCCTCTATGGACTATTCATAGAAAATCTCAGATCCTGGGAGTTTATCCTATAGGATTTTTTTCCTATAGGAAAGAGTTTTTTTTTAAGGGAAAAACCCTTATAATCTAATGTTTTTCTGAAGAAGGGGCGCCCCGAACGTAAGGATTTCCGTATAGAGTATAATTATTCAGAATTTGAAGCTTTTTCCGTAGGGTCAAAAAGCTTTTTAACAAAATTAACAAAAGCTTTTAAAAATTAATTTATTTTTTTATTTTTGAGCGGTTAATCGTATTTTTAGAATAATTTACCCAAAAAATTGGTGAGATTACCTATAATTTCTACAAAATGTCTACGCCTTTTTAATGTAATGTTTATTTACGCTCTTGAAGTTAATTTTTCCAATCTATAATAGAACAGTTTCCTACTACGATTATAAGTTGGGGAAAAAAATAATTAGAGTGTTATTCGGCAAAGGCAGAGAAAAATTGCATCAGCTTCCAACTGAAATTAGATTATCGTGACTGATTGTTTCAGCTGAATATTCATTGAACCAACATCCAGGAGATTCTGTTGATACTGTATCACTATGACACCTTTTCGGGTCCGGGACTGTGGGTTATTTTATAAGCATCGAAAGGTTAATGATTTTATTGTGAATTTGAATACGTTATACCAAATATTGTGTGATTGATTCAACAACCGGACATATGTAGTTGGTGTAAGTTGGGGAAACTAAAATTTCACCTTCCAGAAAATAAAGCTATAGTTATTATTACACTGAGAAAATTATCTGCATGATATCAATGAATTTTTGCATTAGATCTATGAATTGTCACTGAAATTCGTCCATTGAAACTTTTCATTAAATTAATGGAATTTGTAATAAAAGTTAATGAAAAATTTCATATTATTTATTAAAAATTTAATACGACTAATGAAAAAGTTTCATTAAAAATATTTTCATTAAAACTATGAAGCTTTTTCATAGAGTTTAAGAAATTTATCATTCCTATTGTGAAGAAAACTTCATTAGTTTAGTGAAAAAATTTCATTAAAACTCGTCCAAGGAATTCTCTCTGTGTACGGTAAAATTAAAGTACCAAGCTGGAAAATGTGTCGTAACCCTACAAAGTAATACTGTTTGGCTTTTCAAAACAGTCCTTACTTTGGTGGAAGGACACACAGAATTCGAATGGACGGATTTTTAAGAAATTTGGCAGACAGAATGTGTTTGGTATTAGTAGCAAAGCCTTTAGTTTTGAACAAAAATATTGAAGTTAAGGTGTGTTTTCGATAAATTTTGCATTTTCCACTTAAGTAGCAGCACAACAAATTTAATTTTCTTATTGTACTTATTTATTAATTGGTAAAAGGAATAATTTATGCCTAAACAAATTTTTAAACAGTAAGCTTCACTAAAACAGCTGTAACTTCCCAGTGTAGAAACGGTAATGACATATCATTATTTTTTGGACTACCAGTAATGACACCCACTTACATTCTGCATTATTTCAAAACATATAATAATGAGTTACTGATAATTACTTATTTTTATCATTATTTCAAATAGAAAATAATTTTCTAGATTTTTTTGAAATCTATTTTTAGACTCAATATTTTTTAAACACTGGTAAGGATATATGTAACCACATATTTTTTGATTTTTTGTATGTTGGCGAGTAAGCTTACTTGTGTGCAGCAGGTCAATTATGTTTTTATCTATTAAATATTACATGTCGATATAGCTCAGATGGTAGAGCTATTGACTGGCAATACGTAGACCCAGGTTCGATTCCCGCACCAGCACCATTTTATTAAAAAAAAAATACAAAAAAAAAAATATTTTTTTTATATAATTTATTTTTTTGAAAATCTATTTTTAGACTCATTATTTTTGTCAGTACTGGTAAGCACATAGGTAACAATATATTTTTTGATTTTTCGTATGCTGGTGTGTAACCATAACTCATTATTTTTCGCGACATCGCCATATAAAGGTAATAAGAATTGTAATAACAAAAGTAACTAGTTACCATTACCAAGTATGTAGTTACATAACCACATATCTGGTAATGATTTTCTACACTGGGTTGTTCACTTATAAACGAATTGTCATTAAATTTTGAAAGATATCATCTGAAGGTTGGTAGTTCTAAAAAACCATATGGAGTTTTCATTAGTGGCGCCACCTATGTGTCATCCTACGACTAAAAAGTCACTGTATATCTATGTAAAACATAGATATACAGTGACAGACAACACAATAGAATCAATTAAACCTTTTTCTAATTTTATCCCCGTTGCTTTTATTTTTAAAGATCAAAATAATGATCAAATTGTCCCCGAAGTTCTGGAAGATGGTCCAGAAAATTGTAGAAATTTTTAATGTAGCGTTTGTTTTTTAATCTTGCTACCTGTTCTAAGTTGGCGTGGGTTTTAATGAAAAATCAACGATATCGACCTTTTATCCAATTACATAGTAAAATTTAGCGAGTACTGATTGGATCAATACAAACTGAATACTGTTGAAAATTCTATAAAATTTCCTTAAATCTTGCATTACTTTTATTCACAAATGGTGGCCAGATTTAACATGACAGCGCTTTAAATATGAGCAAATTTTTCTTTGTTTTTAGCGATTTTTAAATAAAGTTAACAACACTGAAATTTTAATACGAAATGCTTTATACTATACTATAATGTAAAAAATATATTGATATTGCAATCTTCAATTTTAGCAAAAGTAAATAGTAAATGGAACAAATATGGTAATTTGATATGAAAAAACTGAAAAACTGTATGAATTTAGACAAAAATTGTTTGTTTTTTTTTTTCTTTACAAAACTGTAAAACTGTTAAGTATAGTTATAGTTAGTAATAATTAAAACTGGCTATATGGCAACACTATCGCCAAAACTTTCTTTAATTGAAAAATTGTTGCACATGAGTCAAAAAAATTAAAATTTTTACAATATTTTTCACCTCTTTTCTCGTCGAAACCTAATATCAGCCGAAAGTTACTCATCTTAAAGGGCACCACAGGTAGAAAATTAGTTTTAGCCTTTTGTCGGAACTTTTCTGTTTCCGGTCAAAAAGGGTTGACATTTTTTTGTGCTGATGATTTTTATTTAAGATTTAACTCAATTTGGAACACAACTTATTTAAAATTGGCTACTTTCATTAAAATTCTGTTATTATTATTACCGTTAGAAATATACTCTCAAAAAGTGTTGTTGTATACATACAACAAATGCATGAGAGGGTTAATGAAAGCACGTAAAAGTATGATAATATTTTCAATTTTATTATTTTTTTCCAATTCATATTTGAAGCTTTAAAAATACACCTGCGGTCACGCACATCTTACCACTGAATTTTGTTGCAGTTGAAAATGATCACTGGGCAAAATAAAAAACTTCATGGAAGAAGACTTTACAATAAAACTTTGGCAAATAGGGGAAAAATGCAAAGTTCCAAGGTACACGATATTCCCCTAATGTTTAAAGTTAAGCACTTACTTCTTTAAGTCTAATCTATAGTTTTTCTACGTTGGCCTAGAACAGGGGTGGCAAGACTTTTTTCTCTGCTTGCCAGAAGCGCACAAATTTTTTTTGTAAAAATTTCTCGCGTGCCACCTTAATTTTGGTTGTATTTTAAGTCATTTTTTTTTTTAAATTTACAATTTGGAAATTTTCTCTTAAAAATATCATTGCAGATGTACATATTAATCAGCGCTACGAATAACCCCTATGACATGAAATAACCTCCAAAGGCAAAAATTAAATAACATCCAAGAAATGACATAAAAATATTTGACGGTTATTTAATTTTTGGGGGTTTATTTAATCTTTAAATATTGAGATTATTTCATTATGAAAAAATCCCCAAAGAAATAAAATTAAAACAGTTTAAACATTATTGCCTTTTCATTTTTTGGGGGGTTATTCCATTTTTGGTGGTTATTTCATTTTGCTAAAAAAAAGTTAAATTATTGGGCGCCAAAAATTCTTTAAGTACGTAAGAAACTAGTTGAAAATGTTCTTCGGGCAAAAATCTGATTTTTTAAAATAAATAGCGCGGTTTTTAACATCATAATAATAAATAAAAAGCGAATATTGTGGATTTGAACACAGAAATTTTTATTTCAGACAAACAAAGGGGGTTATTTAAGTATGAAACTTATTTTCAGCCTTTATTTCATTTGAGGGTTATTTCGTAGCACCTATTTTCCCTTTAAAAAAACTTAATTTTTTAGATCCAAGTTTATTACAAGTTGTTTTTCATTTTTGTGCAATTTTCTGGTATTTTTTATTTTTCCGATTATGAGGCTTTTTCTCATCGAAACATTTAAACTTCTTTCAATCTAGAATTTTAGAAATTCTCCCAGAATTTTTTGATAATCGAATTTGCGAGTTCTGTAGTAACCATATTTCTTTAAACAAAAAGTGGTGGCAATACTGAGTTTTATTCATTTTAGAAGACGATTTACAAGCTCTATGAAAAATTTCACCATTATGGAGTTAAATCACACATTTTTGTAGCGAAATTTAACATTTAACTGAATTTTTTGCTGGTCTTCTAATAGTTTAAATTTTTTAAAATATCCAAAAAAACGTCGCGTGCCACTACTGACACGCGTGTCATAGTTTTGCCAGCCCTGGCCTAGAGTGTAAGCTACTTAGCGTTTTCAGTTTATTAGATTTTTCTTGGTACACAATAAAAAAAAGGTTGACAACTTCTGATTTTATAGCATGAGGTATGCAAGCATAGTCGGTCTGTCCGTCAGTAAGTCAGTCATCCAGCCAGCTAACATGAGCTTAAGTTATCAGTTATCGAAAAATACAGCGAGTCTTTGTAGTTTGTTTTTAATGAGCTACGAATTTTCGTTGGCTGTACTGTAGTGTTGCTGCTACGTCTGGTCGTTAGTAACTTTATGTTCATGGAGTTTTATATTTTATGTTGTTTCTTTCTGTTTTTTTTTTCATAATATTATTTATCATACTTTTCGTATGGGCGCTAGTGTTTTAACTACCACTGCTGTGTTTTCGATATGGTATTTCTGTATAGTCAGCATGTACGTACATTAAATATCCATTTGAGTGGAATGTTAAGGAAACCCTTATCATTTAAAAAATAATTTTATGTAGATTCACGTTTATGTATATACCACTCACTATATACTAAATAAATATAGTAGATATAAAGTCTTTATATACTTTTATCATATTGTTGACAAACCCTTATGAATTTTACTAAATATTGTTATTTTTTCCTTTTATTTCGTTTTACTTTTATGTATGTTCTTTTCGAAATGAAAAAATAAAATCCATGGTTTGGTTTTTATAACATGAACATTTGTTTACTTGGATAGATGGAAGCATGGATGGATGGATGGATTTGTTGGCTGCTGGCTGGATGGGTAGCCTGTTCTTAGCTGTCGTCTGTTTGGTTTGATAATTCAATTCCAGAATTGAATTAATGCCTTTACCGTACTACACACGCACACAGCTTCTCTGTACGTTTGTATGTGTACACGTTTGTATTTGCTTTAGGTTTCAGGGTGCTGCTCTTTCATAAGATATGTATTTACAATGTATGAAAGCAAACAATATTATACATAATTCCAAGTATGGTGAGGGTAGTGTCTTCATCTGTGTCTCTGTATCTGTTTACTTTTAAAATTATGAACTGAATTATTTATGTACTCTCTTTTGCTGTTCAATATATTGTACATTAATATTTTCATACGCTTGAATGGTTACCATAGTACCAAGTGTACAATGTACATGCATACACACTTAAATTACAACGCATTTACTCGTACGTAAGTGAGGAAGGAGTGCTAATACTTATAGATAGACTTCGCTTAACTTAATGTTCAAATGATAAACAACATTGCTTTTTGTGTATGTTACTCGTACTTCGTTCTTTTGCTTCTTTCGTATTTGATCAACTAAGCTGGCGGTTAGCGTTGACGTTAATAATTACAGTATTTTGTTGTTGTACAGTGCAGTTCGTGTAAATAATGCAGCTTGTTTTTTGTGTGTGAATTTTGTTTGTTTGCATGCTCTCAAATATCATTAAGGCCAGCTTACAATGTAGGGTTGCCAGTTACATATGTATCGATGAGGCAAATAAGAAAATGCCAATTTATAGTTTCATTAAAGGAAGGAGGTAATAGTAAGTAGCCCTGTAAAAAAGTAGATCCACTTTTTAAGCATGACTTGTTTCTCTCCACCCTAGTAAAAAAGATTTTAGTAAAATATACCGAGTAAAAAAGTTTATATATCTTATATACATATGTATAAGAATATAAAATAATCATTTAAGTGTTTATATAATGTGATCTGCAAAATGCGTCTATAAAATAATATCAGACTGTATTATATTAGATACAATTCAATCTTATATTATACAATTGGATATACTCTGATGCAATTGTATCCAAGAATTGGGCACATCTAATTAATTAATCTAATTAAATTTCAAGATTTATACCCAAAATATGTATGTTGGATTTTCAAATATGTTTGAATTGTAAAACTGACATAATAAATATTTTTCCTTTCGAACTTTGAAAATTTTCTGATTTTAAATAAAATAAAATTTTATGAAAAATTGATTCAGAAAAAAATACACGTAAGTTAGTTATTTTGCAAATAGACACTGAACTCCATGCTTTTCCATAGGTCAGTAAGGTTTTTAAGAAAGTTTATTTTTAAAAATATAAAATAAACATTTTGATTAAATAAAATTCGGAAACGTATCAATTTGTAAAATTTTATACAAATTATAAAATGCTCCTAAAAACTAAAAATATGCACAAATATGCAAAAAAAAAAGAGCACAAAATATGCATTAAAAAGGCACCAAATATGCATTTAAAGTCAAAATATGCAAAAACATGCATTTTTGTCAAAATATGCAACTACAAATCGATGCCATTTTGTTCTAAATTTGATGATTCGGATAAATATTTACCCCTCAATTCATAAATGCTTTGTAAAGTTATAGCAGGTTTACAAAACGTCATTTTCATACAAAATTTGTTCAGTAAACCTCCTATAATTTTATAAAGCGTTTATGAATTTAGGGGTTTGGCTATATTTGTTTTGGACTATCGAGAAAAAACATGCATTTGCATGGAATTCCTTGCCCTAGTGATTATCTAATTGTATATTGAACATCAATTTATGTGATTCTATATAGTTATTAATATTAACACAGTTTTTGGTATATGATTCTACAATAATTGCTGTGAATGAATTAAAAAAATTTTAATTTAGCGAATAAATTCCCTAACCAAAACCTTGAGCAAAATTTAAATTAAATATAATTAATGAATCCCTTAATGAATGTATTAAATTTTATGAAGGAATTAGAAATTAATGAATGAATTTCTTCAAGATAAATCTAATGAAAAAAAGGAATTTATTTAATTCCTTAAGTTCGGAAAGAGAATTCATTCCCAAAGTATAAATTCAGTTTAAAAAAAGGCGAAATAGGGAATTAATTCCTTCAAAGCTCTGCTTTTAATACCCGATAATACTCGATATTTTGAATTTGTATACTCGATACTTTTACCTTCATTTATTATTTAAGGGGTAAGTACCAAATAGCACACCCCTTGTGAACAACCTTATTTTTAAACTTGTTTACCAATTATTCAATATGTTTTTCATAGTTTTTTTTATATCAATGTTTTACTTTGATTTCTTCTTCAACATAATTGTATTTTTGTGATAAATATTTTAGCGGAGTCACTTTTATCGATTTTGTGAAATAAGTTCTATTAAAAATTTAACTACTGTTCCGTTCCATCCAGCTTCAAATGGTCTGGCAGAGCGTCATCATGCAGTAAAATACTTCAAGAAGATCCCAAATATGAAAAAGCGTTATATAAATATTTCGTTACATACAGAGCAAATCCAAATCTTACAACAGGCAAGTCACCTGTAGAATTGTTATACGTTCGTCAACCGAGAACTGTTTGAGTGCAATGTTTCCAATTTATCATGACCATACGGACTGCAGATCAAAATTTCACATTGGAGAAAAAGTTTATGCACGTAAGTAATTTCACCAGTAAAGACCAATGGATTAGCGGAGAAGTAAAGGGCAAAATAGGCAATCTAATGTATTTGATAGAAACAATAAGAGGGATAATAAAACGTCATCAAAATCAGCTGATCAGATAAACCTCATGAACCACAATATAGAAAATTTGATATTGACATTTCATTGCCCGAAATATCACAGAATCTACAGCAACAATTTGAATATTCAGGAAATGCCCAACATTATGCCAATGAACCATTACAGACTTTGCGTTCTATAGCAAATGAAAAAGAACCTGTTGATCGGCAGCAGCCACTACCCATTACTGATTCATCTCAACATTCAAATACTGCAAAAAAATGAACAACAGCCTCTAGTCCGGCAACAAAATTTCAGACGGCAACGACATAAAAAGCCTCAACAAAAATTTACCGTTAGGAGATTCGAAAGGATCGGAGAGAAGATTCGTCTCGAATTCAATTAGCTGTTAGGGAATGTTGCAAATCTGTTCATTGTTCATTTTCATAGGTGACAATGCCATTAGTCTTCCTTTGAAAATTAAGTTTTGAATTTTCTTACAATTTATTTCTATAATCATTCAATAAATATTGTTCGCTTTTTTTATAAATTAGTATAACTCCTTACTAATCACGTTACAACAATGGACCGACGACGCAGTTATTTCAGGGGCGTTTTTCTTATAGAGGCATCCATTTGCCTCAGAACTATTATACAAGGTGGCACAAAAGTTGTCACCCGATGTTCTTTGACTGTAATTTTTTTAATAAATTAAAAACTTTAGTTTTGCTCTTGGATTGTGTCGCCGCCAGAATTGATGATCATACGGGCCCGATTTATCACATTTTCCATCACTCTTGCAAGAATTCCCTCCGATAAGTTCCCGCATTCCTGACGATATTCTCTTCGAAGACTTCAAGAGTCTGAGGCTTGTAGACATAGACTCGTGACTTCAAGAAATCACCAAACCGAGATTAGGCGACCCGGAAATGCAGCCATCAGAATTTCGATTGTAGGTAGTGCAGTATGCGCCGTTGGTTCACCCTGTCGGAACCACACGTTTTCCAGTCCCAATTCGTCCAGTTGAGGTAGGAGAAAGTTGTTGCATGGCTCTGTAGCGCTTGCCGTTCACAGTAGTCATTTGGCGCGCGGCGTTTTCGAAAAAACGAGGTCCGATGACGCCTCCAGCGTAAAAACCACACCATACAGTAACTTTGAGGGGGGTGAAATGGCTCTTCGTGTGTTATACGCGGATTTTCGGAGCCCCAGAAGCGATAATTCTGCTTATTCTCGTATCCACAGAGATGGAAATGCGCCTCGCCGCTCATGATGATTTTCGATGAAAAGTTGTCTTCCCCGTGGTCAACAATTATTCGGCGTTCTTGAGGAGTATAGCTATTCATGTCTTATTGACGTGTGTTTTGTATCTGTTTACTTCAAAAATGTCAAAGCAGAACTGACATCTACCGCCATTTGTAAAAATTATAGCATCTTCCGATAGGGTCGTGACTTAATGCTCAATGTAAAATATTTATCAAATACCAAACGAACAAAAAGTTTCACTTTGAGTCTGTGCTACTTTGGCAACCCTGTTTCAGTTTCTACAGTTCATCTGTGAACATTGCCATTTACACAAGTACGTACATAAGGCGACCAGATTTTAAAAATTGAAATAGAGTACATAAAGAAAATTATTTGAATTCAACATTTTTTACATATTTTACAGATAAATTTACATTCACATATGTATGTAAAATAAATTTACAAAAATAACATATAAAAATTTACATTTACTTATAAAAATTTAAAATTAGTTAAAAAATAACGAAACTTAAAAATTCATTGCACTAACTTATTGAATTTGATCGTGTATGGGCTTGGTTGACGACCATTACAAAAACAATATATACACGTCCATCTAACAAGTTGTACAACGATATTGCAAGTGTATGGCCACTGTTACAAAATAAATGTTACCATTTATTTTCAAAAGCGAAAGTTAAGCTGGAGTATAAACAGAACAAGCACGGCGCGACATTTTTCATACGATTTCACAGTAACAACCGGTGACAGCCGCGAAATAAAATTTGTTTTAATTTATAAAAATTAAAAAAAATATTGATCATGCTTTTCAAAATAGAGGACAAAGAGGACAGAATTTGAAAAAAGAGGACAGAAAGAGTACACAAATTTTATAGAGTACAGCCAGTTAAAATAGAGTACTGTCCTCTAAAAAAGAGTACGTATGGTCACCTTAACGTACAGATACTTACGTACATACATATATACAGGCAAACACACAAATATATACACTTTATATTATACAGTTCAGTTAAACATACATTCATACCTATTTTTCGTATTTCTGTTTCTGTTCAGTACTGTTGTATACAGCGTAACTTGGAATGAGAATGTGAAGTACAAAAAAGACGAAGAAACGAACTGTTTGTGAATGCATGCAGTTAATGGAAGTTTTTTTTTTGTTGTTTGTTGCTAGTGGGTTTTGTTTTTGTGAATTTTCTTTTGGTCGTTATATTCGTATAAACATATTTCGAAAAGACGCCGATATTAAAGACGACGACAAAAACAAAATAAAAAAATTAATACTAAACTTTTGAAGAGATACAAAAATTGCTTAACCCTTTAATGGACAAGGCAATAAAAAGGGGACCTTTAATCACACATCTCAAAATGTCACACCTTTATAACCTATGTACGTTGCGCAAATACTCTTTTTGGGCATTTTTTATATGGACAGTGGAACGTATGATTTCAATTGCCTCATATTTCTCATAATAATATTTTTGATATAACATTCTAAAATGTCTATCATAAAAAAATTTGCTCCATTAGAGGGTTAATAGAGGGTAAATATGAAGGAATACGAGTAGTGTATTTCATGAATAAATGGTTGGCTGGCATAGTTGGTTGGGTGTTTGAATACACGAGAAATACGAGTTTCGAAATAAAATAATGCTTGAATAGTTTTTGGAGAAGAGAAAAAACCCACCACCATTGTTAAAAGCTAAAATAAAAATCCTAATCATTTCAAAAAAGGGAACAAATCAACAATTATTTTAAAATTGTTCATATTGTATGTATGTTTAGTTATATATGAATTGAAATGATAACTTTCTGCTTCTTTTTATACATATTTGGGATAAATTATTTGGATGATGCTCTTAGCCAGAAGGTTTTTATGTGGCATGGTAGTTGTGAAAGAGTATGTTTTTTTCGATGATGATGTTCTGCGTTATTGTTATTTCCGGTTAAGGAATTTTTCATGTTTTTTTGTTGTTGTTGTTTTGGTTTGAGCGGGGTATTTTTTTGCCTCTGTTCGTTTTGTGATTCTTTCCTTATTCGTTTTATTGAAAGACGATACATGTCGCTATACTTTTAGGCAACATTTGTCGCATGGGTGCACACGCATATAAATCATCAAATTTAATCATCATTGAATATATTGTAGTTAAAGACACATTAAATATCTGGGGATTAAAGATGTTTGAAAGCAAAACACATCTTTGGTTTTTTTTTGTTAATAAAAATTGTGTGGTTTTATTTTCTTTAAAATAATGATTTATTCTTAAGATTAATATTCGATAATATTTATATACAATTTGTAGATTGTTTAATATTTACATAATACTTTTGTTTTAGTTGGTTAATAAAAAGAAAAAAAAAAATAATAATGAAATATTCTTAATGAACTTAACGTTAAAAACTAAAAAAAAAAAACGTGAAGTCTTTAATTAAAAAATATATTAAAAAAAAAAAAAAACTATTTCAAGGTTAAACAAAAACAAATTTGTGAAATAAATAACACTTAAATATAAACTATAAAAATTAAGGAAACATTTTTCTTTTTTTCTTCAAGCTTAAGTAAAAAAATTTCAAAGGAATTTGATTCCATTTATTTTCTTTGTAGTTGTTATTTATTTAGTTTTAAAATCTTATTTTCCATTTTGCCCTTCTAAAAAGCATTTACAAGTAAACAAAAACGTTTCACTTTGTTTTTGCAGTTGGTTGATCTTTCATAATGGGATGTGTGTTTGCTGCTGTTGTTGGTGGTGTTGCAGATGATGACGACGACGATGTGGGGTTGTTGTTTGTGGCTGTTATTGATTTGGTACTAGATAAATTTTTAGCACTTTGCATTTGTTTTGTTTGTTGGGTTAGATCGGCAGGGGATTTATTGGCTTCCATGCTGTTTTTTATCTTTTGCATATATTCGGACAAAGCTTCATTGCCTGCTCGTTGCATACGTGATAATTGATCCATGATATAAGCCTGTTGGTAATTGTACATACTGGGATAGAATTGGCCCAATTGTGCAGCAGCAGCCGCATTGGCAGCGTTCGGATAAAACATATTTGATTGATTAGCAACAGCCGCTTGAACTTGAGCCCTTAGTAAATTCTCTTTAAGAAATTTACTTAATTCTGCCTGGCCTCCAGCATTTTGACAGGCAGCCGCAGCTGCCACTCCCAAGTGTGGTGGCAGCATAGCTTGCATAGGATGTGTTAAGCCTGGAGGTAAAGCAGGTAGATTTGGTGTTGTTGGAGCCATTTTGTTAGCTGGATTATTTGTATTTATAGCTTGTGGTTGATTTGTTTTATTATTAACTTTTGAAGTTTGTGAAGATTTCGTAGATGGTTTCATGCCATTGTGAGATTGTACAGGGTTTTGTGGAAGTTGCTTGTTAGTTCCTATGGAGGCATGAGCTCCAGGTGAATTTTTACTAGGTTGTGCCTTTTTATTGGAATGTATTTTAACATTAACCCCATTGGGTGAAGAATAGGTGCCGATAATATTGCCATTATTTTGTGGTTTTGGTATGTTGACCTCCGGCAGGGGATTTGAGATTTGACGAGGCAGTATATGTCTGAATTTCTTGCTAGCCGAACTATCACCATTTGGTGATTTTGGTGACTTTTGTTCAGATGTTGATGAATGTAATCTTTTTTCAGGACTAGGAGTCTTTTTATCAATGGCATTGATGGCAGATTTATTAGTGGGCTGAGGCTTATTATTAAAAACAGGAGATTTGTTTGCACCATTGCTATTGCTTTTAGGCATCATATTTAAATTACCGCCCATATTATTTAAGGCAGTCTTCAAATTGGTTGCATTTTGAGCAGAAGCTATCTGAGACTTTTGGTTGTTGTTGATGTTATTGGGCTGCTGTTTACTATGATTATTTACCGATTTACCACTATTTAAAGGAGGTGTGGCAACTCTTTTTACTGGAGGATTCGGGAATAACGAATTGTTATTGTTATTGGTTTGCATTGGTGGCGATAAACGTTTGTTTTCGGCATTTTCGGCAGGTTGATCGGGTAATTTTAAGATTTCTATATAATTATTAACGGGACTCTTATGTTTGGGATATGTTTGTCCATTACACGAAGATTCACCGTCTTCTCTTGTAATCGTAATCGATAGCGAAGAAGGTATATTAATGTTGCAGGAATTCAGTAAAGATTTAACTTTAAGTTGTTTCTCCGGAGGATCTTCTATAGGGCTGGGACTTCGGACATAAACACGTTTAGCAGCCTGATGCTCATTACGATTATGTGTAGAATTTGAGGAAGTATTGTTGGTGGATGTTGTTAGATTGCTGTTATTGTTATTTGTTGAGGTGTTACTATCTTTTTTAACTGGTGGACTAGGAAATAGACTGGCCATTTGATTACTAGAGCCCAAAACACTTTGCAAGTATGAGTTGTTTGAGTTATTAGGTTTTGGTGTGTACTTGTAAGTAGGCATGGTAGGTATATTGTAGTTAGGCACATACTGTGGTGAACTGGGTGAATAGATGGGAGAGTTTGGTGTATACATCGGAGTACGGCAACCTGGTGGCACTTCATTGCCTTTAGATTTGGAAGCATTAAATAAGGCCAAATTCAAATAACTGTTATTTTTGCTGGAAGCTCCAGACTTTGAAGATGAGTTAATGTTGTTTCTAGAATTCGAAGCTGTAGACTGAGTATTTTGTGCCTTAGAGGCAGTAGGTAGAGATGGGGGTCCCATTATAGGTGGTGTATCAATTTTTGGTCCATATACTTTAGATATTACGGGTTCATTGGGTATAGATTTAATTTCGGTACCGGCATCTTTTAATATTTTATTAACATCACTGGGTATATTTGCGAATGGATTAACACGAGATGCTTTGGGCAAGATAGGTTGGAATCTCTTGGCTATTGGAGTGCGACTTCCAGGGGCCGCCAATTGTATGCCATCGTGGCCGCCATGCATGGGATGAGGTGTCAAAGATCCTGGTGGAGCTGCTGTTATTTTAGATTGTTGAGGCTTATGAGATTTTTTGTTTAGAGCGGCGGGTGGCCTCATAGCTGATAATGGTGCTGGCGGGGGCATTAATGGCTTGTTGCTCGAGCTCTTGTGTACTGCATTAGAAGGCGGCGCCACATGCTTAGGGCTTGGAATGTGTGGCAATTTGATTTTAAAATCTTCTGTAGCCAGCGGAGGGGATAATTTAGGCTTCTTCACTACTGCTTTAATCGGTTCCTTGCTCTTACGTTTGGATGACGAGGTAAGCGAGAGATCTTTGATAATACTTTTATTCACTATGCTATGTGTAAATTCTTTTGGTGAACTTTTCGAAGATTTTGATTCCAACCTTTCAGCTTTTATACTATTGATAGGTGCTAAAGAAAATGATTTTAAAAACTGTGATTTTTTATCATCTTCAGCATTTTCCAAAGAGGGTTTGATGGTAAGTGGAGCCACTGCTTTAATAGTTAGTGGAGGCACGGTTAAAGGACTAGGAGTCTTGCTTTTACGTTCACTGTGCGGTGATGATTTGGGTGAAGATTTAGGACTGCCATCTTTATCTTTTTTGGTCTTCACTTTCCATTCTTTCTCAGGCTTAACTGGTTTAACAATTTCCTTACGCTCGGGATCGGACATATTGATAATTGTAACACTATTTTGTTTCGAAAGATCAATTTTCAATTTAATATTTTCCACTTTACGTTCATCTTTAGGTGTGGAAGTAGCAGGCGAAGTTTTGTGACTATCTTTTTTCTCTTTAACCGATTTAACACGGGCCGGAGGATTAATATCGCCATGTGATGATTTGTCTTTTACTGCTTTATTTACCAAAGTAATTTTCAGTTTATCGGTTAGAGAGGTTTCATGTGAGTTTACCGATGGACTTTGCGGCTGTACAATTTCAAACTGCTTCGGTTCTGGCAAAGTGGCTATAGCTATTTCAGTAGTGGATGACACCTCAGCCTCATTTTCTTGTTTAATTTCTTCAGGTTCGAGAATTGTACTACAAGTATCATTTGTAGGAGCCAAAACAATTGAAGGAGTTGGTTCATGAACTATAACCATGGCTTGGGAATGTAATTTAGCTTTCTCAACAGGTGTAGGAGTTACTTCTTTTTTAGGTTCGGGTATGAGATTTTTCTTAACTCTGATTAGGGGTTTTAGGGACTGTTTAACACGGAAATAGAAACGCATAGGAGCATCTCTTTTCCATGTGTAAATATAAGCAACATCCATGAGAGTATAATGATCGAGTAAGACTATGGTTTTCACTTTATACATTATGTCTATGGTAAAGCGATTGGAATTAATGTCGAATTTCCCATAAACTAATTTTTTCAAATGACCCACCGTACACATGGCTGGACACTGAAGATAACGAGGTTTTAATAATTCATTATATTCAGCATTTGATTTTATAAGCTCACTAAAAAGAAAACAAAAGAGAACGAAACAAAAGAGTTGGCAATTAGTACTATGTTAAGGTAGCGGAGAAATAAACAACTAGAAATGAAGTGGTATTTACTAAACTTCACTAATTTTTTTCAAGACAAATATTAATACTTACTCTATGTCGGCATATTCCAGTGATATTGACATATAGTCAGAGGGACTAAATATTAAATGTTCGGTATCGTCACCTCTTTGTTCTGGTGTAGCTACGGCAGCTTCTTCTGCACGATCTTTATAAAAGGCTCGTTTACGCATTAATTCTCGTTCATATAAACCCGGCACCAATTTGTATACAATGGCTTGCAATGTCGTATCAGGTCTAAAGAGGCAAAGAAAAAAAGGACAAAGGGACATTTATTAGTTAATCCTCGCAAAAACGAAGGCAGGGACTTGTTTTGCTTCATGTAAGAAAACCATTTGCCTATAAATTTCTCAACTAAAACAGCAAAACTATGCATTTTTATCATAAATCATTAAAGCGTAAAACATGACTCTTGAAAATGAATATGGGTGTCTAAGCAGGTAATAATGAAAAATTATGTATAAAAAAAAATAACGAAACGACGACGACAAACATTATTTGTACAAAAACAAAAATTTTACTTATTTCTTCGGCATGAATGTGAGAGTGTCTGTCAATTTTTCTAACTGTCGGTCGGTGTGTTTGTGTATGTAATGAAATGACGCAGATGTTTTATTATAAGGCTCATTACTTAGCACGGTGTTTGCATTCTAGCATAGCAAATACGTAGTACGTACAATATGACAGTGTATGATTATTGTCTCTTTTTCTTTTCTGGGGTATGATGTCTCATTGTTTGTCACGGCTCTGTGAAACTATTTTTTTTTATATTCAGAATTTTATAAATTTTATGTTTGTTATGGTTCTGTTTTTCTTTTAGTGCAGTATAAAGAAGAATACAATTTTAGCTTTTTGGTTTTCTTAAAATTGCCGTCGGCTTATTGTGCTTAAGTTTTGTTGAATTTCAGATAAGAATTTTTTACTTTTACGTCTACTTACTTAATATTTGGTTTTGCTGTGTTAATCATCATTTCGCAACGTGGGCAATATTGTTCAGTTCTTAAGTGTTTAATTAAACAACTATGGCAAACTGTAAGTAAAAAAAAAATAAATAAATAATTGTAAAATAAATAGAACAAAAAAAAAACATATAAAAGGGTGTTTAATATCCAATCTACGACAAAGGATGTTTTAGCTGTCATTTCACTCGTAACACAGAATCCTTTGCTATGTTTGTATGACTTTAACTTCATCCCCTTTTTCGATTTGTTTGTAAATAACCCGCCAAAGTTTATGAGCTGATAATTGGAAGTTTTTAGTGTATCCTTTGGCATTGAAGAATTTCAAAAGCAAAAAAGGGTTTTAATGAGAATTCATAGACAAATTTAGTGTGAGTTTAGATGGGTTGTATGTATGCACATTGTGTATATACTTCGTACAACTAACTCAATTTTTACTGAAATTCTGGCACTGAAATATTCAATTTTATGGCATGATTTATTAAAATTATTATAAATTTTAATTTTTTATGGAACGTTTTCACAGAATGTATCCAAGTTTTCTGAAATACAATGACATTTTTATAAAATCTTACAAAATATGAAACTTAATTGATTTTATCAAACAATACATTTATCTAAAGAAGGTAATTCCTTGAATGCAATTATAACTTACAATCATTGGCAGCCCCAGTTCGTTTACACTAAAAAAAAAGCTTTCCAAATTTCCATATCATGAAAACCTTCTTGAAATTTTTTATGCCCTACACCACTCTGTGGAGCAGTATATATCGAGTTTGTACTGATGTAACTACAACAAAAAGTATTAGACTCAGACTCACATTATGGTATATTGATCGACACAGACTCACTTTCAGAGTCGAATGAGCGATGGACAAAATTTGGGGCATAAGTCTGTAATGCCTCATCCATCTAGACGAATTACAGGGATACAACAACGAAAGAATTGAATTCAAATAGAGGTCAATAAGTGCAAGATGCAGTACACAAATCTGGAGCAGATAATTCCACTTAATGGAGTATGACTTATTCGTTAACTTCTAAACGGATAATTTGAAGGTAATTATATGGACTTGGGCCTTTTTGTTGAAGAAAATTTCCATCTACCAGATCATAATACCTGTTGTCGTTTCGGCCAAGATCATGCCAATCACGCAGTCGATTAAAATCTCTAATATTGCAGTAATCACTGAAAATATAAGGACTTTCACGAGTATCTAGGCGGCCATCCAGATAATCTCTATTCAGAGAATAGCCGAGTAATTCGCGAGAAGGTTCTTCTCTGAACGCAGGCAGATTGGAAAACGTTAAACCATTTAAGGCTTTGTCGTTCAGCTAAGCGAAGACATGGTTAGTGCTCCTGGAACAATTTGGAACAGAGTGGACGTAGGCGAGACAATGAGGATCCTAGGGGGTGGCCCAGATAGGGACAAACTAAGGGACTGTGAAAACTTAGTAAAAATAACTTGACATGATAGTTATTATCGGGCACACCTATTCAGAATGGATCGTGCAGACTCAGTAATTTGAGGATGGTAAAGAGCCCTTATGGCTGTCCTGCCTTTGCTAGGATAAGGGGTCGAAATTTATCTGGTGACATTATTTCAACTTTGGTTCTCTCGGTGAAATACCTTCAAGAATTTCGTGAACGAAACGGAGTTCCTGGGATAGATAGGACAGAACCTCAGAGCCAGGAGAACATACAGCAAGCCGACTTTCGCGCTTAAATGCATTTGTACATTTCGAACACAGGTCGGTCGTGAAGAGTATCTTCACTTTTGGTTCCTCTTTTTTGACCTAATCTAACCTTACCTTCGGTTCCACTACCGACAGGTTTTGTTTGGCAACTTCTTTTCACCTAAACTGGAACTGGTTTCCCAAACAAACTCATCTTGAGTTAAACTAAACCTAAAACAAGTTCTGGATAGGGGAAATGGGTGGTGAAATCTCTTTGAAGCATGGTCGGCAAATACTCACTCTAAAATACCAATAACGTTTTAAAACCCATACAGATAACTACTAGTAACATTAAAATACCACTAAAGAAATAACTTAAAATACCGTTAGCCGTAAAATACAAAATAGCTTTAAATTTATTTATTTCTCCCAGAAATATCGTGCGTGAAATATTTACTTTCAGCTTTTATTGGACAGCTATTGGCGTTCTCTGCACCCACACATAATGTTTCACAAAGTAATGGTCCATAAATTTGTGAAAAAAATACCGTTAACCTTAACGAAATATCTTCAAACACCGTTAACTCTAAAATAACCTAAAGAAATTAATCAAAATACCGATAACCTTAAAATGCCCTAAAGAAATTCTATTGAAATAACGTTATCCATTATCACTAACCTTATAAATCGGTTGCACAACCCTGGCTTTAAGTAACTGCAGTGGGTTTCTATCCACATTATCTCGCTCAACCTTCGTTCAATGTATTTGGTGGCATTTTTTATAAATAGGTTTTCTTATGCATTTTTCTCTTTGCCCGAGTTTAGCCCGAGTTCGCTAATTATCGAGAAAACCGTGAGTAGCATAGTCAATCTATAAAGTATATAATCTTTGGTAACTGGTTTTAAATAAGCGGGTGAGGGAGCACTGATTCTTAAAAAAAAGTGTGACTATCGCAAAATCGGTATGAAACAATTGGTAAGAAACATTTTTTTTAAATTTCGGCCAGGTTTGTTAATATTTAGTTATCTTTGTAGAATCAGACTGTGAAAAAGAAAGTAATTAATGTTAAGTTTGGGTTTCCCGGAATAAAGCTACTCATTTTACGCGATTTCCTAATAATGTGAACAGCGTTATTTATACAATATTTTCTTTGTTGCAATCAAGGTCGAAAATTAAGGGTACGGAGGAGAACTTGTTCAAAGAACAGTGAATGCCTGATTGTTAAACTGAAAAAATTATTTGCTGCAAGTATACCATTCGATTGACAACAAATTTGGTTGTCAGCACAAATGTGTTTTCTGGCTGTAAGGAACAAACTTTATTTTATTTTCCTTTCAATCTATAATTGTACTGGGTGGCCCAAAATTACCGAAGGGGTTTGAATTCCTTATAACTTTTTTATTATAATTTTTATTTTTTTTTCAGTATTTTGTAAAGAAGACTTGGGGAATTTAAAATGAAACAGTACACAATTGAGCAACGTTGAACTTTATTTCTAAAATCAACGGTCCATTGTTTTGACTCAGCGTGCATATCGTCGTTATTTTAATGTGACCCTCAGAGTCAACAATAAACCGTTTGGTTGCAAATTTTCGACACCAAGGGGCAGCAAGGAACCTTCCTGGTGCCGGCAGACAACGAACGGTGCACACGGATGACAATATTGAACGGGTACAGGAGAGTATTCTGGAAGATAGAGAAACATCAACCAGGAGACGTTCGACACAACTAGGCCTCTCACGAGGGTCGCTGCAGAGAATTTTGCATACAAAAAGAATTTTTCCATACAAAATTCAGATTGTCCAAGAATTGAAACCGACAGATAACCAGCAAGGCGTACAAGCGATTTTAATTGGTCTCCGCGTTCACCGGATTTAACCGCTCCAGACTGTTTTCTTTGGGGTTATTTGAAAGGAAAACTCTATATTAAGCCTAGAACTATCCAGTAATTTAAAAACCATATATGCGACGAAATTAACAACATAACACCTGTAGTTTTGCGAAAGTTCATGGAAAATGCGAACTCCACTTGCGAGATATAATTTTTCATAATTAAAATAAAAATTATCTCCATTAATATACTGTATTTAAAAAAAAATTTAATAATTATATCTTAAATGAAAACTTATAATGAACTCAAACTCCTTCGGTAATTTTGGGCCACCCTGTACTTGGAGAAAACTATTGCCTGGCAACATTTGGTGTAAAATTAAAACAAGGTTAAAGTACAAAAAAAAAATAAATTTCAAGGTTTCATATTGTAAAAATACAAGGTTCGTTAAAGAAACAAAATATTCAAAATTCAAGTAGGAAAACTTCAAATAATAAATACTTGGTGTTAGAATATATTTTAAATTCAAATAAAATACTTACATGAATGTAAACATTCGACTATCGTGGTAGCATCGATTAGATAACCAAAACACAGCCCACAAATAATATGAGGATTAACAGTACTCAATAGAATTGGCCTTTGGCGCATTGAAGACAATTGGAAGTCATTGGCATCTGTTAGAGCCGTTTCATTGCTTTGATCCGCTGATTCTAATTCAGTTTTGATTATAGTATCACAAGATTGATTATTTTCATGTTTAACATTAATATTGTCACTTTTGCTACTGCTACTGTCACATTGTGAGGTTATAACATTCTTTCGAGATGATTTTGATGATGAGGAAGATGATGATGACGACGATGTAGAGGATGCTGATGATGATGACATTTCTTTTCTTTGTTTTTGTTGAGTTTTTGGGTTAATATTTTTCTTTTTATTTGCATTAGTAACTGCACCAACAGCATTGGCATGGTTATTATTGTTGTTATTTTGTTCCATTTGCTGCTTATATGTTGTATTAGAATTCGCCATGGTTGTTGTTTTTATTTTTGATGTTGAAGACGAAGTCGTTGCTGCTGCTGCCACTTTAGATGTTTGTGTTTTTGTAGCTGAATTTGTCACAGGTAGCGGCTTCGCTTCGTATTGCTTTTGGCTGGTTTTTTTTTCGTACAAAGTAATTTGATACTTTTGAAACTGAAAAAGTTGTTTTGTGCAAAAATTGTAGAATTTTAGGTTAATTTTGAAATAAGAGTAATATAATTAAATAATCAAGACGAAGAATATGAAGATCTAATAATTTGTTTAGTTTTGTAGCTAACATTGTTATACAATTCTATAAGGACAACACTATCAGGAGCTATTGAAGCAATTAAATTAAGAGTGAAATAAAGTAAGTTCGGGGAATATGACGCCCTTATTTGTTAGTAAGCATAGTGGGCAATGTCAAAGTACTAATTAACATCTTAAGAGTGCAATATAAAAATTTCACATAACAATTCGGATGTGGAAACCGATTTTTTTCAAACAAATTGACTTAGTTATATGAACAATGTTCACTCTCAAAACAATTCCGTTGTGACAACCGAATTTTTTCCAACCGAATTCGTTCGGTTGCTGCAACCTCGTAATTCGGTTGCCTCAACCAAATTCAGTTGTGACAGCCAATAATTTGCAACCGCAACCGAATTGAAATCAAATTCACATTGTCACAACGGAATTGTTTTGATAGTGTTGTAACAACAAAATCAACATTTTAAAATCATATTCCAATAGTGAAAACATCCATAGTGAAACCTTCCAAAAACAGACGCCTCCCTATAAGGGACAGTTTTGGTGCGATGGTGCCCCAAATAAAATTTTTGAATCAAATTATCTCCCAATAGCGGACCTTCTTACACTTACACTTTATTGCCAATATTATCGTCGTTTTATCCTACATCGTGCAATAAGTTTTACAATACTTTTACAGCAAAAAGTTTTACTAAATAATTAGTAGCCTAAAAAATTCTAAACTTTCGAAGTTTTCTTTCGATTTTGTTTTAAATGCTAATAAAAATCGGGCCTTTTGAAAACAGCAGTTTACAATTTTTTTTAGCAAGTATTTCTGTTAATTTAACAGGATTAGATTAGATACGAAGGCACTACGCACCGCGACCAATATATTTCTTTTGTGCTGCCTAGAGTTCCCTATAGATTCAGGCTACTAATAAAGCCAATAATCCTGTTAGGAGAATTTCCCCAAACGTCCGAAGATGACACAAAGCGGTCACCCAGAAATCTGAGTCTCCTGTCGCACAGTCTCGGACATTCGCAGAGAACATGCTCCGATGTCTCATTTTCCAGCTCACAAAACCTGCAAACATCAGTGTCTGACCGGCCCTGTTTGTGAAGCTGGAACCTGAGCCCACAGTGCCCAGTTAAGTATCCCGTCAGGGTCCTAAGGTTACCCCTGTCAAGTGACAATAGTCGCTTTGATACTCCGCTGGACAGGGAAATAAATCTTTTGGCCTGTAGAAGTTTCCCAATGTTTTGCAAACTCAGTCTCTCTCCACTGCCTGAGTTTTTCCCTAGCATACCCCCTAGGTATCCCAAAGAATGGTTCCGGACCGATGAAGGGTCATCGGGCTCCACAATTGGCTAGACAATCAGCCCTTTCGTTACCCTCGTGCCCTTCATGACCAGGAATCCATCCCAGTGTAAGGGAGTTTTCCATACCAAGTTCGTTGAGAATTTCCACACACTCCATGACCAGACCAGATGATACCCCGTAAGCTCCAAGAGCCTTTAGCGCAGCCTGGCTGTCAGAAAGAATGTAGATGCGGGATCTAACCGTGCCTCTCCCAGGCACTCTCTCACACATACGCAGATGGCGAAAATCTCAGCATGAAAGACAGAGGGGTACTTGCCCATTGGTAGAGCACGTTGGAATCTGGGTCCAAAGACACCTGCCCCCGTGTCACCATTAGCTTGTTTTGAGCCATCAGTGCACCATATCTGAGCCCCCTCTTCGGGCTTCCAAGTCCGACTGGTCCACATATGCCTGTCAAATGACATGATGTCAAAATACCTGACAAAGATTTGCTCTGGGATCATTTTATCCGCGACCCTTAAGATTGGGTCGTCTATAAAGATCCCGGCGATCTTCATGTGTCCCTTTAGGTCCCCGCTCCTCATATCCCCGACCCCCCGGAGACGAAGTGAGCCCAATCTTGCAGCCTCCTTCACGGAGATATGCAATGGTGGAATACCCAACATGGCCCCAATGGCATGCATTGGGCACGATCCCCCAGCCCCCGTAATGCCAGTACACACCAGCCGATACAACTTCTTCAGAGTATCCTTTGCCGTTGACTGCTCAACCTTTGGCCACCATGCTAAGGCAGCATAAGTGATCATAGGTTTTACAATGGTGTCGAATGACCAGTAGACCATGTGTGGTCTTAGACCCCATGTTCTCCCAAAGAGCCTTTGACAGGCATAATATGCCCTGGTAGCCTTCTTGGTTACGGTGTCCAGATGATCATTCCACGTAAGCGATCTGTCTAGAGTCACCCCTAAATATTTCACACAGGATAGAATGCTATTTGCATGCAACTAAATTTAGTTTACAAATAACAATAATTTTGTAAATACACAGAGAAAACGGATTCATTGTGACAACCGAATATCTGTCCAACTGAATGGTTGGGTGGCAGTAACTGAATTATTTGGCTGTCGCAATCAAATATATTCCTGACATAAGTCAAATATATTTTTTCAACCGAAATTCTATTGTATTCACCGAATTTCTGTTGCCACAAACAAAAATATCGGTAGATTCAACCAAACCAATCGGTTGGCAAAGAATTCGGTTGCCACAATCAATCTCTTTTCTCTGTGTATAACAATTTGTTTTTGCTATTTTTAGTCTATTAATATTTAGCAACATTTTCTGGAAATTTTACAGTACAATTTGTCATTTTATATTAACAAAGTTAACTTAAATAAGCTAAAATTCTCTAAACAGTTTTTTCTGCAGCATCATTTTTAACTAATTTTTAGTTGCTTTTTCTGTCATTTTTACAGATTTATTTCTATGAGTGTACACATAACAAAATATTGCTCAATTTTTGATTTTTTAATATATTGTACAACCTTCCAATACGGAATTTTTTGCACAATATCAAAAATTACACAAGAATATTGCATAGTGTGTAATATTAACCCCATATTAAGTGTATGTTCAGTCATTAATTTTAAGGTTTTTATAACAAGAATTGTATTCAATACGAATTCCATCCTCTGTCAACAGCGGATACCTCAATAAAACGGGCAATTACATTGCGATTGTAGCTTCCGCATTTGCAAGGTTTCACTGTAAACTACAAAATCTTTGCCGGATTTCGCTGTGGATTACAAACATATGTAGGATCCCCACAAATTATTGTTTACAAAATTGGAGGCAAATGTGGACCCCCTGGGCTAGTACTACAGATACCCATTTCTATTCTTATTGCCTAGTTATGCCTAAGTAAATAAACGTTTTTCGTGAAAACAGATTAAATTAAATCTACTGAATTTTTAAACAAAAAACATGTTTAGTTATTTGTTTTTTTATCCATAAAGTTTTTCACACATTTCATTGAAAAATCGTGTTTCTGTGTTTAAAAAAGAGTCTCGTATATTTCAAAACATGAGAGTTTGTGGGACTAAAAAAATTTTAGAGATTTTAAGTGTTTTTGTTGCCATATTATATTTGCAATAACCCCTCAAAAGTATAGAAATATCCCCAAAATTTAAGACAAAACTTTTAATTTGCCTGTCCAGCGGAAAAAATTTTAGATTGGTGAAAAATTTAGCCACTTTTCAGAACACATTATATAATTTTATATTATTTTTCTTAAAAAATAAGCTCTAACAACAATTTTTTATATAAAGGTTTTCTAAAATATCCATATTTCGAAAGAAATATGTGTGAATTTTTTTCATCGTATAAAGCTGGCCATACACTTGCAATATTATTTATTGTACAACTTCCCGTTTTAGTTCTTTAATCTACTACCACATATGATAACATAATAAAGAGCTAAAGCGAGAAGTTGTACAATAATATTGCAAGTGTATGCCCAGCTTAACGCTTTCTATTGGTTAACTTAAGTTGAAAATTAACCAAAATTGGGGCTGATAATTTGACAGCAAGATGCAAAAATTTTTCATTATATAGTAGAGGTTGATTTTTTTTACTTTAACTTTTTTTTAAAATTTAATCTTATTTTAATCTCCCGATATTTTTTTGTACCTAAACTTTTTTGCATAATTGTATTAAAATATTAATCAATAGATTTTAAACAATGTTTGTTTGTCCAAATTTTAGCTAAATAAAGTACATCATAATAAATATCCCCGCCCTAGTCAGTTTAAAATTCCTAAGTTGATAAATATTCACATGTATAACTTGGCAACTCTGTAATATTTTTGTGAGATATAACGCAAGAGAAAGAGCATAAATTTGTTTTTAAAAAGAGTGGTAGTTATGAAATTTATATACATAAATGAAAAACTACAGCTGGAATATTTTTTGAAAATATTTTTTTCCATTAAAATGTAGTGGTAAATATTTGCTTATGCTTGTGAAAAAAACAGACAAATAAATAATAGATGTTTAAAAGGAATTTTAGGAAAAAAACAAGGGGTAAAAAAGAACATGCAACCAAAAGAAAATAAAATAATATTATTAACAAAACTATTTTAATTACCTATAAAGTTTTTTCAAAGATTTTTAGTAATCAATAAAATAAAAAATTTACCTTTAAAAAACTATAGAAAATAATCCAAATTTTGAGTTAATAACATATAATCCATGTTTGTTAATGATAATCCAAAAATGTATGATCATAAATGTAATGGCAGTTGTAGATTTAATTTTTTTTTAATTAAATCCATAAAATAAAACTTTCACATTAATTTATCTGGTAAATTTTAAATATTTTTTCACAAACTTGACAAAGAGATTTTCTCTTTTATTTTATCAACTTCGTTTCTTTTTTATGAATATTTCATTATGTATTCTTATTTTTTTTTGTGTATGTTTTCACTATATATTATCAGTTCCGTTTTCAATGATATTTCGTTATAGAAACTTCTTCTCACTTACGTCGTTAAATGTGTGTGTGTAAGTATTGTATCTTTTTTTATTTCAGGCTTTATTTATCACACACACCATATAATTTAATATTTTAAAACACGAGTGGATTTTTTTTTTTTAATTAAGCTACATATATTGTAATTTTTTTTCCAAAATATAATTGTTTTAAATATTTTTTTCTTATTAAATTCATTAGTTAATATTTTTTTTGGTAAGTAATATTCTTTTTTGTAATTCTGTTTTCACATTTTAATTAAATAATAATTTTTTAATTTAGTAATTAAATTTTTTGTTAACACTTGCACTGCTTTTTCGCACACGTCTTTACAGCTCAACGTTCCGCTTTGCAATGTTTCATAGCATTGAGTTTATGTTGCCACATATGCTCAATTTTTTCGATGTTTGTTTCATATGCATTTTAGTATATAAAATGTATTATATACTTTTTGTCTACCTACTAAAATATACATACAGATGTTTTTAGGTAAATGAGTACAAGATTTTTTTAGCTTGAGTTATTGACTTATTTCACTATACATCCACCTCGTTCTATCACTTTGTTGGTAATACAACTATCTCTTTCCATTAACTCTCATATATATGAAATGAGTTGAATTATTTTACTTTAGTTGTGTACTTTTTATAAATTATCACTCAGTTTTTAAGCGAATATACTCTTTTGACTATAGTTTTTGTAATTCTCAGCTTTTAAAATGTTATATTATGAGGGCGCCAGTTGTTTCTTTTGTATTATTTTTTTGTTATCTTCCCTTGAGTAGTCTGGGCAAGAATTTATAACGATGATTGCGATGCGTTTTTCACTTTATCGTTTGACGAACCGTTTGTATTCGCTGTTGAATTTATACTAAAAGGTCTTGTATGTTTGACGGCCTAACTGACTGACGACTTTGAGTGTGTTATGTGTCTGGCTTCTTTTTCGGTTTTTTGCATTCATTGCATTTGGGTTTTATATACATGCAGAGAAATATAAAGTATACCAACAATTTTAGTGGAATATGTATATAACAAAGCTGGGTACACTCATGCCGTGTTGTTATATACTTTAGAGTTCACTAGATTTTTTTATATAACAAAATCGGGTTTCTTCTTCGTCGTAGGTAGTTTTAGTTTAGGGAAACAATTTCATTTCGAGTTTTTGTATACATATTTCGTACGCTCTTTGTTTTAGATTTATTTACAGGATTTCTTCTTTTTTTTTGAATACCTATTATTTTATTTGTTTTTATTTCACTGTATGTATTTCCACATTCCCCTTCTTTCTTTTTTGTTGTATATTTGTTTTTGATTTTCTTTTGAAATTCTGTTAAAACTTTTCAGACAAATGGTGGACATTTATATACAGATTTGTTTGAACTTCTTGCCTCAACCTATCAAATGTATTGTAACATCAAATCCTTTGTGTTTATCAGATTCAATGAACTTTGAACTGAGTTTCATCTTTGCTCTAACTCTCCAAAACTATGGAAAATTTTATTTTATATTAGCTTAAGGACATTATTACTTTGTATAAGATTTTTACTGTAAAAATTTAAGGTCCAGTTTTATAGCCACTAAGAATGAGGTGGAGTTTCTAGATGACGTTTTGCTTCACACGAAGGAAAATGCACTAACAAAAAACATGCAATAAAAAAACAAAATACATGTACCTAGTCACTTATTCGTGTGACAACGAACGTCTTCTAGAAATTCCATATGATTTTTGTCATAAATGTTTCTTAAGTTAGAAATTTTGTTGAAAAATTTCTGACTTTAGTAAAATCTTAGAAAAAAACGTTCATAGTTCTGGCTATAAAACTGCTCCTAAGGCCTTTAGTTTGCTTTATTAATTAGACATTTTATAAATTTCTTATTTTGGCTTTGCCTGATATTTTTTTCGTGATTCTTGCCGATTTTTGGCAAATTGGAAGATTGATTTTGTGCTTCTTATGAATTCATCCGCGCCCAATCCAGTAGAAATTGCAGCATCTGTCAAATTTAAAAAGTGAATGCGTCAATGTATACAATATATCGTCGTCGAGAATCCAAAAGTACGTCACAACACTTTAATTTTATAGGGGAAGTAAAACACTATAAAATGAAAAATATTTCAGATATAAAAACAAATTATCGAATATAGGCTTAAAACTACTGTTTCCAATTATTCGACATATGCGGTTAACCGGTTATTGCATTACTCGAAAAATCACTAAAACTGATTAACCGGTTATTCGGGTCGGTTATTCGAGAAAATTGGCGATTATTCGATTAATCGTTTAAAACAAAATTAATGTATTTCCTTAACTTTTTACCAACAAAAACACTAATAGCTTCCTGTTTTTGTTAAATATCAACATGAACACGATGTATTTAAAAAAAATGTTCAAATTAAAAAAGCACATCTACACTAGAGAGAAAATGCTAGAGATAACACAAAAATCACCTCTAATTAGCTCTATTTTGAATGAGTTTAGCTATTTTGCAATGTTTTTGCTCCATCCCTAGCAGTTTTCTCTCGCGTGTAAATGTACCTTAAGGTTGAAAAGTTTCGGAATCTGAGATTATCTAAATTGAAACATTTCTTATACTAATAGAAAAATTTATGTAAAATATAGCTGAAGCTCAAGGTAGATTTTTTACTTCTTACGATTTTTTTTTTTTAATCTGTAAAACTTTGGATACAAAATTTCTTTGAATGCAAATTTAATCAATACTACAATAAATATAATATTGCATTTAAAAAAATTATTATCCAAAGTTCTTCCTCCTCCCCTGAATAAATAAAAAAAAAATTTAGTTCCATTTGAGTAAAATATTAGTTAAATGAAAATAACAATTTACTCTACAAAAATTTGCAAAAAAAATTTCTGAATAGTAGAGTTAGTAGACTAAAGAATATCATAAACAATTGTTAAATTTCTAAGGGGGTTATTTTGTAATACGCAACGCCTGGCGTTGCGTAGTTTTCCATACAAATTGTTTTTGTAACAATAACAATTTACACACAAATCAACGCAACGCAAGGCGTTGCGTTTTACAAAATATCCCACTAAGTCTTTTTTCCGTTTTTAAGGGCCATTGACAATAAACAAAATTATCCAAAGTTTGAGCTAACATTCTAAATTTTTCCAAATGTATTTCAGATATTTCTATTTTTATTTTTATTTTAAAAGCATTTTTTCAAACATACATGCTTTCTCTTTCTCTTAAGTCTCATATATGTATGTTTGTAAAAATGCTTTTAAAATAAAAGCAGAAATTTCTGAAATACATTTGGAAAAATTTGAAATGCAATTGGAATTTTATTAAATACATTTGGAAAATTTTAAAATACAAATAGTCTTTAAATACATTTGGAAATTTCTGAAATACATTTGGAGAATTTTGAAAAACAAATGGAATTATTTTGAATGCAATTTTACAATTCTGAAATACAGATTTAAAATTTTTAAATGCAAGTGATTAATTTTGAAATGTATTTGAACAATTTTAAAATACAAACATAATTTTCTTAAATACAAATAAAATATATTAAAATATATTTGTAATTTTGAAATACATTTTGAAAATTTTAAAGTACATTTTGGACAATTTTGAAATGCAATTGGACAAATATCAAAGTTTTTTAGACAATTTTAATTTCTTAGACAGATTTTTGGATAATTCTCAAACATTTTTGAAAAATTTTGAGTGATTTTTAGACAATTTTAAAACAGTTTTGGAAGAATTTAAAAATTTTCTGGATAATTTTGAATCATTATAGACAATATTGAAACCTTTTTAAAATATATTTGGATAATTTTAATACATTTTTAAACAATTTTGAAATAAAACTGAAAATGGTGTAGTTGGACATGTTGTAAAATTGATGTGGTTTTGAATCGATTATACTTTCTTTGGAGATGTGAGAAAAGGTAGAGTTTCTACATAATTAAGATGTCAGTTGACAGTTGTGGGACACATATTTGAAAAAATGCAACCTTGCCTTGAAGGACATGGACATAGAATTTACATTAGCTTTAATTTTTAAAAGAACAAAATCAAAAATCGCCTCTGTATTGATTAAAGCCTATAGAGCACTTCGACGTGACTCAGCCAGACACTTCGTGTATTTTGGGTAGTTTTAGAAATACCTTTATTTTGCATAAAAAAGGTACCTAAAGGCTTAACGACCTCTTTCAATCAATTTTAAAAGAATTTGGTGGTATTTTAGTAATTTTATGTTTTTTCTAACCTTTTTTTTTAATTTTTTAGCCAAAATTAAGAAAATTATGAAGTTTTTGGAAAAAAAAGAGAAAAATTTCATATTAAAATTGTAACCGGTTAATCGACCTGTTTTAACCGATTATTCGGATCGAATAATTATTTGAGTTTTAAATTATTTGTTTCGACATTAACCGAAATAGAGGCGATTAATCGAGGAATCGGTTAATCGATTAACCGAATTGGAAACACTACTTAAAACACAACAATTTTAAGACTTGATCACAGAAGTCTAAAAATTGGTAGAGACATGTACACCTGCGGTCACGTACATCTTACCACTGAATTTTATTTGACAAACGCTTGTTTAAATACAAATTATAACGGTATTTTTTGCTGTATCGCAATTATATCAATTTATCTGTGCAAGAAACTTCAAACTAAAAATAAATACGGAATATGTATTGTGAAAAAAATCATTTATATATTAGTAGTGACTAGGGATGCCAAATGGGAAATCCAGAATCCCGGATTATTTCTCAAAAATCCCGGGATTTTTTTATTTTTTAATATTAATATAAAAGCAAATAAACAAAGTGAGCAATTTTAGATTACCTACGTTTTTTCTTGAATTTTCTCATATTGACAAGAAATTGATGCCAAGATATTGGTAAAATTATAAATTAAGTAGATTATTCGAGTAAACTATGCAAAGACTTTGCAGAAAAATTTAAAATTTTGGTAAACAATATTAAGTTTTTGAGTAATACATGCGAAAAATCAAGTTTGTTTGTTATTTTAACGATTTATTCTTCCAAGCGAAATTCGATTTCTGAAACTGGGACTGTAAGTTTTGGCTGGGACTGTAAGTTTGAATTCTTCCATGAAAACATTTGATAACGATAACCAAATAACTTTTTTGCTGTAATTACCCGATTTAGTGGGCAAGGTTGTCGCAACGAATCTGTTTTAAAATCTGCTTACAAAATACTGGGCGCAAGTGTACTTAATAGTGTTTCCAATTCGGTTAATCGATTAACCGATTCCTCGATTAATCGCCTCTCTTTCGGTTAATGTCGAAACAAATAATTTAAAACGCAAATAATTATTCGACCCGAATAATCGGTTAAAATAGATCGATTAACCGGTTAAATTTTTAATATAGAATTTTTCCTTTCTTTTTTCCCAAAACTTCATAATTTTCTTAATTTTGGCTAAAAAATTGCAAGTAAAGCTTAAAAAAAAATAAATACTAACTAAAACACCATCAAATTCTTTTCAACTCGAGTGAAAGAGGTTCTTAAGTCTTTAGATACTTCTTTTTCAGCAACTCCAAGCAAGTCGACATTGCACCAGCGAGACATGTCATGTGTTTTAAGAAACTCTTAAAAACGGCTTTGTTTTACCTTTCTGCAATTAATTTTTAATACATTTTTTTGCAGATATAACAAAAAATCAAAATTTCTATAAAAAAAGCTTCAAAAAAACATCGCGAAAGGCTAACTTAAAGGTGTTTTTTAAACTTCTCAAAAATCACGACATTTCTGGCTAGAGCACTGTCAAAGCGCTATATAGGCCTTTAGGAAATATAATATAGAGTTTTCCATTTCTTTTAATAAGTAAAACTAATGCAAATTATATTTCAATGTACTTCAAAACAAAGTTTCATTTGTTTTAAATTTGTGTCAAACAACTCTCATATGTATGACATGTTACTTCCATAGGAAATCTAAATTTTCTTACATCTCCCAAGAAAGTGTGTATAGTCGGTTTAAAACCACATTTCACTGAATTTAAATCAGGGTTGGCAACCGAAACGAATTAGTGTCGATTTTATAGTTCATAGTTTAAGGCAGTTATCGCCATACTATCAATATTGAAGCCGATTTGAATGGATGAAGAGTATTTAAGTGCTGTATATTCTTAAATATATAGAAACTCTGCCACTAAAAAGTTAATGTAGACTGAAAAATCGTCCATTAATTGTTTTGGTTGCCATCAATGATTTAAATTTTTATTCGCATTGGTTTCATTAACAATAAACAAATAACCTTAAGTTAACACAAAATAAAAGTTAAAAAATTCAAATTTATATGGAATTTGACATCTGTAGCTGTACTCTGAGAGAATTGTCTACATGCTACATGACTTTTTTCATTGATTCAATGCAGATTCGCTGGAAGTCGTCCATTGAAAACTTTCATTATATTAATGCAGTTTTACATAAAACTTTATGAAAATTTTTATGAAACCATACATACCCCTCATTCAATTTTTATTTTATTTATTAAAAATTTCATACACCCAAAAAAATGATTAGAAAGAGCTTCATAGTAAAAATTAAAAAGCTTTTTCATAAAATTTAAGAAATTTTTCATTAATTTAGTAACAATTTTCATCAAACCTCGACCAATAAAATTCAAACTTTAAGTTATTTTGTTTATTTTTAATGTCCCTTCTAAAACCGAAAAAGGCTGAGAATTTAACAATTCTTTACGATATTCTTCAGCAAAAATTTTTGCTGATTTTTGCAGAGTAAATTGGTATTTTCAATTGACTAATCTTAATAAAATTCTAACTTTATTTTATATTTTATTGTTGGCAGTATTGTTTAAAAATTGCATTAAAAAAATTGTATCTAAAGTTTTTAAAATTTTTTAAATTTTATTCTAAAGAAATAAAAAATCTACATTAAGTTATCGATATGTAACAGCAAATCTAATTGCTGTTCTTAACTTACTCAGTTTTTGATTATCCCCCCCCCCCCCCCCAAATTTTTATTTAATTTTTAGTAGCTTTAGCAAAATTTTTAGAGATCTTTTCTATTAAATAGTACAAGAAATGTTTATTTCTTGTATTGGTTTATTTCTTGTATTGGTTAAAAAATTTCAGATTCTGAAAATTTTCAACCAATATGAAATCTTTTTTAAATACATCGAGTTTATATGCCAGGTTGATATTTAACAAAAACAGGCATCTCTTTGTGTTTTTATTGATAAAAAATTTAGGAAATACATTAATTTTGCATTATACGATTAATCGATTAATCGCCAATTTTCTCGATTAACCGACCCGAACAACCGGTTAATCAATTTTAGCGATTTTTCGAATAATGCATTAACCGGTTAACCGCCTATGTCGAATAATTGGAAACAGTAGTACTTAATGACAGGCCTTCATATATTATCCCAGCCAGAAAAATACAAACGGGAAAGCGATGGCAAGGTATTTTAACAGGTGGTGCAAGTACTGACAAAAATTGCTTTCCCATTTCCAATATGATAACGTCAGACAAAAGGACCGGCAGTTCAAAAAGCGCCGGAAAAGTACTGGAGAAACAAAATTTTTAACTTTGGCAAAACGCTGCCAAAACCAATAAATAGGTGGTTTGGAATTATATTTTCCAAAATAAAACTTAAAAAGAGTTCATATGCATCTTTTTTTTGCCCTGCCGTAATGTTTTGTAAAATAAATACTGGCAAAACGATTTTTGCAAACGCTGGCAAAGCGTCCCAAATGAGTGTTCTGCCAGTCATTTATTTTTAACATCGCGGTTACCCAGTGGTATGCAAGTACTTGATTTTTTGTACCACTGTCAATTTCTTACTGTGATGTTTCAATATTCATAAAATGTACCACATTATTAATTAACAACTATTAAATAATTATAAAACGCTTTATTCTATAAAAAAATTAGTTACATAACATAAAAATTTTTACAAATAAAGGAAAATTTAAATCCCGAAATCCCGTAAAATCCCGGGATCCCGAAAAATCCTGGGATTCCGATCTCGGTATCCCGGGATTTCATATAAAATCCCGAATTCCGGGATTTTCAAATATCAATCCCGATTGGCATCCCTAGTAGTGACATATTAAACAGATAGACCTCAAAAATGAGTCAAACATGAAATATAAGCGGTTGTCTAGAGACCAAAAGGTCATTATTTTTACATTGGAGGAAGAAGTAGTACCTTGCCGCGAAATTGCAAGAAGGATAGACTGTAGTCATCGAACCGTAAAAAATATGCTGAAAAAAAGAACCATGACGACCGTTTAGAGAGCAGCAACAGGAAAAGAAATAGGAGAAAGACATCTGACCGAACAGATACCGTTATACACCGAATGAGCCTGAAGAATCGTTTTAAAAGTGTCGTCGAAATAAGAAGAGATCTTGAACAATACCACCAAGTAAGTATTAGTGTGAAAACGGTTCGCAGACGACTCCGGGAATTCGGGATTTGTGGCAATTTACCAGCAAAAAACCCCTCCTGACACAAAAATTGGAAGCTAAACGGTTAGAGTGAGCCAAAATGCACCGCAATTAGACTCTCGACTTAACTTGCACTGTGACGACAATCTTCCGTACTTGCGACGTTTTCCAGGAGAAAGATTTAAGGACACGTGTGTAATTAGAACGGTCAAGCATCCTCGGAGTCAAATGATCTGGGGATGTTTTTCTTATTATGTACGGAGTCCTTTGTTGTGTGTGGATGGAATTATGAACGGAGAAAAATATGGCGAAGTCATAACGGGACTTGTCGTGCCTATTGTGGAGGAGCAATACGGGCTAGTGAGGCTATCTTTCAAGATGACTCCGCAACATGTTACCGTGCAAAATCGGTAAGTTTTGATTATAAATATGTGGTATCATTATATTCGCATGTTTGTAGCTAAAAATTGTGAAATAATCTTTTAAATCTTTTTTACAGGTGCAAAAAACATTCAAGGACCCTATCGAAAATTTATGACACGTGATGAAACGTAAAGTGGCTCAGCATAAGCCACAGAGTAAACTGGATTTCAAACAGTGAATTGCAAAAACTTGTTGAGTCAATGCCATCCCGAATCGAAGCTGTTTAGTCTCCAGAGGGGGGTCGACATCTTATTAGACTTAAGATTATAATAATATTTTATCTATTCAAGTAAACAACCAGCATTTTTTTTATGTTGTTTAATATTGAAAATATTTTGAAAACCGGGATAAATATATGAAAATGAAAATTATCCTTTTATGGATTTCATATGGAAAAAAAGAAAAATACACTTTCAAAATCAATGAAATTTTGTTAAAAACCGTATTTTTATTTATAAAATCCATGTTTAAAAAAATTTGCATGTGACCCAAACATAAGGTGGGTTTAACCTAATGAATCAGAATCAATCAAAAACGATTTTGATTTTTTTGATGATACGTACCTACTTTTGGATTTTCGACGACGATATGAAAAATTTACTTCTTATGGTTTTTCTTGCACTCAGGCTGCGCATACTCTTTTTCTGCTCTTTCTTTCCAGCCAGTTCGTCCACCAATAGTTTTCGCCAACAGTTTTTGGTGAAGTTCGGAGTCTGTGTTTTAATTTTTTATGGCATATTTAAAATATAAATGTATACACTAATATATTAATAATTTTTTTTTAATATAAATTTATATATTACTAACTTACGCCACTCTTTACGATACTATACTATCAAACAAAACAAGAAGACTGAGTAGGTACTTTTACGAATAATTTGAAATACACTTGCTCACTTGGGGCATCATATGCAAAAACACTTACAAAACTATAGCGATTATAAGTCGTTTGCAATCATATTTGCCAAACTGTTATCCAGAAGAAGTGTTTAAGCAAGTGTTATTGCAAATACTGTTACTATGTGAAGTATTTTTAAAACACTATTTAAAAAGTGTTTATATTTTGCAATTAAATAAACCTATCATAATTATGCTTACGAAAAGTTGCAGAAAATTCTTATTAGCAAGCTTATTCTCCAGTTCAGTTATATGTATTTCAATTATAAATTTGTTTGTTGGGTTGTATTATATTTATTAGTGGCTATGTTTGTGTGACTCTCTATCAGTGTTATCAAGAACGATATTGACAGTTTTTCAACGTATTCCGGCTTTCTACTGTCAAAATTGTTCGAGATATCATTGATAGGAATGCCGCACAAACGCATCTAGTGTATGCCCAGAATAAGAGCACCGCTCAGTATTTACAATAAAAATCGCTGAGCGGTGCTATCGTGAGCAGTGTTGCCAGGTTTGACGATTTTTACTACCAAATGACGATTTGACGATTTTTTCATTCAAAATGACGATTTTTATTTAATACGAAATACAGCAAGAAATGTTCAAAAATACGATACTTTTCCAATCTATATTTCTAAATCTAAAGTTTTTAGTTTTTAAAATTATGCAGAATTGCAAACAAATGTGCGAAAAAACTAAAAAACCGCTGCAAAATCAGATAATTTTTATTCAGAAAATCTATATAATTTTTTAAAAATATTTTAGAATTTGAGATTAAAAGTGTTTTTTCCAAAAACTGCTATTGGAAAAAAGTACTTATTATGTTAATTCAAAATAAGGAAATTTGCCTCGAACTAGAATTAATAAATTTCTAATTTATCAATTAAAAATAATTTTTATTTTTAAATTAAAATAAAAAACCAACATTTTAAAGGTGTTCATTTTGAAATTCTAATTAAAATTATATGTAGAAAAAATGTAAAAATCCGTTCAAGTACATCATAATTTTTATTTATTGCGAAACTGTCAATTTTTCTTTAAGATACTTATTTAAAAATGTACAAAACTTATAGTAAAAATAATAAAAAAAAACTATCATAATTTTTATGTAAAACTTCTATTCTAAAACTGTAACGAATCTTAATTATTTTTTATTAGATATTAAATATTTTAAAATATGAAATTTTTGTTGGTATTTCTTTTTTTAAAGCAACTATTTCAGGATATGGCAAATTTCCATGATGTTTATAAACATTATATTAAATATGTTAAATCAAACAAGTACGAAATAATTTAAAATGATGATTTTTAAAAAGTTTTTAAGTTTTTTTTATAAGGATATAACCCAAATAGATTTTATTTTGACGATTTTAAACTAGTTTTTGACGATTTTTTAAAACGCTATGACGATATTTTCTCCAAAATTTTCGACGATTTTGTGCCTAATAAACCTGGAAACACTGGTCGTGAGATAGAATCTACACAGATTAATACCAGATGTGAAACCAATGACAGGTGTCAAAAAAGTATTCTCAAACCGTATGGTTTTGTTTACATGGAAGTCAAGTCAAGAGGAAGATAACAGTATAAAATCTCCATACATTTTTTATTGGGGATTTTTTTTATATATCTGTCTCTTTTTAGATTATTGTGCGTTATCTTTTGTGTTTTTCTTAAATTTTTGCATTTTGTTTTGCTCATTTTCTGTCGGCGATATTGCCCAAATCAGCTGATTCATATCTGGTATAATTTGTGGAATCTATTTTAATGGCGTTTTGTGTTATTCTCCCATTTTTTCATTGTTGTCAACGTTTTCATGTTTGCTGATGTTCACTACATTTTGTAATATCAAAGAGTATAGCTAACAAAGGCAATCAATGACTCTTCTGAGTCTTTTTCCTGTTTTTTTGCAAAACATTTATAAAATTTTTAAATTATAAAATTTTTTTTCTTTCTTCAACTTAGACATTTTTTTTAAGGGAAGCAACACAGGAAATTCTTCCTATTAATTAACGTGTTGCTTCCTTTGGAAAGGGGATAGTGGAGAAGTGAAAGGTGGTCAAAGATGAAGGGCTTCAAATATGGCAACACTGTAATTGCGCGAGATGTTGAATCTTTGAACAGATGTTGCGCGCCATCTGATGGTGAGTTGGCGAACTTTGTTGAAGCTTTTTAGTTCATAGCCCCTGTTTTATTATTTTAGTTCGGTGGGGTTAAGTGCTATGGCAAGACCGAATGAGGACGCTGCGGTATGTAGAGGGATAGAAAAAACTCATACATATTATTATTTTTCATATAATTGATGTTGCCTTGGCCGGGGATCGAACCCCCAACCTTATGTGTAACAGTCAAACGCGCTAACCGTTACACCACAGCGATGTTCACATTCCAGAACAACAGCGCAGAGGCTAGCGATTGCCGCTCTGAGAAAATACGCGCCCGAAATAACGACGAACAGCGCCAGCGACGTAATTTAGCATGGATCATATGTAACAAGAGGGCTTTATGCCACTCATATGCCTCTTAGTTTACTGAAAACATAATATACAATACTAAACGATGCTCTAATGAAATACTAATAATGTTCAATAATGTTGAATAAAGAAAACAAAAAAATTTTAATAATTTAAAAATTTTATAAATTTTTTCCAAAAAAAAATAAAAATAAAAAAAAAGAGTCAGAAAAGCCATTGACTGCCTTTGTAAGCTTTTATGACAAAATTCGATATTTAAAGCACCGTAAGTTGTTTCGATTTTACGTGAAAAAACTGTTATACTCCATATAAAAAAAATGATTTTTCACGATAATGAGTTTCACGTGAAAATTGTGTAGAGTTTGTTTTCATGCAAATTTAATGTACAAGACTATTATTTTTCTTTGGAAATAGTGACCTTTTGTGTTTATTGTGATTGTGTCTTTGTTATAAAATTAAAAAATTGTTCATTTTTATAAATTAAATTACAATTTGAGGCCTTTAAAGTTCGAGTGAAAAACAATTTTCGGTGCTTAACGAAAAAATTTGTTGCATATAGAAAAATATACCTATGTGTCGTTAAGTTTTACAATAGAAAATTCTCCTAAGTTTATGTTAAAAATTTTTTGGTTAACCCGTACATTTTCAAAACAACTTAAACTCAAATTAATTTGTTGATGCTTCTTAACCCTTTGACGACCGAACATAAAGCGCTGCAGATTTTCTAGTGAAACTTATGAAGAACATGGACTTTCGACTGAAAATTATTTGTATGCTACTTTTGGTGCTTTACTATGCCTCGTATCGGAGAAATATGGACCTAAAGCCATAACGTTAAAAGATTATCGCTCCTGAGCGGGTTAACATTTTTTAAAAATTTGAATTTTTTATTTTTCCGTAGACTATGCCAAATCCAAAAATAATAAATAATTCTGTGTGTATTTCAAATTGAATTTTTAAAATTAAAAAAACTAAAACTAACTTCCCTATGTTCCACTGGGAATTAAAGGATTAAATATATAAAAAAAAAACTTAAAAATAATCTTAAAAAGATGTCACAGATGCCCTATTTTTTTTGAGTGATCTCCAAGTCGTCCTTAAACTTCTTTACAACTCTAGAAACTGTTTTCGGGCCAACTTTTACTTCCAAAGCTATTTTTAATATGTCTGTCTACGGAGAGTGGTTTTAAAAAGTTTTCCCAATGTTTTTTTTGCACTTCCAATTCGCTTGCCATTTTGAATCGAATAAAAGCTTAAAGCGGAAAAATTTAATTTGAAATATAAAATAAATCATTTCAAAGATTACCAAAGAAAAGATTACCATAGAAAAAAGTCAGAAACTAGATCTAGTCTGATTTGCAAATTAATGAATGAACTTTTAGAAAAAAGGTTTATTCTTTTTCTTAACCTCAAACCTACTAAATTTAAAATTGATAAAAATGCATATTAATTACAATATTAATTGCAGTTGGTCTATATGACGTGTTTGAAAAAACAACACTGTACTAAAGGACATTATAAAAACGATCTGTTGGCAGTCTGTCTCCAATATACACAAATCGCCTGCTCTTGAACGTAAAAACCATACGTCAGTGTGGCAACATTTGCGAAAAAGGGGACACGGAGGAGATTAGAAGATAAACAAAGAATCTAAAGTAAAATTTTTGTATCTGTCTGTTTGATCACTTCTGAAAGTAAAAAACAATAACAGAAAGTAGTGCTGGTAAAAATATGAGTAGTGGATATCGAGTATCGAGTATTTGTCTTTTTTTTGGTACTCGATACTTAAAACTACATAATACCCGATATTTTCAGAGTTGCATTTTGGACGGAAAAAATATATAAAATTGTGACTCCGCTAAAATATTTACCACGAAAATGCAACTCTGTTAAAATCTTTATCACAAAACTACAACTGTGCTAAAAGAAAAAAATCAAAATTAAAATATTTAGAAGTATATGTTAAAAAACTATGAAAAACATAATGAATAGTTGGCAAAAAATTTAAAACTACGTTTATAAATTTATATATTGAATCAACGTAAACATATTCAGAGAATTTTATTAAGATTTTTAAAACAATTTCAAATTTAAAAACCGTGAAAATTATCGAGTATCCAAATTAAAAATACCGAGTATTTTCGAGTATAACAAAGTAACAAAGAATTTACCAGCACTAACAGAAAGCTAAATAGGAAAGAAAACTATGAATTAGCTTTACTAAATGCAGGGCCTTACGTGGGTTAGATGGCTAAGCTTTCGAACTTTAGTATAGTTACGTTTGTAATGTAGGAGTGCATGGGTTGTTGAAAAAATTCATCATATAGAGACAATCTGACAATAAAATATAAACTATAATACAATTTAATTGAAAATCACTGATGAAGCCTGTCCAAAGAAAAAGGCAGAAATTAGATCTAGTCTGATTTGCAAATTAATGTGTTTATAATTTAAAAAAAGGCTTATATTCTTCTTAATCTCAAACCTGCTAAATTAAAAAATTTTTCAATTTAGCAGGTTGGAAATGATGGAAATTTTTTTCCAACGCAGTCTTTGTTTTAGAATTTATAATCCATAAACAATGTAATGCAATCAATTAATACACTAAAAATTCAAAAATTGTAAAAAAATTTCGGCTATTACAACGTTAAAAAATAAATAAAATTGAACTATAAAAATTCGGTTGGAACTACGAATCTGTTTTCTATGTGTAAGATATATTAGGAAGACAGAATCGTATATCTGTGATGAGGACCTTCATCGCAATCTAAATGTTATAGAAATTTGGAAATAAATTTCTTTTTTTTTTGACAGAACTACTTGTTTCGGCTTATGTTCTCACATTTTTTCCAAAATTTAAAGATACCTCTATACAATTTTTTATAAGTTTTTTTTTCTTAAATTCTTTGTTTAATAAAATATTTTTTTTTGCATGCAGAATAAAGTAGAATTCACAATGATGAATACTTATCTCTGCAGAGAGTATGAATACAAATTATTGTATATTAATAAGATCTAATGGAGAATAACTGATAAAGAAAAAGGCAGAAAATAGTGTGATTTGAAAAATGTATCATTGTGTATAATTTTGAGAAAATATATTTTCTTCTTCTTAACCCCAACCCTCACAAAATTAAATCTTTTTCTTATTTCTTATTGTTAAGGTAGTTTAACACCTTTCGTCACAAATTTTTCTTTCTTTCCCTTACCTAAAACATATTTTACAGCCATATGTCATTTTATATTTTTATATTGACGTATGTATGTCAACAATTAATTCCAATTTGGTAGTTTTTTCCAGGGGTATGGCATCACCAAAAACAAAAGTTATAACAACATCGTTATCACTAGATGGCACTTTGTTCAAAAATTGACAATTTTCTGTTTTTATTTAAATTGAAATAATAACAAACAAAAAAGCAAGGAAAAAAGTAATTCACAAATTTTATTATTTAAATATATTTTGCGCTTGAGTTTTCCTTATTTTGCGCAGTTTTCAGCAATTTTTGAGTTTTTAAATGTAGGCTCAGCTGATACTAAAGTGATACTACATAGTTGCTCAAGTGAAACTAAATTTCAGCGCCCCCTACCGGTGAGTAGTGTAAGTTTTGATTTCCTATCTCTTTAATTAATAGTCTCTGGTTTTTTCAGAAGAAAAAGTAGTAAGAGTTTACTGTTAATTCTTTACTTATAGTCAGGACTAGCCACGGATCTGTGCGAACATGAAATGGATTACATCATAACATTAACAACAAATAAAATTTGTTATTGCTTCACGTGTGATTTGTTTCGTGTTCGCGCAGATCCATGGCAAGCAGAGACTATACGAGTATATTAAATATTTAATTTCAAACTTCTACACTAAGAATATTTTTCTTAAAAATCAACTGAATATGCATGCACTAAGAGAATTATCATCACTTCAGTAATGAATTTCTTCATAGTTTCAATGAAAATTGTCACTGGAACTCGTCCATTGAAACTTTTCATAGAATATATGAAACAGGTTTTATTAAAGTCAATGTTTATGAAAAGTTCATAAAATTAATAAAACCCTTCATAAAATTAATAGGCTACTCGTCCAATGAATAAATCATTCAGCCAATGAAGACCCAGCAAAATCTTTCATTACCAAATAAGTGGTTATATAATAGAAATTCATAGCTCCGAACAACTTATTTTTTGGACTCTAAACTCATTATTTTTGTTTGGCGAGGTCGTTTTTATAAGTAGTCACGCTTACCCGCTCGCTTACGAAAAAATGAGAAATAAGTAGTTATGAGATTTTGAATAATAAGTGGTTACACACATGCTTACAAAAAGTTTAATTATAAGTGGTTATCCGATTGCTTACTTGATTCATAAAAATAAGGAGTTAGGCAAATACTATTAGCTTAAGGAAATATATTTAGAAAAAGTTAAGTTTTCTCTAGTGTGTAATTTTATGACTCGTCATAAAAATTTGAACATAAAACATATTTACATATAATAAATAAAAATGTATAAAATTTAGCTATGTAAAAAGTACTTATTTAAACTATTACGCGTAAGTCATTATTTTATATTATAAAATAATGCAAAAGGTAATGATATATCGTTTTTGGTAATGCAGATAGTAATGAGGTGTCATTACCAATATTTTGCTGGGGAGCTTCATAAAATCTATGAAGCAATTTCATTTACTATTATTTATTATAGTTGGTTGTTGTCGTTGGTAAGCTGGAGTGGATAAATAAAAAGTACTTAGCAAATGCAAAAAGCGTAATTAAATCGTAGCATATTTTACGGATGTACAAAATATATCTAAAGAAAGAATTCATTAAATAAAAAAGGGTCATAAAAAAAATTTCGAAAAAATTAATATGATTTATAAAAAAATTTCATAGTCCAAAATTAATAATAAAAAATTAATTAAAAAAAAATAAAAATTATAAAAGATTATGACGATATTTTATAAAAAAAAAAGTAAATACTATTGAACAATTTCATATATATAAAGAACATTTTTCATTAAATTTATGGAGATCTAAGTTATGAAATTCAATGAATTTTTTTAATGAAATTATGAAATTTTATGAAAGAAAATTTATGAAAAATTTCATAATATTAATTAAATATTATATACAAAATGAAATTATTCATTGGGTCTACGAAAAAAATTCTATGAAATTACATCATTAATATAATGAAGGATAATTCTCTCAGTGTGCACATTAAAAGAAATGAAAATTAGCTGAAAAGAGGACTACGTACTTTTCGTTTAAACCAATTATATTTTGTCGTTTATTTTTGAATGTTAAATAATAAACTAAAAATTTAATCAACATGGGAAACAACAACAAACGTGCCAGTTAGCCAACAGTACATTGTGAAAATGAGGCCAACTTTTTGCTTTCAAAAGAAAATTATCACTGAATATTTTAGCTAAAACCGAAACTTTGTATTTTGTTTGTTGCATAACTGCTGGGAAAAGTTAAAAAATTTATTTCTTTCTAATTTTACTATTTTATTTTTTTTTTCTATTGAAACCAACTTTACTGATTTATAGTGTCCGATCGAGTATTCGGATTCCGACTTCGGCCAAAAAGTGCTGTTCGGCTAAGTTCGGTATTTGGCAAAATTTTGGCCGAACGCCGAACATTTTTTATAAATCAACATTTTGCAACATTTAGCTCTTTAATTTTGTGCAGCAACATATAAACATTCACATTTTTAGCTTAATTTTTATTTTACTACGAAAAATACTATTTTTTTTTTTTTTTGCAGTTTAGAAATATTTAGAAATATGTTTCCGCATTTTTAAATTTGAAAAAGTTGCATGAAATTGTGTTTTTATTGAAACAAAAAAGTGTTCGTCTTCGGTTAGGCCTAAAAAAATAAATATATAACTATTGAACCTTTAGGGTAATATCTTCTGAGTGTACCTGTACTGCCATTGCCAGGGCTGCCAGAATTGCCGATTTCTCGGCATTTTGCCGATTTTTTATTGACAAATATGCAAAATGTCGATTTGCCGATTTTTGGCCGAAAAATGCCGATTTTTAATTTTTAGTGATTTATTATGCATATTAATAAATAATAAAATACTTCTATCTTTGACATTCTTACAGAATTTTCTATTTTACTAAGTGAATCTGAAATTCAATAATTGGAAGCTAAAAATACACCAAACAAAATATTCTTGTGCAACTTTTGACATTGTGAAAAAATTCATTTGAATGAATACAGAGCTTTGAAGAATTAATTCCTTTTTGAATGAATTCACTACCAATCGAATTCAATTTTCTCTACAATTGAATGAATTCCTTTTCTTAAGTAATTCACTGAATTCGTTCAACTGAATGCGTTCATCAAACAACAAATTCAAAGAATTAATTCAATTGCAATAGTTCTTTTTATTAAATCAAATGAATTAATTCACCGGTGAACGCGTTCAATTTTATAAATCGAACGGAAAAAAGTGAATTAATTCCTTACTGAATTAATTCACTACTGAATTCGTTCAATTTCATTTTCGTTCAGTGAATTAAAAAAAATAAAATTACGTTCAGTGAATTAAAAAAAAATAAAATTACGTTCAGTGAATTAAAAAAAAAAATAATAAGTTCACTGAATTGAAAAAAAAAAATAAAATAAGTTCACTGAATTGAAAAAAAAATAAAATAAGTTCACTGAATTCAAAGCCTGTTTTCTGCCGTTCAGTAGAAGAAAACAATAATGTACAAATAAAATTTTTAAATAAGCAATTTTACAGCGTGTGCTAGTAAAAATTAACAAATTAGAAACCGGATGCTGTTTATCAACCTACATGATTCAAAAATAAAGCCTTTTACTATTAAAAATAAAAACTTTACAGATATAGATAAATTTGGAAAAAAATATAACTATATAACTAGTTTGAAAAATTAATAGTTATATTTTTTTTCAAAATTGGGGTATCCAGTAATATCCAATCAGATCCCTCAAATATATTACAGCATTAAATTAGATCCAATAATATAAAATTGAGATCCTGATAGATCCCAAAATATCCTATGGGATTAACTTAGATCCAATTAGATGCAAACGGATAAGCTAATTTTGGCAGATCGAATTGGATAATTTGAGATCAAAATTTATCCTATGATATATTTGGCCACTTAACTCAATCAGCCACACATTGCTATACAAAATGACTGACTATATGAGACAACATTGTTCGTGTTACTGAGTTATATATAATTATATAAATTTATAGATGACTTAGAAAAAATAAATTAATAACATTCTTGGAAAAAAACAAAAATTAAAAATCTTAAATTTTTTACACTCACGGAATTTTTTTGGTGAAATAGATAAAAAAAAATGTTTGTTGAAGGGTCTCGGCACCGATTTATATGGATCAAAAGTCTTATCAACAGTCTGTATTTGCGAAATTAATAATGGTATAAGAACAATATACATGTTGTTGAAAAGGCAATATAAATGTCTTTTAAATAAGGTATGACATGTATAAGCTTAGCAATCCTTTGGAAAAATACTCTTATCCAACACTTTTTCACAAGTTCTTTTGTTGGTATCAAAGAAAAGTAGGAGTAAAAAATAAGAATATTGCCAAAATTGTATGTAGAAATATTACAAAAAAAAAAAATCATTTTCGCTCTGGAAGAACTCAAATTCAGAAATTGAACTAATTTTTTTATATATTACGATATCTAATTATATATTTAAAATACCATTAATTGAAAACATAATTTCCAGATGCTGTTGGCAGAAAATGGGTTAATTTTTTTAAGATCTGTAAAACAAATATTTACAAGTAAATTAAAGTAAAAAAAAAAATTTTTTATTCTCGAGCTGGGATTCGATAGTAGGGTCTCTAAGGTAATATGTGACTATATATAATAATATATTAAACACATAGAAAATATTACTGACATGGGACCATATATAATCATATCTCAAATTATATTGTTAATCTTGCACCATATATGGAATCATATGTAATTATATCTTATACCATTTAACATAATATATAATCATATATAAAAATATCTTACACAATACAACCACAATACAACCAATAAGAGGGCATACATTATTATATCTCAAAATATATGGCTTATATGCCACCATATGTGATCATATATTATGTTATATATGATCATTTATAATTATATATGACAATAGATCTGTCATATCTCATTATATGTGGCATATATGGTTCGTATCTAATTTTATAAAAGACAATATATAAAAATATATGGTTATATAAGGTACCACATAAGAAACATATAATTATATATGGCTATTCATGACAATATATTACTATATATGACTATATATAAATTTTTTTGATCGGGTATCAACACAAATTGCATTTATATAAACCGACATTTGTCTCAAATATGTATGTATAGATTGTAATGAACTTGTTGTTATACCTAGATAATTGGCAAACACTAATGGCAAACACTAATCCCAAAATACAAATAACAATTTAAAACCCTTTTAAGTGACTGCCATAACCATAAAATACTACTAACGAAATAACTTAAAATACCGTTATTCTTAAAATAGCACAACAAAAAAAAAAACTGCTTTATCGTTAACCTTAAAATATAGCTAACGAAAAACTTAAAATACCGTTAACCTTAAAATAACCAAACGAAATAACTTTAAATACCGATTATTCATTATCACCAGCCTTGCCAGATTTTGTTTTTATCAAAATGCGGGACAATGTCCAAAAATTCTTAAAAATTGCGGGATTTCAAAAACTTTGTCGGGACAAAACTTGAAGTTAAGTTTTACGGGTTAAAAAATTTTTCCATAAAAAAAATCATCGACTAAAATTTCAGATTTAAACGATTCTTAGAATAACGAAAATTATAAAAATTGCGGTACTAATGAGAATAATTTGAAAAACAGATTTGATTTTTTATAAGCAAACAACTATGTTAAAAATTTCCAAAACTTTGGATTAAAAATACATAAAAATATAGAAACATAGAGAAAAAAAATCTTTTTAGTAGAACGCGTATATGTACAAACGTATTTTATTTTAATATTCTTAAATTATTTTTACCTTCTTTGATATCACAAAAACCCGATTTTTTAATTTTGATTATAAATCACTGCAAATAAACCATCCCAACAAACCAAACGTTATCATTTCGATGTTATTCGTAGGTTTTTCCGAGAATACTATCATTAACGATTCATAAGTAATAGGTACTGTGAAGAAATATGCACATTCGTTAATCATATCGTTTTTTCATTAAATAACGATATCGTTATGATATCGAAAATATCAGACAGCGCTACGAGTATAATATTTGCATCATATTGCAAAAATTTTGTCGTTTTTGTATATTATTCCATGAAAATATGTTATCATTAACAATATCGAAATAAACAAAAATATATGTGTGTCAAAAAACGTGGACTTAGGAAAATCGATAAAAATGAGAAAAATATTAAAATTTGAAACTTTAAATGCGTTCTTCTCAAAACTTCATTTTCACACACTAGGTCCCTTTTCTCGGAGAAGGTCACATATGATATCTTCAACGATTAAATTAGATAAACAAACATAATTTTTTCTGAAACCTTATCGTTATTTTAAAAAATTATGATATCACGATTTCATATTTTTATATACTGCATCGTTTTATGGTTAATAGGTAGAATTCCAAGTATTTATATAAAGAAATAATAGTGGCTACACTCAAAAAAAATAAGTTAGTAGAAAAGTTAGTAAAACGTCTTGTATATCAAGTGTACTAGTTTCCAGCAATTTTTTTTTTGCTGAAATTCCGTTCTCAGCAAAAGTTCTAGTTATATCTTTTTAGCACTAAACTAATTTTGAACTAATGTTTTACTAATTTATTTTGCTACAAAAATTGTGCTGATAATCGCATTTATAGCGTGGACGACAACCAGATAGACAAGATGTCGCAGCTTGTCTGTATTTAGTACAGACAACGGAAATGAAAAAAAAAAAAAAGAAAAACAACTCTACACAATTTCTATATTTCTACAAGTTTTTTGAGTTTTTTCAGTCTACTAATATTTAGCAAAAAGTTTAGTGATTTTAGCAAGGATTTTTTCATTTGCAATCGATTAAGTGTTACACTCAACCAAAAAAGTCTGTAATGGCTACTGAAAATTTTGCTGTTATTACGGGAAATTTAACTCTTTTGAGGCCAGCGGTATTTTTTGCTAATTTTAGCAACACATGTCTGCTGATCTGTAGTACAATAAAATTAGTAGAAAAAATTAGTAGCCGCTACTAAATTTTAGTAAAATTTATGTAAACTGCAATTCAAAATCGATCTGCTAAAATCAGTTAAAAAACTTACTAAATATCATAATTTTAGTACAATGAAATTAGTATAAATAATTAGTTGCAGCTACTAAATTTCAGTAAATTGCTGTAAACTGTAATTTAAAAATTAGCAAAATATTGTACTAAAAAATAAAACGGTAATAAGCGTAAAATTACTTCATCGTAGTTGAAATTTGGAGTCAAAATTGCAAACGGTTCTCCAGTTATTGCCGTTTTATGCATTGGAGATGCAATAAAATTTTCTGGGTGTTATTTCTAAACTAAGAATATATCAATAGTAACAAATATAAACTAAAACTAGAATTGTAAAAAATCAAAAAACAAAAATATTTTTAAATTAGTATATTTTTCTGCTTGGTTTTAAAAAAAATAGTAAAATGTTTTGCTGAAATAGCAGCGAAAATTAGTAAAAAAAATCCGTAATTTGTAATAAAAGAATAGCAAAAATGATTACTAAAAATAAAAATTGTACTAATAATCAGTATAAAAATAGTATAGTGCAATTGGAAACTGTTTACAAATGTTTACAGATAAAAAAGTTAGTAAAAAAATTTGTAAACAGTTTCCAATCAAAACTGATTTTTAGTACAATTTTTTTAGTAATCATTTTTGCTATTCTCTTATTACAAATTACGGATTTTTGTACTAATTCTCGCTGCTGATTTCAGCAAAACATTTTACTAGTTTTTCAAAACCGCTAAATTTAGCAGAAAAATATACTAATTAAAAAATTTTTTTTTTTTGATTTTTTACAAGTATAGTTTATATTTGTAACTATTGATATATATTCTTCGTTTGGAAATAACACTCATAAAATTTTATTGTATCTCCAATGCATAAAACGGCAATAACTGGAGAACCGTTTGCAATTTTGACTCCAAATTTCAAGTACGATGATGTAATTATACGCTTGTTACAATCGAAAGAAAAAAAGTTTTTTTTATAATTTTTTTTTTTAGATTTTACAGTTTTTTTATTTTTTAGCACACTTTTTGCTAATTTCAGCAAATTGATTTTAAATTACAGTTTACAACAATTTACTGAAATTTAGTAGCTGCAACTAATTTTTTCTACTAATTTTTTTTGTACTACAGATCAGCAGACATGTGTTGCTAAAATTAGCAAAAAATACCGCTGGGCTCAAAACAGTTAAATTTCCCGTAATAATAGCAAAATTTTCAGTAGCCATTACAGACTTTTTTGGTTGAGTGTAAGGTTAGTATCGTACTAAAGACACTTTAGTATCATAAAATGTCTTTAGTACGATACTAACCTTTGTAAAAAATGTATTTATTGCAAATGGAAACTTTTTTGTTTGAAATTTTGCAACAGCAGTTTTTAGAGGTGACCCCATATTATACTAAAAGTTGGACTTTGGTGACATTTTGGAAAGCTATGCTGCCATATAAAATTTTTGAAAAGTCGCGATTTTAACGTATAGGCCGCTATAGACGAATACATTTCTATTATTCAAATATTTTCCTTTTAATTGCTTCCTTACTAAGGCATTACATTTATTAAGGTCGACTGTACATTCGGCGACTAAAGTCGCTGAAATAGCAAAAAACCATAAAAACCTATATAAAACGCTAAGTAGTGGTTTAAATATCAAGATTAGCATACCGCATTTATATCGTAAATATGCCCACAGGTCCTGTGCTTACATTTGAATTTGAAAAATTTTTTATATAAAGAACTGAATGGACAACCGCCAAACTTTTAAGACATTTAGCGAAAAATCTGTACTTTTGATCGAAAAATAAAGTACGCTATTGTAATCAGCATGTCCGAAATATATAGAACTGATGGTCTGATCTGCAATAATTTTTTCAGTGTCCTGCAGTGTTATGATTACTTATAAATAGTATGAATTTTGCAAGGGTTATATCTGCGAGTCTTAATTAATTCAAACATAAAAATTCAATTGTAAAAATGTATAATTACTTCAACATACTTGAAATTTGGAGTAAAAATTGCAAACGGTTCTCCAGATATTACGTTTTTATGCATTGGAGATACAATAAAATTTTCTGAGTTTTATTTCCAAATTAAGAATATATCAAAAATAACAAATATAAACTAAACAAGAATTCTAAAAAATCAACGAATTCTTGTAAATACAATTTCCTTAAACTATCCACTTGTTGTTAAATTAGTATATTTTTTTTTCTAAGTTGAGCACTCGGTTTTGAAAAATTAGTTAAATGTTTTGCTGAAATCAGCAACGAAAATTAGTAAAAAAAATTCGTAATAGCAAAAATTATTACTAAAAAAGAAAATTGTACTAAAAATCAGTACAAAATTGATTGATAACTGTTTACAAATTTTTTTACTAACTTTTGTATCTGAGTGCATATCTAAATCCGGTACTGGAAAATTTTCAATACCGAAATACCGATTTCTCAATACCGATTCGGTATTGCAAACCCTAGTTACGACAACTGTCTTTATATTAAATTAGATTTTGGTCATTAAAGCCAATATTCAGTTGTCTAATTCAGTATTATATTCCACATACCCTATAAACAATTTCACTGGAATTCAAGTTGAAAACAAGCTCAATTCCAGACCTGTTTTCCAGTTTCAAGGCTTGAATAAAACTTTAATTACATTTTATTTCAATACCATACTCCAGCAAAAGGGAAACAAAAATTCAAGTTTCAAATATTTTTTTTAAATATACAAAAGCTAGAATTTGAAGTGTACTTTACTTCAAGCTAAATTTAAAGCACTTGCATTTTTAAAACCTATGTGCTTATTGAGTAAATATTATTATGTTCCAGAAAATTTTATTGAAATTAATTTTTTTTTAATTTTATGGTATTGAACCCGGCCTTGCAGATTCAGAGATCACACTCCTACCCATTGCACCACAACTATTTTTAATTTTCTTTGCCATATTTGCTCTTTTAGCATACACCCAGAAAACAGATTCAGTTCTGATAATTTGTAGTCAATCGCATGGTTCGGTTGTGGTAGCCGAATTATTCAGTTGTGGCAACAGAAAACCAATTGAGGCAAGACTAATTTGATTGTGACAACGCAATTTCAGTGGTAGTAAGAACAATTCGGTAGCCGGCAACGAAAAATTCATTTGATGCAACTGAACCTTTCGATTGGCAAGAAATGGGGTTGTCAGCACCGAATCTGTTTTCTGGATGTATGAATATTTTATTTTAATTTAAAAAAAACGTCTAAATTTTTTTCTTTTCCGGGATTTGATCTCGGAAATCCGGCATACTAGGCTACCTCTCTACCCACTACACCACAAGCATTTATTAATTTTAATGTCTAATTTGAATTTATATGTTTTGTTAGGAAAATAAGAACAGTATAAAATTCGTTTACCAATACCAATCATTAGTTAAGTCTCCCTACGGGGAAAGGGACCGGTCCCAGATGACACGCAGGATAGGTCCCAAGGGGGCGGAGACCGGTCGTTGATCGGTATTTTTGTTTGAAAGAGACATATCACTTTAACATGGCGTTGTCATTGGAAATGACCAATTGCCACAGTTTAAACACCTTGTGACATTAAGGTGGTGTGTCTAAAAATAGCTTTTCAAATAAACTAATAAAAAATTAAGAATTAAAAATAATCTACTTGGCGTCGAAGTAGGGCTCGATAACACAACCTCCTGCTTGCAAGGCAAACGCTCTACCGTCTGAGCTAATGTTGCTTATGCGTGATGGCTGGCTGATGGTAAAGTTATATATTTTTGGTTTCTGTTCAAATAAAAAAGAAAAAGAAAAAACAAACACTACAAGCAAATAAAAAAAATGGAAAAGAAAAAAATAGAAAAGAAAACAACACTAACACACACACAAATATAGTGGAAGTGCCTTCAGTATGCCCCCGATTGACCAGTCACGGGATAGGTCCTTTAATGGTAGTTGACTCGTTTTTTGCGTTGACCATAATTAAATTAAAAAATCAATTAAAAATTAGAAAATTACCTCAAAAACTCTGATAATATAAATAAAAAATTTTAAAATTGCCCTTAAGTTAAAAAGAAAATTAAATGAAATACCAATTGTTAAAACTAAAATAGCTTTAACATTAAAAAACGTGAAAAATACAAAACTTAAATTTTTTAGGAAAAAATTATAAAAATTTAAAATAAGAGCTAAAATAAGCAAATCGTAAAGAAATAAAGTTCAAAATAAATAAAAGAGTAAAATAAATAAAAAAATATTTTAAAAAATATGCCGCGAATTTTATTTTTTAGTTCGGTATTGGTTAAGTTTTTTAAAAGCAACAGTGAAAGTAACGAATCAGAAAATACTTAGAAAATTAATTCATTCTCTTTGGTTCATATTTGTACTAATTTAGTTATATGCCCTCGGTTGACCGGTCACGGGATAGGTCCTTGGAGGGCAATTGACCCCACATTCCCCGTAGGGCTGTTTTCAATAAAATCCACAATTCGGTTGGTTCTACTGAAGCTCTAATTAAAGGGCATATATAATTATGTTACCCGTAGTTGTAGTTACTGCTTGCGAATATTGATAATTTTTTAATAAATGTAATAAATAGCACCAATTTTCTAGTATATCCACTAAATAAAGCTTTTTAGTTCATAGCCCGGTTGTATTATTTTACTTCGGTGGGATTAAGTGCTATGAGAACACCGCTGAAATATCTTATAATAATATTTTAAAATAATTTTAAGTCACCATTCAACATTTTTCTGAGCGCTCAGAAATTATGACTCATAAAAGACTCTAAAATACGAGCATTTTCAGAGTGCTCAAATTTTAGAGTCATAAATGAAACATAATAGACTCTTATTTATGAGTTTATTAAAAAAAATTTTAAAATTTTTTCAATACTCATAAATGACTCAAAAATTATTGATTAAAAATTCAAAATTTTCCAGCAATGCTCATGATTTGGAGTCTTTTATGAGTCATAAAAGTGCGCTCAGAAAGTGGCTTCATCGGTGAAGGAAAACACCCTCATATATTTATGATTTCAGAAGGTCTAAGGCATAGATTACATATATCTCTTACTCTTTGACATTTGCTGTTAGTGCACGTAACCCTTGAGAATGTGTTGAACATACGTGCTATACCTATACAAAAAATATTTGATTGTATGTGAAAAAATGTGTTTGTTGTCAAAAGAAGAAGAAGAGTAAGATATCTATGTAATCTATGGTCTAAGGGCTCTTTTATGAGTCTTTTCGGACTCCAATTGTACACTGGGCAATGATTTAGAATTGAATAAAGTTAGATAATGATTTGATCTAATTTATATTGATTCAATTTTGATTCGATTGAATAATTTGTTTTGAGACATAATTTGCGAAGTATAAATCAAATCTGAGCTTTGACGGATTGATTCAAAAATAATTATTTTCAAAGATTATTAAAAAAAGCTAATTTGTAAATTCGGGAATCAAAAAATATAAAGATAATTCGCAATAATTATTTTCATATTTTTTTGATTCGTGAATTGATGTCAATTTTTTAATTCGTTTGTAGGACCCTATTTTAATTTAAAGCAATAGGGGTTTTCATATAAACTCGTATTCTACTCGTAAACGGTGTAAAGCTGGTATGTTTACTATGAGTTCAATATCAAACTCCATACATAAAAAATAAAGTTTTTATTTTAGGAGAAAATTTAATTTTGTATTTAAAATTATTACTTAATGTATTGAATAAAATTGCTACGCAAATTATAAAAAAACAATTTTAATTCAGGATTAAAAAACAGAAGATAATTCGCATGAGTTAAAAAAATCAGCATATAATTCGCGAATCAGAAATAATTATTTTTTATTCTTTTTTTAGTAATTGACTTAATATCGATGATTGAATTATTTTTTTAAAGGTCTGAATCATATGAACTATTTTTAGTTTAAATCAAATGAATCAATTCGTTTAATTCTATGAAAATAATCAGCAAAAATCAAATTGATTCTTTAAATGAGATATTGATTGAATGAAGTAGTCAATGGTAGCATTCGGCAGAGACACCTTAAACTGATATCGGTGACTTGTAGCGCTTTGTGATTACTTACTCTGCTGAACGATGATTTCTTTGTTTTCTTTTTAAATACAATTTTTCTATAGTTTGCTTTTATTTTTTTTTAATTTTTATTTTCGAATTATATTTGTATGTTTTTATTTGTCATTCATACAAAACAATTTTTATTGTAAATGAACAACAACAAATGTATCACTTATTGATCAAAAGTAGCAAACATTTTTTATGCTACCAAAATATGACAGCCCTACCTGAGCGCTCAGACTGAGCGGTTAGTGATCAGGTCGTTCAGCAGATAGTTGTACAACTGTTTTAGAACTGTTGACTATTAAAGTGTATCTGCCGAACGCACCCATTGTATCTGCCGAAAGCACCCAATAATTCAATCAATAAAATGAGTTTTCGGACAAAATTGAATTAGAAATGAACACTGAATTAAGGGATTATGCTTTTAAAGGTCTGTTTGGAGAACACTTGATTTTTGTGTTTCTTGGTGCTATCTCAATGCTTTGCAAAGCATTGACTGGATCGGTATTATCATTTGAGCGTTGGGAAAGCATTTGATTTTTATGTTTCTGGCTGCTTTTCCAGCAATTAATATTACAAGACTGTTATTTTTATTGTGAAAAAGTGACATTTTGTGTTTATTTTGATTATGACTTTCTAATAAAACACAATAATTCTTCTTTTTTAGAATTAAAATTAACTTTTGAAAAATTTTAAATTAGAGTGAAATTTTTTCACGTGAAAAACAATGTACGGAACTTTAATGAAGAATAAAATACAAAATATGAAAATTCGTTTTCACTTTATAATTATTATCAAACGAATATAAAAAACGTAAAACACACATATTTAAACATAAATATATATTTGTATGAACATTTCCACATTCACTTATGTTTAGTGTGGGTGGGTGGTAACATCGAGAGCTTTTTGTTGATGAAATTAAAACTTGTATTGTACAACTAACAACATACAAACATACACATATTTATACACACATACATTTATTCCTTACGTAGCACTTATGAGGAGTATTGCGCAGGTTGGTAGATGGTATAACAACAATAACAACTTATACCAAGAAGGGTATAAGACTAGGAGTCCCAATCGCTATCGGATCGCACATCGGACGAGACATCGCACAAAACAACTGCTTCAATGACGGTATGATGCCCCATGGTGGCATACACGAATATAAGGGACTTTTCGCAGAAGAAAAATTAAAAAAGTGAATAAATAGACGAAAAAATATCTAAATTATTAGAAAAAAAAAAATGAAAAATATTGATATACTCAACCAAAAAAGTCTGTAATGGCTACTGAAAATTTTGCTGTTATTACGGGAAATTTAACTGTTTTGAGCACAGCGGTATTTTTGCTAATTTTAACAACACATGTCTGCTGATCTGTAGTACAATAAAATTAGTAGAAAAAATTAGTAGCCGCTACTAAATTTTAGTAAAATTTATGTAAACTGCAATTCAAAATCGATTTGCTAAAATCAGTTAAAAAAACTTACTAAATATCATAATTTTAGTACAATGAAATTACTATTAATAATTAGCTGCAGCTACTAAATATCAGTAAATTGTTGTAAACTGTAATTTAAAATCAATCTGCTGAAATTAGCAAAAAAGTGTACTAAAAAATAAACAAACTGTAAAATCTAAAAAAAAAAAATTAATAAAAAGAAACTTTTTTTTCCTTTGATTGTAACAATCGTATAATTACTTCATCGTACTTGAAATTTGGAGTCACAATTGCAAACTGTTCTTTGGAGTCACAATTGCAAACGGTTCTCCGGTTCTTTTTATGCATTGGAGATACAATACAATTTTCTGGGTGTTATTTCCAAACTAAGAATATATCAATAGTAACAAATATAAACTAAACAAGAATTGTAAAAAATTAACGAATTCTTGTAAATAAAATTTTTTAAATTAGTATATTTTTCTGCTAAATTTAGCACTCGGTTTTGAAAAATTAGTAAAATGTTTTGCTGAAATCAGCAGCGAAAATTAGTAAAAAAAAATCCGTAATTTGCAATAAGAGAATACCAAAAATGATTACTAAAAATAAAAATTGTACTAAAAATCAGTATAAAAATAGTATAGTGCGATTGAAAACTGTTTCAAAATTTTTTTGCAAACTTTTTTATCTGAGTGTATGTATCAGAAATTAATAAAGTGCAATAATTTATAAAATATGTGAAAATAAAAATTTTTGAGAATGAAATTTGAACTTTAAGGGTGGGTGCGAACTGGCTAAACAAAACGTAAACTAAATTCAGATTTCCAAATTTCTATGAAATTTGAAAAGTTTTCAAAGAAATTTTAAACCCTTTTGTCAATTTGTATTTAGTTTAGAATTTATTTAGTCACCACGCACAGTGCCTAAAATTTATTTTTATTTTCGATATTTTCATATTTTTTTATTTTCATTTTTCTTAATTTTTCTTGTAATTTTTAGTTTTTGTCAATTTACTTTCACTTTTTCCTTATTTTTTGATTGACTGTCTGACAACGGCATAATGTTTTGTCCAATGTCCGATTCGATAGCGATTACATCTCCTAGATTTATAAACTTCTTACTCATACTCTGTTCACAATATGACTACCCGTACTACTCTATAAATCTTAACCAAGTTTAGTTGCGTTGCTTTCAAATGTTAAATAATTTGTTAAATAAGTTTGGGATTTTAGCATATTTAATTCCTTTAATGCAAATAAAAATCTGTTTGATGACGATAATGTATGCAAATCGTATACAAAACTATAGTTATACGCACTAGTTCCAAGTATACCACAATTTTAATATTGAAATATTTTATTTATTTCAAGATCTTTTTACGATAGAATTAGGTGGTGTTTCCAGATGACGTTTTGTCTCAGTCGAGCGAGAGTACAATAGCAAAATAAATGCAATACAAAAACAAAATACACGTAGTCACTAATCTTTAATTTTCACTTCTTACTTTAAATTTTCATTAGCTGTGTTTTCGACTTAACTATATCCGTTAACTCAGAAAAAACTCAAAGTACACGAATACGCGATTGAGATGAAAACTATCACATTACGTTTGGTATGCACGTTAACTTGCAACGTGGATAATTATCAACGTTGAAAACTCAACGTTTATAGATTTTTTCATATAACATAACTCCTTCCCAGAGAAACAAGCCAGCCGCCGTAAGCCGCCGCCGCCGGTCATTTTTGCCTCAGCCGCCGCCGCCGATTTTTCTCGGCTCATTTCGCCTGGAAGTATCAATTTTCCAAAATAAAAAAATTAAAAGCAAATGTCATTTTTAAAACAAATTTTCTACTCCATCATTTCCTGAACCATCAAGAGTATTTTTTTTTAGTTAAAAAAAATAAAAGAACCAGTTTTATAGTCAGAGCTAGGAAGGATTTTTGTCATAAATATTTCTTAAGTTGGAAGTTTTGCTTGAAAACTTCTGACAGATTTCGCTGAAATTTGGATATGCAATGGAGAAGAGAATCCAAATGAACAATATACATATATACTTTTCAAATGACCAAGTGTAGATTGTAGGCAGAGCTTCGAAAGAATTAATTCAATTTTAGGTTAATTCGCACAAAACCGAATTCAGCTTTAGAAATTGAATATATATTATTCCATCAAAACATTCCTTTATAATTAATTCATAGGTTTCATTCCCAAATTTTAATATTAAATAGAATGCATTCTTATGTTGAATACATTCCTTATAGAATTACAATCAATTTAAATAATTAATTTTTTCATTAATTCTAATCTTTTATCAAAATTGTCATTTTATTAAATCAGTAAAAGATCTAAGGTATGAATATACTAATGATTCTGACAACACTTTAGTTTATAATTACAAATTAAATAAAAATGTGGCTTATTTTAGGGATTTAATATTGATATCATATACACAACCCATAAAAATAATTAAAAACGCAACATTTATTTTAAACTTTTACAAGCCGAATGAAACGTGAAAGATCATTATAAAAGGAATGAATTCATGAAAGAATTCATTCACTATGCATGAAAATTAAAAGAATGAAGCCAGTGAATGAATTCATAAGGAATGGTGTAATCGTAAGATATATTAGTAAATTTTAATTAAAAGTCCAAAAGTGAATTAAAGAATTAATTCATTCGAATTTATGGTCGTAGGTTTGGTTAAGTAGATCACATCACATTTTTCAGAACTTTCAGTACACCTGAAATTATTATCGAAAGACACATTTTTAAGACATTGCGGACGAAGATATTTACAATAATCGACGCTGTTCTGAGTTCCGCATCCACAAATAAAGTGAAACATTCCGAATTTTTTTGCTGTTCCGTGATCCACATCCGAATTTTTTTTTCGTTTTATTTCGTATAGAAAAAGCTTGATGATAGTGAAGCGAATATATATTTTTTAACAACAATTATAATATAATATAATAATTTATTTTAAAATTAGTCTATGAATATTAAAATTTGGTAAAAACAACAAATTTTCGAAATTTTTAATTCCGTGTGATTTTACAAATCAACTCTAATTAAAAAGTTTCGGAACTAAGAACAGGGGTGAATATCTGAATTTTTTAACTTTTCTTCTAAGTTTATCAACTTTGACATCTTTTCGAGCATAATTTCTTTCGAACCATATTTTTTTCTAGTTTATTCTAAAAACACATTTAATTTTGAGTGAAAATAGAGTTTGTTTATTTCTAAGTTCCGAATCCACATAAAAATTCTAAAGTGAAACATTCCGAATTTTTTTGCTGTTCTGTGATCCACATCCGAATTATTTTCTTCGTTTTATTTCGTGTTGGAAAAGCTTGGTGAAAGTAAAAGGAATATTTTGTTGCAAAAATTAATATGTTAAAATTTATTTTAAAATTTGTTGAAACAGTCAATTTCCGACATTTTGAATTTTGTGTGATTTTACAAAACCGCTCTAATTAAAAAGTTTCGGAATTCAGAACAGGGGTGATAGTGTCAAAACTCTGTTTTTGAGCGACTTCAAGCACTTAAAAATTTGAAATTCAGCAATTTTTCAACCGATTTTGAATATTGTAACGTTCTTGGAAAGACAAAAAATTTAGCTTTCCAAATATATATAGATTTATTTATTTGTAACTGAAATAGGTTGACAGTTTTTTTTTAAATATTAAAATAATTTTTTTTTAATTTGTATACTTTGACGGCTTTTTTACAGTATTAAACAATTCTTTACTATTGTAATTCATTCTGAAAGTGGGTTTAGTTCTTAGTAAAATCAGATTCTTTTGTTTAAATTAATTGAAAATTGAAAAAGTTATCATAATTTTTCTAAACATTTAATTTCAGCAACTCGAGATTCTTGTTTGCACAATCATTAAGGTTAATATTTTCAATTTTCTTATAAATGCAGAGATTCCATGTTTATAAAAAAATGTATAACTTTGACAATTTTAAAGCGATTAAAATAGAACTTCATTTTGCCCTGAATAAAGAATAAATTAGATAAAAATTAGTTTTTTTTTAAACAAAATATTGCAATTAAAAGCCGTCAAAATTAAACAAAATAAGAAAAAATTGAGAAAATCAGTTTTATTTGAAAATATTTCCACACAATTTTGTTGAATATATAAACATATGTATATATTTGGAAAGCCCAACTATCTCTCCTTCTAGCTCCGTTCAAAAACTAAAAATCCTAAATTTGTAATTTTTATCGATGAATTTAACTTAAAATTATTTTTTATTTGATAATTCCAAATTTTTTGCACAATTTTCTACTGCTATATTTTGGAAAAAACCTTAAAAATCTTTAAAATACGTGTATAATGTTCTATCAAGCCGATCAAGCCGCCTCCGCCGCCGATTATTTGGTTGCGCCGCCGCCGCCGATTTTTATCCGGCTCAACCTTAATCGCCGCCGCCGCCGCCGATTTTTTGCTTGCGCCGCCGCCGCCGATTATTTTGATCGGCTTGTTTCCCTGCTCCTTCCCGTTACTTCCAAAAAAGTTTTGATGGCATACGTTCGATTATACCGCAACTATTATCAACATTAACTGTTAATAATTTTTGTATAATTTAACGGTTAATCGTAGATTTACTTTAAAAACTTAACTTGATAGCTGTGAGCGAAAATACAGCTATTGTTATTCATTATTAGTTTTGCAAAATTTTTAATTTTTTCACTTAATATTGTTTGTATTATCCCTTTCGATTAGTTTTTTTTCAATTTTGTTTAGTAAACATACAATGCAATATCCGCTGTCACGTAAATACGCAAATAAAATCAAATTTCAACAGGCTCGTCCGTCCCGACTGGTTTCGTTTATTTAAGATAAGCTATTCTGTGTATTTTCTATAATATAGGTTGAATCAGCTGATTCGTCACGTGACGTTTACGTATGAGTAATTCTACCTTTAGTCTTCCTATTTAGCCTAGAACTGCATTCGTATTATTTAAAGACTGATTAAACTTTTACCTTACTGTTGCATTACACTATGGAACATTTTTGGGATTATTGTCTGGGGGGTGAGAAATTCCAAGTCAGGGTGATGGTACTAGGTCAGTATAGTAAAACCCTCAAAGGGTTTGGCGTTCGTATGTGTCATTTTTTTTTATGACCTTTTAAATTTTTTCCTTATCTTGATGTTTTTTCGCTTAGTTGTAACTCGAGAACCACTTGTCCGATTTTGATGAAACAAATTTAGAAAAATTTAGAATTACAATTTCTTTAATCCGTTCATATAACATTTTTCTTTATAATCAACAGTTTTGCCGGTAAAAATAAATTTGTGGAGAAAAAAAAATATTTTTTTGCCTAAAAATTAAAATTTTTTATGAATTTAAAAAAAAAAAAAAATTTTAATTTTTAGGCAAAAAAATATTTTTTTTTCTCCACAAATTTATTTTTACCGGCAAAACTGTTGATTATAAAGAAAAATGTTATATGAACGGATTAAAGAAATTGTAATTCTAAATTTTTCTAAATTTGTTTCATCAAAATCGGACAAGTGGTTCTCGAGTTACAACTAAGCGAAAAAACATCAAGACAAGGAAAAAATTTAAAAGATCATAAAAAAAAATGACACATACGAACGCCAAACCCTTTGAGGGTTTTACTATACTGACCTAGTACCATCACCCTGACTTGGAATTTCTCACCCCCCAGATTGGCTGTTGTACTGTGTTATTAATAGACTTATTTATTTTTTATTTGGAAATAATAATATAAATAAATCAATATCCCGACTAAAAAAGTTTTCATATAATCTTATATGATTTGATATTATTATAAATGTTTATATGCGTGGCTTTATATAACCATATACATTTATATTAACACTTTGGTTTTATAAATATGTTTGATATGACGTTATATATAATCAAACGCGATTTGGTCTCCATCCATATATTAAGAGATCTGCAATATATTTTATATATAATTATATATAATGGCGTATAAGCTTCTATAAACAATCTTATATCAAAATATATAACATGACATGATATCTAATTATACAAAATTGTATAAAGTTTAATTGCACTATAAAAATGAAGAACACAAACTTAGAAAGAGTTTTTTTTTTATTTAATAAGAAAGACACATTTTATAAGAAAGACCAAAACTCTAAACTAGAAAAAGTTGTTCCGACAAATTTTTGGAAAGTTGATTTAAACCGAAAATTTACTATGTCAGCTATTTCCAAGTTTATTAGTAAAAATTCTTCTTAACAACTTTTTCACGTTTTGAATTTTGCTTTTTATTGAAATTCAGTTACAAACTGCGTTATTCTAAGTTTAAGGACAATTTGCGTCCTAAAAACGTCCTAAATCGCATTCAATCCTCATTTCCATCAATACCAAAGATCGACCAATACCCACTGTGTTAGCCAAACTGTCGGCCATTAGTATTTAATATGAATGAAAATAAGTGATCTCAACAATATTTACTAAAATTTCATTTGAAAGTTTTTATAAAATTATATGTATTTATATATAATTTAATCTAAGAGAGCTAGAGCGAAATTGCCAAAATTTTCGACTACCCCTAACCGTTCAGCACCCTCGTGAAAACGTTATCTCTATCCAAAAATGGACCTTGGCAGGGCCTTGGATCCTCGGAAATTTTTAATAAAAATTTCCCACTTCATAAAATGGCGCATATCTCGAAAACTAAGCGAGATAGAGCAAAACGGACAAAATGTTTGCTCTTGGGAGTGAACTTACATGACATTAGATGGTATGGACCAGGCCCGGGGAGGGTCCCGAGACCTTTATTTGAACAAATTTTACGACTCAGTATACTTACAAATAAAACAAGTTTTACTAATTTCTTACTTAAATTTAGATTTGTTAAATTTAACAAAAGAATTTGTTAAAATCAACTAATTATATTTTAAGCTAAAAACCAGGAATAAATTTTGTTAAAGTAACAAATTTTTCTGTTCAGCCAACAGACTTATTATTTTGAGTGTACGAACTGTGAATTCCATCATCGTTTCAAATTGATCGCTTCAAATTTACGGACAGACCATCCGATTTACGCCTACACCAAAAGGGCGTCAAATCGGGGTACGACACTAAGTAGGATGAAGATGAAAGATTGAATTATAAACATTATGGCATTTTTACTGAAAAAGGATTATAGTTCATATGAATTAGTTCTTGAGGTAATTACTTTTGGCTGAAAATTGACTTATAACACTAAATTTATCAACGAATTTACGAGACTTTCTTAGTGTAGAAACAGAATAAATAACAATACATAGTTCAACAACTAGCGCCAAAGTGGAAGCTTACAAACATTTGCCCCCATGTCTATGACATCTCCATGTTAAATTCTACAGTTATTTCTATGGAAAGGCGATAGAACTTGTAGTAGTTGTGTGATTCAAATAAACTATTACATAACTGGTTTCGAACTAGTATTTTTTGTTACTGGGTAGTTTTAAAATAAGCCAGTTGAATGCAGTTTCGCTCTCTTGGAAAATTTTGATAGATAGCTCAAATTTAATATAACCTTATGTAAAGGGTATTTTTGAAGCCCGATAGAACTTTAAATTGTAAAAAATAGCACAAAAAAATTTAATTTTAATAAAACAAATTTTAATTTCACAATTTTCTTGAGCGTAAGGTTTGTTTTTTATATATAAAAATTACGCTCAAGAAAATTGTGAAATTAAAAATTGAAAAAGAAGGTTAAATAAACGACAAAAATAAAACAAATTTTTTTATTCCAATACATGGCATTAACATTCAAAAATAATTTCGGGCATTTGAAAATGATTTCGGGGATATGCATTTTTCTGGATGTAATGGTGTCTGTAGGGTCTGTTGTGGATTGGTTTCAGTCCAAAAAAGCCAAATTTTCCGTCTATAAGTTGCGCGAATTGAAGACTGATTTTCAAAGTAAATCTGGATAATTTGGTAGCGTTGATCAATCTATTCGTGATGATTTGCCAGAGTACACTGATCACAAATGTCAAAAAGTAAGCGCAGTATGACAGTTCGTTTCACAGTTAACCCTTTCGTAAGTTCAGGGACCTGTAGACGATCAAGCATGCTGTGTCGCTGGGTTTGATGGTTCTGTGTATTTGTTCTTGTAATTTCCATCAAACAGGGCATTACACGATCAATTGGTGTACATGCTGTACAGCATGCTTGACCGTCTATAGGCCACTTTCTATTTTCCAACTACAAAAAACAAAAATGTGCTAAAATTTCTACCGATCATCTTAAAACACTCATACTTAATTTTGAAACTTACCCACGTCGCTAACGAATAAGGTCCGATTACTGAATGTTCAGTTAAAATTTAGCCAACAGTTAAATTCAAATTTTATATGGGAAACAACAACAAATGTGTCAGTTAAGGTCCCAGTTAGTAGCTAACTGAACATTCAGTATTCAGGCCTAAATCTTTGCAACCGAACGATTTTTAGTTGGTAAGGAAATTGGTTGCCAAAAACTGTTTTCTGTTTTTATAAAAATGTACAATCGCAGGCATCGTACAATTAGATATGTATTAAAATAGAATGAAATAAATATGATTGTGCGCTAATTAGCGAAATTACTTAACATCAACATCCATCCATCATTACGCACATTCACCTGCATAAAATAAAGTTATTCACAAACTCACTCATACATTCATACATACATGCATTAGCAGAATAGGAAATTTGAACGTATAATAGTATTCGCATAATCAGTGTGTTGTTGCCGTTGTTAGCATTATCATTATTATCATCATAGTCATCATTCTCATATCGCATAAAAACACCGCACAACACCGAGAACATACAGATGTGTTTAGCGCGCGTTTTTCTTCTTCTACATTCTATACCCAGAAACCAGAGTGTCACGAGTGTTTTATCATCAAAGAAACAAAAAGATAAAAAATAACAATAACATACAACAAAAAAACAAGCAAATCAAATAATATGTATAGAAGTGTGTAGTCGCATTTAAGACTTCCCGTATATAAATGGTTAAATTATTGCGTATGTATTAGTACATCTGTAAAAGAATTGTTATGCCTTTCAGCAATATATGTGTTATATGCATGTTTGTATGTATGACTAAGATATTTTTCTGAATACTTGCAATTTAAATGGATGATGGAACTCTCATCTATCTTTATATACACGTACTAATTTACAATCAGATTCGTTAGACATGAGTGGTTCAGTATTACTTGTAAAGTGTTGCCAGATTGCCGGAATATGAACATTTTCAAGAAATCTCGACCTTTGTACAACCTCCATCACAATTATGGTAAACTAAGTATTCCTTAAGAATATCCATAAGATTATCTAGGGCTGTATTTACTGGACTTAATTTGCAAAGTTTCTTCGCTCTTAATGTATGTAGGTTGCATCGACCCTCTAATATGCAGATATTTACTGAGTTAAATTTGCATGTTTTCTTACTCATAATCTTCCTTACATGTTTATGTTTTTATTTATAATTTACGGGTTAGGTTAAAATGGGAACCCGCCAGAAAACGAGTGCTATGGGAGGCCATGCGCTCCTTTAGCTTCCCAATATCTAACTTGCTGTTCCTTCAATCCTGGACAAGCACAGAGTAGATTTAACACTTTCCTCCTCTTCATCGTATTCACAGCTCCTATAGGAATTCCTTCGTGAGTGCCCTCAGCCATTCCACTTATTACGCAAGACCCAGTAAGAATCCTTATTCGCATGCTGATTATCCGCTTGCCAAAACTAATAAGAGCTTTCGTTCTTGAGTTAGGCAGTAGACATATACCACTAAAGGCCTCACCAGCAGAAAGAGTTTCAAAGTTTGGTTATGCTGAGCATATAATGCGACAAATATTTATACAATTTTTTTGTATATTCCCTAAAATCAGCTGGGTAATACGCATCATTTGAGTGCTACTACGTAAGATTTTCCGTTTTCGGGACAATCTACCGTACCTCTCGATCTCATCTCAATATTCGACATTTACCTGATCACATGTAGTAGTTACTCCAGAGGAACGAGGGTATCCGCCAGTACCAGATCACCAACCGACTCCGAGCGATTCCAAGCTCACTCATCGGTATGCATGATCCCACTATGCCCAGGGAATCACATCAGTCTGGCCGAGTGGCGGTGCATTCGTTTCTTTCGTCTTAACCTAGATTGCACATCTTAAATGATAGTCGGTATTTTTTGCTCAACAGTCCGCGAAATGTTTAAGAACGTCTAAATAGAGTAACGCGTCGCGAAAGAGCAGTGTACCTCCAACAACGCGCAATATGGTACTGTGCCCCTGGGAGTGTTCTTTTGATGATATACGAATCAGATTTTCATCGATATCAACGACGCTTGTGACAGTTAAATACGACTTTCTTTTTGTCCGCAATGCCTAAAGCCCAAATTAGTGTGGAAGTATCGTAAAAAAAGTAACGTATTATTCACATAATGAATATTTTTTATCTTTTTCTTGTGCATAGAATTAAATGTCAAGTAATAAAATAGAAAATTTCCATTTTCAACAGAACTTCTTTACGATTTTACTTGACAACAGTTTCAATGCATAGATTAAAGATAAAAATATATTTCTATATTATTTTAACACATTGAATTGATTACAGATACGTTTTTTTACTTTACGATTAGACTAATGAAGTCTTAAGTAGTTTGATATTCTTGAACCATGCTAAATGCCCTTCAAGTTTTTAGGAATAAATCTTCCGCATTTTCTGACATTCAACAATATTGAGCTCCAAAGAAAAACAAATCAAGTGCTTAAATTATGATGGCAATGTGGAATAACTGAAAGATTCATTTATTATAACCGAATAACTCGACTAAATTCATTTCAGTATGAATCTATGAATCTAACATCGATGTTAATATAGAGATTATTGGAGACTTATTTTTCTATCAGACAGAAATATGCACTTAGGCTACAAGTAGAGAATAATGAGTTAAAACATTAATCATATGGAACTGATTTGTAAATTCAAATTCAGAGAGGAATGAATATCAGTGCATTAGAGACGTACAGATGAATGTGAGTTAATCTAGTGTATAGGCATGCGCGGCTTCAGCAATTAATATAAGGGGGAAAATCATACGCCACCGTAGACAAACACATTGATTTGGCCACTGTGGCGTATGATTTTTCCCCTTTTATTAATTGCTGGAGCCGCGCTTGATATAGGAAGAGTTAAAAACTTTGATCATATAGTGTAAAAATACTACTCAAGAACAACAGGGCATTCGACACATACGTTTTCAATACTTTGATACATACTTGAGACTAAACATTGGATTCAGTGTTTTTTTAGGATTCACAATGAATCAGTGGTTTACGCTCGATTACTGAATGTTCAGTTAATAACTAATTGGGACTTTAACTGATACATTTGTTGTTGTCTCTCATATAAAATTTGAATTTAACTGAGGGCTAAATTTTATGTATTTCTTTCAGGAGTTGAATGACATAATTAATACCAACCTATGAATGATATTAAACTACATCAAGATGAGGAAGTTTGTGGGATAGAGGAGGAAGAAAAAAAAAAAGAGGAACAAGAATAACAAGTTTTATGAGTGTGAAAAGAAGATACACCTTTTATAAAGTCTACTTGTATGAACGGCGCTAAGGTAAGTTCTATCCTCTAGAATCCGTGATTCAAAATTTATTTTTTTTTTAATAAAAAACTTTTTAATCTGGCAGCACTGGCATTCGATTTCTTATTCTTCGTTAGATTTTATATTAGCGCTCATGATAATTATGTTGATGATAATGACGTATGTGTACTGTGTCTTTAAATAAGTAAAAAAGAAAAAAAGCGGCTGCTGATTTATTTGGTTTCTTTTTTTGTTTTTGTTTATAGCGCATGCCGACTACGATGTGAGTATAGTTCAGTTCTACTTTTTCTGGCTTTTGTTTTGCTTTGAATGCACTCCGTTTATATCTGGCAGTTTTTTTTTTAATAGGCAATCATTTGATATAGTCGCATGTATGGAGAATGTTTACAATTCGTTTTATTTTTGGTGGTAATTCCTATTCTTTATGCCGTTTCTATAGATCCAACAATATACTCTATCGCACAAACCATTCATTGCACACACACAGAAACAAACATAATTACTCTATACTGGCATGGAAAGGAAAATAAATACCAGTGAGTAGATTGTATTTTTTTTCTCGTTTATTAATGTCTCACGATTATTTTTTTGTTTTTTTTTTTTTTTGTAAATATATTCAGTTTGATACTGACAGAAGCAACAGCTTCTATTTTGCTTATTTTTTTTTATGAAATTGCTTGTGACGTCACACATTTAGTAACATCATGCACACAGATACACACATACACTCACACTCAATAAGTACAATATAACCCAAAATTGTGTTCTATAGTAGTACAATGTGCCATAAGCAGATCGTATTAAAGGTTTTATTTGGTTTTTGTTCATTTATTCAATGCTTCAAGTGATGATGAAGTTGACGGCAGATGTTTTTATTTCCTACTCGTTCTACTCTCATTTGGGCCATCGCATTATAAGGGTTGCCATCAGGATTTTGCAATCCCACTATCCCATTCATATAATACTAGTATCGTGGCCTACATGGCAACTCTATGTTGTTCATACATATTTTATCATTAAAGTACTTTTAATACAGTAAAAACTTTACTTAAATATTAAAACCGTACACGCGCGTTGTATGCATGTGCTGTTGCTATTGCTGTTAGCATTTGCCTTTGTTGCTGCTGGTCTTCTGCTTTTGGCTCTGTTACATTTAGTGATGATTTCTGTTTGCTTCCTTGTGCTATGTTGTGTGTTATGTGTCGTATCTTTAGTCATTGCTGGATTTTATGTTCTCATCCTTTTTTCTGCGCTTTCTTTCCATTTTAACATGTTGGGTGTTTAGTTCGTCGTATAGCTCTGGCTGTTATTTCGTTTGTTCGTCACATACAAACACTTTATGTTTGGGCACTTATTGAAATTACAATTTATGTATGTATTCCTTTTCAGCAATGGCGTAGGCTATTTTGTACATAGGGGTAGGGAAAGAAGGGAAATCAATTGCATTTCGGATCCTGAGAAATTTGGGTATGGGTAGTTCGAAAACGACATTAAATTTTCTGGTTCATATAAAATTTTTGAGTTATGGAAAAAAGAACTTTCGAAAAATCGATATTTTTAGCTTCTTTTGAGAATCTTTAGTTTTGAAAACGGAATTTCTTTGGTGGAATTGAAGGCCTGAACTATAAAATGCACGGCACAGCAAATTCAAAATGGCTTTTACTATTTTTGCAAAAAAACATTTGAAATTTCGGCAAATGATATAAGGAGTCTTTTAAAATGAATTCTCACCAACATTGGTTTCGATGCTTCAAATTCATCATGGAATAAATGACGTCAGATCCAGAATTTGAGTTATCACAATAAAAATGTCATACTTAATTTTCAGAACGAAATCCCAAGTTCATAATTCCACAATCATTGGGAACTAAAAAAGTGAGGAAAGATATTCGTTCCTACAAACCATAATACATACCTGAACCGATTACAATTCTTGTCTTAAAATTACTTTACCCAGCAATAACAGTGCTTGAACTACTTACCAGCCTAATTACTTGCTTAATTTTCCATATAGGCTCGGAATGTCAAGGTACACTCGTTTCATAATTTACCATTTTCCATATTTTCGTATATTTTTTTAATTATTAATTTGCAGCGCTGGTCAGGAATGAATTTATTTCGGATTTTTAGAAGCGGAAAATCTGCGAGTTTTCTATTATATTTGAAGAGCTATATACAGAAAACCGAATTTGTTGCCAATCGAGTTCAGTATTTTTCTTACAAAAAACTAAAGATTTGAGAAATAGGGGGAGGATCTGCCTTTGGTAATTATATTCTAAAATGTTTCCCGCTTCCACAAAATTAACCGTTCATATAAGGTGTCCGATATAACATTTTATTATTATACAGAGGTTATATAGAGTGTTTTTATAAGCCCGATAGAACTTTAAATTGTAATGATCTCCATTGACCGTAACGCGAGCTCCATATTTGAAGAAATAAGGATGTAATGAAGTCTGTAGGGTATGTTGTGGATTGGTTTCACTCCATATACGGCAATTTTGTTTACTAACAAATCCGTTAAGCCAAAAATGAGCCTCATCGTTGAACACAATTTTCTGTCTATAAGTTGCGCGAATTGATGGCTGATTTTCGAAGTAAATCTCGATAATTTGGTAGCGTTGTTCAAGCGTCATTCTATTCATGATGATTTGTCAGAGTATACTGTGGTAATGATCACCATTGACCATAACGCGAGCTCCATTTTTGAAGAAATAAGGATGTAATGAAGTCTGTAGGGTCTGTTGTGGATTGATTTCACTCCATATACGGCAATTTTGTTTACTAACAAACCCGTTTAGCCAAAAATGAGCCTCATCGTTGAACACAATTTTCTGTCTATAAGTTGCGCGAATTGATGGCTGATTTTCGAAGTACCGCTCGGGACAAATCACTACAGAAATCCCTTGAAGCAAAAAAAGTACAAAAAATATAGCCGACTACAGTAGTCGCTCGGTTATATGAACTAATTCAAACAGAGCCTGTTCACTAAATGGAGAAGTTCACATAATCGAGAGAATATAAAATAAGTAATTCAAATGATTTTTATTACATTAAGTTTTTATTTTTAATAAGTTTTTCAATAATTGATGTACATGAATGTAGTCGGTTATATTTTTTTGTACTTTTTTTGCTTCAAGGGATTTCTGTAGTGATTTGTCCCTGCATTTTCGAATTGCCAAAATATCATTAATATCAGATATATTATTTTCACTCCAAGCAATAACTTTATTGAATGCTTCGATTGCCTCCGTTGTGCTAATTTCAGCTGTTGTTACGATGCACTGCTCTTGATCATCATCTTCAACTTCGCCATCTATATCTTCGCTACCAATGTCTTGATTCCACGTCTGAATCTCTTCCTGTGTTTAAATTTTGTTGTTCACTATTAACAAAATTCGCTTAAATACTGTTACCGATTCAAAACCACTTTTATCCACTTTATTACCCTTTATCGAAATAATTACCGTTGCCCTTAAAATGCCATTGCCAAATAAATTAAAATACCGCTGCCTCTAAAATGCCTTTACCGAAATAACTGAAATACTGTTACTATGAACTATCATTGCCGAAATAAATTAAATACCATTAACCCTAAAATACCATTACCGAAGTAAACTAAAACTTAGCTTAACCTCAAACCTACTTAATTAAAATTAATAAAAATGCATATTAATTACAATATTAATTGCAATTGGTCTATATGACGCGTTTGAAAAAACAACACTTTACTAGAAAAATAAAAATGCCCTGCTGGCAGTCCGTCTCCGATATACACAAATTATCTGCACTTGTACGTAAAAACCATACGTCAGTGTGGCAACATTTGTGAAAAAGGTGACAAAGAGGAGATAAGAAGATACACAAAAAATTTAAAGTAGAATGTTTGTATGTCTGTTTGATCACTTCTGAGAGTAAATTATCATATAGAGACAATCTGACTATAAAATATAAACAATAATACAATTTAATGGAAAATCACTGATGAAGCCTGTCCATAAAAAAGGCAGAAACTAGATCTAGTCTGATTTGCAAATTAATAATGTGTCTATAACTTTGAACGTACTTAATTAAAATTTTGTTTATTTATTATTTATGTAAAATATTTACAATAAAGGAATTCACAGTTTAAGTACTAACGTGCTATCATTGTAAAATATCATGATTTTTTAAGTTTAACCCATAGAAAGTTGTCGGGTTTATGATAAATGCAAATTTACTACTTAAAACAGCATGAACTGTGAATACCCTCAATATTTACTTTCTTTTGTTACAATTAATAAAACTGGTCTATATTTGTTTTATTTATGTTTATAAAATATAGAGTTTTTATTTGTTTTTAAAATATATATTTAGGTGTATCTATTATTATGATCATATGTGTCTATGATACATGTAACGTTTTGAAATGACTCGCTCATGTATCTCATGTATATGAAAGGGACGTGTGACGCTGAAAACTTATTTTTGTATGCGGACAGGGAACCTTCCAAAATGGTGTCGAATAATTAAATGAATACAAATTTTTTTATGTTAACTTAAATTTATCTTGAGAAAATCCAAAAAACTCTTCAATTAAAATATTTTATTCTGTATAAATTCCCTTTGATATAAATCACATACATATTTCTATTCATGTTATCAGTGGTAATTATTATTCAACCCTCCCTTAAATTTTACATTAGCTACGTATTTGTTTATGTGTTGTGACAAGCCAGAGTACACAGTAGTTGCCTGGAATATTTTAACGGCGTCAGGTAAGACAAACTATACATAAAGTATTGAATTACATAATTACAAGTTTATTTTCGAAATTAAAATAGGTTAATATCTTTGTTCTATGAAAAAAGGAAATAAGTCTTTGAATCTTAAATTTGTATTATGAGCGTCTCTATATACATATATCAAATCCCACCACAATGCATGGGTTTTTTTCGCTAAAAAAAGCTAATAATCTTAGTAGCCAATGCTCAATTTTAGTTTAGCCAATGATTATTTTTACAAATATTGTAATTGAAAATAGCAAACAAATTATATGCACACAAAAACATAATTTTCATATTTGAATACGAAAATCGCAGATTCAATAAAAAAAATTTTTGAATTTCCTGTGATGACGATTTTTGCAGAATTGATAATGAAAATTGTAAGCACGTTGTTGAAATTATTTTATTTTTCTGTCAATAAAGAAAGTTGTTGATTTGATTAAACACAATTATTGAATTTTTGTGATTTTTCAATGAAAGAATGTGTTGATTTAACAAAAAGTTTTAATAATTTTTTTAATAAAAAAACATGCTAAATTTAATTAAAATTTATTTATTAGAAAAAAAAAAAACAACAAAAATTATAAAAGGGTCAATAAAATTCTAAATCTTTCATATTACTAAATAACTTTATAATTTCATTAAACTTTTCCGGTTCACACATAATAGCTCTGTTCCACGTACGTTACCGCGGGTGCCCGCGGGAACCCAATCTTACCAAAAAGCGTTTCTATTGTTAAAAATTGGGTAAATGAGAGCGTTGATGAGAGAATAATTTGTTTCTCATTTTACCAGAAGTTACCCGCACTTTTTTTTCGGGTAAAATGGTAAAACTGTCAAATCACTTGTTGTTTATAAATCAGCTGTTTTAAATTTGTAAAAATAATTAAAATATTAACAAAAGTTGTAAACATTAATTAATATCGTTAACAAATACTACGTTCTAACACTTTCTCTTTATTCCCTTCGATATTTTATTGTTAAAAATAGCTTTTGTTTATATTAATAACTTTGACGTTTATTTTTGGGCTTGAAATGTGGTTTTGTGCGTTCCCGGTATTGTGAGCAATTTTACCATTTTTTGAGATAATTATTTGTTTACTCTCATTTTACCAGACTTTACCCAGAATTACGTGGAACAAACCTAATATGTGCAACCGCATCAAAGTCCAAAGAGCAACTAAATTATGAAACTTCAAAAGTAATAGACAAATTTACAAAAAGAAAAACAAAACATATCATGCCTTGAAAAAAATCAAAATAACGGCCAAAATTAAGAAAATTTGATTTTTACTTTGATTCAAGTATTATGTTTATTGAAAATGAAAAATTATTCAATTATTTGTTTATCAAATGCATTTTGTTGAGTGTTATTTTTAAAAGTTGCAATAGTGATAAACATAATGTTTGAATCAAATTCAAAGGGTTATTGTATTTAACTTTTATTTCAAACAAACGAGTTTGTTAAATTTTTTTCTGGTATATTTTTTTGTGTGTGCTTTTATTATCAGGTTGTTTTTTTTCACAACGCCGTCAAGGAAATCCCATTTGTTTAACTTTGATGTCTTCAAACTGGTTGATTTTCAAACAACATACCAAATACGAAAGACAAGTATACCATACTAAATCTACAGTGAAGCCATATGCGGTAGTTGGGTTGAAAAACAACGACAACAACAACAACACCAAAGCCATCCACATATCTTTCCTTCCGTCCGCTCATCAGTAAAAATTATACAACTGAAAAAGCAAAAGAAGAACAACAACAAATAAAACAAAAAAAAAAATATTAAAGTCGTTAGGGCATAGAAAATAAGTATACACTGATACCTCGATTAACGGCCCATTGTGTCAATTCGATAGAATGCATTTTTTAATTATTGGAACACAAATAACAATTTGCCACCAAAGTTTCCTTTAACGGCCAAAGCCAGTTAATCGAGGGTTTAGTGTGTGTTTGTACGTAAGTAAACGTTGGTTGATATCATATTAAGGTCATTCACATGGGGTGTGCTAAATGTTGTATTGTCCTAAAAAAAAAACAGAGTTGCTAAAATTTTATTTTAAAATATACAACACTATATAACTAATAAAATTTTAAAAATTCTTTTTTTTTTGGACGATACCACAAAACATACAAGACTTAGTACACCTTGTGAACAATCTTTTTGTATTATATCGTGTCATATCGTCTCCATTTACTGTAACCGAACAACCAACACTAATTGTAAAGGCCAGCTTTAGATGAAACATATTTATATATTTATACTGTTGTAGTATAAAGTATATAAATATATGTACATATGTATTTACACACATATATTTCGATTTTGTAGGTATATAATAAAATACTCTGTTTTTTCCTCTTATGTATTTATTTTGTATAGAAAATTCGTATTGAATTTTTGTTTCCCCCATGGCGTTGTTAACAACGACACTTTATAACTCAGCTCTATTTATGGTTTTTATATTGTACAAACGTGTTTGTTATATAGCAAATCCATTAGCAAACATTTTATATACAACAAAATACATATGTATTCATTCGTACTTGTGTACTCGTTTGTATGAACTGAATTGAGTTTTTAAAGTTTTCGTACATAAAATGCTGAAAATATGTACATATTTGAATTGCAAAAACTACGTATAAATATTATTTTTAAGGTTTAGTACCAACAGTGTTACGTTTAATAACATATTTGGTAAAAATATAAAAATGTTACTTTTATTAAAAATTAAATTTTAATTAAATCTTAATATTTACATGTGGTTTCTAGAAAACGTTCTTTGTCACACGAATGAGTGACTACATGTGTTTTGTTTTTGTATTGCATGTATTTTGTTATTGTATATTCGTTCGTGTGAAGCAAAGCGTCATCTAGAAACACAACCTTAATTAATTCTTAACATTTCTTACCTTGTAAGTCAATTGGCTCTAAAAAGCATATGCAAACTTCAATTAATATTGTATATTCTTTTTGCTCGATATAGCTTAGTCTTCGAGATACTGGGCATTTTGTTAAATTAAATGGTCAGTATCTCGAAAACTAAGCGGGATAGGCCAGAACGGGGAAAATTTTCGCTCCATTTGAGTATAAACGCACTCCGATAACACCAAAAGGCCAGTCCCTGAGAGATCCCGATGGATCCATTTTTACATGGTGGATTATTTTTGTTACCAATTTACATAATCATACACATCGACACGATCTAATTATACCAATTTCGTTCCCCATGCCATTCGGTACCATTCCCCATGTGTTTAGTCTTTCAATTCTACTTGTTTCCCTGTTAAGTGCTGAATTCCACTCGACCACGCTGCTTCATTCCATATCTTTTCCATTTGTACCAATGTTTCACTCCATTCATTCAATTACATTCTTAAAAGATTATGTATTCAGCTGCAGAGTGGATTTTGTCCTTTTCTTTTGCGAACTTACATATTTTTTTGTATCATGTCATCTTTATTTTAGTGGTTCACTCCTCTCTGCTGCGTGTGGTACTCCAGCATTGCGAATCTAGCATTATAATGTATAACTTCCTGGATAAATCCGTTGTTCGTTTTCATTTATTTATTTATTTTTTTCAAACAAATGCTTTTTTACGCGTAAATAATCACCCAGGCGGGTGGAAGTACTTGCTAGTGGTACAAAAGAAACAAAAAGTATCAGTGCCTCAAAAACTAAGCGAGATGGCGCAAAATGAACAATATGTTGGCAAATTTCTAATAACCAACCCACTCCAATAATGAGTTAGGTGCGGAAGGGATCTAGAGAAATTAATTTTTATGAAACACCTAAAGGCTGATTCATTTTTTACCAATTTCAATTTCATTCAGTCTATTTAACATACATAAGTAATTGCTTTACAGACTGTGATTAAATATAAAACTAATATTTATAATTTATAATGTTATAAAACTAAAAGCTTTTGATAAAACTGGAATGTGCGCAGTAGACCGTACCTAAAAAAAAAAAGTTCGCCATACACCGTCCAATCTGAATTATTTTTGGAAGGAGGTTTCAAAAAAAAAAAGATTTTTTTTTGCCGAACGTAGGGGCCGCCATTTTATATTTTTCGTTATATCTTTGGCATTTACAGTCGGATCTTAAAGTATGATACATATATCGATGTTTTTCTCTCGAGGGCACCAATGTTTTGCTCTAAGGACAGATGACCTCAAGTATCCCGTTCTAGTATTTATCCACCAGATCTCAGTTGCTACCACCCTTATATACAACCCCAATGTCAGAAAATCAAAGCTCGCAAAAAATTATTAAACTTTTGCTAAGAAAGTTTTTCGATAAACCCAGCAGAAATTTTTTTTATTTTCTTGGTCGCCTTTTTAAATTTTTTTTCAATCACTGGTCTCCACGAGGTGAAAAATCGATATATCACACTTTAAAATGCGACTTTAAATGCCGAAGCTCCCAGCAAAACATTACCAGGTAAATGTTCTGTTCCAAAGAATCGGTTGTAGAATAGCTACTTTTCATTCACAACCCCTTCTTCTACTGTCGATTCTAACCCGATTCTTTTTGTTTGAAATTGTCCCAAAAGCAACCCCTTCTATAGCTCCAAAGTGGAATCGTTTGCTCTAGAATCAGTTCTGGAACTGATTCTACGTCACCCACACCTTCCATATAGGATCCCAGGAACTGGTTCCGGAACCAGTTCCATGGAATCGGTTGCAGTGGAACCAGTTGTAGAATGGGTGTGGTTGGCTACCGATTGTAAAAAATTTTCCTGGGTTGGTAATATATGGGTATTACTATGCATATTACCTGGTAATATATCAACACTCAAAAAATTGTATGAACTAAAATTAAGGTTTCACTTTACTAAAACAATGTATATGAGTTATTAATAAAAATAAGTTAAATTTCTTTCCAATAAGTAAAATTGCTTTCAAATAATGCAAATTTTATTTGATTTTAGTTTATCCAAAATTCGTATTAACTCAAAAATAATAAAACATTTTCCTTAAATTTATTTTCTTGAATTAGGTTAAAATTTCTTAAAACTGTTGAAAAATTTATGTATTTTTAGTTAATAATCTTAAATGTGAAGAATTTGGTTGAACTAAAAATTACGAAATTTAAAATTGTATGAAAAACTAAATTCAAATAATGAACTTCCTTAAATTTAGTTTAAACATTTTAACTTCTTTAAACCAAGTATAAACTTCTTAAATTCTAGTAAAGATTTTCTTTCACATTCCTGAAAATATTTTATAACCTATGGAATTCTTATTTGGTTTGTAGTTTGTATTATATAAGTATTTTAGTGTTGTGAAGAAAATTTAAGCAATAAATTTTACACAAATTTATATTATTGGAAAAAATATTAAAATTATGTTCGTTAATACTTTCATAAAAAAAATATATGAAATTGATTACTTAGATTTTTGGTAGTGAAACTAAAATACTAATATATTTGAATATTTATACCTAATGAGAATTAAAAATTAATAAATAATACCTGCAGTTTTTTGCATGTTTTTTTTGGATTTTCTTACTTAATACGAGCATAACATATGAACTAAAAATAAGTTTATTCTGCGTTAGCACAAGTTCAAAGCATCTTTAAATTTAAGAACAATTGACTTGATTTTAAGACATGTTTACTAAATTTAAATACAAGTTTATACTAAATTTAAGTAAAATACATATTAATTTTAGTAAAAATTTCAGAAAAATTAAAACAGTATTTACTAAATATCAGAAAAAATTTACTTAATTTAAGTTAATTGTTTTAACTTGTTTTTAAGAAAATTGTGTACTCGATTTAAGTTAAAATTTCCTTGGAGCCAAATCATTCCCAAATTTCTTTAAATTTAGTTCAAATGACCTAGTATTTGGGAAACAATTTTTTCGGTGAAACTAACTAAACTAATTCGTTTTTCTATAAAATGTTACAAATTGAATTTTTTGTTAAAAAACTGTGAATTTAAAATTGATATTCCGTTTAAAAAATTAAAATTTAAACAAAATGTTGGTTAAAACTCCCTACCTGTAAGTTCAGAATAACATATTACTATGTAAGGAGTTACATCGATGGACATGCCTTTGTTAAAATAATAGCTCTAGTAATAGAAAAGTAAGAGCTTACCCCCTTTATTACAAATGGTTACTCAAAACATATTGAAATTTTATGAAAAACAAACATTATTTTAAGGTTATTTGTAACCTATAAGTAATAGGTGAGCGTAAGACGTAAGTTCAGAAAAACATATTACTGGGGAAGGAGTTACCTCGATTGACATGCCCTTGTTAAAATAATAGCTTTTGTAATAGAAAAGTAAGAGGTTACCAACCTTTATTTCTACTTACCAAAATCATTACCGGGTAATAGAAGGTTCTGCTGGGTTATTATTCGGCAAAAAAAAATTCTTTTTGGAATTGCCTTGCAAAAATACTTTATATTTGAAGGTGTACCGCGCACTTTTTTTTGCCTGTAAGGTGGTACGGTCTAGTGCGCAGCCTTACATTTGCAGGCTAGAAGGAAGGCTTTAAAAGCTCCTTATAGAATTCCGCAGAGATTCCAATTTTAAAAGATATATTTTCTTGACCAAATTTGACCAATTTATAGCATCGTAAATGGACGTTTTTTTTATATTAGCGTATTTCGTAGCGTATTTTTAATTGAAATTCGATTCCACAATTTTTTTATTTGAAAAGTTTGTACTCGTAAAATGTTGTATTATTAAAAAAATAAAAATTCAAAGTTACAAAAAAATTTTTTGTATTTGCAAATTTCATTGTTGGTGTCTATTTAAAAAGATTTTTGTTTGTATTTACAAAAACGGCATGAGGACGATGTTTAATAATACAAACAGAATTTGCAAATTATTTCTGTAAACTAGACCACCCATTATTTGGTTTTGCTAACGTTGAGCCAAAGTTGGAAATTTTGTTTTCCCCAGTTCCGATGCTCTGTTAAAATATCTTGCCAGCGCTTTCCCATTTGTATATTTGTGACTGGGTGTTTTCCAGTACTGGCCCAAATGGTGGTGTCAGTACTTTTATATTTCTGGGTGCTTGCTCCAGAAACATTAAAATCAATTCCCAAATACCGTTCCAGCCAACGCTTTACAAAGTATTGAGATAGCACTTATTGGGTGTATAACTTAAAAATGCTGAATTTTTTGGTAAATTTTGGGCGTTTATTGTGTAATATTGGAACAATATAAATGTATTCAAAGCGTTGGCCATCGTTAGCTATGACCTTTTGCCATCTTTCTGGCATCATATGGTTTCCGTGCCAAGAGAACTGCTCATTTTTTGATGCCAAGAACGAATCAAGCCAGTTTCCAATACCCTGTTATGAAGTGAAGCGTATTCCAGTGAGAGCGTTCTGCATCGATCGAACGGGGCAAGGTCTGGACTATAAGGCGGGTGAGGCAAAACTTCCCAACCACTATTTTCCAAATAATTGTTAACCGGTCTTTCAACATGTGGCCGAGCGTTATCATGATGGAATATTATCTTCATGTCTGGTCGCATATTCCGGCCGTTTTTCGGCCAACGCTCGCTTCAAATGAATTAATTGTGTTCAGAGAAAGTCCCCGTGATCATTCGGCGCGTCTTCAGCAGCTCATAATAGATGGGACCTTTCTGGTGCCACCAAATACAGATTATTACCTTGGCGTCATGGATATTCGGCTTTGGCGTTGATTTGACGGTTGGCCGGGGTCTTAAGTTTTGGCTTCTCTTAATGGATCCATTTTTTTTATTCTTTACTTCTTTTTATGGCGTTCAAGCAGCATTTCGGACATGCAAAATTGTCTTTCAACCCAATTTCCTTGCTTTTGGAGGAATCCTGTCGCTTGCAAACGTTTTGAAATTGCCGCTTGAGTGACTCCCAATGATTTTGCAAGTTCTTATTAAAATCGCCACTTTTGGACTGCATAAACCATCTCCGGCACCTTGAAATCACTGGCACATATTCAGGATAAATTTCGGTGAACAATCTATGTGCTTTAGCTGCAATTTTTTTTAAATTGAAGAAGTAAAGCAAAACTTCCCGCATATGAAAATTATTGCAAAATGTCATATAAGTTATTAAAGACACAAACTATCTGTTGTGAATTCCGCATTTTTAAGTTACCCACCCCGTATAATTATAAATGAAAGTATATATTATAGTGTATATAGTAATACCAAGTATATATGATGATCCTAGTAAAAAAAATATATGACTTTTCGTATTATGTATAATTATATCCGAGAAATGAGAACATCTAATGGTATCAAATTAGATCGTATTACATCATATTAGATTTACTTTGATACAATTAGATCTTATTTGATGGAATAAAATATGGTTCGATACAATTTTATCAGGATTTTGTCCTGATCCAAATGTATTAAATATAATACAATCATATCCAACTAGATATAGTGGTATATAATACGATACAATTATACATAATTAAATGTGGCATATATATGTATATAACTGTATATAAGTCAATATGTAATTATATATCGTAATATAGTTTTATATAAAATAAAATACAGTTACATTTTTATGATAGAGTTTTATATAATTATGCCTTGGTATAAATGTTCCAATATATAATTATACAAAATTGTATGTGATAATAAAGGGTGATCCAACCAAAACGCACGATGTTAATTGTAAATAAAACAAAAAGTTTTCAGAGAATCATCTTAATATTTTTTATTGTGATAAAAGGATCTATGACAATTATGTGTGATATAAAATATCGGTCAAATGCTCGCCACGGCTTCGGTGGCATACCTTTATCCGATGGTCCATATTTTCAATGACTCTGAGATATAATTGAGGTCTTTAATGTGCCGAATTATCTCATCTTTTAGCTCTCGAATTGTTCTTGGCTTATTGACATACACTTTTTCTTTTAAATATCCCCAAAGAAAGAAGTCCAACGTTTTGCTGAAATTTGCGCACAATTCTCCCGATTGTGGACACATTTGGTCGATTATGCTGACCAAAGAAGTGCACGAAATGCATTTTAATTTGAATGCCCATTTTCGTAAAAGGCATCAACAATCTTAACGCGCTGCTCAATTGTGTACCTCTCCGTGGTTGTATTTGTCAAACACTGAAACAAAGAAATGTCAAATTATTTTGGCCAGAAAACTTGACGTTAAGGTGTGACTCATATCGTGCATTATGGTTGGGCCACCCTTTATATGACTTTATCGAAACTTTTTTACTTGGAGAGATAAGGAAGATCAACTAGTATATAACATAAAATAAAATGATATAAAATTATATATACCGCTACATTATAAATTTTCGTAAAAATAAGTATGAGATAAATACAGTGGTGGAAAATATAATAGGGACATTCAATTTTTTTCTAAATTTTCTCTCGTTACCTTTATTTTTAAAGTTCAAAATATTGGCTAAATTCGCACAGAAATGCGATGAAATGGTTCAGAAAATTGTGCAGAATTTTAACGTGATGTCTGTTTTTTTATTTTGTTACTTGTTTTAAGTGGGCGTGGCTTTAAATGAAAAATAAGAGATGTTGACCTTCTATCAAATTACATAGTAAAATTTAGCGAGCACTGATCGGATCTATACAAACTGTATATTTTCGGCAATCCTATAAAATTTTCCTAAATCTTGCGTTATTTTTATCCGCAAAGGCTCTCCAGACTTACCATGACATAACATGGACAAATTTTTCTTTGTTTTTAGCGATTTTAAAATAAAGTTACCAAGTAAGTAAGATTTAGGAAAATTTTATAGGATTTCCAAAAATATACAGATTGTATAGATCCGATCAGTGCTCGCAAAATTTTGCTATAAAATTTGCTAGATAGTCGATATCACTAAGTTTCTATTAAAAGCCACGCCTACTTAAAACAAGTGACAAAATAAAAGATCCGGCGTCACGCTAAAATTCTGCACAATTTTCTAAACCATCTTCTCGCATTTCGGGGCGAATTTTGCCACTATTTTGATCTTTAAAAATAAAGGCAACGAGAATAAAATTAGAATAAACTTGAATGTCCCTATTATATTTTCCACTACTGTATATATACTAATTACTAGGCTCGCAAAATAATATTTTTTTTATTTAAAAAAAATCATTAATTTTAATGAAATGAAAAAAAAAATCATTACTTTACTAAAAGTGAATTAAGTTTGATTTTTTTTTTAGTCGCGCCTTTATTGGCAATGTTATCAATTTTCATATAAAATTTTATAGCTTCATATCTTAAAATTTGATAAGTAATGATCATAACCAGGGCAAGTTTAAAATGGCACAAAAAAAGTTGAAATTGGCAGACAAAATGGCACGAAAAAATAGTAAAATTGGCACAAAAAATGCAAAAATGGCACGCTTATTCCAAAAATTTTAAAGTATAATAGTTGGTTTAAGTGATTTTAACAAAAATATAATAATGAAGGAATTTACCGTTGAACTGCTAAAGTGCATTCGCCGTATATTAGTATGATTAAAAAAAAATAATCTGGTGTTTTATTAAATATTGAATATGATTCTCTTGTGTCTGTTAAATTTTACAATAAAAATGTTTTCTTCTTCTTCTTCCTATAAATCAACTCTAAAAAAATTCCGTTTTTTTTTTAATTTTTTCCAAAAATTATTTACAAAGATTGAGTTTTTACTGAATTTTATAGCATTTTTATAATGAAAAGTCTAAAAAATAGAGAAAAAGGCTTTTTTTGGCAAGGATTTGTAAAAATGGCATTTTCACAAAATAAGTGAAAAAATGGCATTTCATGGCAAATGCCAAAAAAAAAATTGCCCTGATCATTACAAAAAACAGTTATTCCCAACTCTGGCTATCCATACAGTTTAAGCAAAAAGAATATGGGAATTATATGAAAAAAAAAAAATAAAAATATTAACAGAAATATTTAAAAGCCAATCAAAATATTAATTGATTCAAATAAATATGATGTTTTACACATATCCTTAATTATAATTTCACATTAATATTTTTTCTATGCATAGATGTCTTCAAATGCAATGAAATGTGCAAAGAAATTTGAAAATAACACACAAAGCAACAACAAAATTATTTTCGTTGTTGTATACCTACCAGCAACAACAAAATTATTTTCGTTGTTGTTGTTTTGTGTGTTATTTTCAAATTTCTTTGCACATTTCATTGCATTTGAAGACACTAGGTTAGCTAAATAAATCATGCAATAAATTAAACTATGATATGGTCTTACACTGTGCGGTAAAAATAAATATTTTTTTCTAGAATTTTTCCAAATTGTTCATACATTGAAGTACTGTGCTTATTATATTTTAAATAAGCAAAAACATTATCTTAATTGTCGTTTGTATCTATATACGACAACAAAAATTTCATACATCTTAAAATGTCTAAATATGTAGTACGTACGATATAGCAAATACAAACAACGTTCAGTTGATAACACTACAGGATAATATTGATAGTTCCAGGAATTTAAACCTCATCTGGTTTTTTTCCAAGTGCTTTTTTTTCTTTCTAAATTCTGTAGACACGTTTACGCATTTAAAACATACAACTAAAGCCGAAGGCTAAAAACGACCCTCACGTTAAAATATCAAGAAATGAAAGACTACACAACAACAAAAAGAAAAAGACTCAAGCAAAGAGGAAATGAAAACATAAATTGAGGACAATGATAAAAAAAAAGGTTTATAACGAGTATATACGTAGACAGTATACCTACCAGCGTATCCTTAACAACATGCAACAACAAAAGGAAGAAAAGCAAGAAATGTTATTGCCTGTATATAACCATAGCAACTCATTTATTTTAGTATATGACAATTTTTGAGAGAATCCTGTATATATTCATTAGTGTATACTAGTAGAGTATCCTTCATACGAGTATATATGTATAGTTAACAGTTTACGTATACAATATTTGTTGTTCAAGCTCCCTAAAATATTTCAGGTATGGGAATGAATGTCGAAATATCCATTCATAATACATTTTATATACGAGTGTTGTGAATACCTACTTCTTCTTTGCTTTTTGTTTTTGTTATATGAAAGGTTACATTTGAGTGAACTTGAACAAAAGATGTGTCTCTAACGAGACAACAATAACAAAAACTTTTTCAAGGAAGTTGTCTTTCAAAGATTTTTTGATTACAATAAAAACATGTTTTGTCTTTTTTCAACATAAAATATTTAACCGTAATTTAAAAAAAAAACTTTGATTAATGTTACCAGAGACTATTTGGGTTTTTTTTTCATCAAGGATTTTTGTCGTTTTTGTTTGATATCTAAATTTCAATCAGATTCATTGTATTTTAATTAAAATAAAGATTTAACAAAATTGTTCAATGTACAATTTCTTTAATTCTACGAATTTTTGAATGAACGAAACGTAATTCAAAACATTTTTATTACAAACGAAATTTCTTACATTTGTATTATTGCGTTGTACTTTTGTGAACTGCACTCAACATTTTTTAAAATACAAGTTTATAATTGGACGGAAATTCGTTTTGAAATGAAAATTAAAAATCGTTTTCTACCCCTAACATACATTTGGATTCAAAGCACGGCTAAATTCTTTGAACTTCAACATCTACCCTTAAAATATTGTATAGGGTAATTCGACTCTGCGTCAGTGACAAACGTCATGTGTTTCGCAATATATTTTTAATAACTTTTTTTTTTCTGCAAATATAACAAAATATCAAATTATCTCTTTATAAAAAATAACTTGAGAAAAACAAAGAGAAACGGCAAAATGAAGGTATTTTCGAAGACTTCTTTAAAACGCTTAACGTGTCTCGCTGGCGCAGCTTCAAATTATCAATGATATTTCTTAATTTTTTCTAGTTGCACACTCAACTAAAAGTTTCATTATATTAATGAAAAGTTTCATACATTAACTTCTGAGTGTATTTTTAAAAGTGGGAATACGAAAACATACTAGCGCAAGGTTTCATACCGACAGTTTTTGCATACAAAAAAAAAAAAAAACAAAAAATACTACATAAATTGCAAGTTAGTTTTAAAAAATTCTGTTTACATTTTTCTGAATTTCAATTGATATTTTCTGAATTTCAAATGATATTTTCTGAATTTCAATTGATATGTTCTGAATTTCAATTGATATTTTCTGAACTTCAATTGATATTTTCTGAACTTCAATTGATATTTTCTGAATTTTAAATGATATTTTCTGAATTTCAAATGATATTTTCTGAATTTCAATTGATGTTTTCTGAATTTCAATTGATATTTTCTGAATTTCAATTGATATTTTCTGAATTTCAAATGGAAAATGAGAATTTCAATTGATGTTTTCTGAATTTCAAATGGAAATTCTGAATATCAATTGATATTTTCTGAATTTCAAATGATATTTTCTGAATTTCAATTGATATTTTTTGAATTACAATTGCAAAAGGTGTATACATGCATATTAGGGCTATAACTTTTTAACATTTTTTGCAAATATCAAAATTGGCATAGTATAGTTGAATAGCGCATAAAAAACTATGAAGAAATGCGTTTTAACTTTTTCGCTAACGTCAAAAAAGTTCACCCACCAATAGCAATGAAATTTTGAATTTATAGTTTTTAAATTTATAATAAAAAATATCATTTTTCATTTTGTTCTATATATATCTAAAAAAATAGAACCGTAGTTATCAATTACGGATGGAGGAAAAGTTTTCCGCCAATCGCGAAAATTTTTGTTTTTTTTTAATTTTAATAAAAAAAAAAGTAAAAAAATATTAATTTTTTCTAATTGATTTAACTAAATTTGAGTCCTAAATATTTCTGCATATAACCATTATATGAATGTTTCACTTGCCAAATCGATTAACTCCACTTTCAGAATTTTATAAAACTTTAATTTTAAAACACTTTATTGACGCCTAACTGTAAAATATTCAAAACAAATTGCTCTGATAATAAATATTAATACTACTAAGGCCCATTCACTTCTCTCGAGCAGTTAACTTTAACTTAACCATGGGCAACTAACCAATACTAAATATGTATCCCTAGGATAATTTAACCATAATAACTTATCAATATTTTAACTCGGGGTAGTTAACCTTAGTATGAAATGTTAGAAAAAAACAAAAGGAAAAACAAAAATTAATAATAAAAAAATTTTTTTCAATACGGGAAAATTAAGTTTTTCTAGCGGTTTTTTGTGTGTTTCTGGTCATAAAAAAAAATAATACACTTGACCACATCGTTATTAAGATTCGCGGTCGCTAAATACTATAAAATGATTGTGTCTTTTTGCATACTACGCCAGGTGATTTAATTAAATCCATTTGGTTAGTTTATAAAATAAAAGTGGATTATTTGAACTATTAAATAGTATTTTGTGCTGATCGAGACAACCGCGGAAAGATTCGCGCATAATAATACAAAAAAACAGTGGAAATTTTGTGATATATTATTAAATTAAGGCAATTTATATGATCAGAACATCAAATTAAGTAGAAAAATGTTCGATGTGCATGATTTTGTATCTTTTTGTAATTGCGAGTCAAAACTGTGGGTTGTCCAGGGGTTCCTCACTTATTTTTAGAATATTTAAAATATGATTGGTTCACATTTCGTTAATTCGCGAGTGATTTCTATTCTATAAAAATATCTAAGAATTAAATTCAGTAGTCTTGTACTTCACGTGTAGTCTTGTACTTCACGTGTACCTCAACAAACTTTCAGCGATTTGAGCTTTGATACATGATTCATTTTGAATTTTATTCGCTGATTCTAAATCCTTAAATGCAAGTTACCAAAAATTTATGGAATAATTGTTTTTCTGAGAGTGGCTTTCAAAAGATTTTTTTCCTATAACGGTACACAAATTACAAAAATTTTGTCCTATGTATTTTAGAGAACAAAGTTCAATCTTTACTATCATCGTATCAAAAAGTCATAAGCTATTTGGATGTGTTTTGTACAGTATTTCAAAATACATATGTTAGGTAGAAAAAGCTATTTTCCGCGTTTTTAATCACGATTTTTTTTAAATTTGAGAGGCGAGAGACGAATTTGGAATAGAGATTTGAAATTAGTAAAGTAAAATACTAAAAGTATGTATCAAGCTTCTAACAGCAGCGAATTTTCATTTTGTAGAGGTGTTTAATTCGTGTCAAATTATTCTAATATTGGTTACCATTTTTGGCTTTAATTACTTTTGGCTCCTTGAACCCATAAAAAATAAATTTTTCGAATTTTTTTACATGAGGCCAATTTCCGTAAGCTATCGCAGTATTTAACCTTAGAAATACAGAAATGTCTATTTAAATTTTAGCATTGGTTAGAAGAAATACTTGGTTAAAATTTAGATAAGTTATTCAAAAAATATGTTTACCAGTGGTTAAGGCTAGTATAGGTCTTCACCAGGGCATAAATTGAGATAAGTTAACGGGCCTAAACCGGATATCAAATTTAAATTCAAAGGTTTTTAACAAAAAATAGAATTTCTAAAATTGTCTAGAAAACGAATTATGTATTTATACCAATAAAATATCCAGTATGTCAACAGTCTGTATTTGCGAAATTAATAATTGGATAAGAAGAATATACATTAGAGTGGACCGAACTTTGCTGAATTGCGAATTTCAAAAACGGGGGGTGCGGAAAATTTGTGTATAGGCCCAGTAAAGCGTACAAAATAAAAATTTTCAAAATCGGTTCACGTTCAAGGTCCCCGCAAAGCGGTTGAAATTTCGAAATTTCGGAAAGTTTAAAATATACATAAATTTTGTTAAAAAATATTTGTTGCTGTGATATATTATTTCTAATATACTATATTATTATTATTATTATTATTATTATTATTTTTTAGCGTGTAATATTACACTAATATTTTGTGCTGTATCCATTATTATCAATACCCGCTTCGCTACTCTCAACTAATCTCTGGCATCTTTCTTTTGGTATAAAATACCAGGCTTCTTGAATACCAGCCCAAAGTTCGGTCGAATTTTTGTAATTGTTTTGCGAAACTTTTGTTTTTACATCATTCCATACATCATTCCATACATTTTCTATTGGATTAAGGTCCGGACTTTGGGCTGGCCAGTCCAAAACCTTAATTTGTTCTTGTAAAAACTAATTCTTCACTATTTTCGACGAATGCTTACCATAATATTATCCCCGCAGTGTTTCAAGGTCTTCTGAGTGTACTTAATGTTTAAAGCCTGGTTTTTTGGGCGGTGTACAAATTTTCTACCATCTAGTCCGACACGATTTACCTTCGTTTGATCGCTGCAAAGCACATTTTTCCAAAAGGACAACTCATTTACTTTGTGGGTTTTGGCATAATCAATACGTTTCTTAATATTTTTTCTTAAAAGAAGAGGCTTCTTTCTACTTATTCGTCCAAATAAGTTTGCTTCATTCAGTCTTCTTCTTACTAACCAGTCTGACACTTGAACGTGGAATTTTTCCATGATTTCATTATTTATTTGACGGGAGGACATAAAAGGGTTGAGTTTGCTTTTGCGTACTATAGTCCTGTCCATATAAGTTGAAGTTTTACGACGGATTGGCTTACGTTCTTTGTTTTGCGAATGATATTTATTGTCGGCAGCACATAGACGAATACCATTTTATACCATATTTCGCGAACACTTTAGTATTTTAGAAATTTCAGTTGGAGATTTCATCTCGTTGTGGAATTGAGATATAAGTCTTCGTTTTTCTGGATTACAATGTTTTCCACATCCCATATTGGTACAATTAGAAAAGAATTTACTTATTTCAAACGCTAATTATGAAAAGAAAATTATTACTAAGTGCATCGAGTAAAATTTTGACAATTATTGCAAGTGTCCTATTTCTATGTCCATAGCTGTATATAAAATTATCTTTCATTTGAGTGTAAAAAATTTGAAAAATGTTGAAGGGTATTTCAAGGACGCTACGACAAAAGTTGTAAAAATTTTCGTCGTCATTTTTTGTGATCACTGTCTTTTTTTAAGTGATCTGATTTTATCCATTTATTGTTTTTGATTAACATAAAATAACATTTTTATGACCGATTCATCTTTTTTAATATTTTTGGGTATTTTGATCATAAATATAAAGTAGTGAGATCGGATCTCGAGATTTGGAACACTATGCTCGAAAAGTATCCTCTTTTTTATACACTTAATGTTCGAAAAGTATCCTACTTTATTTTGTTTTTGTTGTACTGAAAGAATATTTTAGAATAAAATTAAATACCTAATAGGTTTTTTGTAAAAGTTTTGAAAAATATTTTATACACTGTGTCACAAAAGTATATATACAAAAATGTAATTGAATATAACTTGGTACCTTAGTTTTAGGATTTAAAATTTTGCAACACAATGTTCGAAATGTATACTCTTTTTTGTTCACACAATGGCCGATTAAAAAATTTTTATTTTGTTGGTATTCAGCGAACTATAGTATATTATCGGCCTTATTCGCTAAAAACACAACTTTTGAACAATTTTTCAATTGTAGTTATCATATATAGCACTCAGATTTAAAAAAAATCCAGCATCAGAGTTTCATTTCTTTATAATTTCTATTATATACAAAATCATTTTATATGGAGTCGAAAATTTCGACTGCCAATTCGACACTCATAATCAGGCCGAATATATCACAACAACAAATATTTTTAACAAAATTTAAGGATGTTTTTAAACTTTCCGAAATTTCAACCGCTTTGCGGGGACTTGAACGTGAACCGATTTTTAAAAATTTTTATTTTTTAGTGTTTACTGGGCGCATAAGCATATATAATTATATCTTACAGCAATTAATATAATATATAAAATATCTTACATCATACAAACAACAAATTTTTATAAGAGGGCATATATTATTATATCTCAAAATATATGGCTCATATGCCACCATATGTGATAATATATTATGTTATATATGATCATTTATAATTGTATATGACAACAGATCTGTCATATCTCATTATGTATAGCAGATATGGTATATATCTAATCTTATAAAAGAAAATATATAAAAATATATGGTTATATAAGCCACCACATAAGAAACATATAATTATATATGGCTATTCATGACAATATATATACTCACATATTATAAGATAAAACAAGATATTATCATATACGACTATATATACATTTTTTTGATCGGGTACCCATATATAAAAAATATGGTTTGTATTTATACAAGGTTTACAAGGCATTTACGAGTTCACATAAAAGGTATTCATTTAAAGTATTTACGCCTCGTATACTGTGTATATGTTGCAAGTTTACTCAATTAATGTCAAAACTAGTTTACGAGCCCTCGTAAATATACGCTTACATTTTTATGTGTAAACTTTTTCGTATTTATACATACATTTGAATATTAGCTGTGTTTGTGTGACTCTCTATTAGTGTTATCAAGAACGATTTTGACAGTTTTTCAACGTATTCCGGCTTTCTACTGTCAAAATTGTTCGAGATATCATTGATAGGAATGCCGCACAAACGCAGCTATTGTCAAAAATAAAATTATTTTGTACTGTTTTGTTTGTCGTTTTTTATTTTATGTTTTATTTGTTTTTAAATGCTACAAATTTAGAAAATTCTTTGTTTAATTTATGAAAAGATCAAAAAAGTGGCTAAATGCAAAATTGAAATGTGAATAGTTTTAAAAGGTGCGATCATTCAAATAAACAGATAAAGTTACAAATATACGCGATTACAAAAATACACGGTTTACGAGGGCATAAATGCAGTTAGATGAATATCACTATATAATCATTTTGAATATATTTAACAATATAATGTTGTTTTTTATTAAATTTTCTTTTTATTAAAACCATAAATTAGACTACAAAATTTTATTTAAAGTGATATATAACATCCCAGTACAATTTTTGTGAATTGGTTACCCCTGAATCTTTTCTAGAACAGTTCTTTTTACCACCGGTTCCGTGAAACAGGTTCTAGAACTGAATACTGGGAGTCAAAATGTAAGGTATCACTGTCGCAGAACCAGTTCTATAACTGGTTCCAGAACCGGTTCCAAAGCAACCTGTTCTACTTTGGAGGAAAAGAACCTGTTGCTTTTGGGACAAACCAAAATCACCGATGATAGAACATAAAGTAGAACACGTTGCATGCAAGTACAAGTTGTTCTATAACCAGTTTTTTGCATCCGACAATTTTGCTGGGATGTTATACAAATAACTTATATACTAATTGAAAAAAGTCACATAAATGTTTTTAATTGTCTATGTATGTAACAAAAACGTTACAAGCAAACAAAAGATATACAGACGGACGGAAAGACGAATGGACGTACATCGCTAAATCTACTTAAAAAGTGATTCTAAGTGGATCGGTATACTAAGAGATGGGTGTAGGTCCAATATTTTTTGATACACTGAAAAAAAGTCAGTAAAGGCAGCTAAATATGTAGCTATGTCAGCAAAATGGGTTTACTGAAAATCAGCGAGCTCATTTTTACCAAAAGAAGCAAGTAAAGGATTTTTCAATAAGAGCGCTACAAAAGTTTTTTTAAATAAAACAAAAACGGTTTTGGATATCAATGAAATTCTTTATTCCTGTGAAAGTACGTTCAATGCCATTATGTATGGAAATCGATCTCTTTTGCATGGCCACCACGGGCACGCTTGCAGAAGTCCAGACGCTGAACCCAATTTTCGACGGTTTTCAAGCGGCTTCAGTTCTTGCGTCAGTTTGATCTTGTAAGGATGTAGGCCAAGATCTTTTCACAAAATTCGCCACAACGACGTCACAGAGATACCCAACGCTTGAGAACGACGTGTGAGAAACACATTTGGGCTTTCTTCAACTGAAGCCTCAGCGGCAGCAATATCCTCGACACTACGGGCACTTCTTTGTCTCACTGGCACGGGAACATTTTGTACTGTGCCTGTGGATTCAAATTTTCCACTAGACGCTTAATTGTTGATCTGCTAGGACGATTATGACGACCATAAATTGGACGTAGCGCTCTTAACGTTGAGGCCACTGGCTCCGAATTTAGGTAGTAAATTTTAATAATTTCGAGTCGTTGTTGGTTCGTATATCTTTCCATCATGAAATGGCAAACCCTACTGAAGAGAAATGTCAAAAGAGCGGCAAGAAATATGGCGTCGTTTGCTGTCCCTGTCTTTCTACTATTGTAGCGCCCCTGTTGAAAAACCCTTTAGTAATCTCAGCAAAAGATTTGGAAACACCTAGTCGATTGCAAATGAAAAAAATCCTTGCTAGAATAAATAAAACGTTTTGCTGAGTATTGAACTACTAGACTTGATAAAGGTACACGAAATTTTACTAATTTTTCAACAAACTTATTTTTTTCAGTGTACATCCCATACAAAACCATCTAAAATTTTGATGTTTTGTGTTATGACATAAACAAATACATAAGCATGTTTAACATGTTGGTACATAGGCCTCCCAAATACAAAATTTTCCAATAGTTACTTTGGAATACTTGTGATTTTTTCATTGGCATTGAAATTTCATTAGCATCAGTTGGCATTAATGCTAATGCCAAAAAATTTCATTACCATCTAATGTTGCTGAAGTTTTCTGCCATTAGAATTTGTCCTACTAATGCTAAGGAAATCGCAATAATGCCTTAAAAACTAATTGTAATTGAGCAAAAACAGCGTTTGTTCACTAAAAAAATTGGATTAGATTGCTTTACATTGGCTGTTTTATAAAAATGGATCCTCGGGATCTCTCCCGGAGTTTTGTATTATCGGAGTGGTGTGTTGAGCAAAAATTTTGCCGGTTTTGCGCTATCTTGATTAGTTTTCGAGGTACGGGCCATTTAGGTTCACGTGAAAAAAACTGTTATAGTCCATATAAAAAACATAATTTTTCACGACAATGAGTTTCACGCGAAAATTGTGTAGGATTTGTTTTCGCGCAAATTTAATATACAAAACTATTATTTTTCTTGTGAAAAATTTTCATTTTGTGTTTATTGTGATTGTGTCTTTCTAATTACATAAAGAAGATTTTCATTTTCAGAATTTAAATTGCTATTTAAGCCCTTTAACGGTTGAGTGAAATATTTTCACGTGAAAAACAACTTACGGTACTATAGTATAGTACTCTGCCAGAGCAAAAATTTTGTTCGTTTTGTGCTGGCAATTTTTTAAAATGGCGATTTGCAAGCTAGGCAATGATTACGAAATCTGTGAAGTGACATTACCTAATGCCAATTCTTTCTTATAATTGAGGCATTAGTAGACGTAATGAATTTACTATACAATTGGCATTAGTAATGAAATCGATGTATTTCAAAGCATTAGCATTAGTCGATATAATGACAATGCCAAAAATTTGATTACCACTAGTTTCAGTTTAATGCCAATGAAATCGTCAATTAATTTATCCAAATAATTAATTAGTCTAATGTATGTTTGGAACAAATATGAAATAAACCGATAAATGAAAATTTAGGCCATTATTATCCTTATTATTATTATTATCCTATTTTTTAACTCTTAAATATGAGTTTGGGCAGCTAAAAAAAAATATGTCCTTTAAATGTTTCTCCTCTACAATATATCCAAAGGTCATTAAGATTTGTTGGTCCGCGTCGATAGACTTCCCTTGTCCCCTAATTTTCGAAATTTTATTTTTTTAATTCGTTTAAAACTGTGAGTTGCAGACAATTTTTCTCCAAAAGTCTTATTTTCCTTGCTAAAAACATCCTTAAATAAAATAAATAAATTGCCAGTGAAATCAACTTTTCAGTCAAAAATAATTCCTCTTACATAAGATGAAATAAAAAAGAAATAATTAAAAAAACATTTTGCTTTAGTGAAAATCCTTCTTTCCTGTTGTTGCAGTGGAATATTATTGAAATCAATAATACCGAAATTATTGTATATCACATTACATCCTTTTTTATCCCAACATTTTACTCGTATTTGTTTTTTTTTATCTTCCACATCTCTCGTATAACGAATACAATTTAAGTGAGATCTTTCTCTTCTAGCAGAGTCAAGTCTATCGTTCACTGCAGGGTATTTTCCAACACACACATTTGTCCAATAAAAAACAGCATTAAACTTAAAGTCATTTAATCCATACCCAAAATTTAAGGTTATGTGTTGTTGGTCCGTATTAACTACTTTCATATTTAATAATGCATTTATACTGTGATGTTATGAAGGGATTTTGTATTTGTTTGTATTTTATTATAATTTATAGAAATTGCATCATAAAATTTAATACAGAGAGATTAAAACTCTTTCCCCTATTATATCGTCGTCGTCATCATTATTTTCATTAACATCTGATAGTATCATCATCATCATCATCAAGTCACAGTAGGTGGTAATGATTTGTAAGGTTTTTGTATAAAATAAATAAAAGCAAACAAAATTAGTCATTGTCTTTAGTATTATAGTAGTATATTTTGTCGTATGGGTGGTTAGTGAGTTTGACATCAAAAGTAAAAATACGAATATATTTTGTTAAATAATTTTTGGTAACCTTTTTATTTGTAGTATAGTGAGTGGACTACATTTTGTTATGGTTATACGATTGTATGATTATATGAAATATGTTCAGTATATTTTCCATTAAGTTCATGATAAGATATAGAAAATTTAATTAAAAATCAACATGGAAACTATAGTACAATCATAGACAGAAGCTTATTATATCACTTTGTTATTAAAGAAAGTAAGATGGATATGAACAATTAAAAAAAAAAATTAAATATCATGAAACCGAGTAAATTTTACAATAATTTATTTAATTTTATTGTACAATAATTCTTTAAAATTAAACGGCTTATAGTTTTACATACGTTAGGGGTTTAAGAAAAAATTTTTTTTTTTGCAAATATTCAAGACAATTGAAGAAATTGCATCGTACATATTTACGTTCCAAGGTAAAAATCATCGAAAAAATATGTGGAGTGTACTACAATAGAGATGGCATGATACGAAAAATATGTAAGTGAGAAAAAGAAAGGAACAAAATCCATTCTGCAGAGTGGAGTACTCCAGCATTGTGACGCGGTCTTAAGGCTATATTATTTACAGCTTGAAACAGGAATCATAACTGCAATTGATGCAGTTATGATTCCTATAACTTCAAATTATATTTTCTTAATTTAAAATTGATGTTTTTACAATTTCGAATGGAAATTTTAAATTTAAACTAATATTGTCTGAATTCCAATGAGTGTTTTCTGAACAACAATTTTAAAAAGTGTAGAATTAATCTCAAAAGCTTTTTTTGATGTTATAAGCCTTTTAATATTATAAGGTTCTTTGAATTTGAAACCGCTTTAAAATTTGCTCGAAATTTTTTTTCTGGTAAATCTCCCAAATCTTGTTTATTTTTCTGGAATAAAAACAGTTTTCTATCTTTATCTCTATATTAGAATATTTTTCTAAGGGCTGGTATCTTATCTCCAATGATTAGTTTACTTAAATCATTGATTTAGAAATCATTGATTAGCCCTTAAACTTATTTAAAATAATATCGGTAACTTGTAAAAATTTAATCAATGATTTGTTAATTTTAGATATTTTCGTTTGACAATACGAATAAGAAATAAAGGAAAAGAAAAAAGTTTGAAAACTCGCGAAATAAGAGTTTTTTATTGAATTTTTCCCATGATACGAGTTCATAAAATTATAAAATAGATGACCAAATTGTTGTTTTAAAAATCATCAATCGCTAAATGCCACAAATAGGAAGTGTCTTTTTGCATGCTACGCGCATATCTTAATTTTTTTCATTGGGTAAGTGTTTATAATTATAAATTTGTTTTTAGTCCAGGAAGGTGTTATTAATAAATATTTATGAAGAACAAGATGATTTTTGATGTTTTTGATACATTCAATACAAATTTTAAAGTCAGAATTTATTAGAAAATATATCTAGAACAAATTTAATATACACATACAGTGACATCTCCCAAAGCAGTAAATTTTTACAAACCGTGAAACGTAAACGCTTGATTTTCTTGATTCTATTTTTAAGATATCTTCCAACAATTTTGTCTACAAGTCAAAATTCTTCTGAAGAGTAATGTCTGTGAAATTTTGTGTCGATTGAAAAAAATAGAATTTTCGAATTTTTTCGAAAATAAAAGATATGAATCCAAAAATATTCCTCGGGGGAAAAAGTATATGTTGTACTCAAAAACTACACTGCAGGAAATATTTAAGTACGCCAATAACAGCATTTTTCCCGAGGAATAGTCATGGTCTAAACAACTTTCATAGAATCTCAGCAGTATGCATAAATCTTAACCTCGTTAACAGACTCTGTCCGACATTTCAACAATTTTTAATAGAATATGGTAGATTAAGTTTTATGGTCAAATTTTAATAAATATTAAAAATTGGTTTAATAAATAAGCGAAATATGAAAAAACTATAATCATTAACTGCAGTTCAAAGTCTTGCCGGAGCAAGTGAAGTATGTCTTATGTCTTTATATATCTCATATTTTTCCAGAAAATTCGAAAATTTAAATTATTTGTAATTAGAAACGGCATAATTAAAAAAATTATTCTGAGACACCTTAAACACATTTTTTGGTTACATTCTCCTTCCACGAATCGTGTTTTTTTGTACTAAATAAAGATTAAAATTATGACCGATTCTAACAAACTATTCGTACTGAATCCAATATTATGTCATATTGTTAAAATTTCCCCCAAATATTTTCTTAATTCCAATTTGTATTTTTGAGAAAATATATGTATGTGCATTACTACGTAAACTAATAAAAATGTTCATTATTTAGAAGGCCCATAAAGATGTTGTAAGGTGTTTATTTACAAATTAATTGGTCTACGTAAAACTTTTTAAAAAGTTACCAACACTAGAACAAAATGTAAATATTAGCATGATTTGTAGGGTGTAAAATCTATGTTTAAGGTCTTAATCACAAAAATTTCTGTAATTTAATTTAATCATTTTTTAGAATCAAATCAGAGATTAAAATTTGACGAGTTACTGTAATTAAGTGCTAATACCAGACCTAAATATCATAAGCTTGTAATTATTTTTTATATAAACAATTTTAAAATTGGGGGGTCTGCGAACCAGCAAATATATCTCAAGGCGTCCGTAAAGTAAAACTGCTGATATAATTTGTTCCATAAGGGGCATTTCAGATTAGGCTTTAAGAAAAGTATGAATGCAATAATATAAATACGTGTTTTCAAAGAAACTGAAGAAAATGAGTTTATACCTTTTCAGCCCAAACATTTTTTTTTTATATTTTTAAATCTTCAAGGCGTGCAATTTTAAGGGTGAAAAACATTTTGCATTGTAATTTTCTTTATAAAATAGAATAATTGAGTATAAATACCGGACTAAATTGTCGCACAAAAGTAAATTTTGAATTTTAAAATGTGAAAAATTTATGCGCTTTAAGAGATAATCCATATAAAGAAACATCTTTCTTGTAGACCTTTTCTAGCAGAATAAAAGTTTTTAAAACTGATTCATAAAAATTGGCAAGCCTTTAAAATGTTGTTATTTCCTGCGTTCCTTACTTTAAGCTTATTTGCGTTATAACTCTTAAAGTAAAGGTTTTACATAGAAATACTAAGTAAGCGTATCTACAGGTAATGTGGCTAGCATTTTTCTCATACATATTTTTGACATATCAATGACGCGTCATGGTGATTTAAGTGGTTAAAATCAAAGTGATTTATATGGTTAAACACAAATTTTGACTTTAAGCACTTAAATCGCTATGACGCGTCATTGATACATCAAAAGTGTGTATGAGAAAAATGCTAGCCACTTCATTGCCTGTAGTTATGCCCATGTAATATTTTTCTGTAAAACCTTTAAGAGTTATAGCGCAGAGAAGCTTTGAATTAATTTTAGTCCATTTTTAGGGCTAAAAGCCGCAGGTGACTGGCCTGTTTTAAATCCGAGAGAACCAATTTTTGCAGGGATATTATTTTTTACGCCCAATCTTCTGGAAAATGCGAGGGGAGGTGAAAAAAATAACATTTTTGCAAATTATATACATTTCATAGGTGCTCTAATGTGCACCACTGTGTAGTCACAGTCATAACAAAAAAGAATGATTGGACGACTTGAACGAAATAGTTCAATGAATTGTATTGAACGATAATGGCTGAGTCAACAAAAAGAACGATTAAGCCCAACTCTAAACCGTTACTAATTTTAGATACAAATGGACAACTGGTACCAAAAATGTCACCGAAGACACTGTAAAATTGCTTATGGAGGATTAAAATATTATGTAAAATGACATTATAATAAGTCTATTAAAAACGTGGAGTAACCCGTAGTTTTTCCTTTAATTTTAACTGACTCCAGTCATCTTTTATTAAATTTTTTTATGTGTTACACTTTTTAACGGTGCGCACCTTATATCAGCCAAAGTCCGAATTAGTAGTTTACTGGTTATTTGTAAAAATGAGGCTTAAGGAGATATGATTTTAAAAACCAATTCTATAAAAAATTAACTTTCAAATCAAGTTTTTGGCTTAAATCACATTGTTTTTCAGAAAAATGGCGCATTAAAATTTATACTGTGAATTTACATATTTAATATTCCATAAAAGTAAAAAATATAAACATATAAAAAATTACATTCTATAGTGCTGACCCACGCACATACCATAAATGCTTTTTTGTTTTGTTGTATGTGTTCTCATTTCCGTACTTGCATAATATATTTTTTTTAAATTTTTTATTTTTTGCAAAAATAATTGTACGAGGATTTGCCAACAACAAAATTAAAGTATACAAAAAAAAAACCACAACAAAACTAAACTGAATATTAAGTAGAATAATTTAAAAATAAACTCTTGCTCTCTCACTTTAATTTTTTGTTTTGCACCATATGAATATGAGAACAATTTGCTCTTCCAAATACTTGTCCCCAAACTCTGCTCAATCGACCCCTTGCCCCCCGCACTTGAACAAATGTGCAAATGAGGAGCAGACTACTTGTACTACATACATAATTGTATTCAAAAAAGCCAAACAGTCTCTAGATGTCTGTTTGTGTAAATTGGACTCCCCAGCAGAAAAGTGGGTTTTATGTGCTGTACTACTGACACCAGCAGCAGCGCAGTACTACATTTATTTCCACCAAACAATCAAAAAAAGCACTCTTTTACAGTTACTATTGCTACCGAACAAAAAACGGGGCAGATGAAAGGGAATATAAAAACCAACCAACAACGAACTATAACAGAGATTCTCAATATTTTTTATGGTCATTAAATTGCAATTATTTTTCTAGGAATAGAAAATTTTGTCAAAAATTCGGATATGTAATTCTTGGTTTCATATCAGATTTTGAGCACTTTTCTTTACAGAAAAAGCCAACCTTCGAGCACATGTTGATATGGAAAAATTTTAAGACTTTGATAAGAAAATGTTTTCAGAAAAAGGAAAATTGATAGAGTTGTGCCGTTCATGAACGAACTAGTTCATTTGAACGGTTCAGTTAACTGAACGATATGACATCGTTCACCATTATTCGCTCTTTTCATTCAATCGCTCATTTCGTTCTTTTTTTATTGATATAAAATTTGTATCTCTTTTCAATTATTTTTTTTTTTAAGAATCAAATGTTTTTCTTACTAATTTAAAATTTTTATGAAAGTTGTAATTTTCTGATATTTTCTAGTCTATTTACAATAAAATTAATGTAAACATGTAACATGTAGTCTGTAGTGCGTCAATAAATTGTCAAACGAACGATGCAGTTAACGAATCACCTGTTCAGTCACAGCTCATAACAAAAAAGAATGATTGAACGATTTGAACGATGTGATCGAGTCACCAAAAAGAACGATTAGCCCAACTTTAAAAATGGATAACTAGAAAGCTTCTCATACTTTCGACAACATTGAAAAGCCTTAGCTTATAAGCACTTTTTTATAAAAAAAGCTCAGATTATGGACAATTTTTCTCACAGAAAAGCATCAGATTTTGAGAACTTTTTCCTTAGAAACATCCTCAGACAGAGGGAAAAAGGATTTTTCTATCATAACATACCTAGTATGTATTTAATCCTTTAATTCCCATTGGAACATACGGCCGCATAGGTTTCAGTAATCATTTCAACTTCAGGGAGAATAAGTGATTGGCCTATAGCTCTAAGCCAGCTAAGCCACCAGCTCCCATACTCCCCCTATATATTCTTATGCTTATATGAAATTTATTCGCACCTGGTGGTATCATTTGAAAGTTTTCGATTAAGCACCAAACTAAATTCCTGATTCACCGGGGTTAAATTCCACAAGCCTGGAAAGAAAGAATAATGTTAACCGAAAACTTTGAAAGATAAACAAAAGTTATCGTTGCCTTACAAATGTAGATGTTGCAGAGACATATCAGAAACAACTAAATGAGAATTTCTAAAACAGATATAGCTTAATTTAAAAAAATTTTGTTAATCCAGCTTATATTGTATGCTTACAAATCGTTTGTAAAAAGATATTCTTTAATTATACCAAAAAATTTTTATAAAAATTTGTGTGAAATAAATACATTTATCTTAACATTGGTAGCATTCGGCAGAGAAACCTTAAACTGATACCGGTGACTTGTAGCGCTTTGTGATTACTTACTCTGCTGAACGATGTTTTCTTTGTTTTGTTTTTAAATATAGTTTTTCTATATTTTCCTTTGATTTTTAAATTTTTTTGTTTTTGAATTATATTTGTATGTTTTTATTTGTCAATCATACAAAACAAACATTTTTTAAAATCAACAACAACAAATGTATCACTATTTGATCAAAAGTAGCATACATTTTCACGCTACCAAAATATGACAGCGCTCAGACTGAGCGGTTAGTGATCAGGTCGTTCAGCAGATAGTTGCATAACTGTTGTAGAACTGTTGACTGTCAAATTGGGTGCGTTCGGCAGATACAATTTAATAGTCAACAGTTCTACAACAGTTGTACAACTATCTGCTGAACGACCTGATCACTAACCGCTCAGTCTGAGCGCTGAGGTAGCGCTGTCATATTTTGGTAGCGTAAAAAATATTTGCTACTTTTGATCAATAAGTGATACATTTGTTGTTGTTCATTTACAATAAAAATAGTTTTGTAAGAATGACAAACAAAAAGATGCAAATATAATTCGAAAACAAAAATTTAAAAAAAATAAAAGGAAACTATAGAAAAAGTGTATTAAAAACAAAACAAAGAAAACGTCGTTCAGCAGAGTAAGTAATCACAAATCGCTACAAGTCACCGGCATCAGTTAAGGTTTCTCTGCCGAATGCTACCATTGTATCTGCCGGACGCACCCATTGTAAACCATTTTATTGCTTTAAAAGTACTTTAAAATTACTGACATTTAGATGTTTATTTTTCAGTTTTCTATAGTACATATTTGCTAAAAGTTTGCAAATGATCTGTGTGTTCGTTCACTCGAAATTCTTACTACTTTTACAACAATTGGAAAGTTTTGTTTACTTTTTGTATTGAATTTTTCCAGCTGTAGTAAAAGTAGTAACTTGTAGTAAGTAAACGAACACGCCTGATATCTCGCGCGTGGTCACACTTACATTTCGTTTTACGTTTATATTTATGTTTGTTGGGTTTTGAGTTGAAAAGGCTATCCTTTTGGAACTACTTGGAACTTAGTTCTGAAATTTTAATACCACATTTTTGTATAGAAGTAGGTACTATTGATTTTTTCAGAAAAACAATCGATTTTTCGTAAACCTACTTTTCATTTGAAACAATTGTATTTTATGGTTTATTGTTAATTAATAAATAATTAACAACATAAATAGAAAAAAGTCCGTAAAAAATTTAGTTAAAACTACTAAAAATGAGTTAAAAATGATGCTGCAGAAAAAAAACTGCTAAATTAACAGATTATTTTTGCTATATATTAGTAATATAAGAACAACAAAAATAAAACTGTTAAATATACAGAATTTTAGTTATATTTGAGCAAAATTTTTGTTAATAGAAAATAGCAAATTAACCTGCTAAAATCAGCAAAAAATTTTGCTAAATAAATAAAATAAAATAGTAATCTAAAAAATCACCAAAAAAATTTAAAATTTTCTAAGTTTTTTTTCGATTTTTTTTTTAACATGCAAATAAAAATCGAGCCTTTTGAAAACCGCAGTTTACAATTTTTTAGCAAATATTTCTGCTGATTTGAGCAGAATAGACTGCTATTTGCATTCAACTAAATTTAGCTTAAAAATAACAAAAATTTCGTAGATATATTTGTTTATTTTTGCTATTATTAGTCTACTAATATTTATAAAAATTTTCTGTAGATTTTGCAGTACAATTTGCTATTTTCAATTAACTAAAAGTTAACTCAAATATAACTAAAATTCTGTAAAATTAACAGTTTTAATTTTGCTGTTCTCAGTTTACTAGTATTTAGTAAAAAAAATCTGCTAATTTAGCAGTTTTTTCTGCAGCATCCTTTTTAACTAATTTTTAGTAACTTTTTCTGCTATTTTTACAGATTTATTTCTATTAGTATACAAAAAAAAACATTTCCTATTAAAAACAATACTGGCAATACTTTTCCCAGATAATGACAGACTTATTCCAAGAACGAATTAAGAATCGCTGAACGAAACGAACCATTGTATTTATTTTTTATATTTAAACATTGAACTCATAATATGCGAACAGAACCCAATTGGAAATTTAACAGTTTTTGCACCCTTATTACAGAAATCTCAGAAATAATCTTACACTTTTGCCAAGAGGGTTATCATATGAATTCATTGTTGTCTGGTGGTTTGTTGTATTCGTGGCTTCAATCTCAATTATTTCTCTGGAGCTTTTGTGTTTTTTTTTCCTTTCTTAGGTTTCTATACGGAGTTTATCTAGTTGTTTTGCCAGTGGTTGGATTTCATATTTTTCATCGAATATACAGATATTCACACACACACACACATTCAAAGTTTCACCTATACTAATGTAGTAGTAGTGCTATAGAAAAAATGGTTAAGTTCTTTGGAGCCAAACATGTGTCTCAATTGTGCCAGTGCTTTTTTCTTTTCAAAACGTGTATGTCAGTTTGTAAAGTTTCCAGTGTGATTGGGGAGTATGATGTGGTGTACGAGTGTGTTTGATGTTTTTGCTTTTGCTGATGGATGGAGTTGAGCATGATTTTAAACAAAAAGTTATGTTGCTGGTTTCTTTTCTTTTAGATACGAGTATACTATATGATATTTTTTATGCTGACTATGACTTTTTAATGGATCTTGTATTTAACATACTTTTTTTTTGTTAAAGATTATTCAGTTTCAACTTAGCTTGGCTTGAAATATTAAAGAACTTTTAAGAAATTTAATTTTAGTAATTGATAAAGAAAACACAAGTTTGGGGCAAATAAATTAAATCTCGTTTTGCAAAATGTTCCTTTACATCAAAATAGAAAACTAAAAGTTTCCAAAAAGCGTTGGTTTGGTCTTTTTTGAGATTTTATAAATTACAAACTTAATATGGTACACTGAGATAATTATCTGCATGATGATTAGTAATGAATTTTTGCATAAATCAATGAAGTCTCACTGGAACTCGTCCATTGAAACTTTTCATGGAATTAATGGAATTTTTCCTAATATGTTGTAGAAATTTACGTTTTATTTATTAAAAGTTTCATACTTACACTTAATAAAAAAGTTTCATTTAAACTCAATTCATAAGATATATGAAGCTTATTCATTAAATTTAAGAAATTTTTCATTTACTTTGTGAAGAAAAGTGCATTAATTTACTAAAAATTTTATTAAAACTCGTCCAGCAAAATTCCCTCTATGTAGAAATTTCATAAAAACGTCGGTAAGTGAAGCCGGAACATTTTACTTTTACTTGTCATCTTCGAAAGCTCATTCATATTTGTCTTTAGAACACACTAAGAGCATTATGTTGGTAACAATCAAATGCAATTGCAGTTAAAAAAGTGTGCGTGGAATTGCAATATCATTTGAAATTAACTGTGCAACTGTTTACCTAACACGAAAGTAAAAAGCAACTGCATTGTTAGTTTATTTAAACTGAAATGTACTTTTTTAATTGCACTTACTGTTACCGACATAATAGGTACAATTAGAGTTGTGAAAAATTTGGAAAAACACGATTTTTGTGAATTTCGATAAGAAAAAACTTGAAGTGATGGAAAAGCTCGAAGACCAAATTTTTTTTAATATAATTGTAAATCCAATTAAAATATGGTAAATAATAATGCGTCAAGATTGAACTTTAACTTATCTGTTAAACAAAAGTAACTGTCAAAAAAAAGTGTACATAAAACAGCCCCCTTCGTCAGTTAGTTAGTCATTTTAAATTTTATTACTAGAAAAAAGCGACAATATTGTTTTTAAAATTCTTGAAAAAATCCTAATATGATCCACAAAATGTTGAGTAAGGAACGAAAATCAACTGAAATTTATTTTCGAGGACACTTAACATGTTAACTGATTTTGCGGCATATGTTGGGGCAGCTGAAAATCCTCTTATTATTTTTAATGCCGCGTGTATGCGGAAGGCTATAAAGAAAATTTGCATACGATATAAAAAACTGGAAAAGTTTAAACACAAATATACAGTTCTAATTTGCATATGTACATTTGTTATTTGCATACATTGCAATTGTGTTGTAATAGTCAACACCTTGAATTTTCACCGTTAAAGGATTTTGTCGCATATATTGCGGCAGGCAAAAACTTACTTGTTTAATGTCGGCTATTTTCCGCACCTAACGCCAAAAGTTAGCATTCAATATATAATATAAAAAATACGTTTTTTTCAGGACTCGGTTAGACTCCAAATTCTAAAAAAATTTTAACAGAAATGGACCAAACCGTAAAAGTAAATCTATTCAAAATATTAAACTAGGTAGAACCTTTATCGCGCTTAGTTTTTGAGATATTGACATTCCAAATATTGATTTTTAAAATTAAACACAGCAACGAAATTTACATTTCCATATACTGTTTGCGGTTGTTTACGTTTATTTACAAAATATATATGTTGTTGTTAATCCAACTGAAAATGGGACGTATATGTACATATATGATCATACATGGGCTCGTAGATATGGCTGTATATGATTATATATGAGCATATATTATTCATATATGTGCATATATTAACATATATGATCATATACGTTAATATATGCCCCTAAATTTCGGATCCGCACATATATGTTCATATATGAGACCAATATAGATATATATGATCAGATATTGCCATATATATTAATATACTATACCATATTTAATCATATATGTTCATATACGGTCCGATTTCCACCTGGAAAGTTTTTTTTATTTTATTTAAATTGTAAATTCCCATCTATATTTTATCTCATAACTTTGTATATTTTTTGTGCCTTAAATCTAAAGGGTGGTCCAACCAAAACGCACGATGTTAATTGTAAATAAAACTAAAGTTTTAAGAGAATTATCTTAAATTTTTTATTATGATATAGGGATCTATGACAATTATGTGTGAAACAAAATATCGGCCAAATGCTCGCCATGGCTTCGGTGGCATACTTCTATCGGATGGTCCATAATTCAATGTCGTTAGCTCTTGAATTGTTCTTTGCTTATTGACGTACAATAAATATCCCCAAACAAAGAGGTCCAACGGAGTCAAATCACATGATCGTGGCGGCCAATTAACATCGCCACAACGTGAGATAACACTGCCATTGAATTTCTGGCGCAAAAGAGCCATTGTTTCGTTGGCTGTATGGCAAGTGGCACCATCCTGTTGGAAGCACATATCGCCCAGGTCCATATCCTCAATTTCTGGCCACAAGAAGTCCGTTATCATCTCGCGATAACGAACACCATTCACGGTAACTGCTTGGCCGACCTCATTTTCGAAGAAGTACGGCCCGAACGAACTGGGCGAGCATGCACAGGTGTTTTCACATTTCCTACCGACCGGGTTTGCTGAAATTTTCGCACAATTCTCCCGATTGTGAACACATTTGGTCGATTATGCTGACCAAAGAAATCACGAAGTGCACGAAATATATTTTGATTTGAACGCCCATTTTCGTAAAAGGCTTCAACAATCTTAACGCACTTCTCAATTGTGTACCTCTCCATGGTTGAATTTGTCAAACACTGAAACAAAGAAATGTCAAATTAAATTGGCCAGAAAATTTGACGTTAAGGTGTGATTTACAATTAACATCGTGCATTATGGTTGGACCACCCTTTATAAACAAATTTGTGAAAAATATATTCTGTGAGATCTTGTATAGCACCATAACCTACTCTTTTGGTGCAGCAATAATTAAGCACAGCAAAGTGGTTCAATATAACAAAATTAGAAGGTTAAAATACTAAAATAGGGCAAAGCACTAAATTTCAAGAAATATCTTGAAATAGAAAACAATCTTTAATAAAAAGGCTCTGTTTCAAATAAAAAGCCTATATCGAAAATAAAATAAAAAAATGACCGCGGATTTAACAATGACTATCGGTTGAGAATTTAATCATCTCTATCAGTAGATAAATAGTAGATCGGCACTGAATGATCGGTCCATAATTTTCGATTTTTTAATTCGTTTAAAACTGTGAGCTGTACACAAATTTGACCAAAAACAGTTAAATTTTTCCACTGTGCATAATTCGCTTTAAACTAAAACACTTGAGCTGATAAGAATATGTACGCATACATATACATTAGACCGTACCACCTTACAAGCAAAAAAAATAAGTGCGCGGTACAGCTTTAAATATAAAAGATTTTTGCAAGGCAATTCCCAAAAAATTTTTTTCTTTGGCAAATGTAGGGGTCGCCTTTTTTAATTTTACTCTATAGCTTCGACATTTAAAGTCGGATTTTAAAGTGTGATATATTGATTTTTTTGCCTCGAGGAGACCAGTGTTTTGCTATAAAGGAAAAATCCAATATATAAAAAAATTTCTACTGGGTTTATCGAAAAACTTCCTTAGCAAAAGTTTAATGATTTTTTGCGAGCTTTAATTTTCTCACATTAAGGTCGTACACTAGGGTTGTAGCAACTGAGATCTTTAGGGTAAATACTAGAACGGGATACTTGGGGTCAATGGTTCTTGGAGCAAAACATTGGTCCCCTCGAGAGGAAAACATCGATGTATCCTATTTTATGAACCGACTGTAAATGCCAAAGATATAACGAAAAATGTAAAATGGCGACCCTACGTTCGGGAAAAAAATTTTTTTTTGAAACCTCCTTGCAAAAATAATTTAAATTTTTGAGGTACGGTCTAATATACAAACATACATAAAACATTGTTTTGAAACCGGTGTGAGTCGTTTCCAAAAAAGAAAAATGTAGTATTTATTGGTGATTGTATATTAATTCAATACCTAACTTAAAACTTACTCCTTTCATTGGTTCTGAAGCGTAATTTATTACCTAATTACTATATATTTAAAAGTTATTTCAGCAATCTTCAAAACATAATCTTTTAGTTATGAGTAGGGCAAGGAATTCCATGCAAATGAATGTTTTTTCTCGATAGTCCAATACTAATATGTACTAAATATTTATCCGAATCATGAAATTTAGAACAAAATGGCATCGATTTGTAGTTGCATATTTTTGAATATTTTGTCATGTTTTTGCATATTTTGACTTTAAATGCATATTTGGTGCCTTTTGAATGCATATTTTGTGCTTTTTAATGCATATTTGTGCATATTTTTCATTTTTAGGTGGATTTTTTATTTTGTAAAAAAATATAAAAAATTAATACGTTTCCATATTTTGATTCAATCAAAATAAACATTCCTAAAGACCTTATTGACCTATGGAAAATCTTCGAGTTCTGTGTCTGTTTGCAAAATAGCTAACGTAAATATATTTTTAAGTTTTAAAGAGCATTATTTTTGCAAAAATGATAGTTTTTAGTGCATATTTCTTATATTTTTAATGCATATTTTTCTTTTTTAGCCACATATTTTAGACGCATTTTCCATTTTTAAGTGCATGAAATTCCTTGCCCTAGTTATGAGTATTCAAAATATGTATCTAAGTTTTCACAGACTCATAGATATCAATGAGAAAACAGTTTCAAAGAGTTTTAAATAAAATAACTTTTTTAATTTTTGTTTCTAATTTTATTGAAAAAATGTCTTTAGTAAAAGTTCACTCAGGTCTCATTTTATGCAGATTCCAATTTATACAGTCTTATAATTTTGTACACTTAAAAAAGTTTGACAGTTACTTTAAAGACGGTTTTCTATGGAAAAATACAAACAACTATTAAAGACACTTAACTATTATTTTAGTTACTTAAAAAAAAAAAAACAACTAGCGAAAAGTAGTGTATTTCATAACAGTTGTTAAAAGCAGTTATTTTAAATATTATAATAAATAACTACCGAAAGAGTATTTTTGCAGTAAAAAGTTAGTTTTATTTTTCACGTGGAAAATTTTCATTCGAACTTAAAATGCCTCAAAAGTTACTTTAAATTCAAAAAATTAATAATTTTTTTTTTTTTTATTAGAAAACTACAATTACAATAGTTGTGTTTTTGTGTCACTTTTTCACAAGAAGTATTTGAGTGAAGAAAATCTTTGCGCAATTTTCACGTGAGACTCATTATCGTGAAAAATCATTTTTATTTATATGAAGTATAACAGTTTTTTCAAGTAAAATCTTAACAACTTACTGTGCTTTATTTAATAATTAAAAAATTTCGATATGTATAAAAAACTGGTATGTTGCCAAAAGGCTACACCACGCATTTAATTTTGCTCTAATTTTTTACTAACATAAATTAAGTCCTTTTCACCAATCAAAAATCAAAAATTTCAGTGTTGTTCAACTTTATTTTAAAATTAGTAAAAACAAAGAAAAATTTGTTCATGTTTAAAGCGCTGTCATGTTAAATCTGTCCACCATTTGTAAATAAAATTAATGCAAGATTTAAGGAAATTTTATAGTATTTCCAACAATATTCAGTTTGTATAGATCCGGGGTAGCAAAGTTAAAAAACAAATGCTACACTAAAAATGTCTACAATTTTCTGGGTCATTCCAGTTTTTCAGGGACAACTTAACCATTATTTAGATCTTTAAAAATTAAAGCACCAAGCAAAAAATTAGAAAAACCTTAAGTGATTCTATTGTATTGTCCGTCACTGTAGGTAACAACATATTTTTGAATTTTCGTATGCTGTAATGGTAATGATTTTCTACACTGAGCAGATATGTAGTTAAATATATGATCAAATATCTGGTAATAATTTTATACACTGTGATCATGTGCAATAATCCGCTTATCACTGCTTCGAAGATTGAATTCTATTTTCAATTAATTCCCTAAAAATCCAATTTCATTTTGAATTCAGTGCATTCCTTTTTAAGCAGTTGCTGGGAATTCATTCGACCGAACTAGTAATCCGATCAGGAAAAATGGCACTCACTTGAAAAGGTCTCTGCAATTTATTTTTAACCGTTTACGGACCAATTGAAGATTTTAATTTTGTTTGAGCCATTTTTCTTTAAAATCCTATTTTGCAAAGTTATACCTTTAAAAGAATTATATCAGTTGACATGAATGAACCCAGCAAAACAAAAATTTTTTCACATACGTACTTACAGGTAAGCCAAAAACTATAAGCTACAAAGCAAGTGGCTTTATTAATTAGTTCGCTGTATTTTTTTGCAATGTTATATAAGACCACACTAACAATAATAACAACAACAAGCAATGAACCAAAACTAACAAAGCATTAAATAACCCAACCAAAAATAACAACAACAACCAGAACATGCAATAAGCCAAAACCAACAAAACAATAATAAGTTTAAAAGTCACAAAACGCGTTAAATTACAGTTCTATCAGATTCCCAGACTGTAACCGGAATCCTCACATGCATTAATTTGATTGTGGGAACGCCAACTCGACAGATTATTTTATATAATTCATTTATATTAAACATTGAACGAATTCACAGTTTAAAGTTAGTACGTCGTAAAATAGCATGATTTTTTTAGTTTAACCCATAGAAAGTTGTCAAATTTGCCATAAATGCTAATTTACCACGAACTATAATTAAATACCCTCATTATAAAATTCTCGCAGTCAGTTCGAATGCTTACGAATAAAATTTAGAATTGATAAATCTAAAAAAGCTTATACACATTTAATCGTATGTGACTTCACCTAATAATACATTATCATATATGTATATGAAGAATATTTTTGATATGATATAAGATATAATTGATATAATTTCTTATGTTGTTCCATGTCAATTGTTTCGAATTCCAGCCAGAGAGATGTAAAAGATGTTGTTTCTTAATTTATTTTTATTTTCTTATTAATATTTTTTTTACAGAACTTTAAAAACTTAACCGATTTCGGAACAACTGAACCTAGAAATTTTTTAAATGATATCAGATATAATTATATATTGTTTAATGTCAGTGGTTTCGAATACCAGCAAGGGAAATAAAACAAATTTTGGTTTTATTTAATTCATTTCCATTTTGTTATTCATATTTTTTTAGACTTTAAAAACTTAACCCATTATAGGGGTTTGTTAAATTTATTTTTATTTTTTAATAGTATTTTTTAGAAAAAGCCAGCCATCATGTGCAATCAACATTAGCTCAGACGGTAGAGCGTTTGCCTTACAAGCAGAAGGTTGTGTTATCGAGCCCTACTTCGACGCCAAGTAGATTATTATTAGTTTATTTGAAAAGCTATTTTGAGACACATCACCTTACTGTCACAAGGTGTCTGAACTGTGGCAATTGGTCATTAGCAATGACAACGCCATGTTAAAGCGACGTGTCTCTTTCAAACAAAAAAGACCGATTGCCTTGCAAAAATCTTTATATTTGAAGGTGTCCCGCGCTCTTTTTTTTGTATGTAAGATGGTACGGTCTAATATATATGAATATGTATAATTAAACATTAGAGATTTTCATATAAGCTCGTATTCTACTTGCAAACGGTGTTAACCTGGTATGTTTATGAGTTTAATATCAAACTCCATACATAAAAAATATGGTTTGTATTTATACAAGGTTTACAAGTTTATAGTATTTTCCTACTATCTTTGTTTTAAAAAATTTTGTTGGTGGTAAAAATTCGATTTTTTCAAATATAATTTTTTTTTTTAATTTTAAGCAAATTTAGAGCAAAGTCCGAAAGATATATTTATATATAATTATAAATAACACAAGTGCTGGAAGAATTTATTCTCATAAATTCAGTCAGTTTATCCCATTTTATTTATTTTCTTGTATAATTTTTTTAAATCCTGAAGATATGAAGATACGCAATTACAAGAACAATGTATTTCAATAAAGTCAGTCATTATGTATAGCAGTGTGTGGCTGAGTGAGTTAAGGGGTCGACTATACCCAAGCAGACCGCATTCGAATCCTGTCGAGGGAATTTTTTTTTTATTAAATATAATTTATTGTTGGTAGCAATGTGATAAAATTCGATTTGCTATTTGCGGATCAACTTAGATCTGATTTAATATATTGCTGGATCTAATTTGATCTACCATTTTTCGGATCAATAGATCTAAGTTTATACCCACTGATAAATAGGTATCATTGGACCTCATAGTTTGAAATATAAGTTGATCTTGGTTTATCCCAATGTACATAGTTCAGTCTAGATCAGAGGTCGGCATCACCTATGCCCATGGGCGCTCTCTCACACCTACATAAGCTCACACATAGAACAAAAAAATAATCAGTCGCATACAAGATTTCAATGAATCAGGTTGTCACATCGCTTGTTTGCCAGATTTTTTACACTCTGCATAATGTTTATTGATACATTTTTTTGGTAATTTATTTTTAAGTTTTTTTGTTTTTATTTTTTTTGGTGTTGTTGTTTTTTGATATTTGTTTTCGTAGTTGTTGATTGCTTTTAAATTTTTATTTTATATTCCCATTATAAACATTTGAAATTTTCGAATTATTATACAAACGTTCTTTGTCAGTGCATTGAGAGTGAAAGGCTGCAACTCACTTATACAAGCACATAATAAGGTTGTATATGTTTGCCGATCCCTGGTCTAGATTATGAATCTGTTAATAGTTCCCAGAAATACCCTTTATTTAAGAGCCACTATTTAAAAAAAAACTAAAAAAAGTCATTTTTTTCTCTTGTAAATCGTATTTCAAAACTTTGAAGGGTCAGGGAAAGCTCAAAAATTCTTCGATTGAGCTGAAATTTTTTCTGGATTAGTTTATCCAGTAACCTCACAAAATATGGTCCGGGGAGCGGGTTTTAAAATAACACATACATATAACAAAGGCCCAGTCTAAAATATACACTCAAAATAATAAGTCTGTTGGCTGGACAGCAAAATTTGTTATTTTAACAAAATTTATTTTTGTGTTTTGGCTTAAAATAAAATTTGTTGATTTTGAAACGTTTTTTGTCAAATTTAACAAATCGAAATTTAAGTAAAAAATTAGTAAAACTAAAGTTTTATATGTAATTATACTGAGTCGTAATATTTGTTCAAATTTATGGTCTCGGGATCCACCCCGAGCCTAGTGCATACCATCTGAGGGCATATAAGGGCCCTCCAGAGGAACAAACATTTTGTACGTTTTGCTCTATCCCGCTTAGTTTTCGAGATATGGGCCATTTTATGAAGTGGAAAATTTTTATTATAAATTTCCGAGGGTCCAAGGCCCTACCATGGTCTATTTTTGAGTAGAGATAACCTTTTGTCGTGGGTGTTGAACAGCTAGGGGTAGTCGAAAATTTCATCAATTTCGCTGTAACTCTCTTAGTTTTCGAGATATGGGACATTTTAAAAAATCGGGGGGAAAGAAATAGCACCCTCTTTAACACGAAAATATTATATTTTAAAAATAAATTGTGTAAAATTCAACGAATGGGTTCTTAAAAATTAATTATTTTGCAAGATTTTGGGTTGGAATTTGTATGGACCAACATTTTTTAGCAATTTGCCACTTATGTTTTTTAATTTTCGAAGGCATTTTAAGCTAAAAATAGTAAAATAAAAAACCGGTCAACCGTTGAAAATAAACCGGTTTTCGGTTAACAGAGATTTAAGATTTTCGGTTAACCGGTTTGCAAAAAAACCGAAATATAAACAAAAAACCGGTTTTTCGGTTGACCGGTTTGGAAACACTATTGCCATCACATCTCGAACTATGGCTTGAAAGTTGCGTAATATAGAGTCGAATTTTTGGAATTTTTTATGAAAAAATGGAAGGGGTCGGATTTTTTGAAAAGCCGATTTTAGGTTTGAAACGTTATTAACTGAGTGAGAATTACTTTTTTTCTAAAACTTCATTTAAAGACGAACAAATTGATACCCTACTTTTTTAGGGTATAGATATTTATCACTGCTCTATGGTTAATCAAAAAAGTTTTGCTCAAAAATTTAAAACATTTTTACTAAAAACCAATTCAGAATAAAAGGCTGACAATTGGTGTATAAGTTGCTTTGAATACACTCATAGAAATAAATCTGTAAAAATAGCAGAAAAAGTTACTAAAAATTAGTTAAAAATTATGCTGCAGAAAAAACTGTTAAAATTAGCAGATTTTTTTACTAAATACTAGTAAAATGAGAACAGCAAAGTTAAAACTTTTAAATTTACAGAATTTTAGTTATATTTAGGCTAACTTTTAGTTAATTGAAAATAGCAAAGTGTACTGTAAAATCTGCAGAAAATTTTGCTAAATATTTGTAGACTAAAAATAGCAAAAATTAACTCTTAAATCTACAAAATTTTTGCTATTTTAAAGCTAAATTTAGTTGAATGCAAATAGCAGTTTATTCTGCTAAAATCAGCAGAAATATTTGCTAAAAAAATGTAAACTGCTGTTTTCAAAAGGCTCGATTTTTATTTGCATGTAAAAAAAAATCAAAAAAAAAAAACTTCGAAAATTTAAAATTTTTGGGCGATTTTTTAGGCTACTAATTATTTAGCAAAATTTTTTGCTGATTTTAGCATGTTAATTTGATATTCTCCATTTACAAAAATTTAGCTCAAATATAACTAAAATTCTGTATATTTAACAGTTTTCTTTTTTGCTGTTCCTATATTACCAATAGTTAACAAAAAATTTGTTAATTTTTAGTAACTTTTTCGACTATTTTTACATATTTATTTCTATGAGTGTACGTACTAAAACATATCAAAAAATTTGCGAAATCGAAAAGGGTCGGGCTAAAAACTCGCTGATTTGGCATAGGATGCCACATATATTAAAATAAAAAAAATTGATGAATATAAAAATTCCCGACTAAAAAAGTTTTCATATAATCTTATATGATTTGATATAAATTTAAATGTTTATATGCGTGGCTTTATAAAACCATATACATTTATATTAACACTTTGGTTTTATAAATATGTTTGATATAACGTTATACATAATCATATGCGATTTGGTCTCTAGCCATATATTAAGAGATCTGCAAATATAGTTCATACATAATTATATATAATGGCATATAAGCTTTTATAAACCATATTATATCAAAATATATAACAAAGTTAATAGAAAATTGTATTAATTTTATATATAATTATATCTGACATGATATCTAATTATACAAAATTTTCTAAAGTTTAATTGCAATTTTTAAATTTAAATAAATAAATAAATATGGTTCAGTTATTTTTTCCGTGAAAAAAAATTAATTCTGAAAGTTATTTTTTTTATTTTATAAGACAGTTGTTCCGACAAATTTTTGTAATGTTTTATTTTGTCAGCTATTTCCAAGTTTATTAACAAAAATTTTTCTAAACATTAAGCATTAGTATTTAATATGAATGAAAATAAGTGATCTCAACAATATTTACTAAAATTTTATTTGAAAATCTTCATCAAATTATATGTATTAATCAAGGTTGGTTACCGAAACGAATAACGGTAAGGGTAACGGTAACGTTATCAGATTTCGTTTGTTTAGGTAACGGTAAAGGTAACGGTATTTAAGACTGTTTCGGTAACGGTATACCGTTATCGAAACAGCAATACCGGTACTTACCGGTATTAAAAATTATGTTAAAAACATATAAAAACAAGTAAAAACATGGCATATTTTTAATTTTAAGTACTGAAAATACAGATTTTAAGCTATAAATTCAATACTGGCAGTTTTAATAAGTAAAATTATTATCTATAAATTTTTTGTAAAAAAAAACACTCAAGATTATAAAATAAAAAAATTGTAATTTTTATATAAAATAATAAATACCGGTAAAATACCGGTAACTACCCATAAAAATAACGGTATCGGTAACGATAACGGTATTTATAAATTTTTTTAGAGGTATCGATAACGGTAACGGTATTCAATTTGATACGGTATTTTAGCGATAACGGTATTATAACGATAACGGTAACCAACCTTGGTATTAATATATAATTTGATGAAGTTAGATAGACCCATTTTTCGGATCAAATTGTATCAGGTTAGATAACATGCTTATCTCGCTTGATATAATTATATATTCCAATATTCGGATCAAATTAGATATGGACGTATATATGGGTTTATATATGGTGATATATGATTATATAATATCTTTTTTAGTCGGGTTAATACATAAAAGTAATTTAAGATTAATATATTAGAACCTATTACTGATTAATAAATGGTCTCAGTTCCCAACAAGTGCATTAAAATTATCTCACTTAAAAACTTGTACCGAATACTTATTTTCATATCTGTATTTCAATTCTTTAGTTACAAATATTTCATATAATTTGTGAGATAATAAAATATATGTAGGTATTTTTATTGCTTGCATCTACCCAGCCAGAAAAATACAAACAGGAAAGCGATGGCAAAGTACGTTAACAGGTGGTTTAAGTACTGGCAAAAAGTACTTTCCCATTCCCAAAATGATATCATCTTTAGACAAAAGGACCGGCTGTTCAAAAAGCGCCGGAAAAGCACTGGTGGAACAACATTTTTGAAAGTTGACAAAACGCTGGCCAAACCAATAAATATGTGGTCTGGAAATATATTTCCCAAAATTTAAAAAAATTTTTTGCTCTTGTCGTGATTTGAACCCAGGCCAGGCCGTCAGATTGGCAGACAATTGCTCCCACTGAGCTAACGAGACATATAATACTTGGTGGCTAAACACATAAATGAGTGATAACAGCTGGACAATTTCTGGCTGGGCTAATATGCTAGCACTGGCAAACAGTTTTTTGGAACTAATCTGCCAATGTTCGGAGAGCAAAAAAAAGTTGTTCTTAAAGAAGCTTTTCCAAAAACAAAAAAATTGATTTTACGAGTATAAAACAAAAAAAAAATGTAAATTAAAAAAAAAATTGTTTTTGCTTGCAACCGGATTTGAACTCGAATGCTTCTGACTACAAACCTTTATCACTCTAAGCCCATTTTTTAACAGTGGTGTTTTTTAAAAACCAACGAAATTTTTGTAAAACAAATACTGGTAAAACCCTTTTTGCAAACGCTAGTAAACTGTCCCACATGAGTATTCTCCCAGTCATTGATTTTTAACTCCGTGGTTACCCAGTGGTATGCCATTGCTTGATTTTTTGTACCACTGGCGATTTCTGACTGGGTATTCTTCGTTCACACAATGTTTTCGTACTCGTACAATTTATAAATTGTGTAGACAAGAATATAAAATGAGTGCATCATACCCATTCATCAAATACCTTCCTCTACCTACGTCTCTTACAACACAAAATTCTGCCACAAATTATCATAAGAAAATCTAATTAGTTTACAAAAACTTTTAAACAACAATAACAACAACTGTGCATTAATAAATCTCAATGAAAAACAACTTGCAAAAAATTGTTCAAAATTTTAATAAAACTAAGTGTTTAAATTGGCTCATTAATGACACTTATATAAATTTGCAAAAACTGGAAAAAACAGCAAAAAGCTGCGTTAAGGGATAATTGAATAATGAAGTTAAGGCATTTTTTGTTGACGCCATTCTCTTTCAACACACAACAAAAAAAATAAAAAATTAAATGACTTTAACAGCAACGTCTGCGACACTCACCCTCATTAGCAAAATGAGTGAATACACACACATTTTAGTGTTTTAAAGGAGGGGTCCCTTAAAAAAATGGCAATATATTTTTCAAAGTTTTTTTGCGTATTTTTTTAACAGCCACTCAATTTAAAATTCCTTGTTGCAAATAAAACAATTTGCGACAATATTAGGTTGATGCAATTATGGAAATGTTCACAACAAATTAGGAGACATAAAGTTTGGTGTTTTTTAATGATGATGAATAATGTGAATAGTATGTAGATGGGTGCGTATGATTAATAAATATAAATTTGTTATATATTACTAATACGTACATTGCTGGAATAACGATTTTCGTTTGAGACAACGAAAGCGTTTGGAAAGTTTCTGACAAAATGGAATTGATCTTTGTCATGCGCTTTTCATTTAACAATCTGAAATTTTCGAACAAAACAAAAAAATCACATAATAAAATTGTTTTATACCAAACTTAATTGGGCTTTTCATATAAACTCGTAAATTCCTTGTAAACTTTGTATAAATACAAACCATATTTTTAATGTGTGGAGTTTGACATTAAACTCATAAACTAAAAATAAAAACAGTAAAAAACACCAAAAATTAAAATAAAAAAAGTGAAACATTATTAAAAAAAACGGCAAGAGTGACAAATATATTCTCAGAATTTTTTATGAGGTTTTATGTTGAATACATTAAAACCTGACCGTTATTCTAGAGGATCAATATTTTATATTCTTAGAGATACACTGTTAACAAGGTTTGGGAGTTTCGGTAGATTGCGATGAAGTTTTTACATATATATGATTTGGGAGGACAAAATTATGAAACTTTCGGTACTAAACTTGTCGGCCAAAGTTGATATTTAGGAAGTAAAAAGTTTGAAGTCTGTTGAATTTTTTTATTTTGAAAACAATTTTATATTTATAGTAATTCACTCTACCTTTCATTTAATAGACAATATTTCTTTTTAAGAAACATGAAAAAACCACACCCAGAAAACGGATTCAGTTCTGATAACCGCATTTGTAGTCAATTGCATGGTTCGGTTGTGGTAGCCAAATTTTTCAGTTGTGCCAACAGAAAACCAATTGAGACAGGATTAATTTGACTATGGCAAGAGAATTTCAGTTGTATCAAGAATAATTCGGTAGCCACAACCGAAATATTCATTTGATTCAACTGAACCATTCGATTGGCAACAAATGGGGTTGTCAGCACCGAATCTGTTGTCTGGGTGCAAAAAACGAAAAAAGGTGTAATTTTTAGTACTCTTTTTTTAACCATTTAACGTGAGAATGGGTCGATAGAAACATAAGTTTTTTTTATTTTCATAAAAAAAAAAATTTCATTAATTAATTAATAAAATTAAATTTTGACATCCGCAAGATTTTGGGTTGGAATTTGTATGAAACAACATTTTTTTGCAATTCGCTACTAATGTTTCTTAATTTTTGAATTTTTAAGTTAAAAATAATGAAATAAAAAACCGGTTAACGGTTGAAATTTTTTCGGTTAACCGGTTTGCAAAAAACCGAAATATAAACAAAAAACCGGTTTTTCGGTTAACCGGTTTGGAAACGCTACTTTTGGTGATACTTGTAATGCTCCATCTCTAACAAATGTTTATCACTGGTTTGCAAAATGCTATCGTGGCAAATCTTCCATCTGCAATGAAATTCGTGAAGGTCACCCAAAAACAGTTATTATTATTATTGAACTACACCATTTTCAGTTTTATTTCAGAAAATTCAAATGTTTCCAATTATTCGACATATGCGGTTAACCGGTTAATGCATTATTCGAAAAATCGCTAAAATTAATTAACCGGTTATTCGGGTCGGTTAATCGAGAAAATTGGCGATTAATCGTTTAATGCAAAATTAATGCACTTTCTCAACTTTTTATCAATAAAAACACAAAGGGTTGATTTTTTAAATATTAAAAACTAGAACAGCCTTTTACATTGAGCCAACAACATAAAAAAATGTTAAGCTCTATTTGAAAATACGAATTTACTCTGCAAAAATTAGCAACAAATTTTGCTGAATATTTGTATTCTGAGAATATTATAAATAATTGTTAAATTCTCAATCTTTTCGGTTTTTAAGGGCCCTTAACAATAAACAAATTGTGAGCTAATTTACGCAGAGAGAATTTAATTGGGCGAGTTTTAATGAAACTTTTCACTAAACTAATGAAGTTTTCTTCACAAAGTTAATGCAAAATAAATTTTACGAAAAAGCTTTTTGTATGTAATATTCAATAAATAATACGAAATTTTTCATAAAACTGCATCAATTTAATGAAAAATTAAGTACATTATTGTTTTAAGATACCATAGACAGCTGCAATTAATATTGTAATTAATAATCAATATTAATTGCAATCAATTTTAATTAATATATTTGAGGTTAAGAAGAAGAATAAACCTTTTTCTCTCAAAATTATAAACACATTATAATTTTCAAATCAGCTTAGATCTAGTTTTCAATTTTGTTTGTGAGTTTCCATTAAATTGTATTAATTATTTATATGTTTTTATTGTCAGATTGTCTCTATATGATAATTTTTTCAACAACCCTTCGGCTGTAGGAATCGAACACATGCTCCAACTTTACAAACGTAACTATACTAAAGTGCGACAGCTTAACCATCTCACCCAATAAGGCCTTGAATGCGATGTAACTAAAGCGCTGTTTTCTTTCTTATTCAGCTCTCTGTTATAGTTTTTATTTAGAAGTGATCAACGCAGACACATACAAACATTATATTTTTAGATTTTTGTTTATCTTCCAATCTCCTCCGTGTTTCAATAGACGAATTCCAGCGAAGTTTCATTGAATCAGTATAAAACTTCATAAAAAGAATGTAGACAATTCACTCAGTCTGCAGTAACAAATGTCAAATCGCAAACAGATTTTCCATAGTGAGAGCAGTTTTTCAGCCTTTCAAAATTCTATGTTTGCAATAATAAAATTTTAAAACTTAATACGCACTGTTTTCGTTGAAATAAGTATATATAAAATCAGTGACTAGAGGCTGAAAAGCTGCTCTCACTTTTGAAAATTAATTTTACATTTTAAAAGAATTAAAACAGAAACAAAAAATTGTCTATTGTATTTCCTAAAGCCTGCTCCAGCCAGACACATAGCGTTAAAGCATTTTTTTAGAAATATAAACTTCCCAGCAAAATTTTTTTGAACTGGTTGCCTTTGAATCTGTTCTAGAATAGGTGTTTTTACCACCGGTTCCGTGGAACAAGTTCTAGAGCTGATTCCTGGAAGTCAAAATGAAAGGCTTCACTATCGTAGAACCAGTTCTATAACTGATTCTAGAACCAGTTCCAAAGCAACCTGTTCTAGTTTGGAGAAACAGAACCTATTGCTTCTGGGACAAACTCAAGCAAAAATCACCGATGATAGAACATAAATAGGAACAGGTTGCATGCAAGTACAAGTTGTTCTACAACCAGTTCTTTGCATCCGACAATTTTGCTGGGTTTGTTATTTTGTTAAAAAAGTTAAAAAAAAATTTTTAAAAATTAATTGCGATAATGTAAAACAAATCCGATTTAATAGTCTCTTAAAACCCATGACGTGTCTCGCTGGTTTAATGTCGACATGCTTGGAGTTGCTCAAAAATGGTATCTAAAGGCTTCTCTTTCAATCGATTTTAAAACAATTTGATCGTATTTTAGTTAGGATTTGTTTTATTATAAGCGTTTCTTGCAATTTTAAGCCAAAGTTAAGAAAATTATGAAGTTTTGGGAAAAAATAAAGCAAAAAATTACATATTAAAAATGCAACCGGTTAATCGACGTATTTTAACCGATTATTCGGTTCGAATAATTACTTGAGTTTTAAATTATTTGTTTCGACATTAACCGAAATAGAGGCGATTAATCGAGGAATCGGTTAATCGATTAACCGAATTGGAAACACTAGAAAATTTCAAATATATTTCAAAATTATACAAAAATGTTTTAAAATTGTCCAAATATATTTCAAAATTGTCTAAAAATGTTTCTAAATTGTCAAAAATGTTTCAAAATTATCCAAAAATTCCATTTATGACAATAAATACACTTTTTACTAAGGTTAGTATCGTACTAAAGACATTTTAAGATACTAAAGTGTCTTTAGTACGATACTAACCTCAGTAAAAAATGTGTTTATTGCGATAACTTTTGCAAATGACTACTTTTTCGCTTGAAGTTTTGCAAGAACAGTTTTTAGAAGTGACCCCATATTATACTAAATGTTGGACTTTGGAGACATCTTGGAAAGATATGCTGTCATACAAAATTTTTTAAAAATCGCGATTTTAACGTATAGACCCCTATAGATAAATACATTTTTTTTATTGAAATATTTTCCTTCTAATTGCTTCCTTAGTAAGGCATTACATTTATTGAGGTCGATTGTACATTCAGCGGCTAAAATCGCTGAAATAGCAAAAAACCATAAAAACGCTAAGTAGTGGTTTAAATATCAAGATTATCACATCGCATTTATTTCGTAAATATGGCCACAGGTACTGTGCTAACATTTTAACACAAAAAATTCATATTAATTGAATTTGAAAATTTTTTTATATAAAAAACTGAATGGACAACCGCCAAACTTTAAAGACATTTGGCGAAAAATCTGTACCATTGATCGTAAAATAAAGTACGCCATTGTAATCAGCATGTCCGAAATATATGGAATTGATGGTCAGAGCTCTATTAATTTTTAAAAGTCAAAATTTTGTCATGCAGTGTTATTTGGGTTTTTAAGATCTCCCTTCTTTGGGATATTTATTACTATGCCTTCTATCAATTCGTCAGGTATACAGAACCAATTTTGTTCATAAATAGTATGAATTGGTTTCGTAAATTTTAGTTCATAATATGTATGAACAAATTTATACCATTTATGAATTTTTTGCTTTATTTATAAATTTATAAAATATATAATTATCAAAACAGTTTGAATATAAATATGTTTTATATTTTATTCGTTCTTTTTATAATAAACAAAAACATAAATAACTATAAATAAAAGAAAAATGTTGCATTTACCACCACTAAGTCAACAAACATTAAAGTATTTTGAACGCTCTTAACGAAAGTGTTATTCAAATGATTGAATTTAAATACATACCACATTTTTTATGTTTTTAAGATACAACAAACCGATATCTGAAGTTGCTTAAAGCTGGCCATACACTTGCAATATTATTGTACAACTTCTCGTTTTAGTTCGTTTTTCTATTACCATGTGTGGGAACTCTTCATCACCTCCATAATCAATTTTGTACGTCTCGAAGATTTTATAAAGATTATTAATGTAAATTTTGTCAATTAAAAAATATTGTGAAAATTGTGTAGTGAAAAAGATCTTTTAATATTAATTTTTTTTATACCCTACACCTCTACGTGGTCAGGGTATTATAAGTTTGTGCTGATGTTTATAACACCAAAAAATATTGGACCTAGACCCATCTTATAGTATACCGATCGACTCCGAATCACGTTTTATTTCGATTTAACGATGTGCGTCCGTCCGTCTGTCTGTCTGTCTGTCCATGCATTCTTGTGCGCACTCTACAGGTCGCAAACAGAGAAACAAGCCGATCAAAATAATCGGCGGCGGCGGCGCAAGCAAAAAATCGGCGGCGGCGGCGGCGATTAAGGTTGAGCCGGATAAAAATCGGCGGCGGCGGCGCATCCAAATAATCGGCGGCGGCGGCGGCTTGATCGGCTTGATAGAACATTTTACTCGTAATTTAAAGATGTTTAAGGTTTTTTCCAAAAAATAGCAGTAGAAAATTGTACATTATTATCAAATAAAAAATAATTTCATATATTTAGTTAGAATATTCTTCCACCTCAAGTCCAAGTTAAATAAATTCATCGCTAAAAATTACAAATTTAGGATTTTTAGTTTTTGAAATATATACATATGTTTATATATTTAACAAAATTGTGTGGAAATATTTTCAAATAAAACTGATTTTCTTAATTTTTTCTTATTTTGTTTAATTTTGACGGCTTTTAATTGCAATATTTTGTTTAAAAAAAAACTGTTTTTTAACTAATTTATTCTTAATTCAGAGTAAAATGAAGTTCTACTTTAATCGCTTTAAAATTGTCAAAGTTATACATTTTTTTATAAACATGGAATCTCTGCATTTATAAGAAAATTGAAAATGTTAGTTAACCTTAACTTATAGTCTTGACTAGCCATGGATTTGTGCGAACATGAAACAAATCGCACGTGAAACAACAACATATTTTATTTGTTGTTTTTGTTTTGCATGTAATTCGTTTCATGTTCGCACAAATCCATGGCTAGTCAAGACTATAAGTAATGAGTGTGCAAACAAGAACATCGAGTTGTCTTATAATACCTGAAATTAAATGTTTTGAAAAATTACGATAACTTTTTCAATTAATTTAAACAAAAGAATCTGATTTTACTAAGAACTAAACGCACTTTCAGAATAAATTACAATAGTAAAGAATTGTTTAATACTGTAAAAAAGCCGTCAAAGTATACAAATAAAAAAAAAAAATTTTATAGGGGTTTTCATATAAACTCGCAAATGCCTTGTAAACCTTGTATAAATACAAACCGTATTTTTTTATGTATGGAGTTTGACATTAAAATCATAAACATACCAGGTTTACACCGTTTACGAGTATAATACGAGTTTATATGAAAACCCCTAATATTAAAAAAAACTCAACATATTTCAGTTACAAATAAATTAGCATGTTCGTTTACTTACTGCAAGTTACTACTTTTACTACAGCTGGAAAAATTCAATACAAAAAGTAAACAAAACTTTCCAATTGTAGTAAAAGTAGTAAGAAATTAAAGTAAACGAACACACTGAATAATTCTATATATATTTGGAAAGCTAAATTTTTTGTCTTTCGAAAAACGAAAATCTTGGAGATTCAAAATCGGTTGAAAAATTGCTGAATTTCAAATTGTTAAGTGCTTGAAGTCGCTCAAAAACAGAGTTTTGATACGATCACCCCTGTTCTGAATTCCGAAACTTTTTAATTAGAGTGGTTTTGTAAAATCACACAAAATTCAAAATGTCGGAAATTGACTGTTTCGAACAAATTTTAGTATACTGACAAATTTTAAACAACAAAATATTCGTTTTACTTTCACCAAGCTTTTTCAACACGAAATAAAACGAAGCAAATAATTCGGATGTGGATCACAGAACAGCAAAAAATTTCGGAATGTTTCACTTTAGAATTTTTTTATGTGGACTCGGAACTTAGAAATAAACAAACTCTATTTTCACTCAAAATTAAATGTGTTTTTAGAATAACCTAGAAAGAAACATGGTTCGAAAAAAATTATGCTCGAAAAGATATCAAAGTTGAAAAACTTAGCAGAAAAGTTAAAAAATTCAGATATCCACCCCTGTTCTGAGTACAGAAACTTTTTAATTAGAGTTGATTTGTAAAATCACACGGAATTAAAAATTTTGAAAATTTGCTGTTTATACCAAATTTTAATATTCATAGACTACTTTTCAAATAAATTATTATATAATAATTTTTGTTAAAAACTATATATTCGTTTCACTATCATCAAGCTTTTTCTACACGAAATAAAACAAAAAAATAACTCGGATGTGGATCACGCAACAGCAAAAAAATTCGGAATGTTTCACTTTAGAATTTTTTTGTGAATTCGGAACTCAGAATAGCGTCGATGATTGTTAATATCTCCCCAATTTTATAAGTCGACCGAGGAATAACTTACTTAACATGTTTTTCGTCCGCAATGTCTTAAAAATGTGTCTTTTGATAATAATTTGAGGTGTACTGAAATTTCTGAAAAATGTGATGTGTTCTACTTAACCAAACATACGACCATAGATTCGCATGAATTAATTCTTTAATTCACTTTAATTAAAATTTACTAATATATCATTCGTTTATACCATTCCTTATGAATTCATTCACTGGCTTCATTCTTTCAATTTTCATGCATAGTGAATGAATTTTTTCATGAATTCATTATTTTTATAATGATCTTTTACGTTGCATTCGGTTTGTAAAAGATTAAAACAAATGTTTGAGTTTTTAAATTTTGGTTAATTACCTTCATTATTTTTATGGGTTCTGTATATGATATAAACATTAAATCCCTTAAATAAGCCTCATTTTTATTTAATTTGTAATTATAAACTAAAGTGTTGTCACAATCATTAGTATATTACGGATTGAATAAAATGACAATTTTGATAAGCCATTTTGTGAAAGATTAGAATTAATGAAAAAAATTTATTTAAATTGATTGTAATTCTATAAGGAATGTATTCAACATAAGAATTCATTCTATTTAATATTAAACTTTGGGAATGAAACCTATGAATTAATTATAAAGGAATGTTTTGATGGAATGATATATATTCAATTTGTAAAGCTGAATTCGGTTTTGTGCGAATTAAGCTAAAATTGAATTAATTCCTTCGAAGCTCTGCCTACAATCTACACTTGGTCATTTGAAAAGTATATATATATATTTTTTTATTTTGTAACACTGTGTAATTTGTATCTAAAACTATGGGTGCTAAAGAAGTGTTCATTTGGATTCTCTCCTCTATTGCATATCTAAATTTCAGCGAAATCTGTCAGAAGTTTTCAAGCAAATCTTCCAACTTAAGAAATATTTATGACAAAAATCCTTCTTAGCTCTGACTATAAAACTGGTTCTTTTATTTCTTTTGAACTAAAAAAAATACTCTTGATGGTTCAGGAAATGATGAAGTAGAAAATTTGTTTTAAAAATGACATTTGTTTTTAATTTTTTTATTTTGGAAAATTGATACTTCCAGCCGAAATGAGCCGAAAAAAATCGGCGGCGGCGGCTGAGGCAAAAATGACCGGCGGCGGCGGCTTAAACGGCTCACGGCGGCTGGCTTGTTTCTCTGGTCGCAAATATTAAGATATATTAAGATATTGTACACCGACCTATGTCGGCCCAGGGACGAAGCCTATGGATTTTGGTTAAAATCGGTCCATGTTTAGACCTAGTGCCCTTATAAGGGTACCCCCCAAAACTGGCTTTTTTTACACGCTGCAGGTCGCAAATACGAAGATATTTCAATAAAATTTGGTACACAGACCTACGTCGGGCCAAGGACGAAGCATATTGATTTTGGTTAAAATTGGTGCATGTTTAGACTTAGTGCCTATATATGGGTACCCCCCAAAATTGGCTGGTTACACGCTGCAGGTCGCAAGTATTGAGATATTTAGATGGAATTTGGTCCACCGACCAATGTCGACCCAAGGGCGAAGCCTGTTGATTTTGGTTAAAATCGGTTCATGTTTAGACCTAGTGTCCATATATGTGAATCGTTATTAAATTAAATAACTCTTATGATTCGCATTAAAGTTTTCATTCCGCTGACGTGTTTTTTGCGATTTTCGTAAATTTTTTTTGTTTGTTTACTATTTTTACAATTTTCTTGTTCGACTACTTTTGAATATTTTGACAACTTTTTCAATATTTTTTCTCTTTTACTAGTTTGACTAGAAATGTAATCGTACAAACCTTATATTTAAAAACACACAAACTGTTGAAAAGAGCTCAAAATGAAAAGGAAACAAGCGCTAAATATGTTTGATTGACAAATTTTGAGATATGTTTCACTTTTTCTTACGAAAGTGGCATTCGTCCACTTTGCATTAATTTAATGTAGCTTTCTATAAATTTTATGAAAATTTTTACATTATTTACTAAAAACTTCATGCACTTAATGAAAAGTTTCATTATAAGTAGTTCCGTAAAAACTTTGAAGCCTTTTCATAAAATTTAAGAAATTTCCTTAGACAAGTCCTGCTTTAAGAAGCCACGGGATAGGTACTTTGAGAGCAATTGGATCATATGACATCGTTTGACCAATCACGTTGCTAGTCCCTTAAGTATTTTTTTTTTTTACAATAGACCAACACTCAGGGGATGCCCCCTACTAATTCCGAGAATTGTGTTGATTTCAGGAAAATAGGTTATGGGGAGAAGGAAAGGGGGAGTAAATTTACCTATATATGTTCCCTATGGCCCTATGCTCCAACTTGGAACGACGGGAATAAATATATATATGTTCCCTGTAATATGTTGTGCGATCCACTAGGCAATCGACTACAAATGGATGAGATCTACTGGAAAAGCGTGTTTCTAACAATAACACGGGCCCGGGGGATAAGTTCACTTATTTCAGTAGAATACTTACCATGGTAATATCGATAGAACAGTGTTACACAACCCACATTCCGATGATGCTCCAATGAGGCAATAGAGCTGGATACCCTACTATCATAGATGACCGCCAACGCCCTCCTTTGCACACGGTCCAGAAGTTCCAAAATAGACTTTGAAGCTCCTGCCCATATATGGTAGTTGTATTCCATCTTCGGTCGGATATATGTGGTACAAATATAAGGAATAGTAATACACTGGTTAAGAAAACCTAAACCAGAGAAACAAGCCAGCCGCCGTGAGCCGTTTAAGCCGCCGCCGCCGGTCATTTTAGCTTCAGCCGCCGCCGCCGATTTTTTTCGGCTCATTTCGGCTGGAAGTATCAATTTTCAAATATAAAAAATTTAAAAATAAATATATTTTTTAAAAAGAATTTACTAATTCATTAAACTTGAACAACCAGAGCTAAAAACAATTTTTTTATATGAAAAGAAAAAAGTTAAAATCTTCTAAATATTAAATTTTTATAAATATAATTTTTTTAAGCTATAAAAGCTTATATAAATTTATACTGTGAAAAAAATTAAAAAAAAAAAGTTCTTAATGGGTTATTATAATACTTCAGAATGCAACTGTTTGCAGATGTGTAAAAAATCAATTAATAAAAAACGTAGCTGCTTAACTTTGCATTTAAAACTCAATATATGTATTTGGTGTACGCATTTTTATCAAAAATTATGACGAAAAATCGTTACAGAGTTGAAGTCGTGTTAGCATAGATATACGAAAAAGTTTGTAAAATGCATTAATTTTTGTTAAAAGCGTTACTTCTCCTCTTCATATAAATTCTTACAGTTAGTGTTTAGCTTCATTGGTTATTAAAATATAAGCTATTAAAGTTAAAAAACCTTACGAGTTACTGGTTACGGAGTTTACATTTGGCCTATAAAATTGGTTACAAATTTTATGTATTAACCAAAAATTGGTCAGATTGTTATAAATTTTGTAAAACAGGTGACAATGCGCTGATATACAGTATTGTTCGAAACCTAAGCAACTTTTCCTAATAAAGTAATCAAAGTCCTACATATTCTTTTTAAATTGGTTTATACAAAATAACACTTTTAATTTTTATTATGTTATGTGCCTACATTCTAATAATAACAAGAAAAATTTAATTCCATTTCCTTGCCAGTAAAAAAAAACAAAAATGAAATTGACTCCATATATTGCTGTTCGAAACTTAAGCAACTATTTTGTTTTTGTATTTTTTTGCAACAAACAAACAAAAATTTTGAAACGTTTATTTAATTCCCGTTTAGTTTGACAAAGAAAATTTAATTTTTTTTTGTTTCTGTAGATGTAGAATCAATTACTTATGGCTATGGCTATGGCGCGTAAACGTTACGGAATCGATTTTAAGCTTAAAATTTTTGAACTCTTTAATAAGGGCCAATCGCAAGTCTCTATAGCTAACAAATTAAGCATTAACAAATCAATAGTTTCTCTACTAATTAAAAAGTACAAAGCTACTGGAATAGTAGAGAAAGCCAATACTAGAGGGCAACATCGAAAAACTTCACATCGAACAGATTGAAAATTGTCCGATTAATTAAGAAAAAAACCCTTTTTTTCTTCCAAAAATGTTGCGAGTGAGCTTAATCTCAATATTAGTTCGAGCAGTGTGAGAAAACGATCATTGGAAAATAATTTTAGAAGCTTCATGCCGTCTAAGAAACCTATACTGACAAAAAAACATTTAAAAAAGAGGTTTGCCTAAATGATTTTGCAACGTATTCGTTAATTTTCATTAGTTTTATGAAAAAAAGGTTGGATTTTGCAAAAGCTCACGCAAATTGGACTGTGGGGAAATGGAAAATAGTTTTATTCAGCGACAAGTCTAAATTTAACCTGTTAAATTTAGATGAAGTATGCCACGTTCGAAGACCGAAGGGAAAACGATTACATCCGCGTTATTGTAAAGGAACAATAAAGCATGGGGGCGGAAATGTAATGGTGTGTACCTGCTTTTCGACGAGTGGAGTTGGTCTTTTGTTGAAATACAAATAAAAATGGATCGCTTTGTTTATTTGGATATTTTAGCCAAACACATGCTTCAATATGCCGAATTGGAAATGCCACTTCGATGGGTGTTTCAGCGTAATAATGACCCAAACTCTCGTCAAAGTGGGTCAAAGAATGGTTACCTGTTAATGGGATTCAATTATTGGATTGGCCAGCTCAATCTTCAGACTTGACTCCCATAGAAAACCTATTCGGAATTTTGAAGCGCAGGGTCGGAACTCGCCGTTTTAGTAATAAGCTGTATCTGATAAATTGCTTAAAATCAGAGGGGGAATCAATACCAACCACAATACTATCAAATCTAATAGATTCTATGGCAAAACGATGTGCGGAAATCATTTGCAAGAAAGGGTATCATAGGAAGTACTGAAAGTTGCTTAAGTTTCGAACAGCAATATATGGAGTCAATTTCATTTTTTTTTTTTTTTACTGGCAAGGAAATGGAATTAAATTTTTCTTGTTATTATTAGAATGTAGCATAATAAAAATTAAAAGTGTTCTTTTGTATAAACCAATTTAAAAAGGATATGTAGGACTTTGATTACTTTATTAGGAAAAGTTGCTTAGGTTTCGAACAATACTGTATATCGAAATATGTAACTCAAATGTAATCCATGCATTTGAAATTAGTTGGTTACATGGTTTTTATCACATTTTTTGATATCACCCATATATATTTTTTCAATTCTAAAATACATTTTTAAAAATGGTTGAATATTTTGGATAAATGAGACATTTTGTAACAAATAAATGAAAAAGTAAAGATAAGAGATATTGTAAAATTCTATAATATTTAGAAAAGGACACTTTTACGGATAAAATGCTCAAACCAATGTTCGAATTGATCACATAATTTCATCATTTAAGGACATTATTGATTGGGCATCTAATTCAAATGGGTCCATACAAGATATGTGCATCCTGCCCAAACTTTCTAACAAAGCCTCCATTCAAAAGCCTTCAAACAAGTTTAATTTCTTAAATCAATCGATATTTATTTTTTCTTTGGTCTTTATTTATTCCTTAATTTGTTAAAATTAAAAAGAATAAATAAAAAAAAATTGATTCCCAGTATGCTTTAATTTTCTGAAAATTCTATAAGAGGCAAAAATTGTTTTGAGTTCCAAGAGGGTTACATTTTCCCAATGTTGGGATTACTTTGGAGCCCTTTACATTGGCAAAAAAAATATGCTGGCAGAAATTAAAATTTTGCAAGTTATGTTTCAACGAAAAGGACTTGGTAGTAAAAGGGTATGTTTATAATTTATTAAATAAAACTTGTATGTTATATTAAATATTTAGGACCATTTGTTAGATATAGTCTTGACTAGCCATGGATCTGTGCGAACATGAAACAAATCACACTTGAACCAACAACAAATCTTATATAAATTGATTTTATATATATATTTTTTGCGAGTGATTTTCTGACCGTGATAAAGTGCTGACGTTAATTGTGATCTCTTTTCTATAATTCTATTTAAAATTAAAAGCAATAACATTTGTTATTGTTTTAAGAAAAAACTTTTTTTTTTACATTGTATAAGTGTTGCCATAACGGCGATTTTCTCGTCAGATCTAGCGATTTTATTTCGCCCCTAGCGGGAAAAATTGTCCTGTAGCTATTAGCCAAAAATCTAGCGATTTTTTTATCAGCCGTAATATAATTTTTAAAACTCGGTTTTATGTTGAAAAATATTATAAAACTCGCACATTGATATTCCTTTATTATAAAACACAACATCTTAAACGATTTTAGTAAAAAAAACTCTAAAAATACACATTTCGATAAAATATGGGTATGCACTTTTTCATCGTACAACGCCCTCTATTGTGTATTCGCAATACTAAGATTAATTCAATGAAAATCAGGACTCATTATTTGAAGCTTAATCGTAAAATTTTTCATTATTTAATTTATTATTATTTTTCTTATTAACATATTAAAGAAATTTTTGAGTAAAAACTGCTTTAAGTACCATTTTTCAACAATCTAGCGATTTTTGGGTCTGATCTAGCCATTTATTTTGAAAATTTGTTGGCAACACTGCATTGTATATTGAAATCAACAACAAATTATTACTTATTATTAAGTAGTAAACAAAGGGATTAATATTCTTCTATACTAATCCTCTGCTGTTACAGCAGAATGGATAGTAGCAGCGAGTCTACTGAAGAAAGCGACATTGTCTGGTAGACAGTCGCTGAAAACAAAACAACGAAACGACGACAAAATCGATCACCAGGATTAGTTAAGCATGCAATCAAAATAAAAAAAAACTACCAACAATGATGATTAGGGCAAGGAATTCCATGCAAATGTATGTTATTTCTCGATAGTCCAAAACTAATATAGATTAACATTTATCCGAATCATCAAATTTAGAACAAACTGGCATCGATTTGTAGTTGCATATTTTGACATAAATGCATGTTTTTGCATATTTCGACTTTAAATGCATATTTGGTGGCTTTCTAATGCATATTTTGTGCTTTTTAATGCATATTTGTTCATATTTTTCATTTTTAGTAGCATTTTTTATTTTGTAAAAAAATATAAAAAATTGATACGTTTTCATATTTTGATTCAATCAAAATAAACATTTTTAAAACTTTATTGACCTATGGGAAATCTTCGAGTTCTGTGTCTGTTTGCAAAATAACTAACTTAAATATATTTTTAAGTTTTAAAGTGCATTATTTTTGCAAAAATTATAGTTTTTAGTGCATATTGTTAGTGCATATTTTTTTTTTAACCGCATATTTTAGGCGCATATTTTTAATTTTTAAGTGCATGAAATTCCTTGCCCTAATGATGATATACCAAGTACCTACTAGCAACAACATGTTTGCTGCACTTGATGTAGACAATAATGATGATGTTAATTATATTAACGATAATGCTAACAAAGAGCTGTGTGAAGAAAAACCGCCTCCAATAATTATTCCAAATGTTTCAGATATAAGAGCGATGATGAATAACTTTTCAAAAATAGTAAACCTTGAAGATTATTCGTACAAATCCTTGAGAGGTGGACAGGTAAGAGTAATGGCAAAAAACGTAAAGGCATATAGAGTGATAGTAAAACACCTATCTTTCGTAAAAAAACTTAAACGTTTTCAAATCACATTACAAAATGTTGTTTTCAGCCGATCAAGCCGCCGCCGCCGCCGATTATTTGGTTGCGCCGCCGCCGCCGATTTTTATCCGGCTCAACCTCAATCGCCGCCGCCGCCGCCGATTTTTTGCTTGCGCCGCCGCCGCCGATTATTTTGGTCGGCTTGTTTCTCTGACCTAAACACTTCAATTCTTTATTCGACACTTGAACAACGTGATTTTTCCAGCGAACATCATGTTGGATTATCTTGACCAGAACATCAAGATCTTCAGATGCCTCAATATTGATACTTCCCATGTAAACAGCCGACGTTGATGGCCCCATTGCCCTATGGGTCAACAAACAGCATTGGGTCTTGCATGCATTAAAATCGACCCTATTTACAAGACACCACTCGGAGATTATCAATAGGTCATGATTGAGTGTGTCATTCATAATCAGCCTTTTGCACCCAACCTCCACAATGCTTGGCCTATGATCAAAGGAATATGAATGACAAATGTTGCTGTCATCTGCGAAAGAGTAGATAGGATTTGAAGTTTGACCTTGAGGTACCTCTGCATTTAACTGAAACTCATTGGATGAGACCCCATCTATCCCTGAGAAAGCTCGATATGAATCGAGCTTTCTCAGGGATAGATACCAACATCAAAAGCAATAAGCTTTGACACAAGTACTTTATGCCACACATGATCGCACGCCTTGGAAATTTCCAAAGCAACTACTTTAGTTTCACCAAATCTGTGAATGGACCGACTCCAACGCTCCGAAAGAGAGCCGTAGAGTCGGTCTCCCGTAGAACGGCTTCTACGATCGTTGAGAAGTGAGTTTGACTCAAGATAATTAACAAGATGGTAGTTAACCATGATCTCCATAACCTTCGAGAACGCAGAGCAGATTGCAATTGGGCGGTAATTGTCAGGGTTGGTAGCCGCACTTTTTTGGGGATTGGCTGGACATTGGCAAACTTCCAACATGATGGAAAAAAACCTGTGCGGTACGACGTGCTAAAGAGGGTTCCAATGGATGCGATAGCGACGAAGAGCACTGTTTCAGTACCCGTACTGGAATGCCATCCGGTCCCGTTGCCTTATTTACGTCGAAATTCGTAAGAACCCTTTAAGGACTCTAGAACGTAAGAATATGTTGGGCATAGTATGTGATACTCTTTCGAGCTCGGGCAGTGGTTGAACACTTTCCGGCATAAATGAATTTCCCGCAAATAATTCAGCCAAAAGGTTGGTTTTATCAATCGGGTCAGTGAAGATTTGGTTATCCTTTATAAGAGTTGGAATAGAGAAACCAGCATTATTCCATTATTCTTGACCAAAAGGTCTTACTGCCCCGAGCAGCAGCAAGAACTTTGGCACATAGACACTGTTCGCACAGAAGCTTTTCACGTCGTTAGCGATAGAAGGTGATAACGAGGTATATAAAAGTCCTGTGGATCAGCATCCTCATTTACCTAGGTCTTGCATAAGGCTAAAACATCCGGCCGATGGAAACGAATGTGAGCATATCCGAGACAAAATTCGCCCGAAGTCCCTGTATATTGCAGAAATCTATTTTAAATTTACCCGACATTACAAGATAAAAAAAAGCAATACCCTTACATTAGCACAAGTACAAAGTAATGGCTTTATTGCTGAATGGGTTAATCAGTAATCAGTGTTATACATTCATCACTAATAACCCAACAATAAAACTAATTGTATTAGTACCACGCAAAAAACCAAAAATAACTACAATAAGGGAGAGGAAAAAATCGCAACAAGTATAATATGCACTGCTTAACCCACAGCAAAAACTTAAAAGAAGCTGCTGGGCTATACAAGAAGTCAACAACATCTTGTATACTCAATAAACAAGGCCAAATCGCTATTGGTGATAATTTAAATAATAGCTGTATTTTCGTTCATACCCATCAACGTTAAGTATTTATAGCAAATCTACGATAAACTGATTGGAGTATCAAATTTTTTAAAATAGTGAGTATTTATGATAGTTCCGGTATAATCGATCGTGCGTCAGCAAACCTTATTAGATAGTAACGCGAAGAAGTTACGCTAGGTGTGAAAATGTATAAACGTTGAGTTTTCAACGTTGATAATTATCCACGTTGTAAGTTAACGTGCATACGAAAAGTAATATGTTAGTTTTCGTCTAAAAAACATTTTTATGCACTTTGTGCTTTTTTGAAAGTTAACGGATATAGTTAAGTCGAAAATACAGCTAATGTATGGGAAACATACGTAGAACAATTATTTGCAGATCCTCAACGAAGTATGCATTCTTTTGATTATAATAGCTTGTCATACGGTCCCCCAATTACCAAAGATGAAATAAAAAGGCAATTGCAATGGCAAATAACAAAAAAGCAACCGGTAGTGATGAAATACCCGCCGAAATACTAAAATTAATAAACGACGAAAACATCAAATTATTCGAACGGATTTTTAATACCATTTTTGATACCGGTAATTTTCCTGATGAATGCTTAACGTCCACTTTTAATGCTCTACCGAAGAAAAATGTTGCAAAAAGTTGCAATGATCATCGTTTAATTTGCCTAATGAGTCATACTCTTTAAATATTTATAAGAATTCTACATAATAGACTCTATAATATTTGTGAGTCACAAATGGGACGCACTCAATTTGGATTTAAAGGAGGACTAGGAACAAGAGAAGCTCTCTTTTGTATTAATGTACTTGGCCAATAGACGATAAAACAAAATTATGCATAAAAAGTTTATACTGGCAATAGAAAGCCAATATCAGAACAAAACAGGGAGTAACACGGACTATTGCAATTCAAAGAGGTGTTAGACAAGGATGTATTTTATCTCCCCTTCTTTTTAATATTTACGCCGAAGTCATTTTTCAAGATGCTCTCGATGGACTAGAAATGGGTGTCAAGGTAAACGGTGTATACATCAATAACATTCGATATGCCGATGATACCACTATTATAGCTGATAAAATCGAAGACCTACAATACTTGATAAATGTAGTGCATGAAAGCAGCAAAAACTATGGATTGAAAATTAATATTTCGAAAACCAAATACATGATTATTCGGAGACGGAAGGATATCTATCCCATTATCGTCGATACCTATAACTATTTATGATTTACCAATCGAGAAAGTGTCTAAATTTAAATATCTCGGTTCTTGGTTAAACGAAAATTGGGAATGCGACTTGGAAATCAAGTGCAGAATAGAAATGGCTAGAAATATGTTTATGAAGTACAAAAAGGTTCTATGCAATCGAGAAATTAATCTTCCTCTCCGATTAAGGTACCTTAAGTGCTATGTATGGTCTGTTCTTCTATACGGAGTCGAATCCTGGACGTTAAAAGTCGACCAAATGAATAGAAAGTTTTGAAATGTGGACATATAGAAGAATGCTTAAGATATCATGGACTGACCGCGTAAATAACAACGAGGTTCTAAGAATAATTGGTCTGCAAAGAGAGCTCTTATAAACTATTAAGAAGAGAAAAACATCATATTTTGGCCATATTATGAGAGGACCAAAATACGAACTGCAACAGCTAATAGTACAAGGAAAAATAGAAGGAAGAAGAGGAATCGGACGAAAACAAATGTCTTGGCTCCGAAATATTAGATCATGGACCGGTGTACAAAATTTGAGAGTATCGTGTCGAGGATCACATGACCGCTAACATCCAATTTGTGGATAGGCAACGAAAGAAGAAGAAACCCACAGCAATGGCTAATTATACCAGTCCTTTGACTTGTCACAGGATAGGTACTTTGAGGGCAATTGAATTTGTATGTAAATTGTGGTTACTTTGGGTAAATTTGTTTCCCGATGGTACCGGCAGTAAGAAAGTGAATGTTGAATAATACAAATTATTTCAAATTCATAAAAACTTGTTTTTTGTTGTTAGGAAATGGACTTTTCACTCCATATAGTAGAACTAGGGAAAATGGAAAACATGTCAGTTTGTACTTCCTTGTTTCCATGTCCCTTAGTAGAATCGAGATTTACATATGTATGTATACACAAAGTAGAAGTGAGTATTCCCATCCGTGTAGTCCGTTTGCTATAAAAAGGAAACTCTTTTAAATCTATTTTATAAAACAATTGGAAAATCCACGTGCTATGGAAATTAATTACGTATTCAAACCACAATCAGTTTGAATATTACAATTTCTAGTGGCAGGTTTGAAAAAAAAACAATTAAATACATAATTCAAATAGCAACCGCACCTTCCAATTAATGTCTCCAATAAAACTAGACAGACTTGGGCAAAAGACAGACGAGTTTTAGTACTTGAATGAATATATCTACTACAAAATTAGACACTCATCTATCTAGTCATTCAGTCCATTCATCCATTAATCAAAACTATATTAAGCAGACAAGCAAACATGTTTGTGCATGCGTTGGCACGAGCTAAAACAAATTAAAAAAAAGCTAACCAGCCAAGTCCGCTTGCCAGCCAAACAACTAGACATAAATATAAGCAGCTTTGAAGCTAAAAAAAAGTGAACAGAAAAACAACAGCAGCAATAAAAATTGATATTTTTAATTAACGTCAAGGCCAATACCAATACCAGACAACCAGACATTTATTTGCGTTATACAAAATGCAAATTCAGAAAAGGCGTCCGATGAATTTCAATATGTATACACACACGAAAAATAATTCAATATGCTACATTTTCACTACTTACAATACCAAAGAGAAAGAGAGCAAAGTGCAAAGAGGAGAGGAAATGTTGTTGTTCAATAAATTGTAGAAAAACAAAAACGACTAAATGAACTCTCATTTAGTTTGATATTAAAAATTTAATAAACAAGAAAAGGTGGCTGTTAGTAGAACTTAAGATACTCATTAATGATGGACAAACGTTACAGAATAATATTAATACAAAAAACACACATTCGTTCCTTCGTACGACGTTGAGTAGAAATAAACACCACACCTCTCTTTCATAAATACTGTACACGCAACTTCGTTTTTCAAGTCAAATATACAAAAAGTTGTATGCGAACTGAACAACAACTGACAGACAACACCCTGAAGAAGTTGAACAACAACAAAATGAAGTGCTTCGGGTGAAATCGTTACATTTCGTCTTTACCCGATTGTGGAAGGCATGTGTGTAAACAGCCAATCATACTTTAGATTTATGTCAAGGGGTAGGCTTAGTAGCTTAAGATATGGCGGGAGGCACCACTTTTTTTTTATCACTACACGAATGTGTGTGATGTTTTTGTGTGTGAGTAAGTGGGGATGTGTATTTGTTCCGTAATACATTTTACTCTCAGTCCTGAGAATAAATTCCAACCGTTATATTTAGTATAGCTTTAGTATAAAGGCATGAGTGACAGACAGAGATGTAGAGAGTTGATATTAATAATGAGCAAATGAAACAAACAAAACAGAGAATCTAATAAGAAACTGAGACACTATTAAACTTGAATACTGGCGAAAAAGTCAGAAATTGTCCGTTAGTCTTTTGATATTGCTGCTAACGTACGGTTGACGGTCGGTAATTTTAACGTCTGTTTGTTTTGTGCCACTTGACAAAAATCTCAGTTTTTTATTTCGATTTTGTACAGTGGTTCTCTGATCGATTTCTTTGCGTACTTTTTTTTATAATAAAAAAAGAGTGAAGTGAGCAAAAAATATATTAAAAAAACAACAAAAATATAACATAAATGCATTATATACATAAAAAAATAAAAGCTTAAACAAAAAAGGAAATGAAGAACAAAATAGAATGGAATTTGGTAAAAATCAATAAATCAAAATGTTAGTATTATCACCAAACCCACCTCCTATAGCAAAAGCCGGTAATAGGTATTGATACTCTACAAGAAAAAAGAAGTAAAAACCTGAAACTTGAATTTCCAAACTCTATTTAAACAAAATGTAATTATGAATTAAAGTTTGTTTCTTGTTTAAAAAGAATTCCTTTCCAATAATGTTAAGAAATATTTTTTAAAGTGTTCTTTATATTTGTTTGTGGTTATTTTGTTCATGAAACAGAACAAAAAAAAAAGAAGGGAGAGTACAAGTAAATCAACAAAAATTTCACTTTGTTATTTGTATTTATTTTTCTATGTTCAGAGTACCAAATGGTGTTTTTCGCCTTGTTTATGGTGCGCGGAGGTTTGGGGTGGTTGTTTTTTTTTGTTTTCTTCTTTTCGTCTTCAAGTGAGAGTTGAGTTAGAAGACTTGTATTACAGAGACACGTGACATAATTGTTTGTGTAGTTGTGTTTGCCTATTTTGTTATAGCTTAGTAAAGTCGTATTGGAATTTAAACTTTAAAGGCTTGGGGTTACCAGATTTATAAAATTCACATTTTTCTTAAAAGTGACCGGAATTTTAATTTCTTTTACGAATTTATTGTCCATCTTGTGAATCAAACTGTTTATTGGAACCCGATTTGGTTCAAGTTCAGTTTAGGGGCACAGCTCTGATCGTGTACAAATTTTTATCAGTTGAAACTTTTTATTGGATTTCCAAAACAACTTTGTTTTTTGTTTTTTTTGTCGGTCGGACCTATCTCGGGAGTTATTTCGGTTCAAAGTTGATCTTGCTCATAACTCCGTGATTTATGTTCGGATTTTGACAGCAAGTGCACCATTGAAGAGGTATTTAAAATATCTTTCATATGGCATTAAAGATTTTTATACGAATTAATCTATTACGGCCCAGCTAAAAATTTTTAATTTTTAGAAGGTTCTTTTTTTAAAAAATTATTTTATTTCAGAAGATTGTGTATATAATAGAATAATTTCTACTTATTAATTTATTGTCGAGACTTATACCTTTCATTCAAGATATACCTCGACCTTTGAACCCTTCAAACAACAAAGTTAGGTTGAAGTTGAGTTTAGGCGCACAGCTCTTATCGGGTCCAAATTTTTACTATATCCAGCTAAAAATCATCATATATGGATCCATACAGGTTTAATATACATATGTTCATGCGTGCTCATTAACATGCATTCGTGATGATACATGAATACATAAATCTCCATACATGAATCATATATGACCATACATCTGCAGTAACGAAATTTGAGGTAATATCTACATCTACATGCATGTTCATGCGTGTTCATGTATGTTCATTTATTGTCGAGACCTGAAATTTCGTTTATGTACATGTGAATTTTTGAATATTTGAATTTTTTTAAAACTGTATTAACCCGGGTAAAAATCTTAATATGGTGTCATACATAAGTACATCTTTTTTGATAAATCCCCATATACAACGACATACAACTTGATCCGAAAAATGGGTCATCTACATGTGTCTAATTATATCAAATTAAATATAATTTGATACAGTTTGATCCGAGATTTGTCCATATCCAGGACATCAAATTATATCCAATTTGATATAAAAATATCTGATTTTATAAAATTTTGTCTGATAGTAGGCATACTTTTTATGCATACCAGCTATTAAATTGACATTGAAATGTCTATGGTTTTAACACCATAGAATAAAATAAAAATGTATTTGAATACTTTTGTCTTCTAAATCGTACGCATCATTTTTTAATATGATTTTACATGCAAAAACATCACGTGAAAATTATTTGGCTAGGGAGTAATTAACTCTGAATTTGCAGATAACTAATTTTGATGTTATATTAAATTAAATTATATTTTTAGTACGACGACACATACAGTGTTATAAAACTTAGTATCAAATCATATATAATCATATCGATCACTACATATAATTTGATTAGTTTTATAAGGCTTATGTAGTTATATATGGAGTCAGATTTGGGGATATGTAATAATATCAATTACCTTACAAAAAATTCGTTGAAAAAATAATATCAGATGTAGTTGTATATAATGAAATGTGTCTTAATGTGACTCCATTCATTGTCAGATGTATCCCAATCACATGATATATGACAATATATAACTATTTTTACTCGGGAATAACTTTTGTCCAATTTGTGATATCAAAGTGTAGTTTTTCCAGTTTTGGAAGTGGCCAGCTCAAATCCCCGATTTGTATTCCATCGAGAATTTGTGGGCAATTGTCAAAAGAAGACTCTCCCAATACGAACGAGCACCGACCAACTTAGATGATCTTTGGTCAAGAGTTTCAGCGGAATGGACTAATATTCCACCTCAAACTATTAAAAATCTCGCGGAAAGCATGCCTTCTCGCATAAAATCTGTTTTAAAGCACAAAGGACTTTGGACAAACGCCTTTTTTTCTGGGTGGGGAGATACCAAACCATACAAAGTATTTTCCCAGCTAACATTGTTGCTTTCGTATCAGTGGTACCTAAACAGGTGAAGTATGACCAATGTGGATTATGTTTATTTTTGAATGGACATAATCCCGACTTCCTATTTAGGGATTCTTTTCCAACACTGTCTTCTCTATGAACCTGTTCGTCAACTAAATTCGCCCTAGTTTTAGGACGAAAAGGGGCGATCCGATTTGCCAAAACTTATAATTATATTTAAAGTTAAATTTAAGTTTTTTCATAATTATCCACCACTAATGAAGCTTGTAAAAGGTCGTCGGCAGTGGATTAAATACTTGTTAAAATTTTCTTATTAACGGAGATTTTGATGATTGAGAAGTCATGTTAAATACTGAACACAGAGAGCGTACGAGTAAATAAGAACATTTTCGTTTTTGTCGTCAGTTATGTTCTACATTTGCTTTTAGACTATTACATTGACACAGTTTGTTTGTTTTGAAACGTGGTTTATTTTGTTTTATTTATTGTAAATAACTGCCAAAATTCTCAAGAAGGCATTCTTTCGAAGAATTTTTGTTAATAAACTTGGAAATGGCTGACAATATTCGTGTTCGGTCTAACGGTTTAACTGAAATCCCAAAAACTCGGCGTTAGATGATCAGCGAAAGTCAGATATTACACCAGTATATTCTTAAACTATGAAAGGAAACAAATATGGAAATATGGTCGGCATATTCAAATAAATTTTTTTTTATAGAACATTGCACTAACGGACATTAATCCTAACCGAAAGTTGCAATTATGTCCGATGACGTAATCCCTTAACCAAAGAATAATGATGCTTTTAAAAATTATATAATACCAAAAGTGATTACATCAGTGCACAATGTGGATACTATGACCGAAACGTTTTCTGTTATATTACCGATAATTGTCCGGACTGTTGAAATCCAGCAAAATTATTTATAGGTTTATAATGATGTGACCCAAATAAAATGATTCATATTGTGTGGCTTTAGGATGATTTTTTTTAAAGAGAAGCAACACGCAAGAATTGCTTCCTATTAATTAACGTGTTGTTTCTTTGGAAAGATGGTTGAGAAGAGATGAAAGGTGGTGAAAGATGAAGAGTTTCAAATGTGGCAACACTGTAAATGGGCGAGCTGTTGTATCTTAGAACAGTTGTTGCGCGCCATCTTATAGAGAGTTGGCGAACTTTTGTTAACATCATACTATGACCGTTTCGTATTGCCAATCATAATTTGACTGAAAGCTTAAAATGTCGGATGTCACAAAATAAAATCATAGGTTTTAACGAAACACTAGTCAATTGGTAAACATTATAAAACAGTGATTAAAACCCATATACATAAGTAAATAACGAAAAATTCCAAATATGCCAAACACCGGAAAAGGAGAGAAGACTATCATGTTATCAGCAATAAAGTAGAACTTATAATTCTTATATAAACTATTAGATATAGAGTTGAAACATCCTACTAGTAATCATTTATATTAAATATATACCCCTAAATTCATAAACGCGTTGTAAAGTTATAGCAGGTTTACAAAACGTCATTTTCATACAAAATCTGTTTAATAAACCTCCTATAATTTTACAAAGCGTTTATGAATTTAGGGGATAATCTATAATCAATAATTCTTCTCTAAAGTGGCGTGATCCACTTAAACCAATCATCCGTTTTAGAATTTCTAGGTTTTCGAAACTAATGACACAGGAGGTGTTTATCAGGATATTCAACTGAAATGACACATTTCTAACACTATTCTACCGGAATTATCCAACAAAATTGTTTGTTGCAAATAATCGGTTATAGAACCACTTATTTTCATTTGTAGCACATTCGACTGTCGGTTCTAACTCCGATGAATTTTGTTTCAAATCGTCCCAAAAGCAACCGCTTTAATATCTCCAAAGTGAAATCAGTTGCTCTATAGAACCAGTTCTAGAATCGGTTTCCCGTAAGTTTTACCTTACATTTATGTTAAGTGGAACGGGTTCCGCAGTTGGTTCCATGGAAGAAGTAATGAAATTGGTGTGATAATTATAAACAATTTTCCTAGAAGTGTTAATAAGTAAATTTATCTCCGAAGTCAGATATTTCGGAAATATTCACCCGCAATGTGTATGTCAAATTATTGGGATGGGGATACCTCGACTTCCACTTACAATAAATTTAAATTTTATTTCAAATATCTCACTGACAATGTTCCTTCTTTCTTACAGTTACGAAAGCTAACTGAGCATGGAGGAAAATTCTAAAAATAATTTTATGTAAAATGCATTTTAAGTGACAGAACTATCATAGTTACTTGCACTCTGAGCAGATCACAGATTATGTTTTCTGGCTGAAGCCGTATGTAAGTTGCATTTAAACCGATGAAGAAAACTTAAAGAAATTTTGTCTGGTGTTTTGGGTTTTCTATAAAACGGCATTTTCAAAAGCTCTTACAACTGGTAACTCTGAATACTCCACATTTAGTACATCGTGCGTCGAACCTTTTATAGAGAAGAAAGTTTTTATATCGTTTGTAAATCTATATCTCTGTCATTTACTCTCTCTCTCTCTCCCTCGCACTCTCCTACTCTCTTTATATTACTGAAATACTCATTTAGAGGAAAAATCGCGCGCGTTATTGTTTAGTTTGCTATTACGTTTATAGAAAACGTAAATACAGATAGATACAAAAATCTACAATAGATACACAGAAACTGTTTGGATGGATGGATAGATGTATGAATTTTGTGTATGTTTTTTTTATATGTTAAGCAAAAAACGGAACGAAAAAAGGTTGTGTCTGTTTTGGTGATTGCTTGGTGGGGAGCGTATTTGAATGACTATAAATCGCTATTTTGGCAAACTTAAAGTTTTGTCCAATTCAGTTGAATTTTGGTGGCTGATGTAGCGGACATCAACAATAAGTTAAACTCGGAAAAAATAAGAGATGAACCTACGATTTCATTTCTTAACTTGAAACAAAAATGTAAAAAACAAGTATTACATGGAATAGAGTTTTTAAAAAGAGAAATAAAATAAAAAAGCTCTCCAATGGATAATTGTGTATCCAATATTTTGTAACTGACATTAGTATGCAAAATTTTCAAATGAAAATAGAAAATTTCTATAAAAGGGATGTAAATCAAAGCGAATATGTTAAAATGTGTTACGTTATCAAAGAAAATTACGATAAAAACAAAACAAACTAAATTAAATAAAATAAAAAAAAGCGAAATGTAACACACAAAATTACACTTGCTCTGCCATCATATCCCATCCATACATATTTAACTATCGTTTGGTCGGTCGGTTTTTTTTTTGGTCGGCATTTATACAAAGTAAATTTCTTGCCACTGTTTTGACTGACTCGCGGTTAGTGTTTTTGTTGTTGTTTTCTTTCTGTTTACCCGCACTACTTATTGTGTATTGAAGCAGAAGAAGAGGCCACAAAAGCCGGTGTAAACGTCGTCTATACGTACGTACGTTCGTATGTCTGTCTATATCTTGTCTACCCATACTTATCGTCGTTCGTACCGTATCGTATCAATAAGTGTATGTGAGACTTTTCCCAACAGTGTGTGAGTATTTCAATGAGTGTGTTGGTGTAAAAATGTGCGTGTATAAAACAAAATAAAAGTCAACATAATAACAACAAAAACAAACCATACAATTCATGCCTGTTTATATCTGTCTGTCCAGCAGCTTAACAAATATCAAAATATGCTTATGGCACGGCATTGAACACGTTGTGTGTGACGAGTAGTCCGTACACGTTTTGTATACGGTCGGTCTTGGTCTTCTCATAAAACGTATGTGGAGTGTAGTTTGTAGAATGAAAAACACAGACGTATGTATGGATACGAAAGTACAAAACAACACAAAAATAATTGTATCTCTCACCCAACACTTAATTGACGTTTTTATAAGTCGGAATTTATCGCAATTGCTTTGTGTTGCAGCGCCAACCATAAAATACTTACAATGAAAAAAATATTAAAAAATAACAACAAAAAACAAAGAAGGGAACGCTACATTTGTGAACATAGATATTTTAAACTTATAAGATACTTTGGTAACACTTTACTTGGATAAAGCGACATGGAAAGGCTGCTAGTGGATTTATTTAGATTTTAGGAAAATACAATATGTTGTAGTGGAGACAACAATAATTGCTTAATGTCTACAAAATAAGCCAATGTTTCGAACCCAAACTTGCATTTTAGGAATAAGTTCACCTTCAGATATGCGGCTTTCCAAGCCAACTGTCCAGCTAAAAATATATGCATGTCGTATCAATGCCAAACTCAGAAACATACAATTTATACGAATAATAATTTAAACAACCTTTTAAATATTTCCAAGAAGGGCGAAGTAGGAATAGTTAAATATTGACCAATTTAGTGCTCATTTATAGTTTTATTTGTATAAAAAAAATTAATATGTCTTTCTATAAATTCAGAAAGTTTCAGAGTTATATTCCGCTCCATTTTTGAGAAAATATTGTCTATCTCGTATTCACTAGAAAGTCAAATATTTGTTCCATAATCAGTTAGAACCGCAGTTCTTATGGGAAATAAAGGAATGGACTAATAAACGAATTTTCTCTGTAATGCATTGTACGATTCACTGGGCAATCGATTACAAACGGATAAGATCTGCGGAACAACAATGTGCTCCGAATAAAAACACTGTCTACAGGGATAAGTTCACTTATCTAAGCAGAACACTTTCCATGGTAGTGTCGTTCGAATAGTGTATCACAACTTATACCCTACTGTCATTGATGAGCGCTAACACCCTCCTTTGCACATTGTCTACCTACACTCGAAATAATAAGTCTGTTTGCTGAACAGAAAAATTTGTTACTTTAACAAAATTTATTCCTGTTTTTTGGCTTGAAATAAAATTAGTTGATTTTAAAACATTATTTTTTTTAATTTAACAAATCGAAATTTAAGTAAAACCACACACAGAAAACAGTCTCAGTTGTGGCCACCGAATTTGTTGCCAATCGAATTCGTGCGGTTACGACAACTATCTTTATATTAAATTATATTTTTCGTCGTGAAAGCCAATATTCGGTTGTCTAATTCAATATTATGTTCCACATAAATATTATTATGTTCTACAAAATTTTATTGAAATTAAAAAACTTTTTTTGAATTTTCTGGTATTGAACCCGGCCCTTCAGGTTAATAGTTCACACTTTTACCCACTGCACCACAACTACTTTTAAATTTCTTAGCCGTATTTACTGTTTATACATATGAATATTTTATTTTAATTAAAAAAACATCTAAATTTTTGTCTTTTCCGGGATTCGAACCCGGAAATCCGGCGTGCTAGGCCAACTCCTCACCCACTACACCACAAACACTTAATAATTTTAATGACTAATTTTGAATTTATGTGTTTTATTAATACAGTATAAAATTCGTTTATCAATACCAATTAATAGTTGTGTGTGTTATCAATACAATCCACAATTCGGTTGGTTCTACAGAAACTTGAATTTAAGGTCATATTTGATTAGGATACCCGTATTTGTAGTTACCACTTTCGAATATTGAAATTTTTTAAAAAAGGTTATAGATAACACCAATTTTCTTGTATATTCACTAAATAAATGGCTGCTTCTACTGCATAGAATTACTAAACTGATACTAATTTTAAAATTGATTGGAGATACCAATAATTTGTTAAAAGGATTGTTTTTTAGTTTATTTTCCCTATTTTTAATACCTAGTAAAATATTTTTGATGTAGTATTCAATTATAGGTAATTCCAAATAAAATAGAGTCCTGGCAAATTCATTTTAATGGTTTTAATCGAAAGCCAACCAATATTTTTCCTGGGTGCAGTTTTATTTGTAATTATTCTGAGTCGTAAACTTTGTTAAAATTTAGGGTCTAGGGTCCCGGGCCTAGTCCATATTATCTAAGGGTATGTTTTAGAGTGCTAATTAACTAATTTGGAGTGTTAAAAATTTCCGATGGTCCAAGGCCCCACCAAAGTCCACTTTTAGATGGAGATTACCTTTTACTGTATGGTTAGGGTTAGCCGAAATTTTCATCAATTTTGCTCTATCTCTCTTATTTTTCTAGATAGGGGCCATTTAAAAAAATCGGGAGGGAAAGAAATAGCGCCATCTTTAAAACTTCGGATACATTAGTGGCGTCATCTGCCGGGTAATATCATAAACATTAAAATACTATATTTTAACAATAAAATGTGTAATATATAACGAATGGTTCTTAAAAATTAGTTATAAATAGTTTTGAGAATTAACACTCTAAATTAGTTAAAAAACTGAGCATTTTTAGTATTGTAATTAAATGAAGAAATAAAAATTTGTTAAAATTTGGTCAAATCAATTTGAAACCCTTTTGACGTATTTTTCTACTGACGCATTATTTTAAGTGTAGAAGCTCCAAAATAGACTTTGAAGCCCATATGGGAGTTGTATTCCATCCACTGTCAGTTTTAGGTGGCATAAATATTAAGGAGTTCAGAAGGAGCAAAGTAGTGCTTACACCGGTTAATAAAACCTCTCTCACGCCCAGAACATCAAGAGATTCCTCAATATTGATACCTTCGCAGTGAACAGATGAAATTGATGACCCCACGGCACTGTGGGTCAACGAACAACATTGGATCTTATGTGCATTAAAATCTACTCTATTTCAACGACCCCACTCAGAGTTTGTCATCAGGTCCTGCTCGAGTGTGCCATTCATAATCTCCCTTTTGCGCGAACCTCTACAAGGCTTGGCCTATGGTCGAAGGAATATCGATGGCAAATGTTGCTGTAGAGCAAATTGGGGAACCCGTATAGAAAAATAAATATTGGAAGCATACTTGGACTCTTTAATTTTCATTGCATTTTAATTTGTCATTTCAATTTTTGGAAATAAAAATTAAAATTTATAGATTTTTCAACGTATCGTATTGTAATTCATTTTTTTTAAAGTGTATAAATTGCAAACACCTCAGTTCTTATTTGATATTTTTAAGTTTGGCAGATCTACTAGAAATAGACAATTAGTTATTCCGAAACTTACTCCGCTTTTGGGGCGATCTTTTCTTGTAAGGGTTGCTCATAAATACAACAAATTGCCGTCTACTTTAAAGACATTTGATTTTTCTATAAAAACATACAAAGAAAAACTTTTTAAAATATTTTCAAATACTTATCCCTCAATTCATAAATACTTTGTAAAGTTATAGCAGGTTTACAAAACGTAATTTTCATACAAAATTTGTTCAATAAACCTCCTATAATTTTACAAAGCGTTTGTGAATTTAGGGGTTAATTTATTATTATTTTTGGCCATTATTTTTATTTTTTTCTCTAAAATTTTTTTGAAAGATCTGGGATTTGAATAGAAATTTGTTATCCCGTGTAAAAAAGTTTAGATCTGATCAGATCTTTTTAGATCTAAATAGATATGATTGAATCTAATTAGATCCTGTACCAGATCTCATCAAATATGATCAGATATGGCACGTGTGATAATACCTTATGGCAAGATCTGATCAGATCTAGTGCCAAATCTGTTCAAATCTAAAGTAATCTGGACAATTGCGCCAGATATGCCTAGATCTGATCAGATCTAATTAAATCTCAAATTTGTCCCCAATTTTGAGATCTAATTAGATCTTTTTTACACGGGATCACTCTTATTTATTATTTATATTATTTTTTTTTATTTTTAAGATTATTATATTTAAATTAAATTTTATTTAACACTTTATTTTATTTGTATTAAATTTTATTGTTTGCTTTGCAAACTTTTAGTAGTATTTGTAACCGATTATGGCCTTTCAGCTAGGTTATTGTAATAAATAAAGAAATTAAATTAAAATTAAATGGCTGGTGACCTGGGTGGCAATTACAATGAAATTCAACAGTGATTTTGGGTTCAAATTTCATGAGTAGTTTTTTATATTTTATTGGATTTGCTAACCTTTTTTTATTTTAGTTTCACCTTTGTGTATTAACTACACTTCAAATAATACGTCAGTAGAAAAATCTGTCAAACGGATATCAAATCGATTTTATTAATTTTTAAAAAATTTTTAGTTGAAACACTGATTTTAGTTATCTTCATTTAACACAATACTAAAAATCCTCAGTACTTTAACTAATTTTGAGTGTTAATTTCAAAATTCATTATAACTAATTTTTAAGAAACCATACCTTAAATTTTACACAATTTATTGTTAAAATATAATATTTTTATGTTTCTGTTATTACCCGGTAGATGGCGCCACCTGTATATTCTAAGGTTTAAAGATGGCGCTATTTCTTACCTCCCAATTTTTTAAAATTGCCCATATCTCGAAGAAAATGAAATGAAGAAAATTTCCACTTCCCGTGACCGTCCAATACCCCAGTAAAAAGGCTATTATGATATAATAATTATTTTTTAATTATTATATCATATACACTCAAAAAAAAAAGTCAGTAAAGTCAGCAAAAAATGTTGCTGTGTCAGCAAATTTTTAGTCAGCAGCGTGCTTGCAAAAAAGTTGGTAATTTCAGCAAAAGTGTTTGCTGAAAATCAGCGAGCTGATTTTTACCACAAAACATAGTAATCTCAGCAAAAGTTTTGCTAACACTCAGTCGATTGCAAATGAAAAAATTCTTGCTGAAATCACTAAACTTTTTGCTGAATATTAGTAGACTGAAAAAAAAACTCGAAAAATTTGTAGAGAAATTTTACTTTAGTTAATTTATTTGCTGAAAATTTAAATATATAAATTGTGTAGAGTTGGTTTTTTAATTATCATTTCCGTTATACTACACTCAAAAAAAAAAGTCAGTAAAGTCAGCAAAAAATGTTGCTGTGTCAGCAAATTTTTAGTCAGGAGCGTGCTTGCAAAAAAGTTGGTAATTTCAGCAAAAGGTTTGCTGAAAATCAGCGAGCTGATTTTTACCAAAAAAATAGTAATCTTCAGCAAAAGTTTTGCTAACATTTAGTCGACTGCAAATGAAAAAAATCCTTGCTAAAATCACTAAAATTTTTGCTGAATATTAGTAGACTGAAAAAAAAACGCAAAAAACTTGTAGCGAAATTTTACTTTAGTTAATTTATTTGCTGAAAATTTAAATATAGAATATGTGTAGAGTTGTTTTTCATTTTTTGTCATTTCCGTTTCCAGACAAGCTGCGACATCTACATCTTGTCTATCTGGTTGTCGTCCACGCTATGCATGCGGTTATCAGCACAATTTTTGTAGCAAAATAAATTAGTAAAACATTAGTTCAAAATTAGTTTAGTGCTAAAAAAATATAACTAAAATTTTTGCTGAAAATGGAATTTCAGCAAAAAATTTGCTGAAAACTAGTACACTTGATATACAAGACGTTTTACTAATTTTTCTACTAACTTATTTTTTTGAGTGTACATCCAGACAAGCTGCGATATCTATATCTTGTGTATCCGGTTGTCGTCCATGCTATAATTGCGGTTATCAGCACAATTTTTGTAGCAAAATAAATTAGTAAAACATTAGTTCAAAATTAATTTAGTGCTAAAAAAATAGAACTAAAACTTTTGCTGAAAACGGAATTTAAGCAAAAAAATTGCTGAAAACTAGTAAACTTGATATACAAGACGTTTTACTAATTTTTCTACTAACTTATTTTTTTGAGTGTAGGTACACAGAAAAAATACGAGTTTTAATAAGGAAAAAAAATGATCATATTAATTAAAATTGTAATTAATTTTGCGCTTATCCCTCAAATGATACTATTAATTACTAAAAATTGTAAACGATTAATTAAAACAATTAAAATTTTAATTGATTCACCCAGCTAAAAATCGACATATCCCGAGTAAAAAAAATTATATATAATCATATGTGGCATATATTACAATATATAATTAGACATGTGGTTATGTATATCCATATATAATTATATATGACGTTTTTTCCGAAAAATTTTCCTTATATTATGCCATATATAATTTCATCTAATTAGATATCGGCCTTCATAATATTAGATATGGCATATATAATTATATATTACATAACATGGTTGATCTTATTGCATATATAGTTATATATAGAACTATATCTTAATATATATGGTGGCATTTTAGCAATATATAATTATATATGGTATCATTTAAACAATATATAATTATATATGGTGACAGTTAAACTAGATATTATCATATATGGTGCCATTTAAACAATATATGGTCATATATGGTACCTCATAAACAAAATCTTTAATTCAGTTCCAGATATGATAATATATGGTACTATATATAGTGCGATATATATTTATATATGGTGTTATTTAAGCTATATATTATCATATATGGTGCCATTCAAACCATATATTATCATATATGGTGCCATTCAAACCATATATTATCATATATGGTACCATTTAAACCATATATTATCATATATGGTGCAATTTCAACAATATATGCCCATATATGGTACCTCATGAACAATATTTTTAATACAGTTCCACATATGATAATATATGCTACCATATATAGTGCCATATATATTTATATATGGTGTTATTTAAGCAATATATTACCATATATGGTGCCATTTAAACCATATATTGTCATATATGGTGCCATTTCAACAACATATGCTCATATATGGTACCTGATGAACGACAGTTTTAATACAGATGCAGATATGATAATATATGCTACCATATATAGTACCATATACTTTGATATATCGTATCATTTAAACAACCCGAGGAAAAATAGTTACATATAGTCATATATGTGATTAAGTTATATCTGTATAAATATACAGTTTCATCCGAAGAATGGCCCGATATATTTTTATCAATTGTTTATCAATTTTTATCTAAATGTATCAGTTTAGATCTGACCTGATTAAAATATGTGTTAATCAGATGAAATTGTATCAGATTAATTGTATCTGATACAATTTTATCGGTTTGATCGTAATTGGTTCAATTTTATATAAATAAAATATAATTGTATCCGACATTTACCTTATACAATTGTATCAAAGTTTTAAACTGATATCAGGTCAAAATTGGGATATAACTATATAATTTTGTATACAAATATATCTATTTGGACCTAAACTGATACCATGTAATATAAACCAATAAAATTGTATCAGGTCAAAAATCTGATACAATTTCATCTGATTAACACATAATTTAATCAGGTCAGATCTAAACTGATGCAATTAGATAACAACTGATACAAATAAGAACTGATACAATTTTATCGGGCCATTTTTCGGATCAAATGGTATATGGATGAATCTAAGTTATATATTATCATATAAAGCTCCATATTGGTGCCATTTAAACAATATATTGTCATATATGGTGCCATTATATATGGTAACTCATCAGCAACTACAATATTAACTGTATTTCAGAAGCCATTAATTGTATTTCAGAAATTTTAAATGTATTTTAGAAATTATGGAATGTATTTCAGAAATTTATTAATTGTATTTCAGAAATAATCAAATCTATTTCAGAACTTGTTGATGGTTTATCAGAGAAATTTCTCTAGAGAAAAATTTCTAAATTACATTTCATAATTTCTGAAATACAATTGATAATTTCTGAAATACAGTTTGATAATTTCTGAAATACAGTTGTGAATTTCGGAAATACAATTAATAATTTCTGAAATACAATTGATAAAACTGAAATTCAATTGACTAGTTCTGAAATACAATTCATAAATCTGAAAAATAATTGAAAAGTTCTGAAATACAATTGATAAAACTGAAATTCAATTGATTATTTCTGCAATACAATTGATAAGTCTTAAAAACAATTGATACAATTGGAAATGGTGTAGAGCGTTAAAAATATGTAAATAAAATTATTTAAAAAAAAATTCAATTTAATAAAAAAAATATAATTTTATAAAAACATTTATAGAAAATAAAATTATAATTTTATAAAAAGAAATTCTTTTGAATGGGGGAAATGTTTTTAGTTGATGTGTTATTTTTAAGTAAATGAATGTTATTTTAGTTTGACTCAAGATCATAAATTAACATCACTTTCTGTACAAGTAAATTACAAAGATTAAAAATTATTGAAAAAATTTCGATAAGACCAGCAAGGAGAATGCGCATTTTTATAAAAAAAAAAAATGCATAGCCGTGAAAGGTATCGAACTCGAGACGTTCTGAGTTTAAACCTTATTTTAACAAAATATTGTAATTTTTATAAAATCAGTGCTCTTCCAGTGTATTATTTTTTGAACTATTGTCAATATCTGTCTGGGATCTTATTTAATCCCAAATAAATGGAGATCTTACGTAGTACCCAAATATAATGCGGGATCTAATTTTAGGTGTCATTTTTCTGGATAGTTTTAGATGTCAATCTCCAAATATATTGCTGTTTCTAATTCGATCTGCAATTTATGGGATAAATTAGGATCCTACCAAATCCCCAAATATATCACTGGATTTAATTCGATCTGAAATTTATCGGAAAAGTTAAGATCTTACGCAATCCCGAAGTATATTACTGGATCTAATTTTATCTGTAATTTTTTGGATAAATTTAGATCTTACTTAATCCCCAAATATATTGTTTGATCTAATTCGATCTTCCATTTTTCGGATCAAATTAGATATAAGTTTATCCACAAATATATTGCCACTTTTTCGGATCAAATTAGATCTAAGTTTATCCACAAATATATTGCTAGATCTAATTAGATCTGCCAAAATTGAGATCAAATTAGATCTATGTTTATCCCTAAATATATTGCTGGATCTAATTCGATCTGCCACTTTTTCGGATCAAATTAGATCTAAGTTTATCCACAAATATATAGCTGGATCTAATTCGATCTGCCATTTTTCGGATCAAATTAGGTCTTACTAAATCCCAAAATATATTGCTGGATTTAATTTGATCTGCCAATTTTCTATTCAATTTATATCCAAGTTTATCCACAAATATATTGCTGGATCTAATTCGATCTGCCATTTTTCGGATAAATTTAGATCTAAGTTAATCCACAAATATATTGCTGGATCTAATTTGATCTGCCATTTTTCAGATCAATTTATATCTAAGTTTATCCACAAATATATTGCTGGATCTAATTCGATGTGCCATTTTTTGGATCAAATTAGATCTAAGTTTATCCCCGAATATATAGCTACATCTAATTCGATCTGCCACTTTTTCGGATCAAATTAGATATACGTTTATCCACAAATATATTGCGGGATCTAATTTGATCTGCCAAAATTGAGATCAAATTAGATCTAAGTTTATCCCCAAATATATAGCTGGATCTAATTGGATCCGCCATTTTTCGGATCAAATTAGATCTAAAAATATCCGCAAATATATAGCTGGATCCGCCAATTTTCGGATCAAAATAGATCTAGGTTTATCCCAAAGATATCACTGGACCTCCCAATTTTGAGATATACCTTCATCTTAGTTTATCCCCATATATACAATGGGATCTAATACGATATGATTGGATACACCCAATTTTGAGATCTAATTGGATCAGCTAGATATTACAGCAGATCTTAAACAATATCAAATTGGATATAATTAGATATTGCGCGAGATCAATTTTTTTTACTCGGGATATGAATCCATATAGGTTAAATGTATGTGCGTGCATGCTCATAAACATGCATTCATGACCATACATGGATACATAAATCTCCATACATGAATCATATATGACCATACGTGTGCATTAACGAAATTTGAGAAATTCGGAAATCTCCTTACCCTGATTTCAATTATGATTACAAAATAAAATTAATGCACTCATCATGCCAGAAAATGAGATTGCAAAGAATATTGGAATTGGCTGTTGTCTTTAGTGCTATCGTCGCTGTTTTGCTAGGAGTTGGCCATTCCACTTGGACTACAATTGCACGTTAACGTAATCGATTGATTGATTTGTTTTGCTGCAGACCTCAAAGATTTTTTGGCAAAGTACAAGCGGGTACTAAAGAGAGAAGGAATCTTGAAACTTTAGATTCGATCTGAAAAGTTTATCCTAGAACAAATTCTAATATTATTTTTCTGTCAGTTACCTAAGTTTGCAAACAATTGTTCTGGGAAGTTTGAACTGGGGGCTTCTTAATATTTTAGCTCATTCTACAGTTTTTTATTCCACTTCCCTGCCTACCACTTCCGACTGTAGTGTTGTAATTTTACACCAAATTTCTACGAAGTGTTTCACTGATAAATGTACTGTCAGTTTAATTTTTTTTTTACATTTCACACACTGGCGAATCTGTTATAAGCATAACAAATGCCGAAATAATGTTTTTATAAGCAGCAAGTAGATGTCGAAGAAGACGAATGAAAAGAAGAGGAAACAGAAATAAAGTTAGCGAAGTTAACGACGACAACGATGAAATGATATATTTTTCAAATCACGTTTTACCTTTTAATGCTACTCTCTCATATGGTCTTTCCTGGGCTACGTCATATTCATAAATTTTCTCACAAAAACAAAACACTTTGTTTTGTTTTTGGTAAGAGAACGAAGCCACGAATTGTAATAATGCATTAAGTTTATGGGGCAGTAAAAAGGGTTTGTATTTTCGTTGTTGATGAAACCTGAAAATGAAAAAGATTTTATGGAAGCTTAACGAAAATCTAACATATTACGTGTGGTAGCGAATTTGTTTAAAACATAAAAAGGGTGGTGTTTTTCAGCAAATATTTTTAAATTTGTTTAAATGTTTCAGAAAATTTGATATAAATATTTTTTGTGTCGTTCTAGATTTCTAGTCATTAACTAATGTTTGTTTAATTTTTATGATTTCAATTTGTTTATTGCTCTGTTAAATTAATATTCGTGAGTTACAACTTAGGTCCATCTTTATGGAATTTTTTGATTTACTTTTTCTGTTTCTTTTTGTTTTTTTTTTTTATGAACTAAAGTGTTGTAGATGTTAATGGCTAAATAATGACTTTTGACATAATTCATTAAGTTTACAACAAACTTATGACTTAATTTTTTTTTAACTTAAGAAAGTTATTTTGAATGAAAGTGAGAAAAATATAAGAGGTTTATAAACTTGACTTTTAAAATTGTCAAAAATTAGAGACTACTGGCGTGTGATAAGCGAACTAACAAAGGATCTTTGTTTGGAGGTTTCTTCCGGATTTCGGTATAAGATAGAGAAACAAAAATTATAAAAATTTGGTAAGAAAATAGCGGCCTGTTTAAATATTTGGGGGTAAAAAAAGGTTTCAAAGGTGTTCTAAACTATTTGTCTTAAAACTTTTTATTATCATTGAGTATTCAATTAAAAATGTCTTCAAAATACCTTTCAGCCAGTAGTTTATAGAATTCATTTTAAAATAAAAACTTAATCATCAGTTCCAATATTGTTAAATAAACTAATTCACTAAAACACGAAAACATCTTTCGGAGGGTTTCTTCAACAGAGTTTGTTAGACTGATCAATTAATGTTCTATGTACCCAAGTAAAAAAAAATGATATGGAGCCATATGAAGTTATATTTAATTATATATAATCTTTTATGTAATTAGATATAATTATATCCGAAAAATGAGAACGTCTTATTGTATCATATTGTATCGAATTGTATACAATTTGGTACAATTTGATACAATTTTATGCAATTCGATACAATTGTATCCGAATTTTGTCCTCATCCAATTACATCAAATTATATCTTTTTGTATAAAATTATATAAAATGTTATAAAAGTGGACATAGTTTGATACAATTATATCTAAATATTAACCTTCTACTTTTTATAATATTATATAGGACCATATCTAACAATATAAATAAAACTTGTAATTGTAATTGTTCTTTTTTTGAATTGCAATTACAAATAATATGTAATTATAGATGAGTTTTTTTTTCAATTACAATTACATGTAATTGTGTAATTGCATGTGTAATTAATTACAAAATGTATTGATTAACCCCAGGCCTGCTGGAGATCTTATAATTTCGATAAATCTTCCATTACTTTTATCCAGATTTATCATGTCAGTGCAATAAACATAAAAAAAAAATTCTTTTAATTTAGTAATTTTAAAATAAAGTTAACAACACTGAAATTTAAAAGTTAATAGGATTATGATATACAACCAAGATATAAGAAATCAGTCAAGTGTACGTTATAGTATAGAGAATTTCGTATTAAAGATTCAGTGTTGTTAATGTTATGGGTGCGGTGCGTAAGCCATTTTTGACTCATGCTAAAAAAAAAAACAAATTACTCACGCACGAGCATTTCGTTTCTTCCTCAGCACACATGAGTATATTAAAAACTTACAATCAGAAAATTCTCATGCAAAACAGTAAAAATTACTAAAAACATATGATGCAAAAAATAAACTCACACACGAATCATGCACTGGTTATTCTTACTCACGCTCACGCACGAATCACTTAAGTATAGTAATTATTACTCACGATCACGTGTGAATAACGTGACTCACGAACATTTCGTGTCACGCGCCAATCCCTAGTAAGTATTAAATCTAAAACTAGTTCAAAATCATTGATAACATGGAACCCAATATAATACAATACGGTTTATAAAATCACTTTGAAAAAATTGCCTATGTGGGATGATATATAATTATAGATGATTTTATAAAGAACGTTATAAGTTATATATGGGTTCATATTCGTCAATATATAATCATAACTAACACAAATTATAAAGATTCACATAGTTTTATATTATTATGTATAGTGTCATACTAAATTATATATAAACGTATATGTAATTATATCTTTTATATGTTACTTTATGTACGTATATATAGCACATACACTTATATGTAGGCCAGTATGTAATAATATAAAATCACATATCTCTCAATATTAAAACCTTTGAGGAAAAAATATTTAATAAATGACTATATAAAAGTATATATGCTTCAATTTAAAAGCATATGTGGCCATATGTAACTATAAGTTACTATATGTAATTACATAAAATAATATATGATTATATCAAAACTTTTTTACTCGGGTAACGCATTATGGGATCTACTCGAGAATTATCCAGATATGATTTCCTAGCTAAGCGCTTATATTGAGCAATAAAACGAAGGCCTTTTTGGAATTTATATACAAGAAACATGGAAACTGTTTCGCGAACGCCGGCGAACATGCCGCAGAACGGTCAGTTTGCACTTCCTGGTTTCTATGTTTCTTGGTACAATATTTAATTCGAAGGTACATAAATGAATTTAGAAAGTTGGAAAATATATATTGTTAGTAGGGTTTGGGGTTCAGGAGTTTGCCGGGAATTCCCGGGAAAATAATATATTTTTCCCGGGAAAACGGGAAATTTTAAAAATATTAAATTTTTTAAATTGTTTTTGTTTCGAATAGGAAACATAAAAAACATTTTAAATACCAAAACAAAAATGTCATTGTTAAAATCTTTTAAAAGGGAATACATTCATTTGACACACAAATAAAATCTTTGCCAAGTAATTAGGAGCATTTCAACTAATAAAGATTTTTCGCATAACTTATTCAAAATTTAAGTAGTAAAACCTAAAAACTTGGTAAAATGTTTAAAAGAAATATGAAAAAAAAGCTTTGTTTCTTACAAATAATCGCCCTTACTATCTAAATTTTTCAAATGTATAATTTAGGTAAAGTCGACTTTAGTTAAAATTATGGTGGCAGTATACCTTGACTTGGTTTATTTTTGGAGGATTCTGATTGGTTAATTTATTTTCAACCAATCAAAATATTTGAAAATATAAATATTTTTGTAAGGTTTTCATACACAAAATGAACAAAACCGTTTGATTAAAAACAAAGTCGACTTTAAATTTAAAATACTCCTTTATATTAAGGGTCAATAATTTTGTAAGTAACGTTTTCATTAATAAATGTGAAAAGAAAAGACTAATGGTTAACGGTGGTATATAAATTTGGTTATCCGACATCTAAATTTGGTTCACAAAAAAAAAAAATTGATGCTCATGCAACTTCTCTTGAAGAAAACAACAACAAGAATAACGTTTCAGCTAAAATTAGCAAAGTACCTGAAGAAAAAAGTGTAAGCTGAATAGGCATTAAAGGTTTTATGGTAGGGCAAACATTTCCTGAAATGTTATCCAAATTAGCCGCAGTCAATCCGCACCATAACTAGATCTTCGTTTATTCGAGAAAGTTTTTATAATAAAAACCTGGCATTGCAAAAAAATTAAACCGATGTAAAGAACATTATATTAAATTACTACAATTATGTAAAAGATATCATGATAAAAGAAATATTGAGCAATATTTCTAACAAGAGGAGATTTACTATAATCTTAAATGAATGGACAAGAATATCACAAAAGAGATATTTGAACATATGTATAAATGGAAATAATTCATTTTATAACCTGGGGTTGGTTTATATATCAGGAAGATGTAATGCTGATGAAATAAGAAGAATTGTAGAAATAAGATTAGAAGAGTTTTATTTGTCTTTGGAAAATAACATTGTGGCCACCATATCTAATGGGCCAAGTGTGATGAAACGGTTTGCTTCCGACAGTCCAATAGTAGGTGCTTTCTGCTGGAATTATGCAATTCATTTGGCAGTGCTGCGAGTAATTTATGTGAAATCAAATGTTTAACATTCTGATATTTTTTACTTTGAATTCTCACTACACAGACTGTATTTGTACTGAAATAGTGTTTTTATTTTTAACAAAAATTACTTATATAGGTGGTTTTCATTAACAATTTGATTCCCGGGATTCCCGGGAATCAAAATTTTTTCATTCCCATTTCCCGGGAAATAAAAAAGTCCGGGAAATTAAAAACCCTAATGTTCACGCATAGAGGTGAAGAGATTATTATTGTCTTATTTTCTTTATTTTTGAAGGCACACTTATTAATTTGATCTCAACTTTTTTGTTTACTTGTCAGTTATATGTCAGTATCAAAAAATTTTCAATTGCATTGAGGCTGAAAGCGCAAAAATCAAAAATGTCTGAAATTACTCTTTATTCAAAAAACAGAGTCCCGATTAAAAAAAAATTGATATGAGGCTTTATACAGTCATATGTAATTTAACATGAGTCTTTATACAATTTCATCCGAGAAATGGGCCCATATAATTTCATAAGTTTGCATCAATTCAGTTATAATTTGATAATATCAAATATAAATGTATCCGAATAATGGCGCGATATAATTTGATCAGACTTTATATAGTGGTATAAAATTGTAGCTGAAATGGTACAAACATATAGAAAATCAGATATTGTTATATCCAGTTTATTCACTATAAATTTCACTGTAATCCTAAATGTTTACAGAAATAATTACCTGAGAGTTTGTCAGACCTAAAACTTCATATATATATATATATATGTCCTTTATTTATTTAAATTACGTAGTAAAAAAAGAGATTACACATAACACTTAAATAAAAAGTTCACGAAGAACATAGGGCGTCAAACTTCATGAAAGCTATTAAAGTTTTTTTGGATTTTGACAAAAGGAAATTTTACAGAAAAGCACAAACGCCTTTAGTATTGCTTTAAACTGTTTGTATAAATTTTCTAACTCCATGGCAATGTAATATAAAATTATATCCAAAAGGCGACTGACAAGAGAAATCGTGTTTTTTTGAAAAATGCTTTCATATAAAAACATATATTATTTTGGATTATGTACTAAATAGTTATATATAACGTCATATAAAATTGGATTATCTGTATCTAATTGTAAATGCAATATACAATTATGTACTAATCGATATGTAATAAGATGCAACTAAATACGACATATAAAACAAGTTTTACTCTGGAGTGGAATAAAAAGAGATAGTAAAATACAAAAATGTGTTAATATGAAAGAGAAAAAAACTAAATTTGCTACAGATTGGAGTACTCCATCATTGTAAAAGCACCTTAACGCCTACCGCGGTCTTATTGGGGTCGCTTTAACAATAGAGATCATATTTCTGTCCTGCCTTTTAATTATTTTTCGGGGTCTCCACTTCCTATTTTTCTATGAATATAAACGCGAGCCTAATGCCGAGTTGCAATTCGTGACACAGTGAACTTGTTTCTTTGAAACATAGTTCCGATTTCAAGTACAGGTTTTCCTTCCCAAAGCGCTGTAATAATAGCAGCACGGCTAACAGTTGATAGTTGTTTTTTGTAAAAAATAAGCAATTTAGTTAATTTTGGTTGAGTTCAAATTTCGTGAATAAATAAAATTTTTATACTTACCTGATACATATTATTCTTTCGTTGCATTTTTGTTGCTCGCACAAAATAGGCACTAGTTTCAAAAAAAAGTTCATAAAAACTAATTCACATAAATAAATGCAAATTAAACCACTTAAAATCTGAAAATGCACATCAACGAATATATTAACAAAAGATAAGCGCAAATAAAAAACCATTAGAAGAAATCAAAGCATACTTAGATGATTTAGCGTAGCGTTGCATTTTTTATGCTCGCAACTGTATGGACATCGCCGAACTTAACTCTTTTAATTGTTCATTGGGGTCTAATATTTTTTATTTGTGTGGCTTGCAAATATTATTCCAGCTTGGCTTTTTAAATTGCTCTGCGACACATGAAATAACAAAACAATAAAATGAATCTGCTAGACCAGATTTGATGTTCCGTAGATGCATATAAAAAAGCAACATAATTTTTCTCAGATGTCGGTGATTTCTTATCAGCACGTTAAAAGCCAGATCCGGGCTCATTCAGCCTCATTAGCTTATGAACTTAAAGTTTGAGCCTTTTTTCTAGTTCCAGATTGATAATTACTTCTTAAGACATTATTTTCAGATATTTTTTAAACCTTCATTACAATTAAAATTTCTTAGTTTTGAGTCCTTTACCAAATGCAAAGCTCAGACTGCAGTTTTTACAATAGCTTACTACTGTTGTTTTAATTATGGATAAATTCACACAACTTTCAAATTAAGTTTGTTATTAAACAACAATTTAAATATTTTTTTGTGTTTTAAATCGGCAAAAAATGTTTATTTTTCAAATCCTTTAATATTATTAAGTATTTTATTTAAAGAATTATGATGATATTTTTTCAAAAAAAAGTAGATAGAATAACGACCAACATTTCACATATATTTCATCACTTTTGCCTCCATTTATGGAGCTAAAATCTATTCCAGCATAAATCCTTAAGGATTTCCATTGTTTTGCTATGCCATAAAATTAACGATAATTTTTTAGTTTAATTTTTGTTTAAGTACCTAATTTCGTAAAACACTTGGGTGAAGTGAAGGGAACTTTCAATGTAAATTGTTTTTGTAACAAAAACAATTTCTATAGAAATAACGCAACACTTCACCGAAGTGTTTTAGAAAATTACCCCCTAATTACCCAAGGATTTTACAAAAAAAAATTACATATTTTTTGAACTTAACTCGGAATTATCAAACTCTTAAATCAGAAAAATCAAAATTTTGTAAAAGTTTTCAATGTGTTGTCAACCACTGTATATGTAAATGAGCCGAAGTTTTTGTTTAACATTACAACGTTTTGAAGGTTCAATAAACTCAGAGACTATTAATTATAGAGATAGGAAATCAAAACTTACACTACTCACCGGTAGTGGGCGCTGAGATTTAATATTACCTGAGCAACTATTTAGTATCACTTTAGTATTGGCTGCGCCTATATTTAAAAACTCAAAAATTGCTGAAAAGTGCGCAAACTAAGAAAATAACAAGCGCGAAATATATTTAAATAATAAAATTTGAGATATCCGTTTGTTTTTTTGTTTGTTATTATTTAAATTTAAGTAAAAAAAGAAAATTGCTAATTTTTTTAACAAAGTGCCACCTAGTGATAACGATGTCGTTATAACTTTTGTTTTTGGTGATGCCATACCCCTGAATAAACTATTCCTTTTTGTAAATAAAAAATGCCCTATTACTGTTGAAAATAATATTTTATTAAATTTTAATCAAAAAAAAAACATCCATTTTTATTAAATAAACGAAGTTAGGGAATAATATAAACACCAAGATTCAGTTATTTCTGTTTCTATACACGCTGCCCTCCATCTTAGAGAAGTCTTCCGAAATCTGCATCATTATAAAATCAACACATTCCGGCTGAAAAAAACAATAGCATTAAAATTAAGGTTTTGTAATTAATTTATTTAATATTACTTCCCTATAAAAAATTTCACTGGAATTCAAGTTGAAAACAAGTCCAATTCCTGCCCTGTTTTCCAGTTTCAAGGCTTGAATAAAACTTTAATTACATTTTATTTCAATAGCATACTCCAGCAAAAGGGAAACAAAAATTCAAGTTTGAATTTTTATTTTTATAGCATTTGTATATTTTTTTTTTTAAATATACAAATGCTAGAATTTGAAATATACTTTACTTCAAGCAAAATTTACCCAGCAAAACTTTCTATTACCTGGTAATAAGGTTTGTAAGAAGAAATTAAGGTATGTAACCTCTTACTTTGCTATTCCAACAGCTATTATTTTAACAAGGGCATGTCATTGGAGGTATGTACTTTCCAAAAGAGGGCTAGGTAACAACATAAGAACATGTTACTTTAATGTTACATGTTAGGAGTTACGTAACCACTTACATAACCGATACTGAGCATAATACTACTTACATAACAGCTTAAAGTAAGGCCAAAAAAATGTGTTACAAACAGGTCTGAAATAACACATTAAAATTATGCGCTACCTTACTGTATAAAAATATATACTTACTTCTTACAAAAAAAATTAAAATAAGACGTTATCGTGTTGATTTTTTATAAATGCTAAAACGAAGCATATTCATATTTAATTAATATTTACTCAGATTAATATAAAGTTAACAAAAAACATAAAAAATATTTCATTCAATATGTATAAAACATATAAAATATTTGTATCGAATATTTTAAATAGAAAATAACACTCATGTATCGCATTACATATAACTCCTTATTTTGAGGTATTTGAATACACCATCGGTAATAAGTGGCTATTTCTATTAAGTGATCACGTATCACATTAAAAGTAACTCCTTATTTGACGGTTTTAAAATATCCCATCTGTAATAAGTCGCTGATATTATTTAGAACTCATGTTGTATATTACAAGTAACTCTTTTCTTTGAGGTGTTTAAATATATCATTGGTAATAAGTTGCTATTACTACCCAGTAGTTATGCAGCACATTATACGTAAGACATTACATTTTAGTTATGAAATAATGCAATGGTAAGGGGTATGGTATTACCAGGTAATGTGTTCTGTAATACCAACATATTACCAAGGTTTTGCTGGGTATATCACTTGAATTTTTAAAACCTATGTGCGTTACGTTCTTTATAATATTTCATGCCTACCCAGCAAAATATTGGTAATGACACCTCATTGCTGTCTGCGTTACCAATAATGATATATCATTACCTTTTGCATTATTCTGTAATACAAAATAATGACTTCCTAATAACGGCCTATTGTAGTCATTAATTTTAAATATAAAATAATGACTTACTCGCAATAGTTTAAATAAGTAGTTTTTACAAAGTTAAATTTTATACATTTATATTTATTACATGTAAATATGTTTTGTGTTAAAATTTTTATGACGAGTTCTAAAATGACACTCTAGCAAAAACTTTAATTTCTCTGAATGTATTTCCTGAAGCTAATAGTATTTGTGTAACTCCTTATTTTTAAGAATCAAGTAGCAGTCGGATAACCACTTATAATTCAACTTTTTGTAAGCATGTTTGTAACCACTTATTATTCAGAATCTCATAACTACTTACTTCTCATTTTTTCGTAAGCGAGCGGGTAAACGACCACACCAAACAAAAATAATGAGTTTAGACGCCAAAAAATAAGTTGTGCAGAGCTATGAATTTCTATTATATACCCGGGTAAAAATCTTAATATGGTGTCATACATAAGTATATCTTTTTTGATAAATCCCCACATACAGCTTGATCCGAAAAATGGGTCATCTACATGTTTCTAATTATATAAAATTAGATATTATTTGATACAGTTTGATCCGAGATTTGTCCATATCCAGGACATCATATTATATCTAATTCGATATAAAAATATCTGATTTTATATAATTTTGTCTGATAGTAGGTATACTTTTTATGGATACCAGCTATTAAATTGACATTGAAATTTGCATAGTTTGAACAATTTTAAAGGCCCAAATTTTATAACATATATTAAAAATTTAGTTGAATGCTTTTGTCTTCTAAATCGTACGCATCATTTTTTAACATGATTTTACATGTAAAAAAATCACGTGAAAATTATTTGGCTGATGTTGAACTATATATTAATTTCTGCGGGATTATATAGAAAGTTATATAAAATTACAAGAATATATTTTTAGTATGACGACACATACAGTATTATATAACTTAGTATCGAACCATATATAATCATATCGGTCACTACATATATTTTGATTAGTTTTATATGGCTTATGTAGTTATATATGGATTCAGATTTAGGGATATGTAATAACATCATTTAACATACAAAAAAGTCGTTGAGAAAATAATATCAGATGTAGTTGTATATAATGATATGTGTCTTAAAGTGACCCCATTCATTGTCAGATATAACCCAATCACATTATATATGACAATATATAACTATTTTTACTCGGGTAACCACTTATTTGGCAATGAAAGATTTTGCTGGGTATCTGTCAATTTTTGATTTTTGGTTACATATTAATAAAATAAAAACTTAGGAAAATCCACCACCATTATTCTTTTATGTTAGCGATTATGTTAGAGAAATACTTCAGCATTATGGATTTGAGTACGTCCAGGCTCTATGCAAGTCGCTCACATACTGTTACGCGCTCTCCCGCTGGCTCTGACTGAGATTTCAAGAAGCTAAATTGCAGTTAAATTTTTTTAAATTATATTTTATCATATGACACAGAAAAAATTATTGCCAATAGAATTTTAATTAAAATTTTGTTTGGTTTCAAATTAATTTTCAATTAAAAGAAAAATTTTTAATTTACCATAAGAACTATTGACAAGATATTAAAAAAAAAACTCTTAGGCCCGATTACTGAATGTCCAGTTGGCTACTAACTAAGACTTTAACTGATTTGTATTATTAATAATATTAATATTTTCTCTTCTATTGCAGATATAAAAATTACAAAAGTGTGTCTCAAATCAGTCTAAAACATAAGAAAATTAATAAATATTTATTAATAATATTTTTAATATCACACATTTTAATAAAAGCGTCATAACTTAATTGAAAATTTTGACGATTTTTCATTAAATTTTTAATTGATATGATTAAAACTTTAATTGAAGATTTTTCAATTAAAACTTTACAAAAAAATTTAATTGATATAACGATTTTCTTAATTGGTCGGAATTCAATTAAATTTTTAATTGTATTTACAAATACTTTAATTGAAACTCGATTTTAATTTTTTCTGTGTATGCATATTTTTAATATTTATTAAAATTTAACCATAAAACTTAACCTATCACCTTCTAATAAAATTTCTTCAAATGTCGGCCTGAGCCAGTTCAAAGATATGCATGCATCCTCTTGAGATTCTATTCTCGTTGGTATGTCAAAGAAAATTCTACACTAATAGAAAAAAGTCCGTAAAAAATTTAGTAAAAACTACTAAAAATTAGTTAAAAATGATGCTGCAGAAAAAAACTGCTAAATTAGCAGATTATTTTTGCTATATATTAGTAATATAGGAACAGCAAAACTAAAACTGTTAAATATACAGAATTTTAGTTATATATGAGCTAAATTTATGTAAATGGAGATTAGCAAATTAACCTGCTAAAATCAGCAAAAAATTTTGCTAAATAATTAGTAGCCTAAAAAATCGCCAAAAAATTTAAAATTTTCGAAGTTTTTTTTTCGATTTTTTTTTAAATGCAAATAAAAATCGAGCCTTTTGAAAACAGCAGTTTACAATTTTTTAGCAAATATTTCTGCTGATTTTAGCAGAATAGGCTGCTATTTGCATTCAACTAAATTTAGCTTAAAAATAGCAAAAATTTTGTAGATTTAACAGTTTATTTTTGCTATTTTTAGTCTACAAATATTTAGCAAATTTTTCTGCAGATTTTACAGCACAATTTGCTATTTTCAATTAACTAAAAGTTAGCCTAAATATAACTAAAATTCTGTAAACTTAGCAGTTTTAATTTTGCTGTTCTCATTTTACTAGTATTTAGTAAAAAAATCTGCTAATTTTAGCAGTTTTTTCTGCAGCATCATTTTTAACTAATTTTTAGTAACTTTTTCTGCTACTTTTACGGATTTATTTCTATGAGTGTAGAGTCTATTAAATACATAATTACAGAGATAAGACATTAGAACTTGTTAGTGGTCGCTAAAATTTAATATTACCTGAGCAACTATCACCATCCATATTAGTCTTGAAACAGAGTTGCCTTTATCATTTCTATGTATTAGTGACATCGCACCGTGGGATGTCAAATACATGACATTTAGCAATTACATGAGATTCAGCCATTGAGTTGATACTGTGATAGCCATATTCTAAAATACCAGAAAAGCAATTCTGTTTCCAGACTAATATGGACTGTGGCAACTATTAAGTTTCAGTTTAGTATCTGTTTCAAGATAATGGTGGACTGTGATTCGATCACAATAAAATGAAACTGTTTAATTTTTGGGAATTCCGCAATAAAATTTGGAAATAATGTTAAAATAAATCGAATTTTATCTGTCTATACAATACTTATATTGGAAATTACCTTTTACAAAAACAAGAAGCTCTTCTATTTTTTTTTTCTATAATTTATTAAACTAATACATACGCATAATCTATGTTTTTTTATGAATGGTATCTATGTTTTTTTCCATTTTAGAATTTTTAAAATATAAACCCTATTTAAAACGGGTCGTGCAATCAAACAGAGGCTTTAGTTCAATATTTCAATAACTTGAACATACACACAGATAATGCAACTTTTAAGCGAAGATTCTAAAGAAACTACACAACAAACAAATGTAACACAGCAACCACAACAGCAGCAACAACACAAAATGAATAAATTTTATCCACCAAAACCAAAAATAAACGCATTTAATGAGTTGTTTACTTGTTATCTGTGTCAAGGATACATGATAAATCCAACTACAATAGATAGTTGCATGCATACATGTAAGTAGATTGTTTCGCATATTAATTAAAACAGAAAAATACTCGTACCTCCTCTTGCAATACACCCTTTTTGCATAGTGCTGGAACGCTGAAGACAAGTACTGAAACAATTTTAAAATCGCCCTTAATAAAGTTTGAGAGTTGATTTGTAGATTTGTTGTTTTTAACTGTTATCACTGTTGAATTTATATGGAAAAATAGAAAGCTGTTATCACAGTTATCTAAAAAAACAAATGGAGAAAAGTATCGTATTTCGTAACAGTTATTTATAGCAGTTATTTTTAGTATTATTCACTGTTATTTTTGTTAGTTATTTGAAAATTAAAATATTGCGTAGATTTTTTGAAAATTATTGTTTAGTATGTATTTATTATTGTTGCTAGAAGCTTCAATGGGATAATTATATTATTTATAAGTACATTAACTAAAATAAAAATAAAAAAAATGTATTAGTTATTATTGATATACCCAGGTAGAAAATTACAAAGGGGCCAGCACTGGCAAAGCACCGAAATGGGTGGTATAAGTGCTTGTTAACAGCGCTTTCCCAACGCCCAAATGATAACACCGTTCCACGGTGGTGCCAATGCTTTACCAAGCCCTGGGAAAGCACCCATAAACATAAAAATCAAATGCTTTGCCAACGCGCAAATAAAAAAATCAAAGTGCTTCCCTGACACCCAAATGATAACACCGATCTATTTAATGCTTTGCAAAGTATTGAAATAGCACCAAGAAACTTAAAAATCAAGGGTTTTCCCTGCCACCAAATTATGAGCCCTCATCACAGAAGAATTTTAAATTACTCTAAAAATAGACGATTCTTGGAGTTATTGCATTGTGGAGTCAAAAATTATTTAAATATTCATATTTTGGAGGATATTTTTCAAAAACAAAATAATGTTATAGGAAAACAAGCGCTGGGAAATCACCCTTTTAAAGCTTTGGGAAGGCGTCCAAATTTAGTGCTTTGCTAGTACTTCTTTTTGTAAGACCGTGGTCTACTTGCGCTTTGCCAGTGCTTCTTTTTTGTGACCACACATAATTTCCACCTGGGTATTCTTCGTTTGTAAATCAAAAACAGAAAATTTTATTGTAATTCCAATGCATAAAAATATAATAACTGGAGAACCGTTTGGAATTTTTAGAAAGCAGAATTAATTACACATTTCTTTGTAATCAAAAGGCAAAAAAAAAAATATTTTTATATTTTTTTTTTTAATATTTTTATAATAGGGGTTTTTATATAAACTCGTAAATTTCTTGTAAACCTTATATAAATACAAACCATATTTTTTATGTATGGAGTTTGACATTAAACTCATAAATATAAGTTTACACCGTTTACGAGAAGAATAGGAATATTAAAACCCCTAATATCTAAAAAATTCTACGAACTTTGTCAGTTGTTTTGTTTGTTTTGATGTACAAATTAGTCAGTTATTTTAATGTGCTTGCTAATTATTTCCGCTGCACTGAGCCTTTAATTATTAAATTTTTAAATGGTTCCGAAATTTATAGAACTTAAGCTTTCATTTTTTTTTAACGATATACTAACACTCAGGGGATGCCCTCTACTAATGCGAGTGCATTGTGTTAGAATTAGTAAAATAGGTAATGGGAGGGAGGAAAGAGGGAGTAGTGTTTGTGGACATTTGACTTGAATTTCTCTATAATGTAAGAGACTGGGAAAACTTTCGCTTTCATTTGAGTACAATAATTGAGAACAATATTGCAAGAGCAGGTATTAAAATAAATTAAATAGTGTTATAAGACATTTTAAGATTTTAACTGATATTTTAAGTTAAAACTGATAATTTTTTTGGTGTTGAAATAATTTTCATTAATTCAGATTGTCGTAGTTGTATTGCCCGTCACTTGGCCGTTGATTGTTATTGTCCCCAGTGTAAAAACTGTGGTGGCAAAACAATTACCATAACAAATCTTAAATCTGATGATGTTTTGCGTTCGGTTATATTTAAATTGGTACCTGGTCTCTACCAAAAGGAACGTGGACGTTTAGTGCAATTTGTAAATAATACCAAAAACGAGGAAAATCTAATAGGTTCCTCGCAACAGAGCTTAAGTGAACTACTCGAGGATGAGGATGATTTATTTTCTCCAACGGATCCCATAAGTTTATCATTGGAATATCATCCTTTATTGGCAGCACAATGTCCTGATGGAGCGGTACCTCCTGTGCGTTATCTTCAGTGTCCAGCTAGTGTTAAAGTACAACATTTGAAACGGTTTTTATGTTCCAAATTCGATATAGATCCGTGTAATAAAAGGGTGGGCATTGAAATCATATATCAAGATGAAGTATTGCCGAGTGATTTTAGTCTAATGGATGTGGGTTATTGTTATAAATGGGAAAGGGTGAGTAAATTTTAAAAGGAACTTAAATAAAACACCAAGTGAAATTGAGAAAATTTTAAATTTAAATCAGAAAGGTTATAATATTTCAATTTAATTTGAAGTTCTGGTAATTGCAATTAAAAAAGTTTTGCAAAAAAAAACCGTTGCAATTTCGCTGGTACTCGTTCATTGAAATTTTTCATTTAAAAAATGCAGTTATTCATAAAATTTTATGAAAAATTTCTATTTATTTATCAAAAGTTTCACACACTGAATCTGTATTCATAAAAGAAGCTTTTAATTAAATTAAATAAATATTTCATTCATTTTGTGAATAAAACTTGATTTGTTATTGAGAAATGTCAATCTAACAGGATCATTGAAATTCTCTCTGTGTAATCTTTCCAAAATTTAAACATTTATTTTGTTTTCGTTTCTATGATTCTTCTTCTCCTTAGCATGCCCCTATGAAATTTTCTTATAGAATACTTATTTATAATGAAGATATTTCATCAAAACCTAATAATGATTCTCTAACGGATGACAAAACTTTGGAAAAATCAAATGAAACATGTTTAGAGAAATGTTTAGCAACAAGTTGCCCGAACACTAATAAATTGGCAAATTTTTCGGAAGAAAAAATCCAAATTTCTATTAATAATGAGGTAACAAAAGTTAAAACAAAACCTCCTTCATCGCCATCTACCACTACACCAACGCATTTGACTAAAGTAAAATCTTCAAAATCTTCATCGTCATCTAAACATTCTCCTCCTGCGGCAGGATTAGAAGTACCTGTAAAAGTAACCATTTCTCGTAAATCCGCCGACAGTAAAAAAACGGTTTCGAAAAAATCATCCTCATCTTCGGATGAGTTTGTTGTACCCACCACCAATGATTTTAAAAGTTTACGCAGCAATGATATTAGATTCAGTGATTATGCCATAACATCATCAACCACCACCAATATAACCAACAACAACAACAACAATAATTCGACTAAAAAAGAAAAGTCAACTTTGACAGTAGTTAAAGAGGAAAAACCAGCGAAATGTGACATTGTTGTAAGTATACCACATAATCAGATGCAAGAAGAATGGGAATCAAAACCCTTGTCCCAAATGAAGACGGCTAGTAAAAAATCTCCCAATTCTTCAACTATGGAAAATGCTACAGTACCCGCCAAGAAAGTAAGAAATGTCCCTAAGCTCAAGATAGAATTAAATAGTTTAAAAACCAAGTTAATTGAAAAACCAAAATCGGCTGATATAAGATTAGATACATTGATGGGAAAACACCATCGGCCACGTAAGTTTTCTTTAGATGAGCCACAACCGGTTATGGATAAAGTAGATTTGGAGACATATGTAAAAAATATTGGTTTAAAACCCATCGAAGTACAAACAACAACAACAACCGTTGCAAGCGAAACGGAAGTAGTGGATAAATTTACACCAAATGCCTCGCCCATGTCTTCAAGTTCCTCCTCTACCACTTCCTCATCTACCGGAAACTTTAATTTCAACTGCAGTGCGGATATTACCACATCATCATCCTCCTCATCTTCGCATAAGAAAAGAAAGAAAAAACATTCCAAAGATTCAAGAGAACCAAAAGATTCCAAAAGAAAGAAAATGCATGCTGAAATATCTTCGCACTCAGCTGAGGAGAGTTTAAAAATGAAGGTAAAACTTACAACGCCTTTAAGTACGAAATCTTTAAGACAAGAAAGTAAAAAATCACCTCCGATTTTAGTGGCTAAAAGTGCGGATCCTTTGGCTTTTGAAAAAGCAAAATCTTCTGGTACTAAAATTGTTATGACATTGGAAAAATCTTTAGAAAAAAGAGAATTTGAGAAACCCAAATCACCGGACACCAAAGGGCATGAGCGAGTTAAGGATAAATCAAAGTCGAGATCTTCTGAACACAAAAAATCTAGATCCTTGGATAGCAAATCACGCCCAGATTCGAAAAAACTTAGAGATATACAAAAATCTAAACCTTTGGAAATCAAAATAGCTTTAACTAATCCTACCACAAAGAATCCAATACCCACAAAAGCTGTTGATAGTAATACGAAAACAAAAGAATTTGACGATGACGACGATTTGATGACACCTGGTACGACGACTACATCTTTAGGCTTAAGCAAATCTTTAAACACCACTATCAAGGAAACTAAACTGCCCCACTCTCCTCCATTGCCGCCAAGTTTATTTAAAACTGCACCCTTGACCTTTTCCACATTTTCACCTAATGTTACAACAGTGGCTAAGCCAAAAGCTGTTGCAATGCCAAAAGAAACTAAAGATAAACCAAAAACTCCTCAAATGAAACCTATAGCTCCTAAGCCAATAGCCGCAAAATCCGTACAACCTGCTGTGTCTAGCAAATCTCCTCAATTCGCCATTCCTAATCCTCCCCGTTATATATCGAATCAGTCTGCAAAGTTCCTGTCCACACCAACGTCAATTGCCAGTGCAGCCAATAAGCATATGGGTAATCTACTTAAAAGGTCTATGTCCTTGGATGATAATAAAACACAGGTATCCGCCAGCAAGCATGCGAGAGTAGAAAAACCCAATCAAATTACCGTAAGTGCTTATGGCAGTAACTTACACATGACGAAAGTTGAAATACCACCTACCCGTACTTCCTCTACGGCAAAGGCCACATATGAGATACCTTTGTACTCCCCATTATCCGCTTCATACAACCCAAAATGTTCATTTAGCGTCAACACATCAACGTCTGCAGCCAAAACTGCAAAGGTTTCAATACAAAACTCGATAACCTCTAGTGCAACATCAGCCTCAATTGCCAAACAAACGTTTACCGCAAACGCCAAAAAAAGCAATGTTGATGTTGTTAAAAAAACCACAGCTAATGATATTAAACCTCTATCCAAAGCCACCAACTCTATCGCCGCCGCCACCAACAACAGTTCTATAGCCAACAATAGTAGCAACAACAACAAATCAACTACTTTAATGGGTCCCCCTTTGCCAATGCAAAAATTAAACACTAGCGTATCTGTGGTACCAGCAATATTAAAATCACCTCCCCTCAGTACAATGCTGCCAGTACATGCATCGCCAACAAAAACAACCCAACATACTCCCGTGTTGAATACAGCTTATCTCTCTTCACCACTATCTATGGTGACCTATCGTCAGAGTAAAGTTCTCTTAGCCCATGGCAAACCAACAAATTTGCCTGAATTGAAAACTGAAATTACCACAGCAACTGTAGCAGCAACAACAACATCGACATTAACAACAAATGGTTTGGCAACAGAAAAACCTAAAAGTAGTCTGAGAGAATTTAGATTACCCTCTAGGGATTCGCAACAAGATATATTGGATTTATCATCAGCCTCAGTAAAAATCTCATCAACTGGTTTAACCGAAAGGAAGCCTTCAACACCCACTACCACCACCACCACCACCATTACTACTATTGCAGCAACAGCAACTGCTGGTAGTACTTTAGAAATGGCTTTAAATAAAATTAAACAAAATATGACCAGCAACAATACAAATATCGACAGTGCAGTTAAGAAGCAGGAACTATCGGCAATTTCCGATGATTTACAAAATTTACACATGTTATCGGAATCAGCTACAGCTAGAGAAAAAATAGCAATTAGTTCATCAACATCCTCGACATCATCCTTGTCGGCTTCATTATATGAAAAACCAAAAATAAATCAAAATTCTTTGGTCAGACAACAAAATGCATCAGTACGTAATATCCCCAATCCATCTGCCTTGGCTTTTCGTAATCAGCAACACAACACTATCATGCCACCAATGGTGACCATAGCAGTAGCAGCCTTGTCATCAAATCTTAGTAATGATACAGATAAATCTTTAATACTCAAACAGCCTTCACCTCCTAAATCACCACAATCTCCGAACTGCACTACCTCTTCAACTTCACCTTCGCGCAATAGTAGCAAAAAACATCCGTCAATAGATCAAGTTGCTGCTAGTTTAAATATACGTGCCTCAGCAGCAGCGGAAGCGTCTGCCAAAGCTAATTCGAAACGTTTAGATGAATCAGCTGCATTGGTCAGTTCATCAACCTCATCGTCTCTTACGGAAAAAGTGGAAGGTAAAGAAATTAAACAGGAAACTACAGAGATGACACAAAGTGAAACAAGTTCTGCACAAGCATCCTCTACCGTAAATTCCGGTCCTTTGCCATTATTGGAAATCAAGCAAGAACCAGAGGAAAAGATAATGGATGCACAACTAGATGATGCTACTGAGGAAAAAACTGTTTTTTCCAATACTATCACTAAAAAACCCAGTAGGATGGAGAATTTAGTAACATCTGTGATAAATGTTACAACACCTTCATCTACTCTATTGACTGCAAGCAGTGCTGGATATTAAATTAAAGGTAGGTGAAACATAGTTGTGGCCTATTTTTTTTTTAATGATTAACTTTTTCTAAATACAGTGAACTCTTTGTATAACGAATGATAAATAGTCAGGCCCATTCGTTATCCCAAATATTGGGTTTATTCAGTGTTACTCCTTTTTCACTTTGAATATTTATGAAACTCCTGAGTTTATTCAAAAAAAATAAAAATGGGCTAGTGGGGACACGCTTAAATTGGAAGGTTCGTCACCAAAAAATATCAAGTATAAATTTCCGAAAATATTCGTTATATAAGGTAGTTAATGCATATAATTTGGTCGTTCGTTATACCGTGCTTTCGTGATTCAAGTATTTGTGACCTCTTAAAAAATAATACAATAGATTTAAACAGATGTAATAAAACTGATGTTAATTACACAGTCTATGTGTAACCTATGCCAATGTATTTCTGAGCAATCAGAAATTAAGTCTTAAAATTCTAAAATTTTGGAGTAATTATAAATACATGATGAATAGATCATTTAATTTGGTGTTAGAATCGTAAAATGTTATTAGTTTTGAATACACGATACTACTCAATACTTTTCAAGTATTGACCCGATACTACACTCACAATATTTTTTATGCAGAAAAATACAATACAGGAGTTACTTTTAATATAAATTGCATCTGGTGAACACTGGGCCTAGACCCACCTTATAGCATACCAATATATTCAGCATTGTTTTCTCAGTTGATTTAGTGTCCGAACATCCGTCTGTCCATATAAACATTACACTAAAAAAAAAGTGTTAGTAGAAAAAATAGTAAAATACCTTAGTGGCGACATCTATGTTAATATTTCAGTGTTGTTAACTTTCTTTTAAAATCGCTAAAAACAAAGAAAAATTTTGTCATGTTCAAAGTGCTGCAATTTTAAGTCTGGCGACTATTTGTAGATAAAAATAATGCAAGACTTAAGGTACTTTTATAGGAATTTCAAAAATATAAAGTTTATACAGAACCGATCAGTACTGCCTAAATTTTACTATGTAATTTGATAAAAGGTTGATATCGCTAATTTTTCGTTAAAAGCCACGCCCACTTAAAACAAGTAACAAAATGAAAAAACAAACATTACGCTAAAATTCTGTATAATTTTCTGAACCAGTTCCTTGCCTTTCGCTGCGAATTTAGCCACTAATTTGATCTTTAAAAATAAAGGCAACAACAATAAAATTAAAAAAAAACTTGAATTGACTTAATTTCGTGAGCACAGGTGTATATAGAGTTGATGGTCAGAGCTCTATTAATTTTTAAAAGTCAAGATTTTGTCATGCAGTAGGTTTGTTTTTTTTCGAATTTTATATCTATATCTATAACGACTTGTAAAAAAACGACTATCCGTACTTACTTGATTTTCTTTCATTTTTTGTAAACAAATAGAATTTAAGCATTTGCGGTCGCCTTTGTACAAAAGCTGTTTTCGTACAAAGACTTCGCCGGAACTCCAAATGGAGCAATTAGCTTTTGTGCCCTGGTCTACCTTTACTAACAAACGCATAATTTATTTGTTAGCTTTTGTTGTTTTTAATATTTTATGAAATAAAAAAATTCTACAATTTCAAATATTTTTGTTTACATTTGAAAGAGAAAAGCCAAGAATTTTTAAGACTTTGTAGCATTTTTATAACTACCCAGCAAACAAAGATGATCATTAATGACTCAGAAATGAGCTCCAAAAACATAAACATTTTTTCACTTTTTCCTATGAAAGTGGTCCGTCCAAAAGAGTCCCCTGTGTAATCAGAAATGACTCAGAAAAAAGAACGTATAAAATCGAAATTTTCCTCATAAATTTAAATAATTTTGGAATCTTCTTTGAGTCCGAAAAATGAACCCTCATTTTGAGACAGCTTTTTAGATTGTAGAGACAACTTTTTGGATTGTTTTTTGAGGGTTCATATATTCTTCCAAAAAAAGAGTGTTTTCAAAAAAACAATAATCATTTCTACGAGCCATTTAAGAAACTTATTTATAAGTGCTCAGAACTTGCTGGCTGGGTACTTAATTTTTAAGCAGCTAAATTTATACCTACTTAAAAATTTTATAAATGCTTAAATTTGTATGGAATATTTATACAAAATTCGAAAAAAACAAACCTAGTGTTATTTTAAACTAATATTTTACATACCCAAGTAAAAAAAATGATATGGAGCCATATGAAGTTATATTTAATTATATATAATCTTTTATGTAATTAGATATAATTATATCCGAAAAATGAGAACGTCTTATTGTATCATATTGTATCGAATTGTATACAATTGTATACAAATTGGTACAATTTGATACAATTTTATGCAATTCGATACAATTGTATCCGAATTTTGTCCTCATCCAATTACATCAAATTATATCTTTTTGTATAAAATTATATAAAATGTTATAAAAGTGGACATAGTTTGATACAATTATATCTAAATATTAACCTGATACTTTTTATCATATTATATAGGACCATATCTAACAATATACATACAAAAATTATTTTTTTAAATAAAAAAAAATTTTCAATTACTTTTAATTGTAATGTTCTTTTTTGAATTGCAATTACAAATAATATGTAATTATAGATGAGTTTTTTTTCAATTACAATTACATGTAATTGTGTAATTGCATGTGTAATTAATTACAAAATGTAATGATTAACCCCAGGCCTGCTGGAGATCTTATAATTTCGATAAATCTTCCATTACTTTTATCCTGATTTATCATGACAGTGCAATAAACATGAAAAAAAATTACTTTTAATTTAGTAATTTTAAAATAAAGTTAACAACACTGAAATTTTAAAGTTAATAGGATTATGATATAAAACCAAGATATAAGAAATCAGACAAGTGTACGTTATAGTATAGGGAATTTCGTATTAAAGCTTCAGTGTTGTTAATGTTATGGGTGCGGTGCGTAGGCCATTTTTGACTCATGCTCAAAAAAAAAACAAATTACTCACCAGAGCTTCGAAAAATTGAATTGAATGAATTCCTAACTTGAATCATTCAAATTGCATGTTCGTTCACCATTTTACTAATTGAATGAAGAAATTTTATTACCATTCACTTAGTGCAGTGTAGTTTGAAACTAACATATAATCAAAACCAAAGCATACAAGCTGTAACAAAACATACGATACTATTTATTTCTTTTAGATGAATTTTAAACGTTTTTCATTTGTATTATGCTAATATTCAGCAATTACATGCAAATTTAAATTTTTCATTTGATTAAGTGAATGAAAACAAATCATTTTTCATTCACCTTTTTATTAAATGAATTCAAGTAAATTGGGTTTCATTCAGTTAGAATTCAATTAAAATAGAATGAATTCATATAATTTAAAGCTATTGGGAATTAAGCTATAGAATTAATTCCATAAGAATGCTATTAGGGAATGAAATTTAACCCAAATTTCATTAATTTTTAAAAAGTGAATGAAAGAATTAAGCCTTTTAAACCTTTGTTACTCACGCACGAGCATTTCGTTTCTTACTCAGCACACATGAGTATATTAAAAACTTACAATCAGAAAATTCTCACGCAAAACAGTAAAAATTACTAAAAACATATGATGCAAAAAATAAACTCACACACGAATCATGCACGGCTTATTCTTACTCACGCTCACGCACGAATCACTTAAGTATAGTAATTATTACTCACGATCACGTGTGAATAACGTGACTCACGAACATTTCGTGTCAAGCGCCAATCCCTAGTAATTGCTAAATCTAAAACTAGTTCAAAATCATTTAAAACATGGAACCAAATATAATACAATATGGTTTTATATGGACCTTATATATTTTTATATAAAATCACTTTGAAAAAATTCCCTATGTGGGATGATATATGTCTAAGTTATATATGGGTTCATATTCGTCAATATATAATCATAACTAACACAAATTATAAAATATTTCTTATTTGGAACCACATAGTTTTATATTATTATGTATAGTGTCATACTAAATTATATATAAACGTACATGTAATTATATCTTTTATATGTTACTTTATGTACTTATATATAGCACATACATATATATGTAGGCAAATATGTAATAATATAAAATCACATATGTCTCCATATTAAAACCTTTGAGGAAAAAATATCTAACATATGACTATATAAAAGTATATCTGCTTGAATTTAAAAGCATATGTGGCCATATGTAACTATAAGTTACTATATGCAATTACATAAAATAATATATGATTATATCAAAACTTTTTTACTCGGGTATTTATTTGACTACCAAAATTGTCCTGATAAACACATTTGGAAATTTTTTCGTGTGTTCCCTTTCGCTTTTTGAAGAAAAAGGGTTTAAGTGATATAAAAGCTATATTTCGTTATTGCCTTTGTTTTTTTTAATTATCTACAGCATTTATATTCAATGCTAACAATAAGTGTATGAGTAATTAATTTTTTATTTAGAATTATTTTATAGGACACAAGTCATATACATGATATAATTGTATCAGTTGTTTATAAGTAGGGAATGCAAAATCCCGCACTTTTTCATTTCCCGGGAAAGCGGGAAATTTATTTTGAATTCCAGGGATCCCGGGATCCCACAAGGGAAATAAATTAGAAAATATTTTATAATTTAAAAATTTTTATAAAGAAAATGTCTTAAACGCCGCAAATTTTCATGATCATGAAAAAGCTCAGGTTGTTTTTCTTGGAATTTTAGTAGTGGGAAGAATTAATTTTATATTAGAAATTATTGTATATAATACTGAATTTAGACTGAGCAAAAACTACCTAGTTTTCGTACAAAACGTGTTTTTTTTATATATGCATTTTGACAAATAAACGCTAGCAGGAGCCAAAAAACAGTAGTTTTTCCTCGGTCTAAATGCAGTATTACTTAAAAGTTTTTAAAAATCAATCGACAAAATTGTCTATAATTCTGTACAGAATAAGTGCGATTAAAAATTTTTTATAGAAACACTGTCTAATTGAGTGGTTTTCTTAAAAAATATAGGCTGTATTCATAAGTTAAAAATAACGACTGCACAACGAATGCACAATTTTCCCTTATGGGAATATGTGAGTATAAAAAGTTTTGCACTGGATGTTAGTCGTTAGTTTTAACTTATGAATACCGCTATATATTTTTTAACAGACTCTAAAATGAACTTAAAAAGTTCGATCAAGTACACAAATTAATCGTTGTGTTCGTATACTCGAAAATCTTACTACATTTACTACAATTGTTGTTTTGTTTACTTTTTGAATTTTTCCAGTTGCGGTAAAATTAGCAAATTGTAGAAAGTAAACGAACAAGTCTAATATAAAATTTTTACTATTTTCAAAACATTGTAAAATTTTGCATAAGAAAATTTAAAAAAATTTTAATGCATTTTTTGAAATCCCGGGATTCCCGGTCCAAATTCCCGGGAATGCGGGAAATGAAAAATGCTTAATTTCCCGGGAATCCCGGGACGGGAAATACCAGGATGCATTCCCTATTTATAAGTTTTCTAATTGTATCAGTTTATAACTTAACTAATATATCATCATATAAAAACATATAAGGTCGCATACAATATTTTATATTATCATGTATTTTAATATTGAAAAATATATCTTATATATACTCCTTTTACTCGGATAGTTAATTACTATTTGATAACAATAATGATGAAATTTTTTAGCATTACAATTGATTAATGCCAATTAATTTTTTTTAATTCGCATTGTTCAATGCCTAAAACAAACCAATTAATTGATTTCAGAACATTTTGTTTTTATATAAGAACAACCCAGCAAAAAAAGAGATGCTGAAGCAGTAGAAAAAGCACTACAATTGATGATCTAGATGTACTTCTTTTTAAACATAAACACAAATGATTTTAGCATTGAGTTGTCATATGAGAGGAGTACTCCCACTTTAACATTTTCTCAGTACTTCTTAACGAGTGCAAAGAAAGCTCTTTTCCACCAATTAAAAATTAAAAAAAAATTGTTCGCAAAAAAAAAATATATTTTTTTTATTTTACAAAAGTTTTTTTACTGCCGCCACCAGGTATCGAACTTGCGACCTCACGATTGCTAGTCTATCGCTCTACCGCTGAGCTATTCTTTGATATGAAAGTTGAGTGGCATAAAAACACCACTTTGTTACTGTGAGATATTGTTCCTTATTCTCTTCAATAAAAGTACTTATTAAACGAGTGTAAAAGGTGTACTCCAATTCAATTATGTTTTCAGTACTATTTTTCCAGGTGCATAAAAAGCAATTTCTCATCATTTTTTTTACATATCGTCACCTAAAATGCAAAAGGGCGTAACAACAAAAAATTTAAGCCGATTTTCTGATTGATTATGATGCACTAGACTAAATTACATTTCCCTACAAAACTTTAAACTTATATGTAGAAATAAGTCTATAGTCGTGTTTTAAACAAGAGAAGAAAATATACAATATTTTTAATTCTACAACGTTTTTTTTTTTGGTTCTCGTGTAAAAAAATAAAAAGTGTTGTTACGCCCTTTTGCATTTTAGGTGACGATATACATATTTTTAAAAATTAAAAATATTGAATTTAAACAAATTAATTATAAATGTTAAAACAAAAATTAATAAAATAAAAAAAAAATTATAAAAAAAATCATGGTCCCGCCGGGAATCGAACCCGGGACCCTCCGTTTGGAAATGCCAAATGATACCAAAATCACTTTTTACGATCACTTTTAGAGCAATTACTCTTTAGAAACAATACTTAAGTGATTTTTTGGAAGTTGTTCAGAAGTAATTCTAAAAACGCTGAAAAAATATACTAAAAGATACTTTGGAAGCAATGAAAGAAGTGATTTTTTTGAAGTTGTGTAGAATTACTTCTAAAAAAGCTGTAAAAATACACTAACGGATACTTGTTAAGCAGTGAAAGAAGTAGTTTGTAAAGCATTACTACCAATTTTTTTTTGCTGGGAAGTTTATAAAAAAAATGCAAAATGCATTTCATTACACATAATCGGTATTAATTTCAATTGGTTAGACACCAAAATTACCTATAGTTACTTTGGAACAAATAGGAAATAAATCGAAAAATTGACCCCCTTATGAGATTGGGCAGCTAAAAAAATAGGTGTCCATTAAATTTTTCTCCTCTAAAGCATATCCGAAGCTCACTAAGATCTGCAGGTCTATATATATTTTATGTACATAAAACACGATTATAAATGCATGAACTTCCGAGCCCTAGTTATAAAATTGCCCATTTGTTAAATAAGGAATTTGTTAAGCATTGACTTCACTGTATAGATATTTCACTTTTGAAATCTCCCATGGGCGTGACTTGTAAAAGTTTAATCACTTTAATCATGTGCATTCATGTTTTATCAATTTATTTTAATATAATTTTCTTCTCTTCTCTCTTTTCTTCCTCCCTTTTTCCAGACAACAATTCCTCTTGAAGTATGATAGTTTATAGTAAATGTGTTATTATATTTCCATTCTGTGCACCCTGTGAATATTCTACTACATGAAGAATCAACTGTATAAAAATTGCACCGATAATTTCAAAACCAATTTTCAATAATACCCGTAACATATTGACATCATGCGATATGCTAATAAACAACATTACAACAGAAAATAACAAAAGATGAAAAAAAAAATATGTGTATTCACAAACGTCATTATCATACCAAACAAAAGCTCAGTATATTTTTAGCTGAAAGAAATAATAAAAAATATATTCATAATAATGAGGGCTAATAAATAAACTAAATGGAACGTGTTGAAAGCAGTTTTGTGAAATGCAACAACCGAAAACAGTTAAGCAAAAAATGGAAAATTATAGATTTTACTATATGCCATTTCAGCCGGTAAGATATGTTTATAATTTAAAATTAGTACATCAAATAAATAGAACTCTATTTAAAGTAATTTTAGACAAAATTTGAAAAGTTAATTAACAGACATACAAAAACATGTAGATACTACACACTTCAAAACATACATACATATAATACAGTTACAGCGCCAGTATTATAGTCAAAGCATTTGACTTAATTTTTCCTTAAGTATGGGATTTTCAAACAAATCTCCCGTTTAAGTAAAATTTAACTAAAAAATTTCTACTTCTAAAGTGCTGACTATATAACAGGCCCTTAGTGGAAAATACAATATTAACCCTCTAATGTAAATGAATTTTCCTTATGGAAACCTTAACAGATGTTTTTGTCATAAAACTGCGGTAAATATTTAGCTTTATTCTATAAAACTTTCCTCTCTACCACGCATGCGAAATTTCCTGGAAATATTTAAGTGTAACCTTTTGTAAATTATGATTAAAGAAATTTCTAAAGTTAAAACCGGTTTTCTGAATATTAGAAATTTGCATATATATTTAATATTTAAAAAATTAACAAAAATAATAAGTAAAACATCTGAAAGAATTTTATTTTATAGATTATCTCTAGGGTTATCTCAAAATAGCCAAAGTTTAGTGCTTAACCATAGCCATAGATTGTTAAATTTATATGAAAATATCTGTGGTTAACGTATAACTCTGGGAATTGTTTAGATAAGTTACCGGCCCTAAATGTTTTAAATAAATAATTTAAACCGCACTTTGCATTAGAGTGTTAATAAGAATATTAACAAATATTCATAACATTTATAATAGTACATCCATACCATACTCTTACATAAGTATATATAACACAATCAACATTACATACAATTCGTTTAAAGTAAACATACTATTTACAATAATTACATACATCTGTACAGTAGGCTGGGTCGATTTGTGGGGAGGCAAAAAAATCGCCCAAGGCTCAGGGAAAATCGTATTCTAGGGATCAAAATAAGAAACTTTGCCGAAGGAACCATACCTCTAAAACGAATTCTACTACCCCTAACTGTTGACTTTTGTCCCGTAGGGTCAAGTTTTGAAAAATCCCACTTTGACCCATTTAGAGTGCCCCAATCGAGTCCAAATGTATGACCGACCCCCACTAACTTTGGAGGGCCGATCCACCCATGCCAGTGGTACACCCCCTGGAACTCCACTGGGGGGTTCCCCATACAAACATTTTAAAAAATCACCATTTTTGGCACTTTATTTTATTATTTTTTATTTATTTGATTTATTTTTATTATTTTATTTATTTTTTCTCCTTAGAAATTTATTTAGTCAGAACATATGTAAATGAAAAAATTAATTTAACTTAGTAATAGAAAAGAAAAAATGCCCAGACTTGAAAGCAAAAAAGACTTCAAACAGTAATTTTTTTTATTTTCTTTTCTATTACTAAGTTAAATTAATTTTTTCATTTACATATGTTCTGACTAAATAAATTTCTAAAGAGAAAAAATAAATAAAATAATAAAAATAAATAAAAAATAATAAAATAAAGTGCCAAAAATGGTGATTTTTTAAAATGTTTGTATGGGGAACCCCCCAGGGGAGTTCCAGGGGGTGTGCCACTGGCATGGGTGGATCGGCCCTCCAAAGTTAGTGGGGGTCGGTCATACATTTGGACTCGATTGGGGCACTCTAAATGGGTCAAAGTGGGATTTTTCAAAACTTGACCCTACGGGACAAAAGTCAACAGTTGGGGGTAGTAGAATTCGTTTTAGAGGTATGGTTCCTTCGGCAAAGTTTCTTATTTTGATCCCTAGAATACGATTTTCACTGAGCCATGGGCGATTATTAAATCGACCCGCCCTACTGTACAGACATACATATATTCATAAAAAAAATAAATTTATTCAATATAGAGTGTATTTTAAAATGCAGTTAATCAGTAAAAATTGAGATAAGCATTATTAAATATTGCTGGCTGGCTGATTGTATGGAGTATGATGAAAATAATAACACGTACATAATCTACATGCCACACATTTTTACAAACTTACAGTAACTCCCTAAATTGAGGGTACACTTTTATATATTCTACAAGAAATATTTAAACTTTCCGAAGAAATATATTAAAATAATCAATTAAATTTCATAAATCGACACGGTTGGATAAAAAAAAAACAGAGTCGGAAATGCCGACACGACAGTACAAATCGTAATACCCAGCAAAGCAAGTGGGGAAAAACAAACAATTAAAATATAGCCATTATTGAATAGGAACCCAGTCAGAAATCGCCAGTGGTACAAAAAATCAAGCACTGGCATACCACTGGGTAACCACTAGGGCCCTTTTTCGGATCCCGCAATCCCGGGAATTTCGTGCGGGATTTCCCGGGATTTTTTTTATTCTTTTACAGAAGTTTTAGCTAATATTTTGCAATTTTGGAAGCTTTATTTAAATTTAAAGCATTGATTTTTTGAAATTAATTTAATCAAAAAATATTTAAAATTCAAAAAATACGATTTAAAATTTAATATACTGAATTAGGCCAAATTGTTTTTAGATGTCAGTTAAATTTGGTTTAGTTAAACCGAAAAAATGTTATCAGCCATTACCAAGTTTACCAACAAAAATACTTGTTGTGTGTACTTCGGAAAAATTTTTTTCTTTAAAATAATCTCTGTTCAAATAAAGCAATATTTGTATAGGCAGGTTTAGACTGTAATATTTTCGGAAAGATTCTGCAACCTTGCCTATATGTTTTGCATGTATACTAAAGTAAAATCGTACATAAAATCTTATAAACTAAACCAGCATTATTCAACATTCCAACATCATTATTTCAGTTCCAAATACCTCCAAAAAACTAGACATCGAAATTAAAAAATTTTTAATATTTTCATATTTTCAATTGACAAGTATTTTGAGTTTCTTTTATTTAAAATAATTTCATTTTAAGTTCAATTGCTATTCTTTATTTGAATTGTATTTTTTAAATATTACTTGTTTTCAAAATAATCCATCAGATGATTTTTAAAATTATTTTGGATTTTTTATATGTTAATTTAAAATGCCACTAAATACGAAAATTAAATAATTTATTTTTAAGTAGCTGTGGCATAAAAAATTTCTATTCAAGAAAGCCAATTAAAGTTAAGAAACTATTTAATAATCTTGTAGTGTCTATTTTTATAAAACGATTTAGGCGAATTTGCCTAAAAAATTGTGTGAAAAATACTGACTTTTAAACCTTTTTTATATAAATGATTCTAGACTGATACTTTTGAAAATCTGAATAGAAAGATACAAAATATTTAGAAATATAAATTTTTAGATTTCATATTTAAGAAATATTTTAGCAACAAATCGATCTTATTTCTGACTATAAAACTGGTCCGACACAAGTTTGCACCCATTAAGAATTCCAATATATCCTGAAAAAGGGGATGAAGATAAAATACCCGTGTCTTTCACTTTTTCTATACACCCAGGAAAAAGATTGGTTGGCTTTCGATCAAAACCATTAAAATGAATTTGCCAGGACTTTATTTTATTTGGAATTACCTATAATTGAATACTACATCAAAAATATTTTACTAGGTATTAAAAATAGGGAAAATGAACTAAAAAACAATCCTTTTAACAAATTATTGGTATCTCCAATCAATTTTAAAATTAGTATCAGCTTAGTAATTCTATGCAGTAGAAGCAGCCATTTATTTAGTGAATATACAAGAAAATTGGTGTTATCTATAACCTTTTTTAAAAAAATTTCAATATTCGAAAGTGGTAACTACAAATACGGGTATCCTAATCAAATATGACCTTAAATTCAAGTTTCTGTAGAACCAACCGAATTGTGGATTGTATTGATAACACACACAACTATTAATTGGTATTGATAAACGAATTTTATACTGTATTAATAAAACACATAAATTCAAAATTAGTCATTAAAATTATTAAGTGTTTGTGGTGTAGTGGGTGAGGAGTTGGCCTAGCACGCCGGATTTCCGGGTTCGAATCCCGGAAAAGACAAAAATTTAGATGTTTTTTTTAATTAAAATAAAATATTCATATGTATAAACAGTAAATATGGATAAGAAATTTAAAAGTAGTTGTGGTGCAGTGTGAACTATTAACCTGAAGGGCCGGGTTCAATACCAGAAAATTCAAAAAAAGTTTTTTAATTTCAATAAAATTTTGTAGAACATAATAATATTTATGTGGAACATAATATTGAATTAGACAACCGAATATTGGCTTTCACGACGAAAAATATAATTTAATATAAAGATAGTTGTCGTAACCGCACGAATTCGATTGGCAACAAATTCGGTGGCCACAACTGAGACTGTTTTCTGTGTATATCAATTGGTTTAACCGTTTAAACCGCGAATTAATATTTAGTTAATATATTTCCAAGAGTTTTTTAAAATTAAGACGGCTTTCCATATTACCTAAATATTAATTCACGATTTAAATTGTTAAACGAACTGATCCAGAAAAAGTGGAAGACATGGCTATTTTATATTTAGCCATCCTTTTAGAATATACTAAGTGCATTTTCTCATGGGTACATCCAAAAGATGAACTTTGTCGGACGGGTTTTTAACAGTAATCGAGTTTTTCAAGTGCAACATATGTCGAATTTATATATTTTCTAACGAGCGGGAATTCCCGGGATCCCGGGAAATTCTGAAAAAAATCCCGCTGTCCCGGGAAACGAAAAAGTCCGGGAAAAGAAAAACCCTAGTAACCACGGTGTTAAAAATAAATGACTGGCAGAACACTCATTTGGGACGCTTTGCCAGCGTTTGCAAAAAGCGTTTTACCAGTATTTGTTTTACAAAAATTTCGGTGGTTTATAAAAAAAACCACTGTCAAAGAATTGGCATAGAGTGATATGCCAAGGTTTGCAACCAGTGGTTATCCAGTGCTACCTAGCCAATGCTACCAGGCGTACAAAAATCAATTCACTGGTAGACCAATGATTTTATAAAAATGCTGACGCTTCGTTAAAAAATGTTTGTAGTCAGGAGGTTCCGAGTTCAAATCCGGTTGCAAGCAAAAAAAATTTTTTTTGGGATTTTTTTTAATTTTAAATTTTTTTTGTTTTATAAAATCAATTTTTTTGTTTGTGGGAAAGCTCCTTCAAGACTAACTTTTTTTTTGCCCTCCCAACACTGGCATACTAGTTACAAAAAATTGTTTCCCAGGACTAGCATTTTGGCACAGCCAGTAGTTGTCCAGCTATTATCACACATTTATGTGTTTAGCCATCAAATATTATATGTCGCTTTAGCTCAGTGGGTAGAGCAATCGCCTGCCAATCTGACGGCCTGGGTTCAAATCACGGCAGGACCAAAAAAAAATACATATGAACTTTTTTTAAATTTTATTTTGGAAAATATATTTCTACACCACCTATTTATTGGTTTTGCCAACGTTTTGACAACGTTTAAAATTTTGTTCATCCAATGCTTTTCCGGCGCTTTTTGAACAGCCGGTCCTTTTGTCTAATGATGTTATCATTTTGGGAATGGGAAAGCACTTTTTGCCAGTACTTGTACCACCTCTTAAAGCGCTTTGCCACTGCTTACCCGTTTGTATTTTTCTGACTGAGAAGTTGCTCTATTTTGAGTTTTCATCGATGACTTTAATATTCACTTGTCACAGGAATGCAGTTGTTCTTTTTAAAAAACAAATCATGTGCATTTATTTGAATCAATGATAACGAAGTTCTTTTTCACTTCTTTCGATTTTAATTTAATTATTGTAAAAAAAACATCATTCCACGTGTGGCACTCCTACCGCTTCCGGTTATACCGCTTGTTGTTCATGATAGCTGGGTTTTAGCAGTCTTGTTCAGTAAAGAGTTATCTTTATTTATTTAATTTTTTATTAAAAAAAATATACAACATATTCGAAAAATATATCAAGTTGTTTTTAAAATAGTTTTTTTTTTTTCTTAATACTAATGCACTCATAAAAATAAAGCTGTAAAAATAGAAGAAAAAAGCTACTAAAAATTCATTAAAAATCAGCTAGCAGAAAAACTGCTGAAATCAGCAGATTTTTTTTTTTTTGCTAAATACTAGTAAGATAAGAACAGGAAAAATAAAACTTAAATTTACAAAATTTTAGTTACATTTGGGCTAACTTTGAGTTAATTAAAAATAACAAATTACCCTGTTAGAATCTGCAAAAACTTTTACTGCATATTAGTAGACAAAAACAGTGTTTTATGCAAGGTAGCCACCTCGCACAGGGCGATCTCAAAAGAGCAAAAGTTCGTGTTTGAAGGCCAATGAATGAACAAAATGAATGAATGAATTAAATTATTTTATTTAATTTTTTACTCAAATGTTTCTAACTTTGAAATCCATTATTCCGAAAGTGGGTCTATAGTTATGCAACACTAGTAAAAATAAAAATGGCTATTTAAATTGATCTACGTTAAAGAAATTAATTTTTTTGTGGAAATATATGTTTTTATACCCTACACCACTATGTGGTCAGGGTATTATTTAGATATAACTTTTAGTTATAAGGTCTTTTGTATGTCTAAATTATAGAGAACCTCACATATCGGCTATTTTATAAGTGCGGCTATAGTTATGAAACGGAGTATACATATATGTAATTAGGTGTCAAATCCCAATTTTTCCAATGTTAAAACGGATTAGGGACCCCCGGGCTATAGGCAAAAATTGGTACTTTGTGAAAACATTCCCTCGACAGTTCTGAAGATAATTTTTTGAAACTTCACAAGTCAAACTTTTGGCTCTCTAGCCGAGTCAGGCATTCTCAGTAACTGAAACGATTGCGTTCTCCTTATTTTCTAAACTCTTTGGCACACTTTTATGTTTAGTGGGCAAAAATGAGTTTCAAAGTTAATTTTTTTAGATAGCTCTTCAAAATATATTTCTTTTGATACCCAATGTGTGTTAGGTTGCACCGAATGTTTAAAATTTTCAAATTTCGTATCATTATAGCACTCAAATGCTGCGTATTATTGAGCCAATTATGAAAAAGTACCAAAAACATCTTTAAGGGTACATTTTTTTTAATTTACCCAGGTTGGTTACCGAAACGAATAACGGTAAGGGTAACGGTATTTAATTTAATTTGTTTCGGTAACGGTAAGGGTAACGGTATTTAAGACGGTAACGGTATACCGTTATCGAAACAGCAATACCGGTACATACCTGAATTATAAATTATGTTAAAAATAAGTAAAAACTTAACATATAATTCATTTTACGTGTTAAAAATTCAGATTATAAGCCTTAAATTCAGTGCTGGTAGTTTTAATAACTAAAATTGTTATCCATAATTTTTTTGGTAGAAAAAAAAAACTGAAGATTATTACAAAAAAGTTAAAAAATTTGTATTTGTATATAAATTAATAAATACCGGTAACTACCTATAAAAATAACGGTATCGGTAACGATAACGGTATTTGAAAATTTTTTTAGACCTATTGGTAACGGTAACGGTATTCACTTTGAAACGGTATTTTAGCGATAACGGTATTATAACGATAACGGTAACCAACCTTGTAATTTACACAAAATAGGGCTCAATTGTTTGGTAGTGCTGAGTCTTTTGTAGGAAAAATATTTTTAAAAATTCCGTGTAAGTTTTTATCTAATGTACTCACTCAAAAAAGTTTGTCGGTTAAATTTACTAAAAAAAATTACTGTTAAAACAAAGATATATGTATGTAGTTCAAAAGCTGAAAATACAGTTATTTTTAACTGTTGAAATATAACTAAAAAATTCATTAAAAATAACACAAAATATCGCAAAAATAACTGACAAATTTCTACTACAAAAATTTTAAAACAAGCGACAAAATTGGTAAAAACTACTTTTTTTACAGTTAATTTCTTTTTTACAGTTAATTTAGAGAAAACAAAATTGCTTTTTTTTTGCTTTTTGTACTCATATTTTCTTCTTTTTGCTTTTTTTGATTAGCTTTCAAATACCATTTTCTTAAGATTTTTGAGTTTTAAATTGCTTTTTTTTTAAGACTTTTTGCTCAAAATTTACTCACAAAACATATTTTTCTCTTAACTTTGATTTTTTTTTAAGAAACTTGGTTTCCCAGGTTTTATTTTGTTTTTCCTTTTTTGGATTTTGCTTTTTTTTTTTGTTAATTAAAAAAAAACAATTATTTCCTCTCGGTTTTTGCTTTTAGCAGACTGTTATGAATTTATATATTTTTCTAAAACAAAAATAAACTAAATACTTCTGAACAGATAAATACAGATTTTTAGCATAAATTGAAAAAACTGCCAAAAATGCTTATCTTACACGTTTTTTAACATATTTTTTGCATAGCGATTTAGCAGAATTTTAGTATAATAAATACAACAACACTTTTTAAACTTTTTAGTTAGCAAATTTTTAGCATATACATATTTTTGTTGTCATAATTTAGCAAATTGTAGCATATTTTTTGGGTGATTTGTCATGTGGCGAAAAAAGTTTCTGGCAACACCCATTAATATGCTGTCATATGTGATGTATGAGTGATATTTGAAATTTATGTTAATCATACGTAGAGGTATACTTAAGTTAAAGTAAATCAGTGCTGTTCAAAAATAAAAATTTAGTTGTGTTGGTGAGAAAATGAGAATTGCACTGTAAGAAATGTGGAATGGGTTAATAGTATATGTATGAATTTATTTTTTGCTGAAAATATGAAAATGTTTTGTGTAAAAAGTAAAATACTATCGGAAAATATAAATAAATACTACACTGTTTTAAAGAAATAAAAATAAATAAAAAAAATGTTTTTTTAAAAGAAAAAAAATAAATAAATACATACATACATATGTACATTAAGGTTGCTTTTTTCATTCTATGTAAAACAAAAGGTTTTCGATTTTTTTTTAAATAATTATCAATGATTTCATTGTATTTAGTAAATACAATGAAATATCTTTAATCTGCATTTAAAACCAAAAAATATTTGTCGTACATATTCCTATTAATTTTTTTTAGTGCATTAACAAATAATCACCATACAGTGACGAAAGAACATGTGTACCGATACATGTTCATTCGTCACTGTTTCAGTGACGACCAAAAGCAAGAGCGTAAGAATACATGTGAATTGAGCAGGGACAATTGTTCCATGAAATGAACAGCACTGAAGTAAATCCAAATTTTTGCTTTTAGCAAATCGAGGGTAGTCCCTTCTATGTATAGTTTTTTTTTTGTAAAATGGTCCTAAAATGCAGAAACATTATTTAAAAAAACATTTTGCGTACAACAACATCGATGTTAAAACTTTCTCCGGAACACCGTGGCTTATAATACACAAATTCTCTGCTACCGTCCCTATCTCTTATTAGGCGAATATAAATTTTAATATTTTAAAATGTTTATGGTGTACGTTCAAATATATGAGTTACTGTATGTGTATATTTAAATGTGTGTAAGTATTTATGGATGTATATTATTCTCCCCAGTATTTTAATGTTGTTAATATTGCTGCTGCTGCTGATGTTGTTGTCGGTTTTGTTGTTGCTGTAATTTTTGTTGTTGTTTTAAACAGTTTGTTAAATTTCACACGAACTCTGATTTTGTTATACAAACGCGAAGTAAAGGCGGTGAATATAGTTTTGGCACAAATACCAAAATATACAAACCAAGCAAAAACAAATTAATTGTAAATTTTCGTATTATACGTATATAATTTTATCCGAAATATAAAAAAATCTTAATGTATTATATTATTTCTAATTTGATACAATCATGCGCGGCTCCAGTAATTAATATAAGGGGGAAAATCATACGCCACAGTGGCCAAGTCAATGTGTTTGTTTGTCTACGGTGGCGTATGATTTTTCCCCTTATATTAATTGCTGAAGCCGCGCATGATACAATTAAACACTATTTGATACAACTGGATCTCATTTGATTGGAATAAGATATAGTTTGATACACTTTTATATAACTTTTGTCCTCATCAAAATGTATCAATAATTTGATACAATTATATCCAATTACATATAAATGTGTAATTAAATGCACCATATACTATATATAGATCGATATGTAATTATATATTGTCGCATGTTGCACTATATGAAGTATAACATAAAAAGACATAATTACACATATATTACAAATACATACCAAGCATTTTAAGCCTTCTTATGTAAACTTGTATTCTACCCGTAAACTGTGTAAATCTGGTATGTTTATAAGTTTAATGTAAAACTCCATACATAAAAAATATTGTTTGTATTTATACAAGGTTTACCGGGAATTTAAGAGTTTATATGAAAATTCCTAATATTATGTAGGAGAATTCCGATACACTTGATCGCGGAAAATTTGAAGCCTGAATATCTTCTAAGCTATTCAATATATTCCCTTGTTTTAAATTTTGTATGAAAGGTTTCTGAAATAGGTATCTTCTATTCTGAAAAAAAATATCCTTGGTTTATAAATTTTAGAGTAATTACTAAAAATATAAATCGCCATAAAAGGATCAAGTGTGTTATACCGTGAATATACTTGAATCCTATATATAACACAATTGATCCCGGGGATCAAGTGGATTTAACCCTTTGGCGAGTGGCGTACATTATAATGTACGTCGACTTTATCAACTCGTCACTGATTTGAATTTTAACCAAAGCGCTATTCACTTACTGTTATCGGTTCGTTATTTTGTTGTTATTAAAATTTTATGCAGGCTGTGAAATTTAAAAATAACCTGAGATCATTAGAGTGTGTTTTGTCTTGTGATCGTCAACGCTGCAGAGAATGTGTTAGAAGTTAGAAGTTAAAAATAGGCTAAATTTTAGTCTCAAAAATTGTGTGATGAATCAAATTCAAAAACTCAAAGGATTTTATGTAGAGATTAGTAATAGAAAAAAATAGAAAATTTAAATTTTAAAAAAATTTTAACCCGCTCGGGGCCGGCACTTTAATTTCAAATATCTGCAAAGCCATAAAAGTATTAAACAATATTTCTTAGGCATAGATCTACATTTCCACGAAATTTGGTCGCAAAATTCCTAGCCATTAAAATTCCCGTGTCAAAGGGTTAATAAGTTTTCATAACTTTTATTTCCATATAAAATACTAATTTTTAATATGTGTTTTCTTTTACTTACTTACTCTGTTGGCCATGGATATTATCGCATTTTTAAAATCTAAATGAAAACAAAAAACGAATATATTATCTGTGTTTTCGACTTAACAAAAAATTAAACCCTTTACTTTTACTTGAGACAAAAACTAACAAATTACTTTTCCTATGCACGCTAACTTTCAACGCGGATAATTATCAACGTTGAAATCTCAACATTTATAGATTTTCACAGATTTTCAGATTTTCGTGTTACTTCCAAAAAAGTATTACTTTCGATTATACCGCGAATATTATAAAATATTACAAAATTAAATAACTTTCGTTTATAAACATATCGTGCGAAATAGATTTAATGGGTAAAACTGAATTAAAAAGCTGTTCGAATTTCTTTGTTTGAAAAATTTTTAATATTTTTAATATACTTTTCATAGATCTTGAAAATACTTTTCATTTTATATACATTTTCTTGGGCAATTATGAAAAAAAACCTAAACACGAAAAACGGAGTTATTTTTTTACCCCCCAGAAGTTAAAGAAAACTAAAATAAAATAGAAACTAGTCTAAAGTGACGAGTACAATATTTGGACCAATCGATAGAATATACCAAGTTACAGGTCAAAATATAGCTACTTTGTATAGCAACCCAGCAATAATAATGCTTGCTTGACAGCAGGTTCATCAAGGAAGTGAAAAGTGCAGCGCTTCCATTTTTGGTGAAAGGGAAGGAAACAAGTTTAACTCTTTGACGACCATTTTTAAACCGATGGAGATTTTTTGACGAAACTTTTTAGAGACTTGGACTGACTTATGGCTAAAAAAAGTAGAAGTAAAATAGCACTTAAGCTAAAGTGTTAATAGACTAATGCTCCTTAATGGGTTAAGATTTCTAAAAATTTTTAATTTTGTATCTATAATCTAAATGTGAATAAATTATAAAATAATAAAAATTGAAATTTTTGACTTCGGAATGATTTTGTAAGATTCTAGGCAGAGACTATTAATTATAGAGATAGGAAATAAAAACTTACACTACTCACCGGTAGGGGGCTTTGAAATTTAGTATCACCTGAACAACTATTTGGTATCACTTTAGTAACAGCTGAGCCTATATTTAAAAACTCAAAAATTGCTGAAAACTGCGCAAAATAAGAAAAAATTAGGCGCAAAATATGTTCAACTAATAAAATTTGAGAATTCCTTTTTTTTATTTGCTTTTTTGTTTGTTACTATTTTAATTTAAATAAAAAAAGAAAATTGTCAATTTTTTGAACAAAGTGCCATCTAGTGATAGGGATGTCGTTATAACTTTTGTTTTTGGTGATGCCATACCCCTGGTTCTAGGCATCCCTAAAAACTAAATCTCTCTAGTGTAGGCTGGCCATTTTTTAAGCTACTAACTGAAGTTTTTGCCAAACAAGTGGTTCGTTCGGTTGCTGCAACAAAAATGTCGAATTTTCATTTATTCAAAGAAATTTCTGTTATTACAATCGGATTACTCGTAATGTTATCTCAACTAATTTTCTGTTGTCACAAACATAAAATTCTTTACCACAACTGAACAGTTCGGTTGTCCACAAAGTCAGTTGTCAGCAAAAATGTTGTTTTCTACTCGTATATAGTAGATTAGATCAAAAGGCACTAAGCACCGCGACCAGTAAGGTCTTTTTTGCTACTAAAGTAATTTTAAGAACACAAAATTTGTTTTCATAGAATCTGAAAAAAAAACTTTTTATATAAAAGCTCTTTTATATTATATAAAAGCTCTTTTATATTATATAAAAGCTCTTTTATATTATATAAAAGCCTTTTTTATAAAAGCCTATATCTTTTGCGAACTTTTTCTTTTCTTGGAATTTTTCTCTTCTATACAGAGGAAGACATCATGACAATAAAATTTTTTTCCAACTAAATCGTATGGCAAGCAAATTATTTGATTGTCGCAATCAAATGTATACCTGGCACACTCAACGTATATTGTTTCAACCAAAATTCTGTTGTATAAACCGAATTTATGTTGCTACAAGCTGGCGGGTGACAACAACCAAACCATTCGGTTGACTGATTGTGAGTATTTTTATGTAGAAAGCCCGCCTGAATTTGAATGCTTTTTGTAGAAAAAAATTTTCACTTTGGGCTATATTTTCCAATAAAAGCACATTAGGTTTCAAAAAATATTTCTTCTTTGTAAACTTTGTTCTATTGAAAATATCTCAAATTTAAGAATCATTCCTTTCAAAATACAAAAAAAAAAAAAAAATTGCAAAATTATATATTTAAAAAATCAGTACAAATTTAAAAAAAACTTGGGGACGTTTAAATGGTCAACTACTCTAGTGTCGAAAAAGCAAGCAAGCTTTTCTAAAAGAGCAAAAGGGTTAAGACTGGCTTATTTTGGCTCTTGGGTCATCGTTGTCGTTCGGAGGAAAGAAAATAAAGAGCTCACTGGTTTTGAAATTTGTTAATTTCAAATATTATGGAAAATTATTTTTGCTGTTTCTCTAATTCAAATCGAAAATTTCATTTATAGGGCATACTTTGCATGTCTACTACCAACTTTTAACAATTTTTGTAAATAGCTGCGTTTGTGCGGCATTCCTATCAATGATATCTCGAACAATTTTGACAGTAGAAAGCCGGAATAGGTTAAAAAACTGTCAAAATCTTTCTTGATACCACTGAAAGAGAGTCACACAAACACAGCTAATATCACAATGGCCCTCATTTAGTCGAGTAAACCATCAAAATTTACCAGGAAAAAATATATTACATATATTAAACATTTTTTACCCTATAAAACGTTTATAAAATGAATTTTGTATGAAAAAATTGTTTTATAAGTCAGTTATAAATTTTAAAATTGATTATGTACATGACCCTAAGCCTTCTCATATAAACTCGTATTCTACCCGTAAACTGTGTAAAGCTGGTACATTTATGAGTTTAATAAAGAAGCATATAAAGCTAGGAGACACAATCGCTATCGGATCGCACATCCGACCGGAAATCGGAAAGAAAATTATGGCGTTGTCTGACAAGGTCTTAATATTTTGTCCGATGTGGGATCCGATAGCAATTATATCTCCTAGTTTTACATGCTTCTTGGTTTAATGTCAAACTCCACACATGTTTATACAAGGTTTACGGAATTTACGAGTTATGCTGAGTACGCCTATTAATTTTGTTTATTTATTGAAAAAATAAAAAATTTGTATATAATATCTTTACTCAAGCTTCTCTCAAATGCGGCTTAGAAATTTTAGGTGAATGGGAGGTTACCCACCATTCAAGAGTTAGAAAAACAGATAAAATTATTCAGTTTTTTTTTTTTTTTTTGATAGGCATTTGAAAATCGTTTCCCTGCCTGAAGTTTTTGTTCCAGAATGACTGATTCTAGCACCTATTGGAAATGTTTTTCTACTCTTGATCAATTAAATTTAGAAACAAGTTAGGCAATTAATAGTTAGGGCACAAGTTGCGAGTTTTATCCCCAAAGCACATTTCTCTTAAAAATTTGGAGACATTGTGTAGAACAATAAGTTCGAAAAAATATCGTTGAGAACTATTTGGGATTTCTTTACAATTCCATTAGCAGTCAGTGTGAAATGACAAATTCTTTTAATGCTAAATTCTCTGAATATGTTTTCTCTACCCCACTGTAATATTGTGGTATTTAGCCTAAATTTGTTTATAGCATTATGAAAATTTGATTAACATATTCATGGGATTGATTTGTTTACAATACGATTTCAATGATTTCAAAGGCACAAAAGAGTAAAAATAAAACACTGACAAGGAGAGTCAGTTTGTGGGTTCCCTCAGATTTCGATGAAATTTATATGAATATAAGATAGAAGGGACAGCGTTAGAAAATGTTTGATGTGAAACATATGTAGCTGCCCAAACTGATATTTAGGCATGGTTAGCAAACACCCTCAAATACCATTAACGATTTAAAACCCTTTCAAATGACTACCGTTAATTTTAAAATAAAACTAACTAATTAACTTAAAATACCCTAACAAAATTATTTAAAATACGGTTAACCTTAAAATCCGAAATATTCTTAAAATAACATTATCCATTATTACTAACCTTATGAATCGTTTGCCAACCCTGTATTTAGGGGATAAAATGAGTTTCAAAGTTGTTTGAAACTTTTTTTTTTGAAAACTTTTTAATTATTTTTGTACACGACAAATATGAAAAATATTAAAACAAAACGGGATAATTTGTGACCTCAATTTTTAATCCCTAAACTTAAGATTGGGCCGCTAAAAGTTGTCTCTTGTCTATCACAAACCCAAATTTTATACAAATTTAAGTGAACAACATAGCAGACCTTCCTTGTCAGTAGTTCCGAATGGTGTAGTAGTATAGTGCCAGTATTATGCATACAATATTATCTCTTTATAATCTCGACCATCGTCATAGTCGTCGTCATCATCATCAACATCATCTTTAAAATCAACAGCAAATCTAATCAACAACAACAGCAACCGCAGCAGCAGAAACAGAAAATATTAACGCCACCACTACACACTCAGTGCAATTCAATGAAGGGCATATTTTGAAGTAAAAAATTTACTAAAGTGATTTGATTTTTCCTTATGTTTTATTTATATAATTGTGCTATTTACTAGCATAACTTCACATTAGAGCACCCATATGTGCAAAATTGTTATTTTTCCAGCTCCATTGTGGGATAGGTCGAAAGTAAAAAATAAGATCTGTGCAAAAATTAGGTTTCTGCGGTGTAAACCGTTTACATTTATGTCCTCAAAATTACCCTAAAATAAGTTCATGGATTTATCTATCTATCTATAACTTTTAAACTAGAAACTTCTAGTGATTAAGTTACATAGCTGTTTTATAGATAATAAAAAGACAAATATTTTCTTTATACAAACTTTTAACCCTCCTCATGACCGTCAGTGGTGTTTTAAGCGGTAAACATCAACATTTGTGTCAAAACTAAATTTTTAATGTATCTCATTTAATTTTGGAGATCTGTAAATACGTATACTCTTCTTCATATAATAGCAAATTTACTGTATATTAAAAGCAAAGTAAGCTTTTTTTTAAATATTTTGTCCAAAAACTGATTCTGAGTTATAGATTTATTACTAGGGCAAGAAATTCCATGCAAATGCATCTTTTTTCTCGATAGTCCAAAACTAATATGGACTAAATATTTATCCGAATCATCAAATTTAGAACAAAATGGCATCGATTTATAATTGCATATTTTTGCATATTTTGTTAAAAGTGCATGTTTTTGCATTTTTTGACTTTAAATGCAAATTTGGTGCCTTTTTAATGCATATTTTGCACTTTTTAATGTATATTTGTTCATATTTTTATTTTTAGGAGCATTTATTATTTTGATACATTTTCATATTTTGATGCAATCAAAATAAACATTCTTAAAAACCTTATTGACTCTTCGAGTTCTGTATCTGTTTGCAAAATAACTAACTTAAATATATTTTGAAGTTTTAAGGTGCATTATTTTTGCAAAAATAATAGTTTTTAGTGCATATTTCTTATATTTTTAGTGCATATTTTCTTTTTTAGGAGCATATTTTCCATTTTTAAGTGCATTAAATTCCTTGCCCTATTTATTACATATGTGCACTAGGAAATCACGTGAATCTTCCATTTATATATATTTTTATATGGGTATAGTTGTGTTTAGCGAACTTATGTAAAACACTACGAGGTACATTTTTGTGGAATTATTTAACCCTCTAACTCTTCAATTAAAGGGACTTTTTTGGTCCCTTTTTTGGTTTTGACTTATTTTTGGCATTGAACTTAAATTTGTAACTTTGATGTCTTCAGAGACGTATAGTAGAATTTCATGACAAATTTTTTTTGGAACATCTTAACCCTTTAAATTGGTATTATTCAAAATCAGATATGTTAGGTAAAGACATTAAATTAGTTTATTTAATATTTTACGCAAATGTTTTTTACTTTGAAATCAATTTTTCTTTTTTTAATTATAAAAATAGCGATTAAAATTAGATCTATATTACAGAAATTATTTTTGTTTTGTGAAAATATATGTGTTTTAGATTTTTCTTTTAGTTGCAAGGTCTTTTAGAGGTCTAAATTATTTAAAACCTCGCATATCAGCTTTTTTATACATAGGTGCGTCTATAGTTATGCTATGGAGTGTAGTATCCTTGGAACAAGTGATAGTGCAACTAGCTCTAGAACCCATGTAAAGGAGTCATATTCACCATTTTAACTATATATTTAGTGTTTTTTGGGATCTAGTGATTTATAACTCGTTTTACATGATTTCCACTTCGGTTCCCAGAATTTAATACTAATTCCAAAACAATTCCACAAGGGTATTTTATAAAATTTTAAATATTTCTTTCTCTTCAAATTAACAAAAACTGCTCTGTAAATTTTTAGTGTCCGACCAAACTCACTTTTTTAAGGCCGAACCGAAGCCCAATAAAATTGATCATATAAATATATTAATATCTCTTTCAATTATTTTCAAATTACAATACAATTTTTACAATTAAATTATAAAGAATAACAAATTTGAAAGAATTCGATAAAGCCAGCAGGACAGAATACGTATTTTCGGCTTTCGCTACAAAGCCATCGTCAATGTCGCTTGCCTTGATGGGTTAATAACACTATGAGACAAATGGTAGGGGTCAGTGATCGGGAAGGGTTCAAACTACCGGGGAAAGTTATATCGGCAAAACTGTTGAGTATATAGAAAAACGTTATATAAACAGATTAAAGGAATTGTAATTTTTAATTTTTTTAAAATTGTTTGAGCAAAATTGGACTAGTGGTTCTCGAGTTATGTCAAAAAAAAGATATATCTCGATTCCTAGGGGTGACCCAGCGAAACGCCGGGACACGTATAACTTGTTTTTGACCGATATAACATTTCCCGTTGGTTTCATTCGATCCCGATTTTGACTGTCGCATAGTATAATTGATAATGGTCTACTTATGCTAAGTGAAAAACAAATAATAATATGTTAACAACTCAAATACCGTTAACCTTAAAGTAACAAAAAATATCGTTAACCCTAAAATAACTTAACGAAATACCTAATCCCTAAAGAAGTATTAAGTGTGTTTGGGTACCCAAAAATTTGTACAAATTCGTACAAATTTGTACAAGTTTTTACTGGAAGGTGTTTGTTTACACAATTACTCAGTAAGGAGAGAGGAAAAATAGAGAGTAAAGTGACAGTTCAATACCAGAGAACTTACAAGCTTTTACTGGATGAATTTTTGCTAGTAAGAATTTGTAAGAAAAAAACATATGGTTGAAAACATATGATTGAAGAAACAAAACATTTGTCTAAAAAATGTTTAAATAATTTTTTGTAAAAACAAAAAATATTTAAATATAAGATTATTTACGATGGAAGAAGTAAGTAACTGATAATTTTATTAGGTTTTATTTATTAATCCAATAATTTGAATAGGTTTATTTCGCAATCAGCATTTTAATAACTGTTGTCAATTTAGCTATTTTTTCGACAAATATAGCGATATTTCAACTCATTTAGCGGGTAAAATATAATTTAGCTATTAGCGAGAAAACTAGCGATTTTTCTTTTTAACAGTCTTGACATTTTCTTAGCATTTTTTTACATTTATTTCCTTGACAGAATTTTTGAATCATTATTATTCAACGATTTATCGCTAAATTTTTATGAAAAACTTAAAAGTTCGAAAAGTTTGGCGATGTATCGATAATTTTTTAAGAAGGTTTTAAGAAGTTTGAAAAATATAGCTATTTTTGTGAATTTTTTCAACAGAACCTGAAAAGTTCGTAAAATTTAGCGATTTATCGCTTTTTTAAGTTTTTTATAATTTAGATATTTTCTAGTGATTTTTTAGTTTGATTTAGCGATATTTTTAGGAAAGAAGTTGGCAGCAGTATTTTACTAATTCTTACAATTTTTCTGTTTGCGTACATTTTGATATATTTTTCTTTTTGAGAGTAAATTTTGCCTTACTCTCTGTAAATTTGTTACTGAGTAATTTTTACTGGACTTTACTGGAAAAGTAAGCAAACACACCTATTGTTGAAATAACGTTATCAATTATCACTAAATTTTTTTTCTAACAATTCATAAAACGCTAGAAACATAAAATATGGACTTAGGGCTAGTTTTATAATTAGAACTAAGAACAAAATCGATCTTAGTTCTGACTATAAAACTGGCCCTTATTATTGAATTTCCCTGAGTGTATTTTCACTACCATCACAACACCACCAGCAAATGTTGATATTCAAGCTGTCGTCACAGCCACTTGTGGTGTAGATATGAACTTTTTTTTCATTATATTTTATATACTTTTTTTATTCTGTTGTTGGATTTTGTTTTTATACTCTTATTTTTATTTTAAAAATTATAGAGCATGTAAAAGAGAAGAGCGGAGTGGAGTGGAGTGGTGGAGTAAAGTGGAAAAGAATTGTATGAAAAAATAAGTAAAATGACGTGACGTTTCGTGATGTGCGTGACGTGGTTTCCACCCGTTTTGAGGTTGTTTTTATTTTATTTCTTTTTTATATATTTTTACTTTTTGTTATGACTTTAAAAGTTTATTTATTTGTAATGAAGAAAAAAAGGAGAAGTAGAAGCAAAATTAAGCAAGATTATATAAATATTTATGTTTGTAGTAGGTATACATATATAATATAGTAAGTGAATTAACGAAAATAAAAAATAAAATTGGAATTAAATGTCAGAAAAAACCAATAATTGAAATTGAATTTCATTATGTTTTTGTTTATTGAGTAATAAAAATAAAACTACTTATAATACCCATAACCCTTTGTAAATACAATAGAATACTTTAAGTAATAATAATCTTAAGGAAAATAAATATGAATTTTGTTTTTATTTTAAATAATCATGGAAAGTTGCAATTATTTTGTTTTGAACTAAAGTTTTTCTCATATTTTAGACCATAGTCTTAGTAATAAGTAGTATCCGACCGAACAGTTCGGCCATAAAGCGTCATTTGATCGATTTTCTGTTATTTAAAAGCATTGTGGAGAAATTTTCGTACTGGTAAAATGTTTGTTGAGCCGATTTAATTCGATTTTGAGTGTCAAATTTAACGAAAAATCCGTAGTTTACGTGGAAATTTAACTGTTCTGCGCCGAACATTTTTCAATTGGCCGAACTTTCGGCGCCCGAACAGTGAATTTGTTGCTTAACTTCGGACTTTTCCTTAAGTTTGACTCTCAAAATGTATTCTAATCGACCCAACAAGCATTGTTCCATAAGCAAAATTTGTCCATAATGCTGGAACATACCAAATGCCGACAAAATACATTTCCGGTCGAACTGTTCGGTCGGACACTAGTAATAACATCTCAATAATGTGTAAAATTTGAAAACATTTTTATTTTTGTTTAAAAATTAACATTTTAGTTTGAACTCGTTTTTTTGATATTGTATATTTTTAATATACGTATATATTTTTTTAAAATAAAATCTAAGTAATAGTATGTAGCTATGTTTTTAACAATTTATTTATGTAATATGATAATAATGTTCAGCACAAGGCTATTTAAATTAAATATTAACTCACACAGTTTTAAACTTTTAAGCACAATATACATAAATACCTAACCTAACTTAACTCTTATATAAACTAAATTTAAAATAAACAAAACTTAAACAGAATAAAAAAATAAATAAATAAAAACAAACTTAGTGAATCTTTAGACATAAAAAAGCAAACAAAATTTAGATGTTTAAACTAATTGTATGTATGGTATCATAATAATGTTATTCTTTTCAATAAAGTTATCAATATTTAACACAATATAAAATCAATGAACAATGGCTTGTTTTTGGAACATAACATGGAGTTTGGTTGAACATAAATTTAAAAGGTTTGTACCAAAGAGTATATACTTTATAGACAATATATGACACTAACGATTTTGACGATAATTAGCGAGCCTAAAGGGCGGATTACTGAACTGTAAACTTAAATGCGCTGCAACTGTAACGTGCCGTAGCTAAAAAGTGCACTTATACGAGGGCAGTACGAAATCTTCTTAGCCTGACATAGAGATGGCGGTATAAACAGCAAAAAGCTTTGTATAATGAAACTTCCATCCGTCGTATGAACACATTTTAATCTGTCAACTCATTCGTTTGTTAACAGGGGTTCAAAAAAGACGATTCAGTGATTTTTTTTATAATGGAAAAATTAGAAATTCGTGGTGTGATTAAATATTTAAATAAGAAAGGTTTATCGGGACAAGAAATTCATAATGATGTGATGAATGTGTTAGGTGAAAGTGCTCCTTCATATGCAACAGTAAAAAATTGGGTTGCTGAATTTAAACGTGGTCGTACAAGCATTGAAGATGAACCACGAAGTGGACGTCCAAAAACTGCAATAACACCAGAAATCATTGCTTACGTCCATGATATGGTATTAGATGATCGACGAGTGAAAGTGCGTGAAATAGAGAATGCCATAGGCATCTCAGATGATCGAGTACATTTTATTTTGCATCAAGAATTACAGATGAAAAAGCTTTCTGCAAGATGGGTGCCGCATTTGTTAACAGTTGACCAAAAAGGCATTCTGGTTCCCCCCTAAAATCCAGGTTTGTTGGACATTTCATCGCCAATTCTGAATAAGTACGAGATTAACGATTAAACACATTTTAAGTTTTGACTTATTTATGGCATTGAAGTTAAATTTTCAACTTTGATGTCTTCAGAGACTTACAGTAGAATATCATGACAAATATTTTTGCGGAACATTTTTTGAGCGAGCTGATTTTTACCAAAAAAATAGTAATCTCAGCAAAAGTTTTGCTAACACTTATTCGATTGCAAATGAAAAAAATCCTTGCTAAAATCACTAAAGTTTTTGCTGAATATTAGTAGACTGCAAAAAACTCAAAAAACTTGTAGCGAAATTTTACTTTAGTTAATTTATTTGCTTAAAATTTATATATAGAAATTGTGTAAAGTTGCTTTTTTTTGTTTTAATTATCATTTCCGTCGTCTGTACTACATCCAGACAAGCTGCGACATCTTGTCTATCTGGTTGTCGTCCACGCTATAAATGCGGTTATCAGCACAATTTTTGTAGCAAAGAAAATTAGTAAAACATTAGTTCAAAATTAGTTTAGTGGTAAAAAAAATATAACTAAAACTGTTGCTGAAAACGGAATTTCAGCAAAAAAAAAAATTGCTGAAAACTAGTACACTTGATATACAAGACGTTTTACTAATTTTTCTACTAACTTATTTTTTTGAGTGTAGGAATGGTAAGGAAATCGCAATAATGCCTTAAAAACTAGTTACAATTGAGCAAAAAAAGCATTTGTTTACTAAAAAAGGGGATGACTAAGATTGCTGTTTGGCCCGGACCTGGCCTACATATTTGTATTACCGGAGTGTATTAATACTCCAATGGAGCAAAAATTTTGTCCGTTTTGCTTAGTTTTTAAGATACGGGTCATTTTTTAAAATAGCCTTTTTACAAAATGGCCTGTATCTCGAAAACTAAGCGAGATAGAGCAAAACGCACAAAATGTTTGCAAGCTCGGCAATGTTCACGCCCCTATTATTCACATGAGGTAGGCCCGAGAGTGATACCCAGGAATCAATTTTTATGAAACAGCCACAGGTTACCATTTTTCAGTTTATAGGATAATAGAAATTAATACACTAAGATACTTAATAAGAATTTCGTTACCCGATTCATTTAATTTTGTTCCCTGTTTAAATTTTTTTTAACGGGAAGTAACACTTAGGAAATTCTTTCTATTAATTAACGTGTTGCTTTCTTTGAAAAGGCGATAGAGAAGAAGTGAAAGGTGATGAAAGATGAAGGGGTTCAAATATGTATTATCAAGTAAATTGTTAAAAAAAATTTAAAATGTCAACCTGTGACTGTTTTATAGAAATGGAATTGTTGGAACTTTTCTTAAAACTGTAATTTAAATTGTTTTTAAAACCGCCATCATTTTCGCGCCGTTAATTAAAATGATTCACGCGGACGGATTAAGCGTGTTTAAATACCGAGATAAACACCCAGATAGAAAAATACAAACGGCACAGTACTGGCTCAGCGTTGGAGACGGTAATGCATGTACTGGCGATGTGTCGGATTTTTTAGGTTTCCAGTACTGGTACGGTGTCGAAATGATAACACCAATATACACTTGGCCGTAGGTATTTGCCCACGTTGGCCCAGTGTTGGATTTTCTTACTTCCTGGTGTTTTCGCAGTACTATAAATTAAAAATATTCAGTAACTTGTCAGTACCTACTTTAAATACAAAAAAATCAGTGTACTGTGTAAAAATCAGTACTATAAAAATAATTAAAAATCTGGTGGTAAATCACCCTAAATTTTATTAAAATAATAAAAAATATATATTTTTGTTTCAAATTAATTTTGTTGTTTTTAATTGTGTTATAAAATATTAAATAATTGCAAAACTAGAAAATAAAAAGCTTTTCTTAAATATTCTAGTTTCTCGCTGTTTTGTATAAAAAATATTATGAAAAAAGTTATATTGAAATTCTATTAAAAATTAGTCAGATAGAAAAAATCTTAAAATAGCAGAAAACAGTGGCAAAGCACATTTTAAGTGGTACTGGCATAATAAAAAAACAGTGCTCTCCCAGTACTATTTTTTTCTACCGTGGGCAATTTCCACCTGGGCAATTACGAAAACGCTATTGACGTCGTAAAAAATTTTCTAAATAATTCTTCCCCAAATTTACCAATATTTTGAAACTACCCATATAAGTTCCTATTTGTATTCTTTAACGAGTTATTAATCTTCTTTAAAACATTTTAATTTCCAAAATTCATAAAATCTCACATCAATCGAATAACCATCGTTGCTGGCTTGTATCAAATTACACCCGTTCTCATTTACAATCGCAATGTTCATTCAACCATTATTATTATCATCATCATACAAATGAGTTTACGCCTTAGTTTGTACATGTTTTTAGAAATTTAAGCAAAAAACAACAACAACAAAAACAAGGAAAAAAAAAATCGAAAAACCTCGACACGAGCCATATTTCAGCATTAGCATCTGTAAATCATTGTATGGTGGTGTTTATTGCCTTCTCGATTGAGGATGATTCTTTTTACTGTTTTCTTTTTTTTCCGTCTTTGACTTCCTCTTAAATTGGGTGCTAAATGTGGACAATCACATAACAATAGAATTTGTACAATAAGTTTTAGTAGATGAAAAGTAGTGGTGGTGGCTTCCCAACACTTTACTGATTAGTTTGGGATTTCACATTCTTGGAGGGTAAAATCAACATCTTAACACAAGGGTCAATTTTAAGTTTTTTTTCCCCCCAAATACAATTTAAATGGAAGGTTTATATTGACTTTTCTTAGGTAAGTAGCATGAAAATGCTCAATTTATTTGGTAAGAAAATTCTATTTCATTTTAATAGATTTGTTTTGAAATATTAACTGCATGGTGTGTATTTGGAAAAGAACGTAATTTACAAATCGTTAAAGAATTTAAGTTATTTTAACTAAAAATCAAATCTGATTGAAATATTACACAAAATATGCTTTAATAAAGCCAAAATTAGCTTTAATTCAGAGTGAACTAGCGAGCTCAGAACATTAGTTTGGAATCAAGCAAACTTCTATTGATTTTTTACCAAGAATGCATTCCGTGCGAATTTTTTGACAAAACTTGGACAGATCGGTGTCGCAGTAGGCATTTTTTGTAATTTTATTGTATCGACTTAAAGGATTAATATTTTTCAAAAATTTAATTTTTATATTTTGGTAATATAAATTTCTCTGAAAAATTTTAATTACTTCTTTTGCATTATTTTTTACAATTAAAAAAATTGCATTTTTAGATGTTTTTTAAAAATTGTTATTTGGCAACTATAATTGCTCAGATTTGTGTGCTACCCAGCAAAATCCTTCATTACCAAATAAGTGGTTATATAATGAAACTAAAATTGTTTACTACTTATAATTCGGCGTCGGTACTAGTTATTTTTGTTAGACGAAGTCGTTTTTATAAACAGTCTAGCTTACGCACGACTACTTATTTAATTATAAAGATAATGAGATATTGGTAACTACTTATTTTTTAATCACTAATAAGTATATGAGTAAGGCTTATTATTTAACAATATGCCGCGAATTTTGTTTTTTAATTCGGTATCGGTCAAGTTTTTTAAAAGCAACAGTGAAAGTAACGAATCAGAAAATACTTAGAAAATTAATTCATTCTTTTTGGTTCATATTTGTACTAATTTAGTAATATCCCAGCAAAATATTGGTAATGATACCTCATTACTATCTGCATTACCAAAAATGATACATCATTACCTTTTGCATTATTTTATAATATAAAATAATGACTTTCTAATAACGGCATTTGTATTCATTGTTTCTAAATATAAAATAATGACTTACTCGTAATAGTTTCAATAAGTAGTTTTTACACATTTAATTTTATACATTTTTATTTATTAGCTGTGTTTGTGTGACTGCATATCAGTGTTATCAAGAACGATTTTGATAATTTTTTCACTTATTCCGGCTTTCTACTGTCAAAATTGTTCGAGATAGCATTGATGGGCATGCCACACAAACACAGCTATTATATGTAAATATGTTTTATGTTTAAATTTTTATGACGAGTCCTAAAATTACACACTAGAGAAAACTTAAATTTTTCTGAATGTATTTCCTTAAGCTAATAATATTTGCTTAACTCCTTATTTTTAAGAATCAAGTAAGCAATCGGATAATTACTTATAATTCAACTTTTTGTAAGCATGCGTGTAACCACTTATTATTCAAAATCTCATAACTACTTATTTCTCATTTTTTCGTAAGCGAGCGGGTAAGCGTGACTACTTATAAAAACCACCACGCCAAACAAAAATAATGAGTTTAGACGCCAAAAAATAAGTTGTGCGGAGCTATTAATTTCTATTATATAACCAGTAATGAAAGATTTTGCTGGGATGCCTTCGGTTTACCGGTCACGGGATATGTCATTGAAGGGCAATTGACTCCTTATTCCCTGTAGGGTACTTACAAAAACGACCTCGTCGAACAAAAATAATGAGTTTTGACACCGAAATATATGCAGTCGAACCTAATTCTACCGCTTATTATTTAGATATTAGTAATGAGCACTCATTACTGATATTTTTCTGGGTAGTTGAGAGAAAATATCCAATTTTTGACAATAAAAATAGAAAGGGATTCATTTTCTACATACTTGCAATATCGATCGTTCATTTTTTGAAGTAAAACCAACGCCATATAGACTAAAGACAAACCACCCGCCTCAACTGCTGTTGAAAAGTCTCTTTAATTTTATATGCAAACTGGTTTTAAGAGAAACAGTTTTTAGTGTTTTTTTTAACGCGTATTTTTTAATATTAATAACAGTGTTGCCACCAGTAAAACAAAAAATTACCCATCTGTATATCAAAAATTATCCAAAACCATATGAAATTATACAAAAAATATATTTTTCATATTATTTCAAAATAAACCGCCCTGGGCACAATGGAGAAGAATACAAATATTTTGCGAAGAGTTTCGCCATTTCTTACCGAGTGATATGCAATTTCACACTGTAAGTTCTGGATGGCCGAAACTGCGGGAGCTATGCCATTCGACTCCAAAGTTTTGCCATTTTTCTATTTACAAGCCGATTTTTAAAGACGTAACATTTCTATCATCTACAAAGTGCAAAAGTTATTTGCATTTTAAAACTAAAATTTAGCATTTTTGCTATAACGTATTCCGTGTTTTTGCCTTCTGCAAAAGCAAATCCAGGCTAATTTCTAAGAAAATATAACAAATTATTCTATTAACTAAAGGGAATTTCAATGCAATATATTTTTCAGGATTAAAATAGCGTGCTTTTAAATTTGAATATTAAAAAAATGGTATTTTATCCATATTAAAAGTTTCTTTCAGAACAAAGTATTTATGTTTTTCAGAAAGGCTACTTCATCCAGATGCATTGCATGCAAAAATATTAATTTGTGGTAAATGTTTCACTGACAAACTCGTTTCGTCTAAATATCGACTAATTTTTATTAAATTATTAAAAAGCTCCGGGACTTTTAAAAATTTATGGAAATTTCTGTAAAAAGTGAAATTACACAAAAACTACACAAAAATTGTCAGTATTCAAAAATTATCCAACGAATGTGTAAACAGTCCCGTTTTTGAATAATTATTCAAAAAGTGGCAACACTGATTAATAAGCAAAATTTTGTGCTAATTATGCAAAACTAATGCAGAAAACATATCAAACAATATAAGTGCACTTTACAATTTAATTAAATTTGCCTAAAAACAATAAAAATAATTAATTAAAAACACCACATTTTTCATGTTTTTTGTTATTTTACACTGAACCTCTCTTAAAACCAGTTCAGTTTTTCAGATGAGAGCCGTGGATAGTGCCTGGTAAAACTGGACGAAAAATTTTTCTTCTCTTAAATATTATTTGACATGTCTTTATCGAAATCAGTGCATCTCTTCCTTATATTTTTAAATATTTTTTGAAAAAAATTGTTTTTTTTTTAAATCATATGACAACCCTGAAATTAAAATTTTAGTAAAAACGAGTAAAAAAGTTAAAGTCGGCCATGCCGACTATATAATACCCTATACCACTCTGGTTAAAAGCCAACTAATATTTGGATCCAAAATTGTAATGGGTTGAAATGGACTTGTGTCAACATTTTCTATAAAATGATAAAAGAAGAGAAAATCGGAAATATAGCCAATATGGGCGATAGGTCCAAATATGGACCGATCCTATCTAGAGTCAATAGGCTTTGTCCTTGGGACCATGTAAGTCAGCGAACCAAATTTCATTGAAATATCTTCGTATCTGCGACCTGCAGCGTGTAAACAAGGCAATTTTGGGGGGAGCCTTATATGTGCTCTAGGTCTAAACATGGACTGATTTTAACCAAAATCAGTAGGCGTCGTCCTTGGGTCGACATAGATTGGTCTACCAAATTTCATCAAAATATCTTAATATTTGCGACCTGTAGAGTTGCGCACAAGAATGCATGGATAGACAGATGGACGGACAGACGGACATCGATAAATCGAAACAAAAAGTGATTCTGAGTTATATTTGCTACAAAAGTAATCAGTGTGTATAAAAAATAAAAAGACACAAATACAAAATAAATCAAAAAATGTACAAAATTATAGCATTTTGACCATTTTGAAATGTATAATAATTTTTCTACCATCGTTTTTAAGAATATTAGGGTTACACTCAACCAAAAAAGTCTGTAATGGCTACTGAAAATTTTGCTGTTATTACGGGAAATTTAACTGTTTTGAGGCCAGCGGTATTTTTTGCTAATTTTAACAACACATGTCTGCTGATCTGTAGTACAATAAAATTAGTAGCCGCTACTAAATTTTAGTAAAATTTATGTAAAATGCAATTCAAAATCGATTTGCTAAAATCAGTTAAAAACTTACTAAATATCATAATTTTAGTATAATGAAATTAGTATAAATAATTAGTTGCAGCTACTAAATTTCAGTAAATTGCTGTAAACTGTAATTTAAAATCAATCTGCTGAAATTAGCAAACAAATTGTACTAAAAAATAAAAAAACTGTAAAATCCAAAAAAACAAAATTTTTTTTTCGATTGTAACAAGCGTATAATTCTTCATCGTACTTGAAATTTGGAGTCAAAATTGCAAACGGTTCTCCAGTTATTGCCGTTTTATGCATTGGAGATGCAATAAAATTTGTTATTTCTAAACTAAATCGATTTTGAATTGCATTTTACATAAATTTAAATTTAGTAGCGGCTACTAATTTTTTCTACTAATTTTATTGTCCTACAGATCAGCAGGCATGTGTTGCTAAAATTAGCAAAAGACACCGCTGGCCTCAAAACAGTTAAATTTCTCGTAATAGCAGCAAAATTTTCAGTAAACTCAAAAAAATAAGTTAGTAGAAAAATTAGTAAAACGTCTTGTATATCAAGTGTACTAGTTTTCAGCAATTTTTTTTTGCTGAAATTCCGTTTTCAGCAAAAATTTTAGTTATATATTTTTAGCACTAAACTAATTTTGAACTAATGTTTTACTAATTTATTTTGCTGCAAAAATTGTGCTGAGAACCGCATGCATAGCGTGGACGACAACCAGATAGACAAGATGTAGATGTCGCAGCTTGTCTGGAAACGGAAATGACAAAAAAAGAAAAACAACTCTACTTATATTCTATAATTAAATTTTCAGCAAATAAATTAACTAAAGTAAAATTTCGCTACAAGGTTTTTGAGTTTTTTTCAGTCTACTAATATTTAGCAAAAAATTTAGTGATTTTTTTCATTTGCAGTCGACTAAGTGTTAGCAAAACTTTTGCTGAAGATTACTATTTTTTTGGTAAAAATCAGCTCACTGATTTTCAGCAAACCTTTTGCTGAAATTACCAACTTTTTTGCAAGCACGCTCCTGACTAAAAATTTGCTGACACAGCAACATTTTTTGCTGACTTTACTGACTTTTTTTTTTGAGTGTAGCCATTACAGACTTTTTTGGTTGAGTGTATCAAATATAAACAAGAATTGTGAAAAATTAAAAAAAAATATTTTTAAATTAATATATTTTTCTGCTAAATTTAGCACTCGGTTTTGAAAAATGAATAAAATGTTTTGCTGAAATCGCCAGCGAAAATTAGTGAAAAAATCCGTAATTTGTAATAAGAGAATAGCAAAAATGATTAATAACAATAAAAATTGTATTAATAATCTGTATAAAAATAGTATAGTGCAATTGGAAACTGTTTACAAATTTTTTTACAAACTTTTTTATCTGAGTGTAGTATATCAACTACCCTTTAACCGGTTCGTCCCAAATTTTGTGCACATGTAGAAAATTGGGTTATATAACTTTTCTTCATACACGATTTTTTGAAATTTTGCTGTTTTCTTAGCTTAAAATTTTTTTTTTTGTGAGAAAAACGCGTTTGAAGTCTAAAGTACAAACGCGTTTTTCTCACAACCCTGAGTTCAAAATCGGCTGCCACTGTACAGCCAAGGTGGGTTAACCGAATTAGATTCAGCTTTTTTGTCTTGAAGTCAACAAAAAAACTGTAGTCCTTATCGTGGCCCCTTTTTTTGAATTTCAGTCAAATAAATTTTGTATTCCCAAGTAAAGTTGTTTTTCTTGCCTTTTTAGGAATTTTAAAGTTTGTGTGGCAACTTTGTTAAAATAAAATTTTTAAATAAAAATCCGTCCATGATAAGGACTGGAGAATTTATCTTGTATTAACCCTCTAACCGGCAAGCCCGCCTCCAGGCGGGGTAAATTAAATTGACCAGAAATGCGCCAAAGGAGTATTTTATAATAAGAAATTATGCTTTTTCGACAGAAAACAAAATTTATTAAATTTTTTGTGAAGAATTTTTTTGTATACAACGGTTTGGAAGCGAGAAAGTGTCAAAGATAAAATTTCGTAAAATTTCAAAAATTAAATATTTTAAAACAACCAAGATTTTCAAAAATCTTAAAAACATATTTAAATTGAATAAAACAATTGATAGTGATCATGAAGTAAGATTGGAGCTTAAGCTATTCAAAAAGTTACTTACTTTGGTCCAAGGATGCACAGGATTCCATAAGGATACCTTTAAAGGACATCGCCTTAACTTCAAAACGAATGGACGCAGTTTTCTGAAATTTGGTAGAAAGAATATATTTGGTATAGGTAGCAAAGTTTATAAGTTTGAATACTATATATTGAAGTTTTGGTGCATTTTCGCTCAATTTCGCATTTTTCGAAAAACGAAAATCGCTACATCCTCTTAAGTAACAGCACAAAAAATGTAATTTTTTTATTGCAATTACATCTTGGTAAGAGAAGTAGTTTGTGCCTAAACCTAATAATTTTTATGCGCTAGTTTTAGAGATTCACCCTTATTGTTTATTTTTCGTGAGGAACACATGGTATAAATTTCATTGCAAAAAAGCTTAGGCCGGTTAGAGGGTTAAGAATCACTTTACGTTTTTATTTTCCAAAAATTAATGAAGGCTGAAGGCCGATTTTGCCTTTTTTGAAAAAGGCCAATAATGAAGTGGTAACCCTAGCGATTTTGGTTGGCGAAATTTAAAACTAATATTTTTTAAAAATACTACAATAATGCGTATTTTAAATAAAAGAATAATATGGTAAAAATATTATTATTTAAATTTTTGACAGCCGTTTAAATATGACCTATAAAATGCTGTCGTTACAGTATTTACCCCCCTTAACTGAGTTATTTAAATGTGATGCATTATTTTTGATAAATATTTTTTTGTTGTATACACTTGATCCCCGCGACCAAATGCCTTATGCATTAAACACATAGACGACTGCAGCTACACGACTACAGCCTGTCAAAAATAAAATACACACGTTTATATGAAAACGATTATTTTGACACCAACACAGCTACACGGCTACACGACTACTTTTGCCGCTGTAGTCAACTTAGGATAATTTCTATTTTTGTTGGCTACAAAACAAAAATAGTGTTGACAATATAGCAAAATATGTAAAACAGGACAATTTTTCCCGCTAGAGGCGAAATAAAATCGCTAGTTCTGACGAAAATCACCGTTATGGGAACACTAAAGAAACAAAATATTCCTCAGCTATTATTTTAGAAGCGCAAACCAAAAAAGATTAACATTTATCAAAACGTCAAATTTTTTGCATCATCTGTTTACTATGTTGCTGTCGTTTTCAAAAAAATTAAGTAGCTGACTACACGACTACAATTGCAGCCAGCAGCATTTGCAGTCGTGTAGCCGCAGTCGTCTATGTGTTTAATGCATTAGTAAACACACTTGATCAGCGAGATCAAGTGTGTTACATATAGGGATCAAGTATATTCATGGTACAACACACCTGATCCTTTTATAACGATTTACATTTTTAATTATTACTCAAAACGTTATAAACCCAGAATACTTTTTTCAGAAGATGCATATTTCAAAATACTTTCAAATGAAATTTAGAAAAAAAAAATATTGAATAGTTGAGAAGATATTCGGCTCTAAATTTTTCGGCATCAAGTGTGTCGCACTTCCTCTAAATTTAACACAATTGAAAAAATCAGCGTTGTAACGAAAAACTCTTGAGTAACACTGTTTTCAAGTTGAAAAGAATTGTTGTTGCTTTTAAATATGATGAAGGCATTTTTTATGTTGCACAAAAGAGTACAACCGAAGTTTTTGTAAAATTTGCAAATTAGTCGATATTTGTTCTATAAGAGCAGCTGCTTTAAATCGTCTAGTAAAAGGAATGATTTAGGTTGTATACAAGCGATGTACGCATCTACCTGCCTTTATTTTTTACGTCATCTTTGAGAATATCTCTGATCTAGAAACCTTTACGGTGGGTCTCATACTGTAGGTTTAACTTAACTAAAAACAAAATAAAATGTCAAAAAAATGTACACAAAACAACAACAAATTTTTGGGGTAACTATTAACCTAAGTTTAAACCTGCAGTATGAGACCCACCGTTAAAGTTTAGAGCCAACAATATTGATATAGAAAATGACAGGTGAGTTTAAAAGTAAATGTTAATTCTTTTATTAACTTTCAAAGGTTATTAACATAGTATTTTAGTGAAAGTTGAAGGTCATTGCAATGAACTCTCTTCTAAATGCCACCTTCAATATTAATGCAAACAACTCATAGAAAATTCTATGAAAACTTGTTTCTTTCTATTTATCTGTTTGTTTGTCCCTTTACACTGTAGTGTAATGTAGACGTTATCAAAAAGGCGTTAACGGATATACATTCAAGGTTTTCCGTTTATTCGAGCTACAACGGAAGTGTTTAAGTACTTCAGCTAAACCCAATCTACTCTCAGAAACACAGCACGACATTGAAAGCAAGAACGAACGAATGAACGAAAATGCAGGCACATATTGACGAGACACTTTTTAATCCCTTAAACGATGATGTAAGTAGAAACATTCATGCATACAATTTTAATAAGGAAATGTTGCATTAAAAATGAAATGCCACTTCTGTTGTTGTGTTTTACTTTATGTCCGTCTGTCTGTTCGATATGCAAAATGTCGAAAAAGACTACAAGAACACAAACAAACAGAAAAAAAACACGCCAATTGGCAAAGAGTCCGAAGAGTGTGTGTATTCTAAATGCAGCGCAACAACCGTGTTCAACGTTCACATCGATTAACAACACAACTTTGAACACAACTCGAACTTGAATGCCCCTCTAGCGGCAATTTTAACTTTTTATTTAGAGTTCCGCCCACAGATCGTTCCCGTCCATCTACAGTTTAATAAGCCAATACAAAAAAAGAACTTGAACATTTTTTTCCATCCACACAACACACTCATATGAACACAGGGGCCCCTGTCTGTTTATGCAGCACCACAGCAAAAGTTGTGTGTATTTAAACTGTTTGTGGCTCGAAACTGGCCGAGTGAGGGGGGCAGCAAAGAGGTTCCTGAGTACACATACAAGTTCGTTAATAATAATCAACAAAAAACAAACAAGAAATTTATAAACACAACAGGCCAGACTTTTTAGAATTGTTGTTGATGATGCTGGTGATGATGATGACGAACACAAATGTTGCAATATTAAGCAAACGAATATTCGAAACAGACACGCAAACACTTCACAGTCAGCACAGGTACAGGATAAAGGGGGGGGGGGGGGGCAAACAAAAGGCAACAACATAAAATTTTACAAAATTGAACATACAAACACGTACGTTTGTACGTCTGTCTCCTCGTAATAGGCAACCAACAACATCAGCTCAATTTAACATTGCAACAACATAGAGCGATTACCAGAGTACCATACAAAACAAAGTACTTTTTAAGCCAAACGCAGAAAAAAGTATACAAAGGAATATCAAATGAAATACACGTATTATACACTATTTCGTTTAGCTTGTAGTCCTCTTTTTTGTTGTTGTTTGGTGTATTTTTGTTTTATTTGGATGACTGGTTGGCATGCCATTTATTTGGCATGTCATGCCATTACCATCCATGGAACTTACATAAATACAACAGCAATAACGACGACGACGACAACAACATAGGAAAAAAGAAGGCACTCCACACCATATCTCTACAGAGGACAACAAAAACAAAAAAACATGTACACGATTATAACGCATGAACTTCTCAAGTGTTTACCAATTCTATTTTAGTTTGTTGTAGCTGTTGTTACTTGTGTGATTATTCCTATACACGAAGCCCTTTCATTACGAACACTATTCCCTTTCTGATGATTGCGATGGAGTTGGGATATGTGATAGAGTTGAAGAAAATAAGGGACACGTATTGTGTTTAGCGGCCCAATCCCACATTTAAGAATTAAAAGGGGGGATCAAAAATGATTAAAATTTTATATGGAAATGTGTCCGAAATTTACGAAATTGAGATTTTTTTAGTACATTGTTGTTTACCGTCACATAGACAGTTGCAATTAATATTGTATTAATATACATTTCATCAATTTTTATTTAGTAGGGTTGAGGTTAAGAAGAAGAATAAATCTTTTTCTCTAAAATTTATAAAATTTACTACATTAAAGTACTCAAGAAAACAAAAATTTCGATACCAATATTTCCTATATAGTGAACCTAGGGCTGCCATTTATTTGAAATATTTAAAATACATTGAAAAGAAGCTATTCGGGCTAGATCACCTGAAAGCCGGGCGACAACGAATATGGGAAAAATCTCAGATACCCATCATTTAACCCATATTCTCCTGAATTAAGAAATAATTGTGTCAAGTGTTTGAACTTACATGATTTGCTACTGAGGGAACCTAGAACACGAAACTGAGCTTGAAATTATTTTATGTTATATAGATCCGTAGTTATTGCCTGTCGTCATATTACTACGCTAGGAGAATATATGTACAATTGTTACAAAAACGAAAATCCAAAAAATTGCTAAGAATAACAGGAATATTTATTAAAAACTACATTGTTCCATTAAAGGTATAGAAAATTAGCATTATTTTCTAAAATAAATTCAAATATACTTTAATTTGTAAATAAACCAACATTATTTCATTGAATAGCGATAGAAAATAAAAATTATAACTCTCGTAAGTGGCATATATAAAAAGAAGATTTAGCATCGCATTTGGAACTCTGCTCGACCTGTCGATTTGATGTCGACGCCTCGACATTGTCTTTCCTTTTCGTTGTGGCTTCTTTTTAGGATGTGTACTATTCGACCATAACGTAAACTATCTACTACGGGAAGTTTTAGGCTATTTTCCTGTCGATCTTGATAGATTCCATACTGAGGTAAGGTTCGAAGCTCCAAACCCTGTCAAAGATGGCCCAAAATGACTATTTTAGAAATAAATACAAATAAAAATGTTGTATTGTACATTTTGTACACATATATGTATATTCTTCTAGCGTTGTCATATGACGACATCCAAATGCATTAAATTATATAATTTTTCCAAACTGCGATAAGGACATTGTAGTTTTACCAGTATGGAGCAAATTTAGTTGGCTTTTAGAAAAAACAAACAAAAAAAAATATATTAATGTAATAAATTTCGATTTTTTCCTTTTTTATTGAAAGAAATCTTAATTTTTGCAGTTTTTGAATTTTTGTGATTTTGTGATTGGATAAAATAAACACAGAATGAATATTTGACATTTTTTGTTTACAAAACTCTTAACAGATCTCCTTCCATGTTTAAAGTAACGGTATTATGCACATTTAAAAAGAGGCCTTTTCATGTCGTCATATGACGACGCTAGTAAAATATGGGTTAAATTTAATACACATTAATATACATATGTTATTGTTTGGACCCCAATCAGTAACACCGTTTCAAAAAAGTTTCAAATACTTGAACATGTTTTATATATTGTTAGATGTGCCTCGGAAACGCCTTTCATTAGATTCTATATATGAATTTATTTCTACATTTGCTTTGAAATAAAACAAAATAAGCCAAAACAAGATACTTTTTGACTCCAACTTTTTACCCCTAAATATGCGATTAGGCCATGAAAAATAAATGTTTCTTATTGTTGCTGCTCTATAAAATAAAAAATTCTATTGCAATCGGGCACAACCAATCAACGGTCCTTCCTTGTAAGTACTAACTACATGCCTGACTATACTCGGAAATTAAATAGGCATATAAAGTTTAACTACAATGCTCTCTACAAAAGTTTCTGAATAATGCGACACATATTTTTTCACAACCAAAAATATTACATAGCCAAATTAAGTTTTATCTACTCGTATCTTCCGACAATATGGGTCTGTTCGGAAATGCATCACTGCTCTGCTCCTGATGCGCATCTGTGATTAGTTTGCAATGCTGATGCATCAGACGTTTATGAGCTGCGTGTTTTGACATTAGTTCACGCATCATCTGTACCCCGTTTCTGTATCTAATGCGAGAAGTTTTGTCGTCGAGAAATGTATGGTCACCCTGCATTTTACAGGGCGATTGAAGAGATGAAAAAATGGGCTGGAGGTTTTGTCGTAATATTTTCAGATGCTGTAAAGCTGATTTGATTCCATATACATATATTTTATTGTCTGCGACTCACCTTATATAGAGGAGAGCAGGGTTGTATTTCACATGTTTTTTGTGAAAACTTTTTCGATGCGAGAAATACAGAAACGGGGTGCTGATTTCATGATGCATTTTCGAACATCTGAATATGAGACCCACAGTTAAAGTTTTACGATTAATCTTTAAGTTATGAATTCCGATTTTCATTAAATTAATTTGCCCGTTTGTTTACATACACGTTTTCACTATAGTTTTCCATACGTTCTAAGTATACTATTTTTAACTACAACAGTATCTGCAGAACCAATATAAATGCCCAGTGTAGAAAATTATTACCAAATATGTAGTTATGTAACTACATATTTGGTAATGGTAACTAGTTACTTTAGTTATTACATTTCTTATTACCTTTATATGGCGATGTCGCGAAAAATAATGAGTTATGGTTACACACCAGCATACGAAAAATCAAAAAATATATCCTTACCTATGTATGTGCTTACCAGTACTGACAAAAATAATGGGTCTAAAAATAGATTTTGAAAAAAATAAATTATATAAAAAAAATTATTTTTATTGTATTTTTTTTTTTTAATAAAATTTCCTGGTGCGGGAATCGAACCTGGGTCTTCAGATTGCTAGTCAATAGCTCTACCATCTGAGCTATATCGACATGTAATATTTAATAGATAAAAACATAATTGGCCTGCTGCACACAAGTAAGCTTACTCGCCAACATACAAAAAATCAAAAAATATGTGGTTACATATATCCTTACCAGTGTTTAAAAAATATTGAGTCTAAAAATAGATTTCAAAAAATTTTTTTAAAAAATCTAGAAAATTATTTTCTATTTGAAATAATGATAAAAATAAGTCATTATCAGTAACTCATTACTATATGTTTTAAAATAATGCAGAAGGTAAGTGGATGTCATTACTGGTAGTCCAAAAAATAATGATATGTCATTACCGTTTCTACACTGGGTGTTTAAAATACTCAAAAGCGGGCGTTGCTCGGTGAAAAACTGTACAGCGGTATCTTATCGAAATATGGATTTTTAGAAAGTTTTTATTAAGAAAACCATTTAAAAGAGTCTTTTTTATAATAACAGTATATTAACATGTGAATTTTATGATATTTTTCGACATAAAACCGGTATTTAAACATTGGGTCATATGAATAAAATTTAGAAATAATTCCAAAGTAATTACTTTTGGTTTAGGAATGACTTTTAGCACCAAATTTATCCGTAAACTAGTAGAATAGCATGAAATATAAACGAAAATCAAAAAATAAAATCTTTAGTCTACTCGCAAGCAGAGTAGAATTGTGAAGTAATTGCTTAAAAACCCCATATTTTCCCCTATTAGTAACATCTATTTTTTACGGCTGAAAAAAAAAATCGTTAGAGTTTTGGCTAATAGCTACTTTATAATTTTTCCGCTAGCTGAAAATTAAAATCGCTACATCTGAAGGGAAATTCGCTGCTCTTGCAACCGTGAATGGAATATCCTTAACTTTATTATGGTCTTTCTCTTTTAGTCTTGTTTACTGACTTGTTTATCCACTCAGAGTGGAGTACTACAGCAATGTGAATCTGGCTTTAAATGAAAACTACACTCATAGAAACAAGTAGTAAAAATAGCAGAAAAATATACTAAAAATTAGCAGCAAAATATTCTGCAATAAAAAATACTGAAATCAGCAGAACTTGTTTTCTAAATAGTTGTTAAATTTCCGAAATATACCTAAGTAATATACTCATGAGTTAAATTTAAGTAAATTGAAAATTACAATTTAGGTCGAATATAACAATAAAAACAAATACAAAAAGTGAAAAAATATGCCAAATAATAAAATCGGAAATCCGTGATTTCAGGATCGGAATCCCTAGCGTACATCAACCTTATGCTCTAGCGATGGACCCAAAATAATTTTCTGAGTCGATTATTAATTAACCACTCTTATAATCTCAGTTTGATCACAGGTCGCAATTCTGAAGATAATTGGTACATTACTTCGTATTACTTCAAGGACAACTCCTGTTGAAAATTATGAAAATCTGCCCTTGTTTTGACCTAGTCACCAAAGAAAGTCCTATCTGACCTATATAACTTCATTCACTATTCAGATAATGATTGCTTCCGGCTCAAAAAAAAAACGGGTCTAACTTTAGTTCAGATCCTCCCAGTTATTTTTTTATAGTGTATTTCTTACGCGGTTTTTTAATTTTTTTGTATAAAATTCCTGAATGAATTTTGCAAACTTCAGAAGCAAAACTGAAGGCCTAAATGATTGGATGCCTTACTCAGCTGGAAAGTCAAAAATTGCAAGTATTCCAAGAAAAAAAAAAAACAAAAAATTAAAAAATCAAAAAAAATTACGATTGCTGTTTTGGATTTGTCCCGGAAACTGTTGAACCGATATTTACGCAATGTATCAACTCGGAAACTAGAATATCTGACTCAACAGAAAGTATATAGTACGAAACCGCAATCCGTTCCGCTATCAGCACTTGAACTCTTTGAACACGAAACACGTTTTCACGGAATTATGCAGTCGCGGTTTCAGGAATAGAGAAATTGACACAATTCTTTCCCAAATCAAAATGGTTCAAAGGGAATAACTTCTCTCCCCAAGACCTTTCCTTTTCCTAGATTCTCGTCTGGGTTTAGGGTATCATGATTTATTTCAGAAGTTTGTTACTAATAAAATAGTTGCCATTTATTATTAAATCTATTCTTATATATTTCACCATATTTACTGCACCATTAACTGAAATTTCGTTTCCAAAATATGACCAAAATTAACTGTGGTGTTGGTTTATTTTCCATGGTTTCTTGTTGTTTTTATTTCATTTATGTTACGCAAACTGATTCTGCTAATTTCAGCAGCTTTTTTGCAGCAGCAAATATTTTTGCAAACTTTTCTAATAGTAAAATAAATAACAAACAATTATTTACCCACCGCATTCATTCATAGAAAACAGTCGCATAACTAGGCATCGGTGTATTAAATTATTGTATGTTTCACATATTCTTCTTCACTTCATTTTGCATTTTTTCCCCGTTTGCCATTTGCCTTTTAATATTGTAAGAAACTTTTTGCAGAGACTGCCACTTAAACCAAGTTAAACTCCTCTGTTTAGGAGGGGAGTTAATAGTCATATCTCATACAACAGAAAACTAACTACAATACATTCATTCATTTAGGAAACAAAATCCCCCCCTATACAAAATGGCAAATTGCCATTTAACAAAATCATACTGAAGGGCTAAATACACATTATGTAGGATGTCGAATAAGGACATGTACAGAGCAAAAAAATATCTTATAGAATTCGTTGGCATCGTTTTTACTATTTTTCTGTAAGTATTTGTAGGTACGTACTACGTAGTATGAATGTTCAATTCAACTGGGACCATTCGAGTTTGCAATAAAACTTTTCACGTTGAATAGAGATTTAATGTTTTGTGGCAAATTCGCGCATTACTCATTGAATTTAAGATTTGGGTTTTATGTTTAAAATTAAATAAACCAAAAAAGTGATAAGTTATATCCCGATTTCATATATTAGGCGACTCTATAGTAAATTCAACTTATGATTTCAATAATGTTACCAAAATACTTGAGAAACTTTCTTGTATTTTTTCGTCTTATACCCCATTCACAAGAACGAGGTTTCAGTTATCTTGAAGATTTTTGCAGTTTCTCTTGTATTATGTCGAGTTTTTCAATACAAATATTATGTTAATATTCTGTTTTTGTAATAAACCCCCACTAAAGTCAGGATTCGTAACTATTTTTCTTGTGTTCAGATTTGATTTTCCCATTTTTGCTTGCATTGAACTTACTCCATAATGGCGTAAGTGTAAACAAAAAAAAAACCTAAATAGTAATTATGTCTGTCTGTTAAATTTTTCAATAAAAATGTTTTCTTCTTCTTCTTCCTATAAATCAACTCTAGTAATTAATTTTAATTTCTAATAAAAATTAAAAAAAAAAACTGAATGGTAGATCATTTAAAATGTGTAATTCAGTACAATTGTGTTAAACGTAAATAGTATCATTATTACTTCCGGCTAAGAAATTTTATGCAAACTGTTCTCCAAAAGCTGCAGTCTTGCCTTTACCAAAAAATTAAAAATTTCATCTTTAAAAAGGTTTTCCACATCAATAATGCCGTTGTATTTTAGCAAAAGTTAATAAATATTGTGTTTCGGCCATAAAGAATATGCTTTTTGAAATATGTTGTTCAATTTTTGGTTAGACTATAACGGTGGGTCTCATACTGTAGGTTTAAGTTAACTATAAACAAAAGAAAATGTCAAAAAACGTACACCAGACAACAACAAATTTTTGGGTTAACTATTAACTAAAGTTTAAACCTGCAGTATGTGTTGTTTAAGCACTCTACATCCGTAACGGTTTTAAGCTAAAAATTAAAAAATTATCACATTACAATTTTTGCTTAGTTTTGATACGAATTACAATAATTCGTAGATCGCATTAAAGTATCACATGTCAAAATATTTATTAAATTTTCCAAAAATATTTATATTGTCAGATACTAGGACTTTAAAAAGAAACAAAGAAACCCGTGTTTTTTTAAATATATGCATTTTCAGCCGATTTTAAGAAAACTGTTATTTAAATATTTACAGGAAATCATTTTCAATAGCTTCGAATATAGAAGATGACAAATTTTTTGCGACTATTTAATTTCCATTAAATTGTAAACAATAATACAATTTAATGGAAAATCACTGATGAAGCATGTCCCTAGAAAAAGGCAGAAACTGGATCTAGTCTGATTTGCAAATTTAATGTGTTTATAACTTTTGAAGAAAATGTTTATTCGTCTTCTTAACCTCAAACCTACTAAAAAAACACACATTGAAATAAAAATTTACGCTAATTATGTAAGAGTTTTTGTTGATCATACACTCAAAAAAAGTCAGTAAAGTCAGCAAAAAATGTTGCTGTGTCAGCAAATTTTTAGTCAGGAGCGTTCTTGCAAAAAAATTAGTAATTTCAGCAAAAGGTTTTTGCTGAAAATCAGCGAGCTGATTTTTACCAAAAAAATAGTAATCTCAGCAAAAGTTTTGCTAACACTTAGTCGATTGGAAATTAAAAAAAAAACTTACTAAAATCACTAAACTTTTTGCTAAATATTAGTAGGCTGAAAAAAACTCAAAAAATTTGTAGGGAAATTTTACATTAGTTAATTTATTTGCTGAAAATTTAAATATAGAAATTGTGTAGAGTTGTTTTTGTTTTTAATTATCATTCCCGTTGTCTGTACTACATCCAGATAAGCTACGACATCCACATCTGGTCTATCTGGTTGTCGTCCACGCTATAAATGCGGTTATCAGCAAAATTTTTGTAGCAAACTAAATTAGTAAAACATTAGTTCAAAATTAGTTTAGTGCTAAAAAAATATAACTAAAACTTTTGCTGAAAATGGATTTTCAATTTTTGTTGAAAAATTTGCTGAAAAATAGTACACTTGATATACAAGACGTTTTAATAATTTTTCTAATAACTTTTTTTTTTTAGTGTAGACATACCTATACCATTTTTCTGGGGTGGACAATGGACCCATTTATGTTCGGCTGTTTGTTTGCTCATTCTCAGAGTCTTAATCTTAAAAAGCACTTCGACTTATATTTACAATTTTCTCATACAAAAAAAAAAAAAAAAAATTAAAATTACTAGCTTTTTATAAAATAATTTTCAGAACTCAATAATTCTGGTAGCTTATCCAATCAAAATCTGCATGTTTTTTATAGAAAGCTCGAAAAAGTGCATATAGTTTTTTGAAGAAAACCTCGTACAAGGATTATATTCCGAGCTATACTCTCAGATTAGAAAAAAATTTGATTGATAGAGAAAAGAAATATAAAATCAACCTATATCATTTTTACGTCCACCCCAAAAACCGTGAGAATCTTAGAATATTTGTTTCTACAACATATTAAAATTTCATAAAACATCAGCACAAACTTATAATACCCTGAACACATAGTGGTGTAGGGTATAATGACCACATAGTGGTGTAGGGTATAAATACACGATTAATTGACATTTCAAGAAAAATAATATAATAATATAATATAAAATTATTTACCGTTTATTATACCCTACACCACTATGTGGTCAGGGTATTATAAGTTTGTGCTGATGTTTGTAACACCAAAAAATATTGGTCCTAGACCCACCTTATAGTATACCGATCGGCTCAGAATTTTTTTTTTCGATTTAACGATGTCCGTCCGTCCGTCCGTCTGTCTGTCTGTCCATGCATTCTTGTTCGCACTCTACAGGTCGCAAATATTAAGATATTTTGATGAAACGTGGTACACCGACTTATGTTGGCCCAAGGACGAACAAGTTTGATTTTGGTGAACATCGGTCCATGTTTAGACCTAGTGCCCATATAAGGGTCCTACCAAAATTATATTGTTTATACGCTGCAGGTCGGAAATATTAAGATATTTTGATGAAATTTGGTACACAGACCTATGTTGGCCCAAGGACGAAGCCTATTTATTTTGGTGAACATCGGTCCATGTTTAGACCTAGTGCCCATATAAGGGTCCCCCCAAAATTGGCTTGGTTACAAACTGCAGGACGCAAATATTAAGATATTTTAATGAAATTTGGTGCGCTGACTCACATTATAGAAAATTTTGACACAAGCCCCATTTTAACCCATTCGAATTTCGGATCCAAACATTAGTTGGCTTTTACCCAGACTGGTGTAGGGTATTGTCGGCATGCCCGACTTTAACCTTTTTACTCGTTAAACACTGAAAAAGACTGCGAAAATTTAAAAATGGGAAAATTTTGGTTTCATACCACAAACAAAATGTTCACCAAACAGCGATGTGGCAGTTATTTATAAATTGAGTACTATATTTGTTTAGCCTAGTGACTCCATTTTGTATTGATTTGCAGCTGGACGTTAAAAAATATGTGTATCAAAATTAAATAAATGAAAAACTCTTATAAGTTTCAAGTATTTTTTCTTTTTCCTACCATTATATGGGCATTAACCTAAAACTTTACATGCCCTAGTTTTAAAGGATAGTCTACCTAACTCTCAATCATTTCTCTCAAGTAATAAGAAGCATCTAAATTCAGTTTAAACGGATTTAAAAAATTTCCCATATCAATTCGGAAATTTTTATTTAACAGACAGCATTTAGTCCGTAACACCGAGCCATTGCTATATTTTGAAGCGTTTTTATAGAACGACTTTAGCCCAAACCAGGCACTGAAAGTGCCATTAAACAGTGGCAGTGCTGTCAAACTTTATTCTTGAATTTCGCGAAAACTATTCAGTAGTTTTAAGAATTTATTCTTGAATGTTGTTTAAAAATAGCTCTTCTTTATTTAGAAAATTTTCTAATTTTTTTGCCAGTGACAAATAAAGAAAAAAACAAAAACCTGCTTTATCGACAAAACACCGCACTGCGGTCGACACTGCGCTTATCTGGTTTAGGCTTTTGTTCTGATTTTTGCTAGTACTAAACAATTTTTAACCCAGCCCACTTCTCATTACACACACACACACACACACACACACACACACACTCAAAGGAAACGATTTATGTATTTATGAAAACCTTCATAATGTTTCATCAATATTTCTGGAATAATTAAAAAAAAAATGTTGTTGAGATGATCCGTTTCGGAAATTCACCCCGGCATTAAAAGTTCATAAATATGAAAACTGAATAAAGATGACAATTCTTTATAGATTTTCATCCAATGTAACTGTGTCATAAATGTGACGAAGCTTCTTTCTTTGACTGTATTTCACTTTATTTATTGTATCGGTAATAGAAATTCCCTTCCCAGGTTTTCATGCGCTTCCCAGAATAAAACCCAAATCGTAGTATGGTGTAGGGTTTCCTAATTCATACATGCCCGACTTTAATTTGTTTACTTTTGTTTTTTTATAATGTTTTTCCTTAGAGTTGTTAGCTATCATTGTTCCTTTTACTATTGAGTGATTTAAATTGGTTGTATGTCTTTGTTCTCATTTTCTTCTGTCTTACAATGTCACCGAAAAATAAATAAAAAAAAAATACTGTTGAAGTTTTCTGGTTGATTAATGGATATCAGTTGTACTTTAAGTACATGTCTGGCAAATATATTATGTATCCTTGTTCCCTCAACATTACGGCAAATTGTATTTTGTAAGATATATCGTACCATAGTAATAAATAGGATAAAATGTCATAGATAAGATTTAAAATCATAGTACAGCTTAAAGTATCTTCATTTGACCAATTGTTGTACTATATACCACAATGTAGAGAGGGTATAATAAGTTTGTGCTGATGTTTGTAACTACCAAAAATACTGGACCTATGCTCATCTAATAATAGGAATAACAATCATCTCATAACTTTCGGAGTCAATTTAGCGTTGTAAACCATCCCAGAAAGAGTTTCTGTTCCAAAAAATCGGTTGTAGAATAAAGTTTTTTCTGTTGTAACTCTCTCTACTGGCGGTTGAAACATCGATGACTTTTGTTTGAAATTGTTGCAAAAACAACGGGTTGTTTGGCTCCATTGCAAAACCGGTTCCACTAGAATTTGTTCTGGAATAGATTCTCCATCGTGATCTGGGCATATAACAAGTAAGGGATGTGATTCGTAAATTCGCTCTAAAACATGATACCAAACTCAGACAACACGAAAATTCTGTAGATTTAGCCCTAACTCATATAGATGGCCAATCCCGATTAGACGTAGAATACCAGTTGACTTGGTTAGGCTTTCCTACAGATTTTAACAAAAAATATTAAGAAATTGGTTTTTGCAAATTTTTTAATAGTAATTTATTGTAACAAAATTGCTTGTTAGTTCTACTTAACTAGTTGTTATAAATAATACCCAGCAAAATATTGGTAATGACACCTCATTACTATCTACATTACCAAAAATGATACATCATTATCTTTTGCATTATTTTATAATATAAAATAATGACTTCCTAATAACGGCCTATTGTATTCATTATTTCTAAATATAAAATAATGACTTACTCGTAATAGTTTAAATAAGTACTTTTTACGCAGTTAAATTTTATACATTTTTATTTATTATATGTAAATATGTTTTATGTTTAAATTTTTATGACGAGTCCTAAAATTACAAACAAAAGAAAACTTAAATTTTACTGAATGAATTTCTTTTTGTAAGCATATGTGTAACTACTTATTATTCAAAATCTAAAACTACTTATTTCTCATTTTTTCGTAAGCGAGCGGGTAAGCGTGACTACTTATAAAAACGACCACGCTAAACAAAAATAATGAGTTTAGACGCCAAAAAATAAGTTGTGCGGAGCTATGAATTTCTATTATATAACCACTTATTTGGTAATGAAAGATTTTGCTGGGTAATAATAAAAAAAAAGTTGAAAAAAATTTCCAGGTAATTAAATGTGCTGATATCTCAAAACTTATTGAAGAAATTGTGAAAAGTTCTTAAATGTTTCCCAAAAAGATTCCACCAATCGATCAAACCTGTTCATTAAAGTTAGTTTAATTTGGTTAACAGATCTGTTAAGATTTGTAAACCAAGTTTTCGAGGAATATCATCCAAAAATACACTAATAGAAAAATGTATGTAAAACTTTTCGCTAAAGCTACAAAAAATTGTTTAAAAGCGCCCTTCGAGAATATCCTGCTGACCTTAACAGATCTCTTTGCTAAATATTAGTAAGATAAGAGCAGCAAATAAAACATTATTAATTTCGCAAATACAGACTGTTGATATTTAGATTGTTGAGCCATATAAATCGGTGCCTTGACCCTTCAACAAACATTTTTTTTATCTTATTCACCAAAAAATTTCCGTCAGTGGAAAACATTAAGATTTTTAATTTTTGTTTTTTTCTAAGTCATCTATATATATAAATTTATATAATTATATATAACTCAGTAACACGAACAATGTTGTCTCATATAGTCAGTCATGTTGTATAGCAGTGTTTGGCTGAGTGAGTTAAGTGGCCGACTACAACGACAGCAACCTGGGTTCAAATCCTGCCGACGGCATTTTTTTTTGTTTTTTTTTAATGAAATAAATATTTTTCAAATGTTTTTTTTTAATTTTTTGTGTTATTTTTAAATTTTTTTAAAATTTAAAGAATTCCAAATATATCATAGGAGAAATTTTGATCTCAAATTATCCAATTCGATCTGCCAAAATTAGCTTATCCGTTTGCATCTAATTGGATGTAAATTAATTCCATGGGATATTTTGGGAGCTATCAGGATCTTAATTTGATATTATTGGATCTCCCAATTTTGAGATCTATTTGGATCTTATTTAATCCTGTAATATATTTGAGGGATCTGATTGGATATTACTGGATACCCCAATTTTGAGACGAACTTGGATAAGATCATATGTCGATCTATATCAAATGAGATATGACAACATATGCTACATATAATGTTTTTTTGATCGGGGATCAGGGAAACAAGCCGATCAAAATAATCGGCGGCGGCGGCGCAAGCAAAAAATCGGCGGCGGCGGCGGCGATTAAGGTTGAGCCGGATAAAAATCGGCGGCGGCGGCGCAACCAAATAATCGGTGGCGGCGGCGGCTTGATCGGCTTGATAGAACATTATACACGTGTTTTAAAGATGTTTAAGGTTTTTTCCAAAATATAGCAGTAGAAAATTGTGCAAAGAAATTTGGAATTATCAAATAAAAAATAATTTTAAGTTAAATTCATCGATAAAAATTACAAATTTAGGATTTTTAGTTTTTGAACGGAGCTAGAAGGAGAGATAGTTGGGCTTTCCAAATATATACATATGTTTATATATTCAACAAAATTGTGTGGAAATGTTTTCAAATAAAACTGATTTTCTTAATTTTTTCTTATTTTGTTTAATTTTGACGGCTTTTAATTGCAATATTTTGTTTAAAAAAAACTAATTTTTATCTAATTTATTCTTTATTCAGGGCAAAATGAAGTTCTATTTTAATCGCTTTAAAATTGTCAAAGTTATACATTTTTTTATAAACATGGAATCTCTGCATTTATGAGAAAATTGAAAATATTAACCTTAATGATTGTGCAAACAAGAACCTCGAGTTGCTGAAATTAAATGTTTAGAAAAATTACGATAACTTTTTCAATTTTCAATTAATTTAAACAAAAGAATCTGATTTTACCAAGAACTAAACCCATGAATTACAATAGTAAAGAATTGTTTAATACTGTAAAAAAGCCGTCAAAGTATACAAATTAAAAAAAAATTAATTTTAATATTTAAAAAAAAAACTGTCAACATATTTCAGTTACAAATAAATAATTCTATATATATTTGGAAAGCTAAATTTTTTGTCTTTTCAAAAACGTTACAATATTCAAAATCGGTTGAAAAATTGCTGAATTTCAAATTGTTAAGTGCTTGAAGTCGCTCATAAACAGAGTTTTGACACTATCACCCCTGTTCTGAATTCCGAAACTTTTTAATTAGAGTGGTTTTGTAAAATCACACAAAATTCAAAAGTCGGAAATTGACTGTTTCAACAAATTTTAAAATAAATTTTAACATATTAATTTTTGCAACAAAATATTCCTTTTACTTTCACCAAGCTTTTTCAACACGAAATAAAACGAAGAAAATAATTCGGATGTGGGTCACAGAACAGCAAAAAAATTCGGAATGTTTCACTTTAGAATTTTTTATGTGGATTCGGAACTTAGAAATAAACAAACTCTATTTTCATTTAAAATTAAATGTGTTTTTAGAATAAACTAGAAAAAAATATGGTTCGAAAAAAATTATGCTCGGAAAGATGTCAAAGTTGAAAAACTTAGAAGAAAAGTTAAAAAATTCAGATATTCACCCCTGTTCTTAGTTCCGAAACTTTTTAATTACAGTTGATTTGTAAAATCACACGAAATTAAAAATTTCGAAAATTTGTTGTTTCTACCAAATTTTAATACTCATAGACTAATTTTAAAATAAATTATTATATAATAATTGTTGTTAAAAAATATGTATTCGTTTCACTACCATCAAGCTTTTTCTACACGAAATAAAACGAAAAAAAAAAATTCGGAATGTTTCACTTTAGAATTTTTTTGTGGATGCGGAATTCAGAACAGCGTCGATTATTGTAAATATCTTCGTCCGCAATGTCTTAAAAATGTGTCTTTTGATAATAATTTCAGGAGTACTGAAATTTCTGAAAAATGTGATGTGATCTACTTAACCAAACCTACCACCATAAATTCGAATGAATTAATTCTTTAATTCACTTTTGGACTTTTAATTAAAATTTACTAATATATCTTACGATTATACCATTCCTTATGAATTCATTCACTGGCTTCATTCTTTTAATTTTCATGCATAATGAATGAATTCTTTCATGAATTCATTCTTTTTATAATGATCTTTCACGTTTCATTCGGTTTGTAAAAGTTTAAAACAAATGTTGCGTTTTTAATTATTTTTATGGGTTGTGTATATGATATCAATATTAAATCCCTAAAATAAGCCACATTTTTATTTAATTTGTAATTATAAACTAAAGTGTTGTCAGAATCATTAGTATATTCATCCCTTAGATCTTTTACTGATTTAATAAAACGACAATTTTGATAAGCCATTTTGTAAAAGATTAGAATTAATGAAAAAATTAATTATTTAAATTGATTGTAATTCTATAAGGAATGTATTCAACATAAGAATGCATTCTATTTAATATAAAAATTTGGGAATGAAACCTATGAATTAATTATAAAGGAATGTTTTGATGGAATGATATATATTCAATTTCTAAAGCTGAATTCGGTTTTGTGCGAATTAACCTAAAATTGAATTAATTCTTTCGAAGCTCTGCCTACAATCTACACTTGGTCATTTGAAAAGAATATATGTATATTGTTCATTTGGATTCTCTCCTCTATTGCATATCCAAATTTCAGAGAAATCTGTCAGAAGTTTTCAAGCAAAACTTCCAACTTAAGAAATATTTATGACAAAAATCCTTCTTAGCTCTGACTATAAAACTGGTTCTTTTATTTTTTTTTTACAAAAATACTCTTGATGGTTCAGGAAATGATGAAGTAGAAAATTTGTTTTAAAAATGACATTTGCTTTTAAATTTTTTATTTTGGAAAATTGAAAATGAGCCGAAAAAAATCGGCGGCGGCGGCTGAGGCAAAAATGACCGGCGGCGGCGGCTTAAACGGCTTACGGCGGCTGGCTTGTTTCTCTGTCGGGGATATTATATTTTGCCATTTTCAATTAATTAAATGTTCACTCAAATATAACTAAAATTCTGTAATTTTAACAGATTGATTTTTGCTCCCCTTATTTTACTAGTATGTAGCTAAAAAATCTGCTAATTTCAGCAGTTTTTTCTGCAAACCGACTAAAAAAGATATTATATAATCATATATCACCAAATATGAACCCATATATACGTCCATATCTAATTTGATCCGAATATTGGAATATATAATTATATCAAGCGAGATAAGCATGTTATCTAACCTGATACAATTTGATCCGAAAAATGGGTATATCTAACTGCATCAAATTATATATTAATACATATAATTTGATAAAGATTTTCATATAAAATTTTAGTAAATAGATCATTATTTGAGATCACTTATTTTCATTCATATTAAATGCTAATGCTTAATGTTTAGAAAAATTTTTGCTAATAAACTTGGAAATAGCTGACAAAATAAAACATCCCGGTGAAAAATGTCCATATATGAACATTTATGGTTCAACCATATATGTATGGATCCGAAAAATGAGGTAACACCTAAGTATATGTTCATATATGGACATATATGAACATATACATTTATTAAATATATGCGAATACATGCGAACGTTGCTGTCCTTTATTATAAGGTTGTACGATAGATATAAATTTATGTATGACATTCAAATTAGGCGCTACATATGTTCCTTTTTTATTCATGGCATTAAATATAATTCCATATTTATCCAAATATGAGTTCCTTTTACATATATGGAAAAATGTATTCTTCGAAATATGTTCATATACAAGTTCCTTTTGCATAAATTGAATAACATATACTTTCATATTTGTCCATATATGAGTGCCTTTCCATATATGAAATAGCAGATGCCTCCATATATGTCTGTGTATGAAATCTTTTTCCATATATGGAATCACATATACTTCCATATATGTTCATATAAAATCCATATATGTTCATAAAAAATCCATATTTGTTCATATGTGTCCATACATAAACCATATATGAACATGTTTGAGCGTAAATGAACATTTTTCACCGGGATTACAAAAATTTGTCGGAACAAGTTTTTCTAGGTTAGAGTTTTGGTCTTTCTTATAAAATGTGTGTCTTATAAAATAAAAAAAAAATAACTTTCAGAATTAATTTTTTTTCACGGAAAAAATAACTGAACTTAAACCATATTTATTTCAACATATATGTTTTTCTAATTTTTATTTTCAAATTTGAAAATTGCAATTAAACTTTATAAAATTTTGTATAATTAGATATCATGTCAGATATAATTATATATAAAATTAATACAATTTTCAATTAACTTTGTTATATATTTTGATATAAGATTGTTTATAAAAGCTTATATGCCATTATATATAATTATGTATGAACTATATTTGCAGATCTCTTAATATATGGCTGGAGACCAAATCGCATATGATTATATATAACGTTATATCAAACATATTTATAAAACCAAAGTGTTAATATAAATGTATATGGTTATATAAAGCCACGCATATAAACATTTAAATTTATATCAAATCATATAAGATTATATGAAAACTTTTTTAGTCGGGAAGGTAATCTTAACTTATTTTAGCAGCTTTTTACTGCTATTTTTACAGGTTCATTTCTATAAATGTATATTTAAAGGTTTTCCTTCAAGGAATACTAATATTTAGTAAAATTTATTGCTAATTTTAGTAAATAAATTTTAAAGTACAGTTTGCAACAATTTTACTAAAATTTAGTAGCGGTTACTAATTTTTTCTACTAATTTCAACGCAGTAGACATGCGTTGCTAAAATTAACAAAAAATAAAACCAGGCTTAAAATAGTTAAATTTTCCGTAATAGCAGAAAAAAATGTTGAGTAGCCATTACAGACTTTTTTGTTGAGTGTATATAAAAATTAAATAATAACAGAAAGATCGAACACAAAAATCTGAATGTATTAAAATATTTTACATATAAATGAGTATAAACTATTTTTATTATGCATAGTTTTTTTTTATTAAATAAAATTCATTAATTCACACATATTTTATGATCAAATAGTATACAGAATTTTTAATTTAATAAAAAAGACAATTAAATGTAAATTACTTGTTGGAATTTATTGCTCATTTAGGCAGCCTATAGACGACCAAGAATGCTGTACAGCATGCTCGACGGCTGTGTGAATTTGATCATGTAATGTCGTATTTGACGGCTTGTCAAATCAAAAACAAAATTTTTTGGTTTTTTCAATAAGGCAATAAGGCACCCTTACGACATGTCGCAGACTATTTAAGCACAGGGTACGGTGTTTTTTGTTTGTATCTTATCAGTGGGACAGGTTTTTGTTTATTTTCCAGTCAGTTTTTTTTTTTTTTTTTAACAATAACAAACGTAATAAATTAATGAGTCGTCTTTTATTAAGCTGCCTACACACTAGGGAACATGGTTGAGGGAACAAAAAATATCAAAAAATTTTGTAAACACGAAATGCACGCTCTCAACACTCACACACACACAAACGCACTCACACATTCACAAAAAATGCTCTCTTTTTTTAAGTATGTTCCCTAGTGTGTAGGCAGCTTTATTAAAGACTAAATAAAAAATATTTGTATATTTGCCTACAACAAGCGAAATACAATAATATATGGTAAAACACAAACAATAATGATTTTGAAGAAATCAGCAAACTTTTTGTAGTTGCTGTTTTATTTATAGTTTTGTTTGTAAAACATTTTCGTTGTGTGTTGTTGAGTTTAAAAATACCAATGATTTAACAGTTTTGCTATGAGTACAACACAAGCAGTCGTGGCCGAGCGGTTAAGGCGTCTGACTAGAAATCAGATTCCCTCTGGGAGCGTAGGTTCGAATCCTACCGACTGCGAGTTAGTTTTTTTTTTATTTTTTTTTAAATTAATTTTTTTGTTTTTTTTTTTTTTGTAATTTGTTATTTGTAAATTTTGTCGTTTTTATACAACTTTCTTTAATTTCTTAATCCCACCCACAACTTTTATAGAATGTATTTATTCGTTATGTCGGCCGTTGTTGTAGCATTTTATTTTTAATGATGACGCTCGTAACCATAAAACGACATCATCCATACATTTATAGAGTGTATACTGATGCTGTTGATGATGATGGGGATGTGGAGGATGATGATACCTGTTGTTGGCCTTGTTGTGATTATGAGTTTATTTGTACTCCGAGCCGTTTTTGGGCAAAAAGAACACAAAACATTTTGCTTTGTTATATCAAGATATTTAACCTGTTTAGTGTGAGTAAAGTTATGTGTGTTTGTGCATGTGTGTGTGTGTATGTGGTTCGGAGTATAGTGAGTTTTTAATAGTCAGGAGGACATTAAGATTGCGGGTGTGTATCTTTAGAGTTGTTGTATTCTTTATTGTATATTTATTCTTCTGTTTGGGCCCATACACATATAATTCATGTTAAAATAAACATTGTTAAATAAATGAACGAACGAATGAATGAACGGAAAACCGAACAACAACAATACCAACAACAATGTGAGCTGTGGTAGTATTTCCATCATTTACTCATATTTTAAATATTGTTTTTTCTGTTACCTGAGGTCGGTTGGTCGTATGGCCTTTTGTGCTGCTGCCTTTTTTGCTGATTGCCATGATTCGATACGATTCTGATGCTATTATTTTTATGGCATGAATAAAAATATACACATTATGTTATTTTGTGCGAATAGCTCTACTTCGAGGGTAACACTTATTTTGATATAACAATAGCTGTGTTTTCTGCCTAACTATATCCGTTAACTCATAAAAAAATGAAAGTAGATAAATTCGCGTTTAAGACAAAAACTAACACATTACTTTTCGTATGCAAATTAACTGTCAACATGGATAATTATCAACTCAATTTTCACATCCAACGTAACTTTTTCGCGTTACTTCCTAAGTTTTGCTAACATACATTCGAATACTTCTAAAAACCGCCTTTTTGAAAAACCGGTTTTCGGTTTTTTAATTTAAAACCGGTTCGAATAACCGGTTTTCCGGTTTTTGTAAATAATCATTTTGTATTGCTGTATATGCAAATTTTCTTATAATATGTACTTGCAAAGAATTGCTAAAAATCTTGAAACTTAATATTTTCTTCCTTTCTTGAAAGCAATTCGCAGCGTAAATTAATCCTTTAGTGCGAATCCACCTTTAAAACTAAAAATTATTATTTCTAAAGGCGCTGTTTGTTTTTTTTTTTTTTGTTTCTAAATAAAAACTCTTTTGGACAGATCTAAAAGCCCAGCATTTTGTTTGTAATTGTTGTTTGTAATTTCATTTAACTTGTATACCGGACTATCTTTGTTGTTTAATTGTAAACACGTAATGCGTATTAAACGACAGACAGGATTTGTGTAAAGGATTAACTCTCAAGGGTGAAATCCCGGTCCGTGATTACTCAAGTAGTAGAACAAACTTTATATTGCTAAGAGGTCCCATTATCTAAAAAGTAAACCGTAGCTTAACAACCGTAGCTTAACGTAATACAATAATATTGATTTGTTCGGAAATCTATAGATTTCCAAATAAGTATCATACTACTATACTATCCTACCCAACAAACCATTTTATAAGCGAAATATAACTGAACTGGAGAATAAGCTTGCTACTATGAATTTTCTACAACTCTTCGTAAGCTTAATTATGATACGTTTATTTAATTGCAAAATATGAACACTTTTTAAATAGTGTTTTAAAAACGCTTCACATAATAACAGTATTTGCAATAAAACTTGCTAAAAATTTCTTTTGGATAACAGTTTGGCAAATATGATTGCAAACGACTTATGCTGGCTATAGTTTTGTAAGTGTTTTTGCATATGCTCCCCCAAGTGAGCAAGGGTATTTCGAATTATTTGTAAAAGTCCTCAGTCTTCTTGTTTTGTTTAATAGTACAGTATCGTAAAGTTGAGTATCGTAAGTTAATAATATATAAATTTATATTTAAAAAATGCTATTAATATACATATTAGTGTATATATTAGACCGTACCTGAAAAAAAGCTCGCCGTACACCCTCCAATATGAAGTAAGTAAGGCAATTTCAAAAAAAATTTTTTTTTGCCGAATTTTTTTTTCAATTTTTCGTTATTCATAGCTTCGGCAGTTAAAGTCGGATTTTAAAGTGTGATATATCTATTTTTTTGCCTCGAGGAGACAAGTGTGTTGCTATAAAGGAAAAATCCAATGAAAAACAATTTAAAAAGGCGACCCCTACGTTCGGCAACCAATATCTAAGAAAAATTTCTACTGGGTTTATGGAAAAACTTCCTCAGCAAAAGTTTAATGATTTTTTGCGAGCTTTAATTTTATGTCATTAGGGTGGTACATTAGGGTGGTAGCAACTGAGATCTGGTGGGTAACTACAAGAACTCCTGTTCTTGAGCTCAATGGCCCTTCGAGCAAAACACTGGTCTCCTCGAGAGAAAAACATCGGTGTATCATACTTTGAGATTCGACTGTAAATGCCAAAGATATAATGAAAAATGTAAAATGGCGACCCCTAAAAAAAACAAAAAAATTTTTTTTAAACCTCCTTACAATAATACTTTATATTGGAGGGTGTACGGCACACTTTTTTTTTTTTTGCCTGTAAGGTGGTACGCTTTAGTATACATTTATATTTATACCCTACACCACTATGTGGTCAGGGTATTATAAGTTTGTGCTGATGTTTGTAACACCAAAAAATATTGGTCGTAGACCCACCTTATAGTATACCAATCGGCTCAGAATTTTTATACCCTACACCACTATGTGGTCAGGGTATTATAAGTTTGTGCTGATGTTTGTAACACCAAAAAATATTGGTCGTAGACCCACCTTATAGTATACCGATCGGTTCAGAATTTTTTTTTATTTCGATTTAACGATGTCCGTCTGTCCGTCCGTCCGTCCGTCTGTCTGTCTGTCTGTCCATGCAATCTTGTGCGCACTCTACAGGTCGCAAATATTAAGATATGTTGATGAAATTTGGTACGCAGACCTATGTTGGCCCAAGGACGAACAAGTTTGATTTTGGTGAACATCGGTCCATGTTTAGACCTAGTGCCCATATAAGGGTCCTACCAAAATTATATTGTTTATACGCTGCAGGTCGTAAATATTAAGATATTTTGACGAAATTTGGTACACAGACCTATGTTAGCCCAATAACGTAGCCTATTGATTTTGGTGAATATCGGTCTATGTTTAGACCTAGTGCCCATATAAGGGTCCTACCAAAATTATACTGTTTATACGCTGCAGGTCGTAAATATTAAGATATTTTGATGAAATTTGGTACACAGACCTATATTGGCCCAATAACGCAGCCTATTGATTTTGGTGAACATCGGTCCATGTTTAGACCTAGTGCCCATATAAGGGTCCTACCAAAATTATACTGTTTATACGCTGCAGGTCGCAAATATTAAGATATTTTGATGAAATTTGGTACACAGACCTATATTGGCCTAATAACGCAGTCTATTGATTTTGGTGAACATCGGTCCATGTTTAGACTTAGTGCCCATATAAGGGTCCTACCAAAATTATACTGTTTATACGCTGCAGGTCGCAAATATTAAGATATTTTGATGAAATTTGGTACACAGACCTATATTGGCCCAATAACGCAGCCTATTGCTTTTGGTGAACATCGGTCCATGTTTAGACCTAGTGCCCATATAAGGGTCCTACCAAAATTATACTGTTTATACGCTGCAGGTCGCAAATATTAAACTATTTTGATGAAATTCGGTACACAGACCTATATTGTCCCAATAACGCAGTCTATTGATTTTGGTGAACATCGGTGCATGTTTAGACCTAGTGCCCATATAAGGGTCCTACCAAAATTATACTGTTTATACGCTGCAGGTCGCAAATATTAAGATATTTTGATGAAATTTGGTACACAGACCTATATTGGCCCAATAACGCAGCCTATTGATTTTGGTGAACATCGGTCCATGTTTAGACTTAGTGCCCATATAAGGGTCCTACCAAAATTATACTTTTTATACGCTGCAGGTCGCAAATATTAAGATATTTTGATGAAATTTGGTACACAGACCTATATTGGCCCAATAACGCAGCCTATTGATTTTGGTGAACATAGGTCGATGTTTAGACCTAGTGCCCATATAAGGGTCCCACCAAAATTATATTGTTTATACGCTGCAGGTCGCAAATATTAAGATATTTTGATGAAATTTGGTACATAGACCTATGTTGGCCCAAGGACGAAGCCTATTGATTTTGGTGAACATCGGTACATGTTTAGAACTAGTGCCCATATAAGGGTCCCCCCAAACTTGGCTTGGTTACAAACTGCAGGTCGCAAATATTAAGATATTTTAATGAAATTTGGTGCGCTGACTCACATTATAGAAAATTTTGACACAAGCCCCATTTTAACCCATTCGAAATTCGGATCCAAACAATACACCAGACTGGTGTAGGGTATTGTATAGTCGGCATGCCCGACTTTAACCTATTTACTCGTTTTTTATTTCGATTTAACGATGTCCGTCCGTCCGTCCGTCTGTCTGTCCATGCAATCTTGTGCGCACTCTACAGGTCGCAAATATTAAGATATTTTGATGAAATTTGGTACGCAAACCTATGTTGGCCCAAGGACGAACAAGTTTGATTTTGGTGAACATCGGTCCATGTTTAGACCTAGTGCCCATATAAGGGTCCTACCAAAATTATATTGTTTATACGCTGCAGGTCGTAAATATTAAGATATTTTGACGAAATTTGGTACACAGACCTATGTTAGCCCAATAACGTAGCCTATTGATTTTGGTGAATATCGGTCTATGTTTAGACCTAGTGCCCATATAAGGGTCCTACCAAAATTATACTGTTTATACGCTGCAGGTCGTAAATATTAAGATATTTTGATGAAATTTGGTACACAGACCTATATTGGCCCAATAACGCAGCCTATTGATTTTGGTGAACATCGGTCCATGTTTAGACCTAGTGCCCATATAAGGGTCCTACCAAAATTATACTGTTTATACGCTGCAGGTCGCAAATATTAAGATATTTTGATGAAATTTGGTACACAGACCTATATTGGCCTAATAACGCAGTCTATTGATTTTGGTGAACATCGGTCCATGTTTAGACTTAGTGCCCATATAAGGGTCCTACCAAAATTATACTGTTTATACGCTGCAGGTCGCAAATATTAAGATATTTTGATGAAATTTGGTACACAGACCTATATTGGCCCAATAACGCAGCCTATTGCTTTTGGTGAACATCGGTCCATGTTTAGACCTAGTGCCCATATAAGGGTCCTACCAAAATTATACTGTTTATACGCTGCAGGTCGCAAATATTAAACTATTTTGATGAAATTCGGTACACAGACCTATATTGTCCCAATAACGCAGTCTATTGATTTTGGTGAACATCGGTGCATGTTTAGACCTAGTGCCCATATAAGGGTCCTACCAAAATTATACTGTTTATACGCTGCAGGTCGCAAATATTAAGATATTTTGATGAAATTTGGTACACAGACCTATATTGGCCCAATAACGCAGCCTATTGATTTTGGTGAACATCGGTCCATGTTTAGACTTAGTGCCCATATAAGGGTCCTACCAAAATTATACTTTTTATACGCTGCAGGTCGCAAATATTAAGATATTTTGATGAAATTTGGTACACAGACCTATATTGGCCCAATAACGCAGCCTATTGATTTTGGTGAACATAGGTCGATGTTTAGACCTAGTGCCCATATAAGGGTCCCACCAAAATTATATTGTTTATACGCTGCAGGTCGCAAATATTAAGATATTTTGATGAAATTTGGTACATAGACCTATGTTGGCCCAAGGACGAAGCCTATTGATTTTGGTGAACATCGGTACATGTTTAGAACTAGTGCCCATATAAGGGTCCCCCCAAACTTGGCTTGGTTACAAACTGCAGGTCGCAAATATTAAGATATTTTAATGAAATTTGGTGCGCTGACTCACATTATAGAAAATTTTGACACAAGCCCCATTTTAACCCATTCGAAATTCGGATCCAAACAATACACCAGACTGGTGTAGGGTATTGTATAGTCGGCATGCCCGACTTTAACCTATTTACTCGTTTTTTATTTCGATTTAACGATGTCCGTCCGTCCGTCCGTCTGTCTGTCCATGCAATCTTGTGCGCACTCTACAGGTCGCAAATATTAAGATATTTTGATGAAATTTGGTACGCAAACCTATGTTGGCCCAAGGACGAACAAGTTTGATTTTGGTGAACATCGGTCCATGTTTAGACCTAGTGCCCATATAAGGGTCCTACCAAAATTATATTGTTTATACGCTGCAGGTCGTAAATATTAAGATATTTTGACGAAATTTGGTACACAGATCTATGTTAGCCCAATAACGCAGCCTATTGATTTTGGTGAATATCGGTCCATGTTTAGACTTAGTGTCCATATAAGGGTCCTACCAAAATTATACTTTTTATACGCTGCAGGTCGTAAATATTAAGATATTTTGATGAAATTTGGTACACAGACCTATATCAGCCCAATAACGCAGCCTATTGATTGTGGTGAACATCGGTCCATGTTTAGACCTAGTGCCCATATAAGGGTCCTACCAAAATTATACTGTTTATACGCTGCAGGTCGTAAATATTAAGATATTTTGATGAAATTTGGTACACAGACCTATATTGGCCCAATAACGCAGCCTATTGATTTTAGTGAACATCGGTCCATGTTTAGGCCTAGTGCCCATATAAGGGTCCTACCAAAATTATACTTTTTAACCGCTGCAGGTCGCAAATATTAAGATATTTTGATGAAATTTGGTACACAGACCTATATTGGCCTATTGATTTTGGTGAACATCGGTCCATGTTTAGACCTAGTGCCCATATAAGGGTCCCAAAAATTGGCTTGGTTACAAACTGCAGGTCGCAAATATTAAGATATTTTAATGAAATTTGGTGCGCTGACTCACATTATAGAAAATTTTGACACAAGCCTCATTTTAACCCATTCGAATTTCGGATCCAAACATTAGTTGGCTTTTTACCAGACTGGTGTAGGGTATTGTATAGTCGGCATGCCCGACTTTAACCTTTTTACTCGTTTAAATATGCCATAAGAAATTAAAACATAGACTCCGAACTTCACTAAAAACTGTTGGCGAAAATTATTGGTGGACGAACTGGCGAGAAAGCTATGCTGGAAAAGTACAGAGCAGAAAAAGAGTGTGCGCAGCTAAGTGCAACAAAAACCATAAGAAGTAAATTATTTCATATATTGTGGTCATTCACACATTCATTCGCTTTTTAAATTTGCCAGATGCTGCAATTTCTATTGGATTGGGCGAGGATGAATTCTTAATAAGCACAAAATCAATCTTCCAATTTGCCAAAAACTTACAAGAATCACGAAAAAAATATAAGGCAAAACCAAAAATAACAAATTTATAAATTTATAATATAATAAAATATCTAATTAATAGAGCAACCTAAAGGCCGTTAACAATAAAGAAAATAATCTAAAGTTATAGCTAAACTAAGGTTATAGATGTTATAGATATAAACTTCGTTATATAGTTTAGCTTTAGCTAAGGTTATTTATTTAGAAGACTAAAAAATAATTGAAAAACTTATTATTTAGTTGTATTTATAAGCTTACAAAAACCTTACGAAAATAAGCTTACTATAAGCATAATTAGAAAACTATTTTTCTGTAAGCTTATTCTATAATTAGACTTCTAAGCTTGTTGTATACTACATACTAGTAATATTATCGCAAGGGTTCAATTTTCTTTATTAAACAATTGTTAAGAAGCCTTTTCAATAGTATTAACAACAATTTTCTAAGCTTAAGGCTTATGGTAAATAAGTTTATTACAAACTATTTCCATAGTGTTTTGTTTGTTGGGTACTTTTGTTTGTTGGGTACTTACTAAATTTTTTCGCATGTTGTAAGGTTTTGTTGTTGTTGTTGTTGTTGTTGGTCGATATGTCGGCATATCTGTTCTCTACTAAATACTCTCATATAAAATTCATAAATATTTTTGTGTTCAATTTTATTTTTTTGACTTTGCTCGAAGGTTACGTTTGTATTAGGGTGATCGGTTATTCGACATTTTTGGAAGCCCGGCTTTCGGATTTTCTAAATTTAAACTATTTGCAAATTTGAAAAACTATATTTCAACATAAAAAAAAAATTTAAGAAGACCCAACGAGCAAAGATGTTTGTTTTTGCTCATAAAAAGCGTTAGAGTACATAAATATTTTTTCAATTTTTCTTATAAAGGCGTTTCTTTGCAAGCTTCTTTGTTTACTAAAAAATAACTCGGAAAAAAACATATACAATCAATAATTCTTTGAGTCGAAATTGTTGAGAGATTTATTTTTTTTTTATCATTTTGCCATTTTTGGGACAAAAATAAGAAACTGGTAAAAATAATAAAAAAATACGTTTTTAAAAATTTTTCAGGGGGGCTTCGTTTAATATAAAACTTATAATTTTTTGTTTATTTTATTGAAAATATTTAATTAAAAGCTCTTGAAAAAGGCAACATTTTACATCGGAACAATTAAAAAAGTTTCCAAAAGCGGATTTAATTTTGAACCAATAGAAAATTTTAATGTCTTTTTTCTGAGTAATTTTTAAGTCGAAAAGGAAGGAAGGAAGTCTGTGCATTAACCACTTTCGTAGAAACATTATAATTTTTAGGACATTTTTTGAGCACCTTTGGGCACATACAAAATTCTTATTTTATTTCAGAGACCATCTTTTTAGCAATGGATTTTGCGAATTTACAATTTCTAATGAATTGATGATAAAAAAATTTAGTTTATAAAACCGAGTATACGATAACAAAAAACCTGGGTATTCGATATTCAAAAAATTAACATTGCAAAAAAAAACCAAAACCGACAAAGCACAAAAAACCGATCTCAACCGGTTTAAAAAAACCGGGTCGATGACCCTAGTACGTATGATTATATAAATGCGAGTTGTTGCTGCTGTTGATTGTACGTATGGTGTACGTATATTTGTATTGTCATACGCCATTTTGTCGAGTCACACAGAACAGCAACAGCCAGAAACAACATCATCATTTATAAACAGAAACAGCAGTAATAATAAAAACAGCTTGAACTGTATATAATTGAATTATTGAATCATGTAAACACACAAAAACACTCTATACTCTTATATTCGAAATGCGTGAGTTAATTGTTAAGGCACTAGAAGGTCAAACTGTTGACGCCACAATTGTAGTCGATACTCCACTAGATTTTATTAAGAGTTGATTAAGATCTGATGTGTCGCCTTGACAGTAAAAATTCAATGACGTATTGAGGCTAATCGCCTTGGTCCCTGTACGAAATATCCCCAATGATATTGTGCCAAATCTGGAATATATCATAAGTCATGATATAACATAACATTCCCCTGAGAATCGGTTCTCAACTTAATTTATTCTATAACTGGTTCTACTAGAATTCAATTCATGGATGTGCTTTCGGAACCCAGTTAAACGTAACTAGATTTATAACTAACCGAGAAATATTTATGAGCACTAGCATATATTTCATTGGTTACATATAGGGAATAACAAAACAATATAATGCAATACCAATAACTTATTATTTTTACCCTTATTAATAAGTTATTATATAACACAATATCAGTAATGTATATTTTTAAAGCCTCCAAATAAGAAGTAATATCCCCCACATAAGTATTGATGTATCACCATATAAGTAATGTATTACTTAAGGTTTCTAAGTAAAACCAAGGGTACAATACGTGAAAAAGGTCCAACCTATTACCAAGGTTTTGCTAGACAAATTTTCTAGATAAATGAAAATTTCCGATTGTGAGTTCTTCGGGTTTATTTGGGGTCTCGAAATGTAACCTTTTTATATAGGGTTCACCCTTGAGGTAATAAAAACTTAGGCACCAAATTCCGTCCGATTATCTTTATCGTCCATTTATATAGACCGAGCACATCGCCAAATTTACTCAGAAAATGATTTTGAAGCGATCGGTATACTTAATAGAAGGCGAGTCTAACATAATACGATGCTCTTTTCTCTGCGTGTACTATATCAGAGAATTCTTAAATTTAGTATGATATTTTTGTGAAATATTACTATCGCTATATTTAAAAAAAAACTTCACGTTTCCTTGAATGCTCCAAATTAGGCTGTCCCCTTAAGATACACTCTCGTAATTAATGCTTGTAAATTCGGTTACCTTCAATACTTGATGCCACACGATATTTCTAATTTGGATACTCGATCATTTTGACGAGTTTTAAGTTAAATATTTACTTAAAATTTCTATAAAAAAAATCTTTAAAAATGGTCACGTTTATTTAATATTTAAATTAAAAATGAATCACTTTTAAAATTTACATAAATAATACATTTTTCATATAAAATTAATTTAATAAACGTGTTATAAGGTTTTAAAATTATTATGCATAAGAATTTTAAACTTCTTTTTTTCATAGTTTTTAAACTTTTTTCTTAAAACTTTTCCCTCTTTATTTTTTCTTCTTTCAGAGTTGTATTTTAGTGCTTAGTGGAGTTGCATTTTTAAATATACTTTCTGTCCAAATTCAACTCTTAAAATATCGAGTAGTTATTTCTAAGTGTCGATTACTCAAACAAATGGCAAATACTCGATAGCGATTACTGATTTTCTTTACCTGCTCTACCCATAATTGTACACCTGCAAAAAAATTTGTTGTCCCAACCGAATTTGGTTCCAACCGAATCGATCGGTTGTTCAACCCTATTTCGGTTGTCACAACCCTATTTCGACAGAAATGGGGTTGTGACAACTGAGTTATCGGTTGCAGCAACCTAACGATTTGGTTAGAACCAAACTCGGTTGAGACAACAAAATTTTTTTCTAGGTGTAAGCTTTTCTGTTTCTTCAGGAAAAACTAATTCTATAAGTGAAAAGCTGTCACTTGCAATGATTGACTTAAAATTGCTACAGAGCACGATTAATCCTCAACCGGTACACTACAATCCAGCATACGTAAACGGAATTTTTAGCCGTATTTTGTAATCACTTGGATTTAATAAATCCAAAAAGTATTTCTAAAAGTGCCCAACAGATGGGGTTAGATTCTTCCTATTTTAAAAAGAATTTTCTGCCCGACACTTCTTTCACCCTAATTTTTAATACCGAATTCGATGATGAAGGATTTTATTTAACTTTTAATTTTTAATTATATTTTATATAAAATAGCGATAAACAGTCTGCCTTTTCAGTTTTATCACTTCAATTTATATTTTTACACAATTGAAAAATTCCATTGCAATATTTAATATTCACTAATTGGATTTAATTAAATTACTTACAGTAGAGTGAAAAATTGCCATTTCTATTTGAGCTATTTCTCCATGTCCAAGATGGAAAATATGTATTTGGTGAGGTGTAGTTTGTTTTTCTAAACATATTAAAAAAAAATTTAATAACAACCTTTTATTTGTTAGTTTTTCAATTTTTTTGTTTCTCTTTTAATTTTCATTCGTATTTTTTTCTGACGTTAAATTAATAGGCTGTTTCATATATTTGTGCTTTTATTATGGATTTATTAAATCCAGCTTTTTTTGGATTTAATAAATCCCCTTTTTGTATGAAAAATTCTAAATCCAGGTGATTAAAAAAAAAACGCTATTTATTTTCATCTTAAGATTTAAGGAATAGAATGTTGGACAAGGTATAAGTATGACACATGATTTTGGGGCAGAATTAGGCTGGCAAATGAAGATAATGACCGATGGGACACAAAGACCCCTATGGAGATTATGTGCGTTCTGTGAACGCAAAATTTTGGTCATAAAAAATGGAAATGGGGATAATGTCCGTGGGGTTTATGAACTGTCACAGTAAAATATTTTAATTTTCAATTACGCTACGTAAATATATAAACATTTATTATTCTTTTCGATTTAATATAGCCATATATTTATATCTATTCACTCGTCTGACAGTCTGCCCTTTAGAGACCGCTTCATATTTACTCATTACAAAAAAATTAAAAATACTTGTACTAGAGACCCGCATATTGAACTCGGACTAAATATTCAAACTATGATACATGTACAATACACATTCGAACACTTAAACACTCGTCATGTTTGTAGTCGTTTGCCTGCCTTAATTGAGTGGTTGGTAGGTGTTTATTTTAATACCATACGTTTAAGTGGATTATTTGTTGTCGTTTCAGTTTTGGGTTCATACTATTTCTAGTTGTTGTTGTTGTTGTTTCTGTTGTTTCCATTATTCTGTGCTTTGTGGATGAATTTGTTTGAATTGTATGTGTTAATGTTAAACAGTTTTGTGATAATCTATTTTTGGAAATTTCCATTTGAATAATTTATTTAGCACTTTAAAAATGCATGGTTGGCAGTCAGTACCGCTAAAATACCGTTATTTATTCAAAACTCTTTCAACTGACTGCCGTTATTCTTAAAATACCGTTAACGAAATAACTGACACCACGCACTGTGGCTTCTTTTACTAAAAAGCGTGGCAACAATTTGAAAGTAGCATTTGATAAAATACATGATCGCATTGGGTATAGAATTTCTCACAGATTAAGAATCCACAAAGGTTTTTGAAATTGGATAAAAATTATGAATGGTAGAGCCGCTCGAAGTTGGCAATTTTTCAGTTTGGTGGAAAAGACTCAAATTAAAAAAAATGTATATATCCCCTTCACATTTACATTGTAGTTAAATTATACAACCGATCATTATTTGTTGGTGTCTTTTGAAAAGTATGTTTATTTTAAACAAAACAAAAGGTTTGATTTTTTCGAATTTTGTATAAATATTTCATACAAATTTAAGCATTTATAAAATTTTTAAGTAGGTGTAAATTTAACTTCTTAAAAATTAAGTAGTTATAAAAGTGCTACCAAGACTTAAGAATTCTTGGCTTTTCTCTTTCAAATGTAAACAAAAATATTTGTCATTAAAATATTTAAAATTGAAGTATTTTTTACAGGGGTATGGCATCACCAAAAAAATAAGTTATAAAAAAATCGTATCACTAAATGGCACTTTGTAAAAAAAATTGACAATTTTCTTTTTTTATTTAAATTTAAATAATAACAAATAACAAAGGAAAGAATACAAACAAATATTTCAAATTTTATTATTTAAATATATTCCACGTTTGTTTTTTCCTTATTTTGAGCAGTTTTCAGCAGTTTTTGAGTTTTTAAATATAGGCTCAGCTGATACAAAACTGATACAAAATAGTTGCTCAGGTAATACTAAATTTCAGCGCCCTCTATCGGTAAGTAGTGTAAGTTTTGATTTCCTATCTCTATAATTAAAAGTCTCTGATTTTTTATTCCATAAAATATTAAAAACCACAAAAGCTAACAAATGAATTAAGCGTTTGTTAGTAAAGGTAGAGCAGGGCACTCAAAATAATTGCTCCCTTTTGCGTGACGGCTAATTCTTTGTACGAAAATAGCTTTTGTGCAAAGGCGACCCCAAATATTTAAATTTTATTTGTTTACAAAAAATAAAAGAAATCAGGGAAGTACGGATGGTCGTTTTTTTACAAGTACACTCATAAAAAAAAGTTAGTACAAAAGTCTGTTAAACGCGTTCTGATTAAATTGAACTAATTTTTCTGTTATTTTCTCTAAAAAAGTATGTACAAATAGGTACAAATTTTGCTAAAACAACTGGAAATAGTAAATGTATTTGCGCCAGGACAATTTTGACCTATTTCTACGGACTTTTTTTATGAGTGTATTATAGATATAGATATAAAATTCGAAAAAAAACAAACCTAAACTAAAAAGAATGTAAATCGGTTGCTTACTTTATTACAAACACTATATTTTTGTAATTTTTCCAAATTTATTGGAATAGATATAAAAAAATAATGATTTTTTACAGGAGATTTTACCTAAAGACGGTTTATTATTCAATACTCTAACCAATTTAATTAAAACTGGCTGCCCATACGTATACGTGATATATCACGTATACGTATGATTTTTCGTTAAAAGATCATAACTTCTGATGTAATAAAGATATTTTCAAAAATTTTTTTTTTGTATCAAAATTCAATGTTATTTATAGTATTTTCAGTATTAAAATCGTATTATTTATATGAATTTATATATATCTTACTTAGGAATCGTTTTGATACAGAATATTTTACTTTAAAACGGTTTATTATTCAATACTCCACCTACCTGAATTGAAATTTGCTGGCCGATCTTGCCCGTGTATATGATAAAACAATAACCCCTAAATTCATAAACGCTTTGTAAAATTATAGGAGGTTTATTGAACAAATTTTGTATGAAAATTTCGTTTTGTAAACCTCCTATAACTTTACAATAAATTGAGGGGTAAAACTGCAACAACCAGAGTACGTATTTCGTGTTTTTATTACTGTATGTAAATTCTATTAAAATCAATTAAGAACTCTATTGCTTACCAAAGAGTTAAGGAATAAGACGTATTTAAAGATTAAGTGAAACTTGAAATTACCCACCATCGCTACATTTCCAGCTAATAGTTAATCCACAATTTCTCTGGGTAAAGGCAAATCTAAATCGCTATATCTGACGAGAAGACCGCTTGATTGGCAACAGTGCGGCCAATCGACTGTTGACTTTTATTATCATTATTTTTGTCATAAGCTGCACACAATTCACAGAATTTTTTTGTTGAAAAAATGAAAGGAGTGAAGTGCGATAATGTCTTTATAAAATTCAAAGTTGTTTTCAAAAATTTTATATTGTGCACCCCCTTTCCCCCTCCCCCCCCCCCCCTGCGACTCGACATAATTGTCGCACCATTTATATACATATAAATAAAGGCTGAGTTACCCAACCGTAAACGTATCTGTAACGAATCAGCTGTTTCGAAACCACAAGAAGAAATGTATACGAATGGTTACTAACACGTAAATGTAAACGTACTTGCCGGATCATTCTGTTGAAAAAAGAATTTTCTATCCGGCATCGAAACAGCTGAATGATTTTAGTCGGAAAAAATATGAAATGAATAAAGAAAATTGATTCAAACAACAAATAAGGAATAAGAATTAACAAATAAATGGAAAAATTTAGAATAAAATATAAAACCACATGAAATAGATGCTAAATTGTAATGTCGTTTACGGTAATCTATAAGTGTACTTTTTAGCTACGGCACGGTACAGTTACATCACATTTACGTATACGGTCCCATAATCCGCCCTTAAATCGAAAGGAAAAGCTTTCATAAAACATTCTACAGTTCAATTAGAAAAAAAGTTATTTAGATTTAACTTTGACAGACGTATTCTAAAAAACCTGCTTTAGCTGTCTAATCTTTAATGAATTTTACGTTAGTGGTGTTTCCCTATGTGTCACATAACTTAATTATCTAACAGCCATTGGGTAATTTTTTATTTTTCAAATAAAAATCATTATCTTAACAAGATCTTATAAATTTACTCTTATCTTTACATCAACTGCAATTATCTTTATTTTATAGAAAAAAAAAACTACAACCCACAGCGTCAAATGTTTACAACTCTTAGATCGCCACAACAACAAAAAAAGAACTTTAATTCTGCAATAACAATAATAAAAAAATAAAATCCACTTTAAAATCAACCAACTATAAAATATAAATGTAGACGTTTGTCTTAACATTGCCAACATGAACTCGCCTCCTCAATGCAACGACGGGCGCAGTCTTCAAAATGCATAAGAGACGCACATTTGACGACCACCTAGACAGCAAACACCATTCCAATACCAGTCCCAAAAAAAAAACGAATACGGCATGCACACAGCAGCAAAAACAATCGATGCCGAAGAAGAAAAAATCACAACCAGTTTAACGGGCAAACATAAAATAAAGAAAACCTACTTCAGCGTATGCTACAATACCGACCCAAAAGAAAATCAACTTTGAAAACTGCAAGTATTTCATGAATGCAGCCCACTAGAATTAACAACAAGTAACAGCGAACGAAATAAAAACTGAAAAAACAGCGAACTAAAACCAATTCACCTATATACAAATGTACAATCTTGTTAATACCCTGTGATCGATAAGTATCCTGATTATTCACAGTAAAGCTACCAGATTGATTTCAACATTCACTGAGACAACAGATTCGTTGCAACAGTTAACGAGTTTGATTATCTTTGGACCGACGGACGGACATCACTAGATTGACTCAGAAAGTGATTCTGAATCGATCGGTATACTTTAAAGTGGGTTTACGCCCATTTTTTTGGTAATTAAAAATGTATGGGTAGAAAAATGCCAATACTTTTTGAGCATAGTATACAAACAGTGAAACGAACGAACAACATACTCGTAGTGATGAATCAAGCCAGATATGCTTCTTTGTAAAAAGTCAACCAAGGAAAAAAAGTCTACTACATGCTACACATTGGCACTTTTGTTGCTGTTGTAGCTGCGATTGATTTATGCGACAATAACTTGTATCGGTAACATAACATCTCTTCGCCTTAACATGAAAGGCACGAACATCAACTGAAATCGGCTGAAAAATTCCCTGACCAATATTGTGTTCTCCATTCATCGTAAAATGCATACAATATGAATGCGAACGGTGATATGTATGCGGTACCAACGACGACTGTGGACATGGACAAGGAGTGTGGACGGATGAAAAACTAGAGTGTTTGTTGTTGTTGTGGCTTTGACTGGTTGTTATGGAACCACATACAAGCACATCTACGTGGAGTAGGTATGAGTGCTATAATGTATGCATGGCTCGTTTGAGTCGGATTTGAGATATGACAGCATGATATTCCCTGAATTTGTGTGCAATGCAGTAGTTCTTCCACTGGTTTTAGTTGTTGCGTTTGTTTTATTCTTTTTCTTTATATATGATAATGTTTTATTTATGAAGCTATCGTGGTGAATTGGTAACGATCAATATTATTTTCTTTAAGGTTTGGTTTAATCAATTTTAAAGGATTACAGAGTTACACAAATAATATAAAATTATTTTGCACCTATTACAAAACTTACAATATTAGCTGCACTCAACCATAAAAAGTCCGTAATGGCTACTGAAAATTTTGCTGTTATTTAACTGTTTTGAGCCCTGCTATGTATATTTTTTGCTAATTTTAGCAACACTTGTCTACTGATTTGTAGTACAATAAAATTAGTTGAAAAAATTAGTAGCCGCTACCAAATTTTAGCTAAATTATTGTAAACTGGAATTCAAAATCGATTTACTAAAATCAGTAATAAAATTTACTAAATATCAATAATTTTAGTACAATGAAATTAGTATAAATAATTAGCAGACGCTACTAAATTTAAGTAAATAATTTTAAACTGCAATTGAAAATCAATCTGCTGAAATTAGCAACAAAGTGTACTAAAAAATAAACAAATTGTTAAATCTAAAAAAAGAATTAAAAATAAAATCAAATTTAATTAAAAAAGAAATACATTTTTTTATTTTGATTGTAAAAATATATATTTATTTCATCGTACTTAAAATTTGGAGTAAAAATTGCGAATGGTTTTCCAGTTATTACCTTTTTAGGCATTGAAGACACATTGAACTTTTCTGAGTTTTATTTCCAAACTAAAAATATATCAATAATAACAAATACAAACTAAAAAGGAATTCTAAAAAATCAACGAATTCTTTTAAATAAAATTTCCTTAAGTATCCACTTTTTGTTAAATTACAATAGTACATTTTTTTGCTAAGTTTAGCACTGGGTTTTTATAAATTAGTAAAATGTTTTGCTGAAATTAGCAACGAAAATTTGTTAAAAAATCTGTAATTAGATTGCGCTATCTACCTCCTCCCGATTTTTTAAAACTAAGAAATATGAAACAAAATTGACCCCGTAAAAAGGTTATCTCTATTCAAAAATGGACCATGATGGGGCCTTGGAGCCTCGGAAATTCTTAATTAAAATTTCACTTCATAAAATGGACAATCCCAGTCTAGAAACTAATGTAATGACATATCATTATTTTTTGGACTACCAGTAATGACACCGAATAACTTTCTGCATTATATTAAAACATATAGTATTGAGTCACTAATAACTAGTTACTTGTTCCATTATTTCAAAATAAAAAATAATGCATTACCAATAACGACTTATTTTTATCATTATTTCAAATATAAAGTATTGTTCTAGATTTTTTGTAAAATTTTTTCAAATCTATTTTTACACTCAATATTTTTTCAGCACTCGTAAGGTTACATGTAACCACATATTTTTTAATTTTTTTTATGTTTTCGAGTAAGCTAACTTGTGCGCAGCATTTTTTGAATTTTAATGTTATTTTGTATAAAGAGTTAAGACTCTTAGTCTTAAAAATAGTCTTATGACGGTCACAATGAGTCACAAGTAGGAATAGGCAGCGTAGACTCCTTATTTTTATCAATACTGGTAAGCACATAGGTAACGATATATTTTCTCATTATTTTGCGCGACATCGCCATACAAAAGTAATAAGATGTGTAATAATAAAAGTAGCTAGTTACCATTACCAAGTATGTAGCGAAAACTTAGCGAAATAGAGCAAAACGGACAAATTGTTTGCTCATTTGGAGTGCCTTTACATGCCCTTAGATGATGTGGCTTAGGCCAAGGGAGGGTCCCGAGACCCTAAATTTGAACAAATTTTAATTATTTTTAGTAAAATTATAAATAAAACGAGCTAATTTTTACCAAAAAAATAGAAATCTTCAGCAAAAGTTTTGCTAACACATAAAATGAAATGAAAAAAATCCTTGCTAAAATCACTAAACTTTTTGCTAAATATTAGTAGACTGAAAAAAACTCAAAAAACTTGTAGCGAAATTTTACTTTAGTTATATTATTTGCTCAAAATTTAAATATAGAAATTGTGTAGAGTTGTTTTTCTTTTTTATCATTTCCGTTGTATGTACTACATCCAGACAAGCTGCGACATCTACATTTGTCTATCTGTTTGTTGTCCACGCTATAAATGCGGTTATCAGAAGGGCAATTATGTAACTTTTTAACGACAAAATTCGGTAGTTAAATTGACAAGTTTTCATAGTAAACTGACAACTTAACTACCGAATTTTGTCGTTAAAAAGTTAGAGAATCCCACTACAGCACAATTTTTGTAGCAAAATAAATTTGTAAAACATTAGTTCAAAATTAGTTTAGTGCTAAAAAATATAACTTAAACTTTTGCTGAAAACGGAATTTCAGCAAAAAAAAAAAAATTGCTGAAAACTAGTACACTTGATATACAAGACGTTTTACTTATTTTTCTGCTAACTTATTTTTTTGAGTGTAGGGAATTAAATCGATTAATCGAACAATTTTGCTCATTCTGGAAATCATCAGATGACGACTTTATGGAATTTCTAGAAATAGTTGTTAGCTTGAACTCAGTGAGAATTTCTTGTTTTCGCCTATGAGAGTTAATAAACATTTTAAATATCAAAGAATAAACAAAACCAACAGAAAAATATCACAGTTTGCTTTGTCAACTTCCAAAATACTAGTCTGTTGTTTTTTTAAGTTGTTAACAAGATTATAGTCAAAATTAATATTTATGAGATATGCACCTAGAGTTTTCATGGAATAGTGATAAAATAACAACAAAAATTTTTGAATATAACGAAAATATTATCGCGCTGCTTGAAATTTTCGATATCATAACGATATCATTATTTCATGAAAAAACGATATCATTAACGAATGTTTTTTCACAGTACTTATCACTTATGAATCGTTAATGATATCATTCTCGGACAAACTTATCATTGAAATGATATCGTTATGAATTCGAAACGATATCGTTTGGTTTATTGGGCTAGTACACCAAGGACGTACTTTTTGAAAATCGTTAAAATTGGTTCAGGTTATATCTTAGCTTAAATGTTGTCACCATACCGAAGCAATTTTAAGCAATTTCTTGAAATGAACCGATATAATTTTATTCATGGGTCAAATTGTGCTCACTCATGGCATTACCAGCTTCCGCCCGTTTTTTACGATTACGGAGCAATTAAATCAAAAATCCTTAGGACGTAAATTTCAAAAACTTACGAATATATTATTGCTCCTTCACGTTTATATCATTCTTTCTTTTTTATAAAATTTTTTAATAAATTGTACCTATGTGGAAAATATAACTCGCGACCAACTTTTGAACAACCTCACTCGACTAGAAAGCCAAAAGTTTGATGTGTAAAATTTCAAGACTCCAAAAAACCGAAACATTTATGATCGTCATTTGGGATTTATCTTAAAAACTCTCAAGCCGATCAACGATCAAACGGTCAGAAAATCTGATCTAACATATACTCCGGAATCCCGATCTGTTTTAATATCAGAGAAATTGGAATATGAACATTTTAAACCCATTTTTATGCAAGTAGGTACACCCTACACTGTATGGTATAGGATATAATAATTTTGTACTCATTTTTATGGCTACCAAAATAACTTGATCGATACCCAGTTTTTATTACATTTCACCTTACTATATAGTTCACTATATTTACTGCACCGTTCATTGAAATTCCATTCCCGGGATATGCCCCAAAGCATGTTTACTGCTGTGTAGAGTTTCATATAGTCGTCAAGTCTGGATTTATTGTTTTACTTGGTTAATATGTGGGTAATTCTTGAATTTCATGGATATTTTGATATCATAGAAAAAAGTAATTTATTAAACAGAAGAAAAAATATTTAATAATAGCCTTATAGACACCTTTCATTGACACTTTGATGGGTTTCATTGTTATTATCTCGCTCATGAACTTTATTGACTGAATAAAAAGATGAAGAATTAATCATCCAAAAATAAAGTTATCTAATTAAAAAAAAATTGTCTTTTATTTCCCCTGCTTTTCTGTTCCCTTTTTTATTTTTGTCGACCAAAATCTTCTTATCACAACCTTAATTCCATCAATTTTATTGTTTAAAAGTTAATACCATTCAATAAAAAACACTTTATTTGACTTTGTATTTTTTTCTGTTTGTTGTTGCTTCATACGGCTTAAATGTAAACACGTACACACATAGATGCAGGGGTTGATTAAAAGAGAACGGACAGTATTTTGTTTTTTTTATTATTTAGAATTACGAGAAAATAAAAAATAATGATCAATGAGGACATTAAATTAAATTTTTAATTATTTACTTTTTTCCCTCCGACTACGAACTTTCGTTAGTCCCCTCGTATGTTACATGTACAAAATTAAAAAAAAAATATTTTCTCAAAATAGTAGTAGAAAAATGTATTAATTAAGATACAAATTTTGTGTTTTATAATACTGTACTGGGTATTAAGAATGTGTTTAAAATATTGTTGTACTATGGTTTTGAATTACTATTACAACCCAGATAACAAAGGATTGTGACAATTACTGTTAAACTACTTAAAGATTTGCCTTAACCTGAACTTTCACAAATGAGTTTCCTCAATAAAGAGGTTAGTTGAATTTATTTTCTAAATTCATTGTAATTTGTACAACCTCTGTAAACAAACATAATTATACCTTACGTAACAGATTACCATAAAATCCCCCTTTTTATGAATTTTCTACATTCTTTACTCTTATTACAACGCTCACCCAATTTTTAGTCAAATAAACCTTTTGCGAGATTTAAAACAAATTGCTTAGTATAGTATAATATTCCCAGGGGTGTACTCGTCCCACACACATTCACAATAGGACTGTACACGCACACACACACACACACACAGTCACAGACACACACACATACATATGCTTAACTTATTTGACATGCGATGAGAGGGCTTTAAATAAAGGTACGTACACACAAATATATAATGCTCATGGTCCTTGTTGCCTTGTTAGAATGAACATACGTGTACGTATGTATGTTTCAACATACGACAAGAACACATCAAGTGCCAATTCCATATGTTGCCCTCAATGCAACAAAACAACAAACACAGCAGTAATACACACACAGAAAAAACTGTATTTTAAATTCAGCCAAATATGAAGGACAACATAGAAAAACAACAAAAAGCAAAACAGCAGAGCAACAACCGTAACTGAAGGGTAGTCAGTTTAGTGTGTTTCATGCATAGAGACACAAATATCCGTACATTCATTCATTCATTTCATTTATTTGTTTCTGTTGTCGTACGACCTCCATCCATTTAATCAGACAAGCAGGATGCCATCCACCTAGTGTTGCCATATAGCCAGTTTTAACTGTTTTTTTACAGTTTTTTTCATATTAAATCGGCACATTTGTTTCATTTACAAGTTTTTTTTTTATTTTTTTTAACTAAAATTTAAGAATTAAAATATAAAAGTGCTTTTATGCATAATAATTTGAATTTTGTATAAAATATTTGTTTTATAAGCCATTTATAAACTTAGAAAGTGATTATGGATAGACCCAAAAATTACAATAAAGCTTTCATATTGTAAATAATTAGTTACAAATCGAAACACGAATAAATTTTAAAATGTCAATATAATACTACAAAATATGCTTACTGGAAAAACGAAACATTTTTTTAACAAATTTTATCAAAAATTAGCACGGAATAAAATTGGTTAAACCATATCTGACACGTCATAAATCCGACGGACATTTTTTAGCCAAACTCTTCAGATCATTTCTAAATGAAGAATAATTTAGAAATTTATATTTTTTTTTTTTTAAATTTTAAAACAAAAAAAGGCCAAAATTGATTTTTTATTTTTTTTAAATAAATATTTGCCAATTCTGGATAACAATTTACTACTATTTTTTCAATTATGATCAAGGACACTACCAAAAAACGTAATTTTTTACGAGGTTTTATACACCGTCTAACAATTTCCGACATAACAATATTTAATTAAATGAAAGGTAATTTTATGTGGAATGCAAATCCATAAAGAATACTTTAAAGTACAACATTGACCAGTAAAGTATTCTATCTTAAGTCAGGGGTTATTAAAAAAAAGGTTCACATCTCGGAAGGGTGATTCGATGACCTTTTTTAACTTCAGATTCAGTCCTAGGAGGCCAAAATTCTTAAAAAAAAGTTTTATTAGGAAGCTGTGCAAAAAGTCGATTACTATAAATGCAAAGGCAATTAAATTATTCAAATCTCGATATTTTTAAAATTGAGACCACAGGATAATATTTTAGTCCCAGGATACTTCGGGATCCCAGAATTTCTTCTGATTTTTAAATTTTTCGAAAAACAGTTTTTCTATAAAGAAACAATTTTTTATACAGTTTTTCTAAAAGAATATATGGCAACACTGCATCCACCCCAACCTCTCAATTTTTCACTATTACAACTACTACCACAATAACAACAAATATAATACACACGTACACTACATAAAGTAGCTATTTGTTTCAGTGTATGTGTATTTTTGTATTTGTGAATGTTGGTAAAAGTTCCTGTGGATGTTTGTAATCTTAATGTGTAGTTGTAAAAGTTTTTGCTACAAAATAGTAAAGTTTTTTTTCTGTTTTTCTCCTTGTTGGAATTTACATTTCTGTCTCTAGGTTTTTTTTTCATATAGTCCTACACACACACACACACATATTAATGCTTTGGGGTAAAATCCTTGTACAGAGCAGCCCTGGGTATTTTTAATTATAATTTTAAATTATTTACTTGTGTATTTCTCTGTTTAAATTCTTACAGACCTAAGCTGCCATTTGTGAGCTTAAACGTTTCCTCAGAAAATTATCAGTCTTGGAGAACAATCAGCAATATAGTTTATTATTGCCCATGTTTGGTATTAAACATAATACAAATTTTATCAGGGTTGGAAGGCAATACCGCTAAAATACCGTTATCGATTCAAAACCCTTTCAACTGACTACCGTTACCGAAATAACCGAAATACCGTTATCCTTAAAATACCGTTACCCAAATAATTGAAATACCGTTATCCTTAAAATACCGATACCGATATAAATCAAATATCGATACCCTTAAAATAACGTTACCGAAATAAATGAAATAACGTTACCTCTAAAATACCGTTACCGATATTTTTAATTTTCTGTTTTTGGCAATTGCACTGGATTATTGAGTATTTTTCGTACTTTAAGTTGGTAAATTGGTTTTGTTTTTAATCTCATTTGTTTTTTCTAAAAAAAATTGCGGGATTCATCGAAATGACTGACTACCGTTATAACTGAAATATCGCTAACCTTAAAATACCGTTACCGAAATAATCAAAAAACCGTTAACCTTAAAATACTGTTACCGAAATAACTAAAAAAACTGTTATCCTTAATATACCGATACCGAAATAAATAAAATAGCGTTACTCTTACCGATAACCGTTACCGAAATAAACTAAAATAGCGTTAAACTTACCGATAACCGTATCGTTTCGGTTACCATCCATGAATTTTATTTAAAAAAAGGCTTAAGCCCACAAATGTGAGCGTATATGTATCTGAAAGGATTAATAAAATCGAATAATGACGAAATGTTATTAAAAACGCCCAGGTCTGGTACAGAGTGCTTGTTCCAACAACCATGCATATTCGTTTTTACGTATCACTACGTATTTGAAATATTTGAAATTTTTACACTAGTTTGTTTTAAAACCCCAATAGAAATCGAATAGAAAAAATCAGAGACTATTAATTATAGAGATAGGAAATAAAAACTTACACTACTTACCGATAGTGGGCGCTGAAGTTTAGTATTACCTGAGCAACTATTTAGTATCAGTTTAGTATCAGCTGAGCCTATATTTAGAAACTCAAAAACTGCTGAAAACTGCTCAAAATAAGGAAAAAACAAACGCGGAATATATTCAAATAAAAAAATTTTAAATATTTGTTTGTATTTTTTCCTTTGTTAAATAAAAAAAGAAAATTTTCAATTTTTTTTACCAAGCGCCATCTAGTGATAACGATTTTTTATAACTTATTTTTTTTAGTGATGCCATACCCCTGGAAGAAATAAATACTGAGCAAATTTCTGTCATTGGAACATGGCTCGTATATTTCTGTATAGTTGGCGTTTTTCTTTTCTTTGTTGTATTTAAAAATTTAAATGTCAGGTATTTGCCACATCTAAAGTCTCAATGATATGGAATAAGTGATTTTTAACACCTAGAATCTTATTTTAAAATAAATCACGTTAAAGCTATTCCCACAGTCTAGATTAGCAATAAATATCTTAGCAATAAGTTAAGTACGTCGGCAGAATAATGGCATAAAATTGCTTATTGCCGAGCTTATGTTAAGGGTATGAGAACACGTAATTATGTTAACTCATAATTTGCAATAACTCAACGAAGAAGTTTATGCGACGCTTACTAGTGAATATCCTTGAAAAAATCCAAAATCTATACTTTTTTTTTATTTTTTTATTTATAATTAGTTGAATTGTATTTAATTCTTCTTAATTTAATTAGTTTTTTTTTGTTTTCTTGCTTTATTTTCTCTTATTTTATTAGTGGCGTCCTTTTTTATAAATGTCAAACTAAAATGTCATCTGAGTTTGACATTTCATCTCAGCAATACAGAATTTAAACGCAATATTTGTTTTTTCATTTTGTCACTTGTTTTAAGTGGGCGGGGCTTTTAACGAAAAATTAGCGATATCAACTATTTATCAAATTACATAGTAAAATTTAGGCAGTACTGATCGGTTCTGTACAAACTGTATATTTTTGGAAATCCTATAAAATTTCCTTAAGTCTTGCATTATTTTTATCTACAAGAAGGCGCCAGACTTAAAATTGCAGCACTTTAAACATGACCAAATTTTTATTTGTTTTTAGTTAACAGCACTGAAATTTAAAAATAGGTAAAAACTATGGGTTTTTCAATAAGAGCGCTACAAAAGTTTTTTTAAATAAAACAAAAACGGTTTTGGATATCAATGAAATTCTTTATTCCTGTGAAAGTACGTCCGATGCCATTATGTATGGAAATCGATCTCTTTTGCATGGCCACCACGGGCACGCTTGCAGAAGTCCAGACGCTGAACCCAATTTTCGACGGTTTTCAAGCATAAATCGGCCGATATTCGTACGAAGTTCATCCATCGTCGCTGGCTTGTTGGCATAGACCATAGATTTGACGTAGCCTCACAGGAAATAGTCCAACGGCGTCAAATCGCACGACCGAGGCGGCCAATCGACTGGACCATTTCGTGAGATAACACGTTCTCCAAACTTGGTTTGCAATAAATTGATTGTGACATTCGCTGTGTGGCTTGTGGCGCCGTACTGTTGGAACCACATGTCCTCCAAGTCCATATCATCCACTTGGGGCCAAAAATATTCGGTTATCATTGAACGGTAGCGATTCCCATTCACAGTAACGTGCCGGTCTTGATCATCACGGAAGAAGTACGCCCCAATGACGCCGCCGGCCCATAAACCGAACCAAACCGTAATTTTTTCGGGATGCAATGATGACTCATGTGGATTGCTGTCTGACCAATAACGCATATTTTGTTTATTGACGAAGCCATTCATTATGACGACCATAAATTGGACGTAGCGCTCCTAACGTTAAGGCCACTGACTCCGAATTTCGGTAGTAAATTTTAATAATTTCGACTCGTTGTTGGCTCGTATATCTTTCCATCATGAAATGGCAAACCTTACTGAAGAGAAATGTCAAAAGAGCGGCAAGAAAAATGGCGTCGTTTGCTGTCCCTGTCTTTCTACTTTTGTAGCGTCCCTGTTGAAGAACCCTTTATATTATTTAATATAATATTCTGTGTGATTAATCGATAAATTTTAAAGGCTGATTCGATTTACTACTGCACAGAGAAAATTTTGGTGGTCGAGTTCTAATGAAAAATTTCAGTAAGCTAATGAAGGTTTCTTCACAAAGTAAATGAAAATATTCTTAAATTTGATGAAAAAGACATATAAATTTTATGAATCTAGTTTTAATGAAACATTTTTATTGAGTCTATGAAACTTTTAATAAATAAAATGAAAATTTTCACATTTTATGAAAATTTCATTAATTCAATGGAAAGTTTCAATGGGTGAGTTCCAGTGAAACTTCATTGGTTTTATGCAAAAATTCATTAATATCATGTAGATAATTCTCTCAGTGTTGTTAAGCAAAAAAATATCGAAAAAAATCGATTAATTGATTAAAATTAAAAGTTGATCAAGTGAACTCCCTAGAATATACTCAAATTTATTTTAGTACTTTATTTAAATTTCCTATTGGGGTTGTATTTAACATTTCTAATAAAATTCATATAAGGAATTTTCTGTTGAAAAATGTATTTTATTTGTTTTTGTTTGGTTTAGCAACAAAAATCTTCACCATTTTGTTGTGAATTTCAATAAACTGTGTAGAGGTATGATTATTCATACTAAATATACAGATGTTATATTCTTATTTATATTATATGTATATGTAATTATTTTGACATATAAATCCGTTGGTAAACTTATTTAATCTTTGAACAGCACATGTTGATAGATTTTTGTTTGTTTGTTATTAAATTGAAACTTATTTCATCACTTTAACGTCACGTATGTAAAAGCCCAGCATTGTAAGGGTCATATGCATAATCACTTTTAAAATTTATAAGTGTTTTATGAAACAAATTTTTCATACAAAATTAATTTTATAAATGTGTTATAAGGTTTTCAAATTGTTATGCATAGGCACTTAAGTCTTCACAACAAGTTAAGAAACTTAACGTTTTATATTTTTGTAGGGTCCAGACCAAACAAAGTATTTTTGCAGTAAACAGTTGTAATAAAAAGTTTCGTCGCATTTCTGAAAATGTTCGTTTAGTTTATATTTTCTATTATTGATATATTCTTAGTTTGCGAATAAATTTCAGAAATTTTTATTTTATCTCCAATGCATAAAAACGTAATAACTGGAGAACCATTTAGAATTTTTATTTCAAATTTAAACCAGAACTTTGACTTCAAATCTTTCGATTACAATAATGTGTGTGTAATTACTTATTTTTTGAAATCGAAAGAAAAAATGTTATTAAAAAAAAAAAACAAAATACTTCCATAATATCAAAAATATAACTGTAAAAAACAGTTTTTACCAATTTCTTTATATTAAGGATTTTCACAAGGGGTGTGCTATTTGTTGTATCTTTTGTATCGTCCTAACAAAAAACAGAGTTGCTAAAAATTAAATTGAAAAACTACAACATTTGAGAATAACACGATACAACATGTTTACGTATGTTTAGTGTCCCATGTTTGAGTGTGCTAACAGATAGAAAACTGAATAGAAAATCGTTGTTAAACACAAATAAAAATTTTAACAACTCTGTTTTTTATTAAGACGATACAAAAGATAGCACACCCCTTATGAAGAACCTAATTGTTTTAAAATTTTTGTATTCAAAATTTGTTAGATAATTTTAAGAAATTTTTAGTTATTTTGAATGGCTTTGTTAAAAATAACTGCAAATGTAGTTAATTTAAATGCAATTGCAGGGTACACCTTTTAACAAATGTAGTTAATTTTAACTATATAATTCTCTAAGTGTGGTTTTGTTGGAAAGTGATTTTCGAGACCCATTCACTGGTACTCTTTTTGGTATTTTTTGTTGTTTTGAAATTTTTGCTGTAAAAAATAAAAATCAAATTTTGGATTTTGGATCTGCTAAAATTAGCAGATTATTTTTACTAAATACTATTAAAATGAGAACTGCAAAATTAAAACTGGTAAATTTACAGAATTTTAGTTATATCTAGGCTAACTTTTAGTTAATTGAAAATAGCAAAATGAACTGTAAAATCTGAAGAAAATTTTGCTAAATATTTGCAGACTACAAATAGCAAAAATAAATGTTAAATTTACAAAATTTTTGCAATTTTTAAGCTAAATTTAGTTGAATGCAAATATCAGTCTATTCTGCTAAAATCAGCAGAAATATTTGCTAAAAAATTGTGAACTACTGTTTTCAAAAGGATCGATTTTTATTTGCATTTAAAAAAAAATCGAAAAAAACTTATGATTTTTTAGGCTACTAATTATTTATCAAAATTTTTTCCTGATTTTAGCAGGTTAATTTGCTATTCTCCATTTACAAAAATTTACCTCAAATATAACTAAAATTCTGTATATTTAACAGTCTCATTTTTGCTGTTCCTATATTACTAATATATAGCAAAAATAATCTGATAGTTTAGCAGTTTTTTTGCAGCATCAATTTTAACTAATTTTTAGTAGTTTTAACTAAATTTTTTACCGACTTTTTTCTATTAGTGTACTTTAAAAATAAAGAAGTTGATTGACTACATTATTTATCACACTATTGATTGGGTTTTTAAATATTTGTATTACAAAACAACTAGAATACATTTATTGGAAAAGAATAATTTACAAGGATCATTCAACCGTATACAAGTCTAGAATGAAATCTTTCACATAAACACATTTACAAAATTTTATTTATTGTGAACAAGTTGAGTGCTTCATCAAAAATCTTATATGTACCTACTTGTATTTTCATTTAGGTACTAATAGATTTATGTATATAAAAGTGTTCAAGCGAATGAAAATAAATATTTAAAATGTTTCTAAAAACGGAAACAGGATATAGAGAACAAGCTGCTGAACAAACACAATGTTGTAAATCAAGTGCATACTATATTTACTTGTACTTTATAAGAGTTTTTCAATATCCTAAAAAATGCAAAAAGTTGTTTCTTTCTCAAAAATATGAATTTATAATCCAAATATGCAAAAATGTGATATTAAGAGCAAAATATACAAAAATATGCTCCAATAAATCGAGGCCAGAATTCGTCATTTGTTCTGAAACCGAAGAATATGTTAATTATTTTTCAATACGATGCACTGAAGAAAATATTGTACAGCATTGTTTCGTTTTTCCTTCTCTTTTTCTTACACTAATAGAAAAAAGGCCGTAAACAATTTAGTTAAAATTATTAAAAATTAGTTAAAAATGATGCTGCAGAAAAAACTGCTCAATTAGCAGATTATTTTTGCTATATATTAGTAAGATAGGAACAGCAAAAATAAAAGTGTTAAATATATAGAATTTAAGTTATATTTGAGTTAAATTTTTGTTAATAGAAAATAACAATTTAACCTGTTAAAATAAGCAAAAAATTTTGCTAAATAATTAGTAGCCCAAAAAAAATCACGAAAAAATTTAAAATTTTCGAAGCCTTTTTTCGATTTTTTTTAAATGCAAATAAAAATTGGGGCTTTTGAAATCAGCAGTTTACAATTATTTTCACCATATATTTCTGTTAATTTAACAGAATAGACTGCTATTTGCATTCACCTGAAATTAGATTAAAAATAACAAAAATATTGTACACATAACAGTTTGTTTTTACTATTTTTAGTCTACTAAAATATATAAAAATTTTCAGCAGATTTAACAGTACAATTTGTCATTTTCAATGAACTAAATTTTAACTTAAATATAATTAAAATTCTGTAAGTTTAACCATTTTATTTTTTCTGTTCCTATTTTACTAGTATTTAGCAAAAAAATTGCTAATTTTACAGTTTTTGCTGCAACATCATTTTTAGCTAATTGTTAGTTGCTTTTTCTGCTATTTCTACAGATTTATTTCTGTGAGTGTAAGAAATAAAATTTGTAAACAAATAAACACGGAACTCGCCAAAAATTATTCAGAACTGTCCGAAATACAGAAAAGACGCTTGAAATGTAGAAAAACTTAGGAAATTGGCAACATTCTCGACAATCAATGCCTAAGGACTGATTACTGAAAGTTCAGTTAGCTACTAACTGGGACTTTAACTGATCCATTTGTTGTTGTTTCGTATATAATATTTTAATTTAACTGTCGGCTAAATTTAGCATTCAGTAATGAACATTTAGCGTTGTTTTTAATCACCTGGATTTAGAATTTTTCATACAAAAAGGGGATTTATTAAATCCAAAAAAAGCTGGATTTAATAATTCCACAATAAAAGCACAAATATATTATTAAATTAATGTCAAAATTGAAAAACTAACAAATAAAAGGTTTTAATTAAATTTTTTATGAAATATGTTTAGAAAAAAAAAACTACACCTCACCAAATACATATTTCTCATCTTGGACATAGAGAAATAGCTGAAATAGAAATGGCAATTTTCACTCTACAGTAAGTAATTTAATTAAATCCAATTAGTGAATATTAAATATTGCAATGGAATTTTTCAATTGTATAAAAATATAAATTGAAGTGATAAAACTGAAAAGGCAGACTGTTTATCGCTGTTTTATATAAAATATAATTACAAATTAAAAGTAAAAGTATAATCCTTAAATGAAAGAAGTGTCGGACAGAAAATTCTTTTTAAAATAGGGAGAATCTAACCCCATCAGTTGAGCACTTTTAGAAATACTTTTTGGATTTATCAAATCCAAGTGATTAGAAAAAACGGCTATTTATTCTTTTTACAGTTTGCTATTGATTTCTCTGATATGTAAGTATGGTTGTAGTTTTTGCACTTGTGTAATTTTCCTATGACTATAGATTTGCGCTGTTCTTAAATATTTTATCAAAACAAAATAAGGCTAGAGTCATACGGGCTTTTACCACAAATTCATGTTATAACGTCCGCGTTCTCGCAACAGCAACTTTCAGGTTGTTTTAACACAAAAACAGAAGCAAAAAATAAGTTTTTGCTAAGTTTAGAGTATTTTTCGTTCGTATTGTAATTTTTATTCGATTTTAGTTTTAAAAATTTTGAGGCGATATGCACGAATGCGCGAAAAGAAATAAAAATTTTTCAGCAGATAAGATCGGTTGTAAATGGGTTAATTTTATTGCAGATTTATAAAAAAATGTTTTGTAAATTTGTAATATGTTCACACATAAAAGACCGTACTTTAATATTTTCATTAACACATTGTCAAACTTTCCCATTTTTCTACAAATTATGGAAAATTTATCATTTACGAGTTACGTGCCGATAGTTGCAAAATATTGTCCGTTTGTGATTGAGTTAATAACTTTTGTATAACTTTTTAACCTTACCAGCAAAAGATAACAAAAAGCTGAACAAAAACTATATTACACTTTAATGTCACTATAACGACCAATCATTAGTGGCTTTAATTGCTCCGGCCTTCATATGTCAATCATCATCAATCAACGCAAAGTAACCAAACAATAGCATTGAAAACAACAACAACAACATGAACCAGAACTACTAGAAAAAGAAATTGAAACAGAAACAGACAATAAGAACAAAAAACATACCTAACTTTATTTGCTAAACCACTGTACGTCACAATACCAAACAAATGTTCCCCCGGATATTGTCGAAACAAGTGTGCGTATATTAAGAGTACAGTACTCCTACATGCATACGCTGATTACCAAAAGCGGGCGTCATATAAACCACCCTCAATATATACGTAATAGAATTCTATCCTAAATAGAAATAGAATTGTTGTTATAAACATATTCTACTCCACTCGACTGACTATTCGTATCTTTTCATTGTTAAATGCCAGTCTCAATTTATAACAATGTCGTTAAAATGAAAAACAAACAAAAGCGGGAAAAAATATTAAAAACGAAAAAAGCACAACACAATTGGAAACAAAAAGAAAAACACGGGAATAAACAAACAGAAATGTTTGAATTCCCAAACGCCACCACCATACCAAACGCCCACAATACTATTCCAATCCACTCTCGTTATACGGCCACTTGAATCGTTTCGATAATAATCGTGGTCAAATTCTCCGTAATGGAGTACATTAATTATTTTGAAATTTTAATCGGGACTAACCCATTTAAAAATTGTCGACGTTAAAGAAATAGCACTAGGAGACTACGATATTTTCGTAATGCCACTAATACTACAAAAAACATGCTTTGCCAGTACTGTCAAGGAGTATCTAAATTAAGCAGACGCAATCAAAGTCGAACATGGAGCACGAAATCGGACAAAACAGCTTTGCCTCTGTATCCAAAATGACAAACGGAATGGACAGACGAACGGACCGACAGTTTAATGAAAATAATTAAAAAGTTGAACTAAAAATTCGGAAAAAATCTAGTAATTATTAAAAAAGTTATGAAAAATATTAACCCCTCAATTCATAAATGCTTTGTAAAGTTATAGCAGGTTTACAAAACGTCATTTTCATACAAAATTTGTTCAATAAACCTCCTATAATTTTACAAAACGTTTATGAATTTAGGGGTAAAAATATAAAAATCAAATGAATAAATTTAGAAAGCTTTATGTTCATTAAATAATTTCTTTAATTTATTTTATGTATTATATTTATAATTTAAATTTTCTTAGTTTTAAACTTATGTTTATATATTTTCTCACTTTTTCTTTACTTGCAATATTTAAAAATTTTTTCGTACAACTGTGTCGCCGCTTTTTCCCCCTTTTTTGTCAATAACCTGATGTCGCGTGTCATGTCCGATGAATTTTGCGACTCCTGAAGCTAAAGCCTTCTTGGTACTGTTTTCTACAAATTAACGACAGTTTTTTATTTTTTGTAAATCAACAATTTTATTAAATTTAACATTATTTTAGACAATTACACTGCGCTAGTCGCAAATTTTAATAAGCTGGGCACCCTACTGGTAAAGCTAATTCGAGTTTGCTGAATTCAATGGTGATATCCGTTTTTCAAATTTAGCGCTCGTATTCGGGATATTCGCGATTAAAAATTTTGTCGCTAAGGTACCAAAAAAAATATATTTTTATACTTCTAGGATAATTTTGAATTATAAATTTATCAAATTTCATTAAATATGTACAAGATTAAGGAAGCTGTATTTTTTTTGCCGAAATTTTCAATAGGGTTTAAAAAATATTCAATAGAGTTAAGAAAAAAATATTTCTTTGAAAAAATAAAATCGCAAAAAAAATGTTTACGCAAAAAAAAAAAAATAGCGAAATATTGTATTTAATAGAGTTGGATTAATTTAAATTAAAAAATGATCCCAAAAGTATGAAAAATATCGTTTTATGATACTTTAGTATAGAAATTTTAAATCACCAATATCGCGAATACAAGCGCTAAATTAGAAAAATTAGAAAAACGACTAGCACTATTGAATTCAGCGTACGCAAATTAGCTTTACCAGTAGGGTGCCCATCTTGTTAAAAAAAGTGTCAAATTCGAGCACAGTGTTATTAATGTAAGAAAGATTTATTAATTGTGTTTTTTTATGAAATTCGGAAATAATGTATTTAAAATCAGGCATATGTCTTAAAAGTATGGTAAAGCAATGGAACACTACTAATTTTTTGAACAAATGTAAGGGAGAAATACCAAAAAAAATCCCAAGGGTGCGCCAAAGTTGGCAAATAACTACGGCCACGCGTTATTGGCGTTATTATTTCGACACCATACAAGTAAAACCAAGAACAGTATAAGACTAGGAGTCCCAATCTTAATCGGATCGCACATCGGACAATACATTTATACCGCCCAGGAAAATTTTTTACAATCGGTAGCCAACTACACCCATTCTACAACTGGTTCCACTGCAACCGATTCCATGGAACTAGTTCCGGAACCAGTTACTGGGATCCTATATGGAAGTTGTGGGTGACGTAGAATCAGTTCCAGAACTAGTTCCAGAACTGATTCTAGAGCAAACGGTTCCAATTTGGAGCTATAGAAGAGGTTGCTTTTGGGACAATTTCAAACAAAAAGAATCGGTGTTAGAATCGACAGTAGAAGGGGTTGTGAATAAAAAGTAGCTATTCTACAACCGATTCTTTGGAACAGAAAATTTTCCTGGGCGGTATCCCACAGCGAGCGAAAAATAACGAAAAAGTTAAAGTAAATTGTCAGAAACTGAAGTTGACAATAAAAATTTAAAAGAAATATTAGAATTAAGAAAAAAGATAAAAAAGTATGAAAATACTGAAAATAAAATTAACCCTTCTTTGCATGACTTTTTCTTTTTTTGTGAAAAAATCACTCTAATGTATTGGGTGACAAGTTTAAACCTGCTAATTGATAATGAAGCTTACTTTAATTTTTTGACAGATGTGATCCAATTGAAACAATAGTCATGTAAATTATTGCTAGCAACAAAAAAATTACAAATCACATATTTGTGTGCATTTTTTTCTTTAATAAATGTTATGATGGAATTTGCCATCATCATGCAAAGAAGGATTAAGTAAATTTTTTTTTCCTCTATTTGTTGTAAAATAAATTGTGAATTATATTTGGAATTTGTCATATTTAATCTTAAAACCGAACAAAAATAACACTTTAAACTAAAAATCTACGGCAAAGTAAAAATTAATGTTTAAATCGCATTCTTAAAAGTTTTAAATTTCATATACATTTGAGGCATTCCACACCAAATGACCAGCTTGTAAAACATATGTATGTCGTATCAATGTCAAATTTTCGGTATATATACGTATGTGTAGCGGGAAATAGAATTCGTACTTGTTTTTTTACTTTTCTATAAGTGGGCAAGGTAGGCGTGGTCAAATGTTGAAAAAATTTAAAAGCGTTTTTAGCCTAAAATTAAATATAGTCTATAGAGTTTCTCACGTGCTATTTTCTGAATGAAAAAAAAGTAAAATTTTCAGAACAAGTTCTGAATTTGGATTTTTTCTGTTTTTATGAAGAACTCAATTTATCAAAAAACACCATACTTTTTTATATTTTAAATATTTTTAAAAAATTTCCATATAATTTTCTATTGGCAAGAAAAAAATTGGAGATGTCTTCGACTTCGTTTTCGAGAAAACTTACATTGAATATGGTAGAAATGTATTTGTACCGTATTTGGGAAATTTGTGCATGGATGCGTATGAGTAATATATATGTGGTATATAATGTTAGCGATAATAAATGTATTTTTTTTTTCCAAAATTAAGCCGAATGTCACTCTAAAAATGTTTAAACCTATAAAGGAACATGGCGATGGCCATATGTAGCCAACCCATGTCACATGTGTTTTTTTTATAGATTTTCAGGAGAGCGAAAAAACTGTTATAAAATCTACTTTTAAGATATTTTATTGGCATCATATGCCTTAATGATTCACGACCTTACTTAGTAAAATCATTATTAAGGCATATGATGCCAATAAAATATCTTAAAAGTAGATTTTATAACAGTTTTTTCGCTCTCCTGAAAATCTATTAAAAAACACACATGTGATATTTTGCAGGCCGGTCGACGATATGTTATGTGATAAAAGGAGTCAAATAACTTATATATGATAGGGAAGCCGCTTGGCAATCTTTATATTTTTTTATTTATGAATATTTTTTATAAGTATCATATTTTTCATAAATTTGTAACCATAATCGGTTACAAATTTCTACTAAAAGTAACAAAACAAGCAATAAAATTTGTTTAAAATAAAAAATAATTAGATAACTATGTGAATATAAAATTATTAATGGAAAAAATTAAAAACAAAAGTTATAAAAATTTCAAGGTTTTTTTTCGATTTTTTTTTAAATGCAAATAAAAATCGAGGCTTTTGAAAACGGGAGTTTACAATTTTTTATAGCAAATATTTCTACTGATTTTAGCAGAATAGACTGCTATTTGCATTCAACTAAATTTAGCTTAAAAATAGCAAAAATTTTGTAGATATATCAATTTATTTTTGCTATTTTTAGTCTACTAATATTTAGCAAAATTTTCTGTTAAACTTAACTAAAGTTAACTTAAATATAATAACTAAAAATTAACTTAAATGAAACTAAAATTCTGTAAATTTAACATTTTTTATTTTGCTGTTCTTATTTTACTAGCATTAAGCAAAAAATCTGCTCATTTCAGCAGTTTTTTTCTGCAGCATAATATTTAACCAATTTTTGGTAACTTTTTCTGCTACTTTTACAGATTTATTTCTATGGGTGTATGTATGCGATGCAATTTTAACCATATAAAAAGTGACATTTTTCAGTTCATCGGTAGGTCTTTGAGAAAACTGTGTATTGTATTAAAATAATTCGTGGAGAAAGACGCTCTTGTGGCTTGTTGTAGTTCTTAGTTTTGAATATTTTCCATTTCCAATCCCAAACATTGAAAAAACATTGTAGTCTGGTTTGATTTTATTATTGTTAAACAACATATACTCTATTGAATTGTATAGATAAACAAATCCGTACAACTAGGGTACAGTGTACCAGAAATAAAAGTTACAAATAAATATTGAGTGGATTCATGTAATGTTGTATGTAGTGTGAATGTCGTATTTTGTCATCGCATTTGCATGAAAAATAGTTAACCAACCCTGGACAATTTATTTTATTGTACAATTAGGTTGTTCACAAGGGGTGTGCTATCTATCATCGAATCGTCCTAACAAAAAACAGAGTTGTTAAAATTTTCATTTAATTTTGACAACGATTTTCTATTGGGTTTTCTATTTGTTAGCACACGCAAACATAGGACAGTAAATATACGCAAAAATGTTGTATCGTGCTATTATCAAATGTTGTATTTTTGCAATTTTTATTTGCAAAATTTATTTGTTGGGATGCTACAGTGGTACAACAAATAGTACACCTCTTGTGAACAACTTTAATGTGTTTCAAACATCTTCAAATATGATTATTCTGATTGTTTGTCATAAAATATTTCAATAATATTTAAATAAAAGAATATTTTTCTAAACTAATAAAAGCATTGTGTATTTATGCGAGTCGCTTCATGAACACCCTTATTGTTATTATACGACTACACAACTTTTGCTAGAACAGTAGTAACTAGTTAGGTAAGTAAATACGTTGAACTAAAATTTGTCGACATAGTATGTATGAAGGTATGTTGTATGTAGTAGGTGGCATGAATAAAAAGTAAATTTTTATACAAAAGAAAACAAAAAACGTAAGTGAAAGAGTTTTGTTTTCAAGTTTTTTTTTTTTGAGAAGTATTTCGTTTCCCTTGAAGTACTTAGTTAGATAAGTTTTTGTTAGTAAAAAGTTTTCTCTAAAACTTTTGTGGTTAATCTAAATGTGGTTACAATACTTTAAAAGAGGATTGAAATTTAATCTAACAATCTTTATACAAAAACAATATTATGTTCTAGGATTTTAAAGTTTAACATGATTTAAAATGTTTAGTTTAGGGACAATTTCAAAATGCCCCAAAAGAGGCATCCACCGCGTGCACCGATTACGCTCAAATTTGGGTATATGATAAAAGAGACAAAATATGCGCATTAGGGTAATGCAAATAGCAAATTTTACATGCCCTGGCCAATAGGTCATAAAAAATTATTAAGAAATGCAATCTTACTTTTTCGCCGCTGTCAAAAACGTATCCGCACCAAAAGGGTACTCCGTAACAAGAATTGTTTGCATTAGATTGCATTCAAAAAACTATTGGTAAATGTTTAAAATATTTTAAGTTTCTATATTTTTTATTCGTACCATGTAGAACAATGACATCGTATGTTTATATACTTGTAGCGGGCCAGTGGGTATATAAAGACTCATATATAAATATTTTGGTTGAAATTTGAATTTCTGATGACGCTACAAAATTATAGCTATTTCGACTAAATTTCTGTTTCAACGACCGAATTTTTGAATCGAGTTGCAACAAATTAAGGTGTCAGGTTTCTCTTTATGGTTATTTTCAATTGGAATTACCAGATTTGTCGGAGTAATTTCTGCATTGTTTAATATAAAGTCGGACGGACAGTTTATTCTTACATATCATGTGAATAAATTGCTATTCTAGAACTTTCTTGTGCAATCTGAAGTTAATCTCTAGTGGGATAATTTTCAGGGGTTTTATTACTCTCTTTTGTTATTTTGGTAATTCACAAACGATTTCCTTTCTCTAGAAACGGTAATAAAAAAATTTCTCGGGAGTCGCGGGATTTCTGGGTATTTTCCACGCATAAAAAAAAATCGAGGAATATTAAATTGTGTTACAATGTTTGAAGTAAAGGTTTGTATTTTGAGATAAATAACCACCTTTTGAATTTAATAACACTGTAGTTAAGTGTAATTAATATGCAAAATAACATGTTACTTTATCATCTCAGGAAAAACAATTGGAACAACTTATAAATGAATCACATCAGTTTTTTTTAATAACTTCCAAAGCTGTATTGAATATATGCTTATTACACGCAAAAAATAAAGCTACTGGTAAAGCTAATTCGAGTACGCTGAATTCAATGGTGAAAACCGTTTTTCAAAGTTAGCGCTCATATTCGCGATATTTGCTCGCGAATTTTACATATTTATACTTCTGGAATCATTTTTTAATCATAAATTAATCAAATTTGATTAAATATATTCAACATTAAGAAAGCTGTATTTTATTAGCGATTTCTTTTATCACAAAAACATAAAAAGTAAAATGTTATGTTATTTTGGTTTAGAAAAATATTCAATATAGTTAAGAAAAAAAAATCTATTGAAAAAAAAATCGCGATAAAAAAATTTTCTGGAAAAAAGCGAAAAATTGTATTTAACAGAGTTGGATTGATTTAAATTAAAAAAGAAGATCACAAAAGTATAAAAATATCGTTTTATGGTACTTTAGTAATGAAATTCTAAATCGCGAATACGAGCGCTAATTTTGAAAAACGACTAGCACGATTAAATTCAGCGTACTCAAATTAGTTTTACCAGTAGGGTGCCCAGCTTGTTAAAAAAAAGTGTCACATTCGAGCACAGTATTATCGAAGTACTAAGGTAAAATCAACGAGATTAGAATCTCTAGAGTACCTATGCAAGCATCTCATCCTCTATTAACTGGCTCTGGCCGACATTTTAAAAAGTCATAGTGAGGATGGATGGGTTAAGTTTTATGGTAGAATTTTAATAAAAATTAAAAATTGTTCCAATAAATTCACAAAATATGAAAAAACTTAATACAAAAACTGAACCCATTAATTGCAATCACTGCAATTTAACTAATTGAAATGTCAGACAGATCCAGTCACAGATCGGTTAAATACAACTGCAGAGATTTTTGATTTTCTGAATGCCTGATAATGTTCATAATTTAATTATATTTGTAAAGAATTTTAGAAAAACAGCGCGAAATCACTAATAACTAGGGCAACCAAAAAAAAACTTTAAAAGCAATGTTTTAAGCTCTTAAAAAAAGCTCGAAAAAACAGTAAAATAAGCAGTTAAAATGCAAAAATAAGCCCTTAAACTTCATCACTTCTTCATTAAAATCCTCATAAAATTTAAATTTTTTATTTAATACAATGCTACATTCCTTGGAAATTCAGGAATCAGACAAAGTTGTGACATTCTTAAATTTATTTTCATCGGGAAATGTATTAAAGAATTAAATGTGCTAAAATCATTCTTGTCTAAGGAAATCGTTATTGTCATATTTTTACTATTAGAATTCAGGTTGGAAAAATTAAAAGTTTATTTTAACAAGAGATGTTTTAATTTCAAATAAATTTAAAAAAACAAATTTTAAATAAAAAAATTTATGTCGACTTAAAATAATTTTAAAAATTACTGATTTTATGAAAAAAAAGCAAAAATATGCTCTATTTTCGCATAAAAAAGCTAAAATAAGCTTATTTTTCAAAGAAAATGGCAAAAATAAGCCAATATTTACAAAATAAGCAAAAACAAGCAAAATTAGATAAAATAAGCAAAAAAAAATCTCTAACAAATATAGCTTAAAATTCTCATATTTTTAAGATCAGAACTTGTATTTAATCTAAATTGTTTTATCTCTTCAAATAAAAAACATGCCCTGGCTTCTTTTTGGTTGGCCTACTAATAACTATTCCGTCAAATAACTATGTAATTAAGCTAATAATATTTAATAACTTCTGTTGCAAAGTTATAAAATCTCTATAATAAGCTACTGTTTTCTTTTACAACATACTGACTCGTTCGTACACCAATTAACACAAATGCATCATAAAATTCATCCATGAGATATGGACAAACAAGTTCAGCGTATGCACGAAATGATCACTATTTATATACTCTCGTATGTGTGTCTCGATGTGCTAAAATCCATAAAAAATGATTACTTTTTCAAAAAGAATATAAAAAACACATAAATGAGGCTCCAGAACAACATGGTGTTTTTGAGCTATAAAAATATCCACGCGCAAAATCTACTTTGATAACCCGAGAAACAGACTGTAATACAGTTTTACACTCTGTTGATCACTTGAGAAAAGAACATTTCTGTCTGCCTGGATGGCCGGCCGATTGGTGGATTGGCGAACAGTGAATCAGACGTATTCAACGCCAGAATGACAGACGGACAAATAATATTGTCACATAATTTCGTGCTACTCATTAATATTCACATGATGTCGGTTTGAATGGCAAACGAATCTAAACAACAACACAAGTAAACAAATGTATGTATGAACAATGATGACAATTTAGTGTTTTTTTACTTTATATTTAACAAAGCGTAAATATCTAGTTGATTTTGAAGGCACCTCTTACGAGGGTAACTATTTAACCTTGGGCACTTTAACACTTGTTAGGCGCCAGCTGATATTTCCACTAGAAAGTTTAATGTTTTTGATCATAACCATGCTTAGAACTTTTTGTCATTTGAGCATTATTTGTGTTGTTTACAAAAAAGTAAAAGTTAAGTTTCAGCAAAAAATAGAATTAACACGTGAAAATTTTCGGGCAAATTTATTACGATTTTCGAAGTGGATTATCTAGGCAAGAGTGCACAGATAAATTAAATTCAACTTTTGGCGATGAAGCTCCATACTTTGCAACTGTGAAACCAGAAAAGATGGATGTTATGCAAAAACTGATAATGCAATCGTCATTTGACATACTCTGAGATTGAGGCTATCTTAGGCATAAGTTCGACCAGCATAAATAAAATATTTCATAAAAATTTAGCCGTAAAAATGTATTGCTCTCGTTGGATTCATCATAACTTAACAACAGCTCAAAAAGATGTTCGGGTCGATTGGTGAAAACAAATGCTCAAGAACTACAATAGCGGTGCTTCAAAAGACGTGTATGAAATCGTTACAGGGGACGAATCATGGATCTATGCATATGAGCCTGAAACTAAAAAGCAGTCGACTGTATGGGTGTTTCAAGATGAACGAAATCCAACAAAAGTTAATTCGTTCTCGAAGCACTTCGAAACAAATGGTCGAAACTGGTCATGTGACAACAGTGGCGTTAGATAAACGTGGAATAGTTAGTTCTGAATGGTACAGCACTGTTTGTTTGCCAGAAGTTTTCGAAAAAAATGAGAAAAACCAACCCCTGAGAACGGATAATTCTTCACCATGATAACGCGAGCTTTCACACATCGGTTCAAACAAGTGACTTTTTGAGCACTCAAAAGATCGAATTAATGGGTCATCCTCCGTACAGCACTGATTTGACACGCAATTACTCTTTTTTGATCCCGCAAATCAAAGATAAACTACGTGGACAACTATTTTCGTCAGCAGAAAGAAAGCCGTGGATGCATTCAAAAACCATGTTTTGGAGGTGTTTCACGCGGAATGGAAAAAAATTATGTGAAAAGTGGTTCGAACGCATGCAGAAGTGAATAGATGATAAAGGAGAATATTTTTAAAAACAATAAAGACATTTTCAACAACAAATTTCTGTTTTTTTTATTGTTACTCTCGTCAAATAGTGCCTTGTAGGTGGGCGCCAAATTCTTATCAATGCCAGGGTTTGTTCTTGTTATGGGTATTATTTGAATTTTTACGCCGGAATTCGGTAGGAACTGTTCTTTAATTAATACTTAAGATGATTGCGTTTAATGTTAGTATATTTCAATTAAGTGAAAAATAAAAAATACAATAACATTAACAATTAGGTTGTTCATAAGGGGTGTGCTATCTGTTGTATCGTTGTATCGTCCTAACAAAAAACAGAGTTGTTAAAATTTTTATTTGTGTTTAACAACGATTTTCTATTCAGTTTTCTATCTGTTAGCACACTCAAACATAGGACACTAAACATACGTAAAAATGTTGTATCGTGCTATTCTCAAATGTTGTATTTTTTCGATTTAATTTTTAACAACTCTGTTTTTTATGAGGACGATACAACGATACAACAAATAGTACACCCCTTGTGAAAACCCTAAATGCATTTTCACCTCAAAAGAAACGAGCAGGTAGTTTCCTATCCGTAAAATGCTTTAATCTTCTGCGAATTACAGTCTCATTTCCAGGGAGTCTCATGGATAAGGTCCTCATCTGTGCTATAACATACCATTCTGCATTGATATTGACAAAAGTACTGCACCATTTACGATTTTATCGTGGATTTGGAATAATGGCTGTAAGCAAAAGATAAAGTACTGGACTGAAGACATTTCTCTGGGGAAGTCCAGGTTTCATGGCCATTATGTTGGAAAAAGATTTATTGGTAAAAAATTTTAGAGTTTATGCAAAAGTAATGTAAGTTCTCCAGAGCTTAGAAAGTTGATTTTATATTCTTATTGCTTCAAGTAATTGTTTTCTTTCTGAGTGGGAAATCTTTGATCCCCATTGTGAGTTTTTGAAATTTAAAGTCACCTCCTGCGATAAATCAATGCCCAAAAGGTTTTAAATATTCAAGGTATTCAAGTCGGGTATTATTGTCTTTAATAGGGCAGTAGGCGGCAGATATCACAAGAGGGCCATGAATATGAGCCGTATTATCGGTCTGATTTCAGTAGGTTTATAAAACTTTTTTGTATGTATGGGAATGATAATAGTTCGAGTGTAAATTGGGAAACACCTTTTGAATTCTATCAGGGAGTATTTGTCATGTCCATTTGACACGCGAATGAGAGAAAAGAATAGAGAATCGAAAGAAATTTAAACGTAAATGGTAGACAATAAAGGAAAGCAAAATTTATCAACGTCTTTACAAAGAAAAAACCAAAAAGTATGTTTAATTATTTACGCTGCGTGTCATACTGAAGTGTTAGCTTTAACTTACCTATAAAACAAAGGAAAATGCCAAAAACTTATATACAAAACAGCAAGAAAATTTAGGGTTAACTAAATGGGTTAACTAATAGTTAATCAAAAAAAAAAAACCTTCGGTATCACTAGACACACAAAAAATATATAATTAGTTTTTTCGTTTTCCTTTTGCTTCTCATATTCTTTGCGGAAATTAACAGAATCGATTATCCATTTAAATTTAAGAGAGTCATTTGTAGTAAACTCTTCACTTGAAACTTCTTTAGTCCATACCCTCTTTGATTCGACAGGACTGCTTTGAGTTCACTTTGTTTATCAGTGCGTATCCTGTTGTATAGTTGAGCTATGAGTTGTTTATTCATATCTCTAACGCGGTAGGTATATGTGTGAAGTTCACTCAGATTTGGATGAAATTTGGATATGTGATAAAGAAGACACAAAAACTAAGCCTGTACCCCTTTTTAGAGCCCATTCTCATATTTGAGGGTTGAAAAGTCTGTCAAATATGACCCGATTTTGCGTTTTTTTCATTTTTTATGCTTATTCCAAGCAGAGATTTGAAGAATTACTTAGTTTTTGAATGAGTTCACTGCGAATCGAATTCAATTTTCTTTAGAATTGAATGAATTCCTTTTCCTGACCTTTCAGCAAAAAACAAATTCAAAGAAATAATTCAATTGCTATCGTTCTTTTTATTAAATCAAGTGAATTATTTCCTGAATTCGTTCAATTTCATATTCGTTCAGTGAATTAAAAAAAAATTACGTTCAGTGAATTAAAAAAAAAATTACGTTTACTGAATTGAAAAACAAAAATTACGTTCACCTCTTAGCCAAGTAAGGCCTTGAATGCAATGTAACTAATTGATAGTTTTCTTTTCTATTCAGCTTTCTGTTATTGTTTTTTACTCAGAAGTGACAGACACATTCAAAGATTCTATTTTTAGATTTTTGTTTGTCTTCCATCCGTCTCCTTGTGTCCTTTTCCGAAATTGTCATATGGTTTTTAAATTTAAAAAAATCTTAATTAATTCAACTATTCTATCATATTCCAACATCGCATTTTTAAAAACATTTTTAAATTAAGTATGAATCTTATTAAAGTAAATATAATACTTATTAAGATAAACTTTTTCGTACTTAAATTAATATGCCAAACTTTTAGAATTTGTTTTCGCATTTTAAAAATAAATAGAAACATATTTAAATTAAAAAGAAAACAAACTTTGTTTGATTTCGAAGCTGTTTCTATTTATTTTAATTTCTGCTTGATTTAAAACAAAGTTTTTTCTATGTGTGTAAAATTTGGCTTAATTTTTATATTCGGATATACTAGTTATCAATTATTCTAACTACATATGTATATAAAATTTTGCTAAAATTATAACGGTGAAAATTTGGAATATAAAATCGATATTCAAAGGATTTAGGCCCATCTTCCGATTCCACTTTTAAGCTCCGTAAAATTTTAAATAATTTAGAACTAGAAATTTTTGGATTTCACGATTATCCTGAATAATTTTCATATCATTTTAATTTCGGTAACCGTAGTTACGTGGCATACTTAGAAATATGGAGTATATTTTGTCACTAATGGACTGTATTTTGTGTGAATATCCGTAATATTCTCCATTATTTGTGCTACTAGCAGCTTGTTTTGACTAAGTGGGCATCACTGTAAATGTAGTTACGATCGTAGATCGATGCAGTAATAATAATAATAATGTTGATGCTTAAACGAGAGGCAGTAACAAGAACCGGCGCATAATCAGCAGTATTAGCAACGGCAACAGCACCAACTTATAAACAGCATGATGATGATTAGTGAGTGGTGTCCTATCCTGATTTCGTGCGTGTCTTGTTCCTTTATTTTACAATATTTGCTTTAATACTCCAAGTATCCACACAAGCCCACAGAACTGTTTGTTGTAGTATATTTGCAGAGTTGGAGTAGAGTTGCCTGACTGCCTGGCCTTTCTGGCTTTGCTGTCTGTTTGTTTGTCTGGCAACTGTCACGGCAGCTTAACTAAAATGAATTGTACGCGAATTTGCACTCAACTTTTACCATAAACTGGTTTCATTTCATTTATGCCAGCGTCTATCGGTTTGTTTTAAATGTCGCCAAAACTGTAAGAATATCCATTTGTTTGTCTGTCCGTCTATTCGTCCGTCCATCCGCCTGTACGTTCATCCATTGATTTCTTTCTTTCATTTAAACTACTACCACAACATCACTGTATAAAATTATGCTTATGCGGAGGCTATTGAGTTTATATTTGTTATCGGACAAACAAAACATTTTAACGACATTTTTATTCTTACTCCAAAAACATTTCTGAGAACATATCAAATTTCGGTAAATTTTTATTTTAACCAGAAATAATCTCAGTTTTTGTTTTGTTTTTGTATTGTAAATGAAATTGATTGGCAGAAATAAGTGGCATTTTTTTAATATTGTATATAAATGTTTCCGTTATTGCAAAAATTTTAAAAATTTTGTAAAGATTTCTTTAATATCAGGTTTTTTTTAATTAGAAAAATCAATTAAGACTTTAAATCAAATTTATTTTAAATTTAGAGTTCAATGAAATAGTATTCGTTCCTTTTGCGAATATTTAATCCATGATCACGACTTTAGTTATAATGTTGTAAATTTTCGAAATATTCAAAAAAATTATTTTGAAGTGGTTTGTTTTTATACCTTGACGTCTACACGAGATATAAAATTGATGCTTAAACCATGGTTGGCAAACATTAACCCTAAAATACCAATAACGATTCAAAGCCTTTCAAATGACTGCCATTAACCTTAAAATATCACCGTTAATATTAAACAACCCTAACGAAATTATTTAAAATACCGTTAACCCTAAAATACCCTATCGAAATAATATAAAATACCATTAACCATAAAATATTCTAACGAAATAATTTAAAATTTGTTATTATCTCAAATGAAATATTGACTTTCAGCTTTTATTGGACTGTTATAGCTAGGGCAAGGAATTCCATGCAAATGCACATTTTTTGTCGATAGTCCAAAACTAATATGGACTAAATATGTAGTTGCATATTTTGTCATAAATGCATATTGTGACTTTAAATGCATATTTGGTGCCCTTTTAATGCATATTTTCTGCTTTTTAATGCATATTCGTGCATATTTTTATTTTTAGGAGCATTTTTTATTTTGTAAAAAAATATAAAAAACTGATACGTTGTCATATTTTGATTCAATAAAAATAAACATTCTTAAAACCTTGTTGACCTATGGAAAATCTTCGAGATCTGTGTCTGTTTGCGAAATAACTAACTTAAATATAATTTTAAGTTTTAAATTGCATCAGTTTTGCAAAAATAATAGTTTTTGGTGCATATTACCTATATTTTTAATGGATATTTTTCTTTTTTAGCCGCATATTTTAGGCGCATATTTTCCATTTTTAAGTGCATGAAATTGCTTGCCCTAGTTATAGCCATTGTATATAAGGTTTCACAAACTGACGGTCCGTAAAGTTCTCAAAAATGTGCAATAAAGGACTTCCCGAGAAAAAAGATTAGATCTGGTCAGATGTGTTTAGATCTAAAAAGATATGATTGAATCTACTTAGATCTGGTGATATATCTGATCATATATGATGATCCGGTGCCAAATGTGATGCAATTTATGGTCAGATGTGATCAGATCTGGCAGCAGATCTGTTCATATTTAAAGCAAAGTTGGTTACCGAAACGAATAACGGTAAGAGTAACGGTATCAAATTTAGTTCGTTTCGGTAACGGTATTTAAGACTATTTCGATAACGGTATACCATTACCGAAACACCAGCACCGGTATGTATCGGTATTTTAAATTACGTTAAAAACAGATAAAAACAAGTGAATATAAAGCATATTTTTTATTTTAAGTGTTGCAAATACAGATTATAAGCTTTAAATTCAATGCTGGTAGTTTTAACAAGTCAAATTATTATCAATATTTTTTTTGTAAAAAAAATTCAATATTAATATGAAAAATCTGAAAAATTAAAATTTTTTGTATAAATTAATAAATATCGGTAAAATATCGGTAACTGTCCATAAAAATAATGGTATAGCTAACGGTAATGGTATTTGGAATTTTTTTAAAGGTATTTGTAACTGTATTCAATTTGAAACGGTATTTTAGCGATAACGGTATTATAACGATAACGGTAACCAACCTTGAAATTTATCATTAAGCGCTTTTTAAAAGTCCTGACTGCGCGTTTTGCTTGTAACACGTTGCCGTTAGCTAAAGCTCAAAATACTCTATATTTGAGATTCTATGTCCCAGTTTTATAGCCAGAACCAAGAAGGAATTTTGTGTACTCTTTTTATCACATGAAAGGTATTTTGGAAAACAAATTAATTTTGTCTTCTCTATCACATATCCGAATTTCATTGAAATTTAAGGAACCGATCGAGATGACTGCCTTGTCAGTATATTAAAATTCTTTAGATTTGGGTTAGTTACATCCAGACGTGGCGGTTATTAATTACATTTTGCAATTAATTACACATGTAATTACAGAATTACATGTAATTGAAAATTTTCAACCAAAATATTTAGTTTTACTTACAAGAATAACTTCCCGTGTAAAATAGTTCAAGTCTGATCAGATCTGTGATTGACTCTAATTAGATCCGGTGCCATATCTAATCACATATGATCAGATACGGCATATGTGATACATTTTATGGCCAGATCTGATCAGTGCCAGATCTTTTCATATCTAAAGTGATCTGCAAAATTGGGTGATTTTCATGGTCAGATATGAGCAGACCTGGCACCAGGTCTTGTATTAGATCTTATTCATTTGAGCTAGTTCACAATAAAAATGTTCAAACAAATTAGATTAAAGAGTTACTCGGAAAGAAGATGAAATTATGGGTATAAATTCTTTAATTTTAGTTTAAAATCAAAATCAAATTGTATTTGATTACATATGGTGCGCCAGATCTGCCTAGATCCGATCAGATCTAATTATATGTCAAATTTTCCCCCAACCTAATTAGATCTGCTAAAATCAGATCTACAGATATCTGGTCAGATCTGATCTTTTTTACACGGGTTGACTATAATTACCAGGGCAAGGAAATTAATGTAAATACATGTTTGTTGCCGTTAGCTCGAGAGCAGCATAAACTAAATATCTTTGCGAAAAAATAAAGTTGCTTAAAAATTATGCATATTTTTGCACATTTTGCAATGCTTATTTTTGCATAATTTGCTAAAAATGCATATTTTTGCAGTTTGTTGCATATTTGTGTCGATAAATGCATACTTTGAACTTCCTTGTTCTGTTAATTACACTTATTGTTACTATAAAAATAAAAAAAATAAAAAATTAACTATTTTTACAGTCTTTTTGGTAAATATTTGCAGTAACTTTTATAATTTAAAAATAAAAAATTCTAAAAGGGTTGGAAAAACTTCGTCAAAATTTTAAAAAATCACCAAAACTAGAAAATCGCTGCAATTAAAAAAATTGGTAAAATATAAAAATCGGTAAAACTAAAGAAAAGAGAACAAAAAAAATTAAGAAATACTGCCAAAATAGAAAAAGTCGCATAAATAAAATAAAAATAAAATGAAAAAATTTAAAGAAACACTCAATGTTAATAAAATCGCCGAAAATATTGAAAATTAAAAAACGCCCATTTAGAAAAAATTAAAAAAAAATAAAAAACGTCTTTTGTTTGGAATATATTTTAGTTTTTAAGATGGAACAATATATTATCTTGAAAACTAAGTACCTAATTTCGTAAAACACTTGGGTGAAGTGAAGGGAACTTTCAATGTAAATTGTTTTTGTAACAAAAACAATTTCTATAGAAATAACGCAACACTTCACCGAAGTGTTTTAGAAAATTACCCCCTAAATGAAATAGATCAAAACGAACAACTCTGTTTTGGCCCAAAGAAGTCATAATGAAAAATAAATACTAAAATCGCGTAAAGAAAATTTTAATCACCCATATCTCCAAAACTACAGAGTTGGAGGAAAAATGTTTGCACCAAAAGCACCGTAAGTTGTTTTTCACGTGGAAAAATTTCACTCGAACTTTAAAGGCTTCAAAATTCAATTTAAATTATAAAAATTAACCATTTTTTTGATTTTAGAACAAATACACAATCACAATATAGTACACAAGAGGTCAATTTTCCACTAGAAAAATAATAGTCCTGTACATTAAATTTGCGTGAAAACAAACTCTACACACTTTTCACGTGAAGCTGATTATCGTGAAAAATTATTTTTTTTATATAGGGTATAACAGTTTTTTCACGTGAAATCGAAACAACTTACTGCGTTTTACAAAAAAAAATAATTTAAAAACTACAGTTAAGCATCAAAACAAGGTTTTTTTGTAAAACAAAACAAAAATAATTATGTGTAATTAAAATCGGGCTCAACAAAAAAAATGTTTTTCCTTCGAGCCGGATTTGAACCAGCGACCTATGGATTACTGCTTGTTGACAAAGCACTTATTTGATCTCATCTACAGTCCACCGCTCTACCAACTGAGCTATCGAAGGCATATGATAATGTTTACTTTAAATGTTCTAACATTTAAAAATAACTGCGAAAAATATTTATTTTTGTATTTAAAACAACAAAAAAAAACTGGGATAAGAAATAAACAATATTCATGCAATAACAGAAATATGTATACCATAAAAACTGCAAATGCATGTTTCAGCAAAAAATTGTGTGAAAAATTCACAAAAACTTAACATTTGTTGATAGCAAGTGTTTAAAAAAATATACAAAAACAACTATAAAAGAAAAGAAAAAATACCAAAAACAATCAACACTATTCGTGAAGTCATTTATTTGTGACACTTGCTTAATATTGTATTGACTTTGTATTGACGTAAAATTTATGAATTTCCTTAGGGGAAAATAATGAGTAAGAAGAGTTCAGCTATATAGAATAAATCAGTATTTGGCAAATCAATATCGGCAATGCAGTGCTCCCATTTGATTAACATTGCTGTCAATATCAATCCATTCCAAAATTAAGCTAGCATCATACGGGCCTTAATAATATTGTCAGTTAAAATGCGAAATAATCACTTTTTAAAGGTTTACAGGAGAACCGAATAATGTTGTAAAATTAAATATATTTCAGATATAAAAACAATTTTTTTCTATTTTGGCTTAAAACACAATATCGGTTCTATTCCCGACGGAGAAAACAATATTTTTGGAATAATTTTTCAAATTATGTCTGTTGCGCTATTTTAAATTTTGTGTTATACTATGTGTTATATAAGGTTTACAATTTCGAGTAAAATTTCTGATTCAAAAATAAACTAATAATGGTGTTTTCTTTTCTGGCAAAAATGTTGGCTTTTTTTTGCACTTTGCTTTTGAATTGCCTTTTTTGTGTTCTTTTCTAAATTAAGGGTAAGATTCTGAGAGGGCATCGTGTTCTTTTCTAAAAATGTTGTCTAATAAAGTGCAAAAGTGCAACATTTTCCGCACTCAAAAAATTTACGGGGTAGAGCGTTGCCCTGTTTTTTTCTTTTCATCAAAGTTATGTGTATATATTGCAATGTTGTTTGCCAGCAAACTCGCAACTTGGTGGCCTAGGGGGTACTATCCTGGCTTCTGATGCAGAAGGTCGCAGGTTCAAACTCCGGTTGGACCACAACATTTTTTTTTTTCATTTAATTTTTTTTTTTTTTTTATAAAAGTTTATTTAGTTCTTTAATAATTTGCTCTGCTATTTAGTATTTATTTACTATTTTTTACGCTACCAATAAATAAAAAAAAATGATACAATTTTTTTTTAATATGGAGGAAAACTTCTAAATTGAAAAAAGGAAAACAGAGTAAAGGTATATGAAAATTACTTCACCTTGGTTGGGATTTGAAACTGGCCATCCCGAGCCAAAGGCAAGCATCACATCCACTAGGCTATCAAATAGTAGTAGCTAGCAAAGACAATATTGCATATACATACACATGTGTACATATATGAAATAAGTGACTTTATTTTGTTCTATTCTGATTGGAAAAATGTAGCATTTTATTAGGGTGAGGGCAACATTGTTAAAGTTTTACACTTTAACAAGGCAACATTTTTTTCCAGAAAAGAAAACACCATAAGAGATTTTTCTGAAGGAGGACTGGGAGGACGCTGCGCTATGTAAGAGGAACAGAAAAAACTCATACATATTATTATTTTTCATAAATTCATGTTGCCTTGCCTGGGGTACGAACCCGCAAGCTTATGTGTAACAGTCCAACGCGCTAACCATTACACCACAGCGCCCACAATTGTAATTATTGATATATTTTTAGTTTGAATTAAATTAATTTTTATATTTTTTTGTCTTAAAATTTAAGATTGAACTAATATGTTTTATAAACATTTGTACACTAATTTTTAGTGCTTTGTGTTTCTTAATTTTAAATTTTTTTCAGCTAATTTAAACCACAATTATTTCCAAATCATTATATTTTTGTGCCTCTGCTATCAATATCACTCAGAGATTGCGCTATATTTTCATATTTTTATTGGATATTCACAAAAGGGTATATATCTCGGAAAAAAAGTGAGGTAGAGCAAAATGGAGAAAAAATCTTTGTACTTATTAATCATTATAAACCACCTACACCTATAAATATGGATTTCTCTCGGGACAGATACGGAGTGCCCAAAAACCCAGATTTTATGTGACATTTTAGCAGAAGTTTTCAGTTGAATCAGGTAAAGTTTCTGTTCAATTTACCTCAAATTTCAAGGCTAATTTAACTAAAATTGTCTGTGTATTTAGCAGTGTAAAAAATTTAGCTTATCTTAATTTAGAAGACCATGATTCTCAACTTGAAGGAAAATTCTACAGGCGCAAATACAGGTACCATTTCCTATTATCTTACTAGAATTTTCCAATGCACAAAAAGAAAATAATTCTAGAACGGTTTAAAATTTTTACTTAAAATTTCAAGTAAGATGAGGTAATTACACATTCTTTTACAATAAAAAGAAACAAATTGTTTTTTTTTTATTAAAATATATGTACTTGTATACTATTAAAAAATTAACTGGAAACCCCAGTAATTTCTACCTGCTTTGTCAGTTGTTCTAAAATCTTTGCGAAAGAAATTTCTCAGTTAATTTTACGACATTGTTAATGCATTAAATTTCGAGAGCTTATATTCAATAAGGGCTATCTAAAAACATACAATCATTCAGGAAAGCTAAGAAATCGTTCAGTGCACGTTTTATAATTATTTTTCTTACATAATTTTCTAAAAAATTTATAAAAAATGTCTACTAATTCATTTTTTGTTAAAAATTCATGTTTTCGGCGATGTTATTGTAAATAGCCTTATTGCCTTCGGATATGGTCTATGTTGATATAAAAATTTGTAGATAGCCCTTTTATGATTGATAAATTTTCTTTAAAATGTTACTGAAATGAGAACATCAGTTTCGTTATTCAATATTTCTGTTTTGTTGCAAAAATTTTGCAAACAATTTTTTTTCCTAAAAAAACATTATTAGGTATATTTTTTACTATTTATTTATAGCTATAACGTAAACCACGGATTAAGTTTTTGATAAATCTGTTACAACATATAGCGTTTTTTCCGTTCCGCGATTATAATGTGACTTTTTAAGCGCTTTTTTTAAATAATTATAATCTAGTGACTGTGTGCGGTGAACGGACATTTAAAAGCGATAAAAACATTAATTTGAAGCGCGATTTTCTGAAAATTGTGAAGTGGTAAAAAAATTTTTAAAACAGATTTAGAATCAGTGAGTTGAAATCTACACGAACTTGGAAACCATAGTTGAAAATAGCTCTTTAAAGCGATATTTCATTTTCTTGATTTTAAGAAATGAAATTTGAGCAGATGGCTCATACAACATTCATAAAAAATTTTTTTGGTAGATGGCAAATTAAATAAAATTCGAAAAAAGTGGTTCTGTAATTATTTTTTCTGTTTAAAGTTAATACCATAGAAAACAGCTGTATAGCAGAAGCGTTTGCCATCAAAAACTCATTTTCTTCTTAACGTCAGATGGCCCCTATTGTATATAAGTCCTCGATTTGTTATTTATTTTTCAACTGCTAAAAATAACTACATTTTTAATTATTTTAAAGGTAAATACCTTTGTCGCCTTTTTAACTGCATATATATTTATTTTAACTGTAAATTTCAGTAGATTCTACCAACAAACTTTTTTGAGTGTACTTCTTAGTACAAATTTAATTAGATATTCTTGTATCAAACATCTCGTATATAAAGTGAAACGCGTTTTTACGAGTATAGCTGAAACATTCACAATGTTTTGTTGTTGTATTATCAGTGTCATTCATCGAGATTGCGATAATAATTTCAATATTGTATATTCACAAAAGACAACAACAAATCACACTCATGTCAATAAAATACATATTAGAGGGGTATGAAGAGATTATTTGTTTGTGTGTATTTTGAAATTTTCGTAGTGTTGTAGGTATGCGATTGTACTATAGTTATTCCACCAGTGTTGCCAGAACTCTTAGATGGAAATGTGCTAGATTCCTAAAAAATTTCTGCTAAATCCTAAAATAAAAAATATATGCTTAGAATATGCTAAATTAAAAAGTCGCAATTTTTTTATTATATTCATTACGCTAAAGATCTGCTAAATTTAATACAAAAAATCTGCTGAAAATCTGCTAAATAATTTTTTTAGTATTATTTAATAAAATCTTATTAATGAAAAAATACATTTTTTTAAACCATGTTTATAAAAAATTATATTTTCATACTTTTTTGAACTATCTTAGTATAAATATAAAAGTTTACCCCTTAATTCATAAATGCTTTCAAAAGTTATAGGAGGTTTATCGAACAAATTTTATGTGAAGAATTTGTTTTGTAAACCTCCTAGAACTTTGCAAAGTGTTTATGAATTGAGAGGTAAACTTTTATATTTATTCTAAGATACTTTAAAAACGTATGAAAAGATAATTTTTTGTAAATACTGTTTAATCTTTCTTTGAGACTAAAAAAATAAACTTTCTCATTTAATTTTTTCACAACAAACATAAAGTTGCGTTTATATCTGTTTTCAAATCCCGAGATTTCAATGGAAATCTCGAACCGAAATCTTACATTTGCACTTTGTGACAGTAGCGAGATTTCGATTTGACAGCTGCACTTTTTTTGTAAACAAAGTACCATAAAAAAATAACCTCGAATTAAAAATATTTCTAAAAACCATTTTATTCATTGGCGGAGTACAATTTACATTATTTTATGTAAAGATCTAACTCTAAATATGTTAGTAAATTTGTTTTTTTATAAGGACGACAAGCTAGAACCCAGAATTTGCAATATTTTGGCGGAAGGAAGACATGCACTTCCCAATACTTTCTTCATAGTTATGCTTCGCGGGAAACAAAAATTAGAACCACGCAACACTTCTTATAATCAATAGTACATTTCCATTGGGTCTAAAGTCATATTTATTAAATTAATAATAATTTTTTTATATCATTATTTTGTGTTATTTTTAGGTTATTTTTTCACTTTTTCAGGCAAAAACTCTACAAATTAAGTGAAACATAGTGTTGTATTCTGCAAAAGTCTCCATATTTGTGAGATTTTCATGAGATTTCTTCGAAATCTCGCAAATTTACGGGATTTCCTTTGTATGGGGAATCTCGAGATTTCACATGAGATTTTCACTGAAATCTCAATTTTAGTCGAAATCTCGGGATTTGGGTGCAGATGTAAATGCAACATAACTGATTTTAAATTTTTTCAAGATTTTTTTATGGTTTTTGTAGCATTTTCAAATTATAGTACTATACCTATCAATACTACTAAAATAGTTTACACTGAAAAAAGAAGTAAATAATTACGCATGAAATAAAAAGTTATGAAAACATTGTTATTAGCTGTGTTTTCTACTTAACTATATCCGTTAACTTTTAAAAAATCTGAAAGGGCATAAAAACGTTTTTTAGACGAAAACTAACATATTACTTTTCGTATGCACGTTAACTTACAACGTGGATAATTCTCAACGTTGAAAACTCAACGTTTATAAATTTTCACACCTAGCTTAAATTTTTATACTACAATAATTTAACATAGATTTACTATAAATACTTATCGTTGATAGGAATGAGCGAAAATACAGCTATTGTTATAAATATTGTTACAGAAAAAATTATTTTGTTAAAAAATATGCTAAAAATATGCTTTTATTAAATAAAACAAAATATGCTAAAAAATCTGCTTTTGTCCAACAGAATATGCTAAAAAGCAGTAAGCATATTTTTACAAAAAAAATATGCAATTGCCCAACTCAATCTGCTAAATCTAGCAGAAAATATGCTAAAATGGCAACACTGTATTCCACAATAATACAATACAACAACAGCAATATTTATATTATTTAAACAAAAGAAACTAAACTGTTTGAATACGTAAGAGATATTCATCACAAAAGCAACTACAATAACAACAATAATATATTGAACAAAAACAAAAAAACAACAAGAGTGTTTTATTCGGTGATGCCGAGTCGGTGATACCCTAAAGAAGACTATGACAAAACAAGTAAAAGCATTAAATTCGACTTTACCACTATTTCGGGTTTGGATAATTGCTATGGCTGACAGAAGCTCGTTAGATAGCGACATTAATCTACATACTAAAAATTAATCCACTTTTTAACAGGGTTGGCAGGCAATACCCCTAAAATACCGTTATCGATTCGAAACCCTTTCAACTGACTACCGTTACCCCTAAAATACCGTTACCGAAATATCCGGAATACCGTTATCCTTAAAATACCGTTACCGAAATAACTGAAATACCGTTATCCTTAAAATACCGATACCGAAATAAATGAAATATCAATACTCTTAAAATACCGCTACCGAAACAAATGAAATATTGTTATCCCTAAAATACCGTTACCGTTATTTTTAATTTTCTGCTTTTGCTAATTTCACGTGGTTATTGAGTATTTTTTGTGCATTAAATTGATAAATTGGTTCTGTTTTTAATCTCGTTTGTTTTTTGTAAAAAAAAATTGCGGGATGCATCGAAATAACTGACTACCGTTACCCTTAAAATACCGTTACCGATATAACTAAAATACCGTTACCGATATAACTAAAATACCGTTACCTATATAACTAAAATACCGTTAACCTTAAAATACCGTTACTGAAATAACCCAAATATCGTTATCTTTAAAATACCGTTACCGAAATAACTCAAATACAGTTATCCTTAAAATACCGATACCGAAATAAATGAAATAGCGTTACCCTTAAAATACCGTTACCGAAATAACATAAAATATCGTTACCCTAACGATACCCGCATTCGTTTCGGTTACCATCCATGCTTTTTAATCTTCATCGTAACTTGACAGTTAAAAGTTAAACTTTGCCAGTTAAAATACCAAAGTGGCGCCGATTGCGTCGACTTTATTTTTAAACATATGTTTTTGCTAATGTTTATATTTTCAAACATTTCGATTGGTTGAATATAAATTAATCAATCAGAATGCTCCAAATTAAGGAAAATGTTGGAAACGTCTAGGCAATGTCTAGTAAAAGTTAAAAGTAAAAAAAGTTGGATTTTCAAGAACGGATATCTTTTTAGAAGAGTTTTAAAATTTCCGAATTCGAACAATATTTTTCGAATCCGCTTACGTAATAACCCCCAGTGATTTTATCAGATTTACAAAATACGAAAATAAGTGAAGTTTTCAATTTAATTGCAATTATATCATAGATTATTCTCCTAGCCAAAATACGCTAATATGGCTCTTAAAGCCCAACTTCTATACTTTAAACCCGCAATTTATTCAAGTATATGAAAAAATAAGAAATTTTAAAGAAAAAACTGTTTTTTTGCTAAATGTTAAATTTGCGAATATTTCAAAATATAACTAATTTTAAAATTTGGTGTTCAAATTGATGTTCATCCTAAAATATATGAGAATTGATCTGTCGCATGTTCGAGGCATTTTTAGTGTTGTACAGTGTAATTTATATGCCGAATTTCAAGTAAATAGCTCAAACGATTAATCAATGGGAGCAATTTTTATATTTTTAACTTGGCCTTATTTTTATTAAGGCCAAACAGGAACAGAGAACACATATTTTAAATTTTTAGCTGAAGGGGGTTGCGCTGGTAGTTAAAGGGGAGACTCTCTCCCATTTTGCCCCTCAACTAAAAATTTCAAAAAATTCCCTTTTAGTGGACTTCTACTCATTATTGTATGTATTTTACATATGCTGGCAAGTAGTTTAAACACTGGATTCTATTTCAGATTTCTAGCCAACGGTTTCGGGCAGGCTGTCAAGGGGATTATTTTTACCTTTAAAACCCCAATTCGATCACGTTCCTGGCTAAAATTTCAGAAAATACTTTACCGAGATATTAGCCCATACTTCCAGCCAGACCGTCCAGATGCGACTTTGCTCTTATTGGATGTTTACTCAGAAAAAGGTCACCAGTCACGTTATTCTTTTACATAATACAGAGTAGAGATTTATGGCGTCAATGACTTAAGCTGCGTTTAGATATAAATGTTAATCAAGAAAAAGGTGGGTTAACTGCTTAATTTAAAGATTTAGTTAGTCTAGTAGCATCGTAAAGTATCGTATCAGCTGTTTACTTTTAACTATTGATTGTATACACAACTATTTCGCTTGAACGTAGATTTGAAGTAACATTGCTATACGGATGTGAGTCCTGGAATGCTAACTCTAAATATATCCAGTCACTATAAGTGTTTTCAAACAAATGACTTCGTAGAATACTACGTGGCTTGAAATCCACAAAAAAGCCGCAGACAAGATCGACTAGCTCATACATGGCGCATTAGAGTGGTCCAAAAAAAAAAAGTTGGAATTTTTACGCTCCACAACCCTACAAATATGCCACTTTGAAAAAACATGTAGTCTGATCAAAAAATCACCAAAAAAGTTTTGTTTAGAGGTAGCACATCGCTATTGAAGTTTCGAGGTAGTACTTGTTCTATTATTTTTAATTAATTAAAAATAATGAAAAAAATGAGAAAAATTAAATATAATTATTATGATCGCGACATATCAAATCTAATATATTTTTAGGTGTACATTATGAATATGAAATCAAAATTCAAATCGGAGCCGCGGATTTCGCGAAATTTTAAAATTTCATACAAAAAAGGATCAACTTCGATCAGGATGTTTTCTTATATTTACTAATATGAAAATTTCGTTTTTGCATTAATATATATCTGCTAAATGTACTATTATGTGGGATAGGGTTTTTGGAAGCAATAAAATTATAGCAATCTAAATAATAGCGAAATATTAAAAAATGTCAAATTTTAACTTAATTTGCAAGGATATCTGTTATCCTTTTTAAAATTAAAATCAGTGTTATATACAATGAAGGTCCTTGGTAAGTAAATTGCAAAAGTATAACAAATTGCATTTTTCAATAACACCGTTTACAGGTAATTGGGAAAATATCTCAAAAAACTTGAGTTTTTCTGTATTTTCAAAAACCGCGAATAATTCATAAACCACAAATTTTTTTTAAGTTTCGATTGCTGATTCATAATCTGCGTTAAAATAAAGATCAGATTTGAGAAATTTGCGCATACAAGGCAAAAACAAGTTGAATTTTTAATTACATCTTTTCGGAAAATTTCGAAAATTTGACTAAAATATGTATTTTTTGTATAAATTTAAAAAAAAACCGCGAATTACTTAAAAGTTACTTAATTTTTTTAAGTTTTGATTTCAAATTCCTTATATTCACATTAATTAAGACGAGATAAAAAAAATTGTTAAATAATAGCGTACAGGTTAAGAAATAATTAAATTTAAAGTCAACCCTACTTTTTGTATAAATTACTCTAGAGATAAATTACTAATTCTTAAAAGACAACTTTTTGTGCTACCTCTAAATAACAGCGGATTTAGCTGAAACTTGGCACAGAGAGTTTTTAGACATTAAGGAATAGGGGCAACATTGTGGAGATCGCGAATTCCAACTTTCATGTTTTTTTGGACTACTCTAATGGCGCATACTAATCCAAACCGATGCTAGTAAAATGCGAAAAACCTGGTCCGAAATCAAAAGCATTGCGATGGATAGATCCGAATGGAAGAAATTTGTTGAGGCCCTATGCTCCTTATGGGGACGACGGGAATATACAATACATATATATAAAGGGTTCTTTAACAGGGACGCTACAAAAGCAGAAAGACAGGGACAGCAAACGACGCCATATTTCTTGATGCTCTTTTGACATTTCTCTTCAGTAAGGTTTGCCATTTCATGATGGAAAGATATACGAGCCAACAACGAGTCGAAATTATTAAAATTTACTACCGAAATTCGGAGTCAGTGGCCTCAACGTTAAGAGCGCTACGTCCAATTTTTGGTCGTCATAATGAATGGCTTCGTCAATAAACAAAATATGCGTTATTGGTCAGACAGCAATCCACACGTACTCCATGAGTCATCATTGCATCCCAAAAAAATTGCGGTTTGGTGCGGTTTATGGGCCGGTGGCGTCATTGGGCCGTACTTCTTCCGTGATGATCAAGACCGGCACGTTACTGTGAATGGGAATCGCTACCGTTTAATGCTAACCGAATATTTTTGGCCCCAATTGGATTATATGGACTTGGAAGACAAGTGGTTCCAACAGGACGGCGCCACAAGCCACACAGCGAATGTCACAATCAATTTATTGGAAACCAAGTTTGGAGAACGTGTTATCTCACGAAATGGTCCAATCGATTGGCCGCCTCGGTCGTGCGATTTGACGCCGTTGGACTATTTCCTGTGGGGCTATGTCAAATCTATGGTCTATGCCAACAAGCCAGCGACGATTGATGAACTTCGTACGAATATCGGCCGATTTATGCTTGAAAACCGTCGAAAATTGGGTTCAGCGTCTGGACTTCTGCAAGCGTGCCCGTGGTGGCCATGCAAAAGAGATCGATCCGATGATTCGATGCCATTATGTATGGAAATACATAATGGCATCGAACGTACTTTCACAGGAATAAAGAATTTCACGATATTTTGACACGATACTTTACGATAATACTAGACTAATGGAGCCTTAACTCTTCAAGGATCCATTAGTCAGTAATATCGTGTCAGTTGTTTACTTTTAGTTAATGACAACTATTTAGTTTGGAAGTAGTTTTAATGAAAATTTACAATAAACGAATGAAGTTTTCTTTACAAAGTTTTTTTTCATTGAGTATATGAAACTTTTAATAAACAAAATGATATTTTGTTTACCACATTTTATGAAAAATTTCACAAATTCAATGAAAAGTTTCGATGGACAAGATCTAGTGGAGCTTCATTGGTTTTAGGCAAAAATTCATTAATATATCATGCGGATAAACCGCAGTGTATGTATGAGTTTACAAACGGAATGAATAACTTATACATACCCCCTTTTACAGTAGGGGGTGCACAAAAAACAAAACTAAGCAATAATACCGTGAGCAACTACTTTACTGATGATAATTGAAAAAACAGCTACATATAGTATATATATATAGATAAAACAACAGCAACAACAACAAAACAGCACCATCCAAATAGCAAAGCTAAGCAAAAATATATTTAAAATACACTCGAAAAATTTTGCCAGAAAAATCAATTGAAGTACTCCGGGCTGCAGAGTAGAGTGTACTAAAATAAAGATGCCATGATACGAAAAATATGTAAGAGCGAAAAAGAAAGGAATCAAATCCACTATGCAGAGTGGAGTACTCCAGTATTGTGAATTCGGCTTTATGCATTAAACACAAACGACTGCGGCTACATGACTACAAATGCTGCTGGCTGCAATTGTAGTCGTGTAGTCAGCTACTTAATTTTTTTTAAAACGACAGCAACATAGTAAACATCTGATCCTAAAAATTTTACGTTTTGATAAATATTAATCTTTTTTGGTTTGTGCTTCTAAAATAATGGCTGAGGAATATTTTGTTAATTTTGTAGATCAATTTTTTTTACAAAACATCACAATAAAATTATTTCCAAATATAAATCAATGAAACCTTCAAACAATTGTAAAATATAAACAGCTGTTTTTTCAGTGTTCCCAAAATGGTGATTTTCTAGTCAGAACTAGCGATTTTATTTCGCCTCTAGCGGGAAAAATTGTCCTGTTTTTATATTTTGTTATATTGTCAACACTATTTTTGTTTTGTAGCCAACAAAAATAGAAATTATCCTAAGTTGACAAAAGCGGCAAAAGTAGTCGTGTAGCTGTGTTGGTGTCAAAATAATCGTTTTCATATAAACGTGTGTATTTTATTTTTGACAGGCTGTAGTCGTGTAGCTGCAGTCGTCTATGTGTTTAATGCATTAACGTTAACATTGTTTGTATGTTCGTTTTTACTCCACACAGAGAGAATTTTCTTACACGAGTTTTAATGAAATTTTTCATAAATAATATGAAATTATCATGGTTGGCAAACACTACCTTTTCAATATAACGGTATTTGCCTACGATGTCCACATCAATACCGATATTAAAATTTTAGGACTGCGAGTCACTAATTTTTATCGTAAAAGTATCATCTTTAGTTTTCAAATATTTGTTTTTATTAAGATTTTTGTATTTTAAAGAAAATGTTTTCTCCAAATACCAAAAAGTTCATTTAATAAACTGAAATATTCAATAATGTTACAAGACATCTTAAAAATTGTTACTAATTAAAGAAATTACATATGACAGTAATCTCTAGGCCACTGACAACTGCTTTCATACAGAATTTCTTTAATTAGTAACAATTTTTAAGATGTCTTGTAATATTATTGAACAGTTCAGTTTATTAAATGCACCTTTTGGCATTTGAAGAAAAAATTATTCTTTAAAATACAACAATTTTAATAAAAACCAATACTTGACAACTAGAGATGATACTTTTACGATAAAAATTAGTGCCAACGGTGACAAATTTTGCGTAAACTCTACGAGATTTCTATCCCGTGTAGATGTGACTTTATAAATGATATTTGAAATATTTTTTTTGAATTTGTTCAAAATTCTGAAGCTTTGAACTCAAATGTTCACGGCTTAAAGTAACCGGATTTTGTACAAGCTTTCATAATAAGATCCAAAGTTACAAGCCAGTTTAGAGATATGCTTTTTTTCATTCCTTAATTGTGGAGCTTATACACTCAGTGAATTTCTGCTGTCAAAATTTGTTACTTACTCAAGTAGTATTTCAGTTTTGTTATTTTAAATGAAAATAACATTCATTTGTAGAAGAAATTAAAATTTTAACTACATTCGTAAGTCATAAAAAACAATATAAAATATTGAAAGTAACATTTATTCTTCAAAGTCCTTAAAACATAATATGCAGGGGTATGGCACCACCAAAAAAATATGTGTTAAAAACATCGTTATCACTAGATGGCAATTTGTTCAAAAAATTAAAATTTTCTTTTGTTATTTAAATTTAAATATTAACAAACAATAAAGCAAAAAAAACAAGCGGATATCTAAAATTTTATTATTTGAATATATTCCGTGCTTGTTTTTTTTTATTATTTTGAGCAGTTTTTGAGATTTATAATATAGGCTCATCTGATCCTAAACTGATACTAAATAGTTGCTTAGGTAATACTAAATTTCAGCGTCTTCTACCGGTGAGTAGTGTAAGTTTTGATTTCCTATCTGTATAATTAATAGCCTCTGATTATAGGTTTTCTACAGAGAATAGTCCTTAAAATTTCTGATAATTCTACACTGGAAAAAAACTTGGGGACTATATATGAATTCCTTTGTACATTGTACGATATGTTTCGTTGTTTCGCATAAAGAAAAGTTTATCCGAAATCTACGAAATTTGTGTATGTATTTTAAGTTCTTTCATGTTTTACGAATGAAATTAGTTATTTGGCTGACTGAATACACTGCAGCTTTTTAATCTACCCTTTGTAACTATACGGTTCTTGACTTGGGCGTTTAAATTATTTGCTTTTCTGACAATCCGGTTTCGTTCAAGAACAAAGAGTCATTACAATTTAACAGGTTTGGAATCAATTCATAAAGTTTGTGATAGTGGATAATGTTATTGCAAAAGTATTTCGTTGGTATATTTTAAAGTTATGGTTATTTTAAGTTATTTTAGCGTTAACAGTATTTCATGCTATTTCGTTTGATTATTTTAGGATTAACGGTAGTTTAAGTTATTTCATTATTGGTATTTTAATGTTAACGACATTGTTTTGTTTTTAAATGTATTGTCAACTTTACGGACTATCACTTTGTAAAACCGTCCCAGTAAAAGCTGAAAGTGAATATTTTATGTATGATCTTTTGAGGGAAAAAATTACAAAATTATATTTATTTCGTTAGGGTATTTTAAGGTTATATATACACCCGCGGTCACGCACATCTTACCACTGAATTTTGTTTGACAAACGTTTCTATAAATACAAATTATAATGGTATTTTATGCTGTATCGCAATTATATCAATTTATCTGTGCAAGAAACTTCAAATTAATAATAAATACGGAATATTGTGAAAAAAATCATTTATAAATCAGTAGTGGCATATGAAACAGATAGACCTAAAAAATGAGTCCAAAATATGAGCGGTTGACTCGAGACCAAAAGGACATTATTTTTACATTGGAGGAAGAAGAAGTACCTTGCCGCGAGATTGCAAGATGGATATGCTGTAGTCATCCAACCGTGATAAATTTGCTGTAAAAAAAAGAACCAGGACGACCGTTTAGAGAGCAACAGCAGGAAAAGAACTAGGAGAAAGAAATCTGACCGAACAGCTACCGTTATACACCGAATGAGCCCGAAGAATCGTTTTAAAAGTGCCGTCGAAATAACAAGAGATCTCGAACAAGACCACCAAGTTAGCATTAGTTAGGTTCGCAGACGACTCCGTCATGCTGTAATTTGAACCCAGGCTGTCAGATTGTCAGGCAATCGCTCTACAAAAGACATAAAACGAAATATGTAACACAAAATAGCTTAAATCATTAAGGTTTTTAGAACTCACTTGCCAATCTTGTATAACGTCATGAAAATCAAAATATAGATGGTCAAAATAGATTGAAATGAATAAAAATTAAATTTAATAAAAAATGGTAAATTTAATAAAAAAAAAACTAATTTCATAAAAAAATTATTTAAAAGGATTGTATGTACGTGAATGGAATCGAATTCGAGACCTTCTGACTTTAAACTAGAGTTGTGAAATTTCGGTATTTTTTGAGTACTCAATACTACTCAATACTTTTAAATTGAGTACTCGATACTACTCAATACTTTTAACGGTTTTTTTAATTTAAAAATAAAAATGTTATGAATTCGTATTTATTAGAAAAAATTATCACAATTCACATACACGTGTTAAATAACTATTGTTATTCACATTTTAATTAATTTAAAACATTTTAAATAAATTAATTAAATAATTTTTCCCAAAAATTCGTTACAAATTTCTTTGCTTCACAAATAGAGTTGTATTTTCAGAGCTGTATTTTTAGAGTACTATTTTTAGAGTTGTATTTTTATACGAAAAATACACATTTCTACGGAAAATTGCATCTTTAAAAGTATTGAGTAGTACCGTTTTAGTATTGAGTACTCAAAAAAACAGTCAGTATTGAGTACTCAGTACCGGAATACTCAATACTTTTACAACTCTACTTTAAACCTCTGCTCTTCCAGTGTGTTATTTTGGTACCGTTGGCAATTTCTGTCTGGGTGGTAAAGAAATTTCCGTGTGGTATGTACTGACAAAGAACAGTATCCTTGCTAGTACAATGTTTCAGTAAATTCTAACAGCATGAGTTGAATAGTGATTTGCCAGTAGTATTTATTTTTTTTTTTGTAGGGTCGGCAATTTCTGCTAATTATTGCTTAAATTATTAATACTGACAGTTTAAAGTGCATAAAATGAAGAAAGAATCGATAAAAATTTTAAATTTCTTTGGCAATCATCTTCGACAAATTTCTTCGGGGCTAAGCTTTTCAATATGTATTAATACTTTACAAATGTAGTCTACTCTAGACTTATTTTCTGTACAAAGTGTGCTCATTGCAAAGAAAAAAATAAAACGTATGTATACTCATGAAAATTGCACGGTTCGTATAGCGCAGAATCGAGTTGTATAAATTGTATACAGTTTTGACACCCAACCTCCCCACAAAATAGACCCCAAGCAAACTAAATCTTATTTGTATGGAAAAATAGTGTTGATAAACAAAAATGAGGGCAAATTAAAGAGCATACAAAAAAGTGCTTTTGGAAGGGCTAGCAAGGAAAACGAACGAAAACATTTTTGTTAATGAGCCAATTTAAAAAGTGTATGTACTTAAAATTGATCAAAATTCCCCTTTCGGATTGCAAAGTATTTTGAATGTCGTTTATTCACATTTATTCACTCACCTACGTTTTACGTCTCTTTGGACTCTTTTTTTAAATCGAGATGGATACAATGTCTCTTGTAATTTATGTACAAATGAAGGCTACCGTATTTGTTGGAAAAGAATACAAACAGAAAACTGAATGTGGACGTGTTGTACATATTCGACTACAGTAGTACATCGGTTAACCGTAGTGTACAGAAGAATTTTTTTTTATTTGGAGGTAGGGAATCGTGTGATTATGAGACATTTTGTTGTTGTTTCGAACGAATATCATACAAATGAAATGACACTACAATAAATTTAATTTTTTTTTTTTTGCATAAAATAAATCTCGATTTTATAATAAATTCTAGATGGGATTTATACTTTACTTTTCACATAATTCTGTGAAGCACCATAAGCAGTAAAGTTGTTTACTAACAGTAACTTGAAGATTTTGCACAAAATTTGCCTAAGGTCAATATGTCAAGTGTAAACAAAAAAAAATCGAAGCATAGAAACATTAATATTAAATTTCATGACTTTTTGCAAAACCACAAATTATTAAAAATTCTCTTAATTTTAAATTAGATTTAAAGGTCATCAAGAATCTTCCCAGGTAAAAAAATACAATCGCCACAATGTTGGCAAACCGTTGGCGACGGGCGGTTATGCGTTGGAAGAACGTGAGATTAACAATCTTGACAGTACTTTCCAGTTACCCGATTTATAATACCGACCAACAGTTGGTTGGCGATAACTAAAGTTCCTATTAGGTTGGAAAAATTAAAAGATATTTGGTCTAAAAATAAATTTTACATAAAATACCTATTAAAAAAATTTTTTTTTGTATTTTTTTTTTATAAATTCTATAAAGGCACATCTACACGGGATAGAAAACTCGCGAGATTTTATGAAAATGCAGCTCTGTAAAAGTCTACAAAATATAATCTCTAAACCATTGACAATTGCTGTCATACACAATTTTTTTAATTAGTAACAATTTTCAAAATGTTTTGTAACATTTTGAACATTTCAGTTCATTAAATGCACTTTTTGGTATTAGGAGAAAAAATTATTCTTTGAAATAAAAAAATTTTAATAAAAACAAACAACTTGACAACTGGAGATGGTACTTTTACAATAAAAATTAGTGCCAACAATATTAGAGATGACAAATTTAACGCAAACTCTACGAGATTTCTGGCCCGTGTAATGTGCCTTAAGATTGCCAGCCGAGACCTCCACACATTTAGCAAACGAGACATATAGATAGTTAAAATCTTAAATTAATGATATTAATAATTAGAGCTAACTAGAGTTTGCTGTTCGGTTTTAACCGAAACCGCGGGTTTCCAAGCCTCAAAATCGAAACCGAAAACCGACAAAAATAAGTCTGTTTTTAAAAAATACGTACTTAAACAATTAAAATAATTAAATCGTATTATATTGAATCTTTAATATCGAAAAGAGCTCCCTGCAAATGCAAAGGGTACACTGCAAATGCATTTAAAATTAACTGATATTGCTGTTATTTTAGCTATAATTGCAATTGAAAATACATGCAATTGTAGTTAATTCAAATGCAGTTGCAGTGTACACATTTTTAACTGAAGTTAATTTTACCGACATACTTCTCTAAGTGTAATGAATATTTTCTCCATTAAATATTACTTTAAAGAATTTTTTGTTTTTGCTATTACGGATAACATAAACTGAGGCTTCTTAATCGGCGTTTTCGGCGTTTTTTTCTCCTCCCGTAAATGTCTCGAAACAGCGTTATTCCCTGCATTCGAGTTAGAAATTCAACTGAATTTTAATGGCAATATTGTATGTGTTAAACTATGTATATAATTTTGATACTTATTTAATTATTTAAAACAATTCTATTAATATCACAAGAAAACCGAAACATAACCGAAATCGCGGTTTTTATAATTTAAAAAAGCAGATAAAGCGCGATTTCGGAAGCTCTAGAATGACATGTCAACCAGTCACATAGCTAAAATTATACAAAAGTCAGATACAATTATATAAAAAAAATTTTATAATTTTCGCCAAATTTAATACGCCATCGTTTGGAAAACGTTGAGTCTAGTAGTCCAATTTTTAGGGCTATCTTAGTTACACGACGTACACCAAGTTATACCAAATTTGGTCCAATTCAGATATGGTGGGGAAATTTCAAATATTAAGGGTTTTCACAAGGGGTGTACTATTTGTTGTATCGTTGTATCGTCCTAACAAAAAACAGAGTTGTTAAAAATTAAATTGAAAAAATACAACATTTGAGAATAGCACGATAAAACATTTTTACGTATGTTTAGTGTCCTATGTTTGAGTGTGCTAACCGATAGAAAACTGAATAGAAAGTCGTTCTTAAACACAAATAAAAATTTTAACAACTCTGTTTTTTGTTAGGACGATACAACGATACAACAGATAGCACACCCCTTATGAACAACCTAATTGATTTTGTATGGTTTTCAGCCCATAGTCTATAAATTATTTAATATTGAAATCCTATAATACGTATCAAAAATTAAAGTTTAAATTTCGAAGTAAAATTTTATGAAAAATATAACTTAGAAATTTCCGTTGGGCTATATATTAGCTGTATTTTCGCTCATGCATATCAACGTTAAATATTTAAAGCAAATCAACGTTGAACCGATTGCAGTTTAAAAAAAATTCAAACAGATCTACACATTACAAAATATTTTTCACATTTCATGCTTGGTCAATGAAATCTGTTCTGAATTTTTCCAAATGACATGCACACTGGTAATTATTTCCACAATACCAAAAGTTGCACAAGAATATTACGTAGTGTACGGCCAGCTTTATACTTGAAAATGTATAAACGTTGAGTTTTCAACGTTGATAATTATCCACGTAGAAAGTTAACGTGCATACGAAAATTAATATGTTAGTTTTATTCTTAAAGACATTTTTATGTACTTTGAGTTTTTTCTATGATTTAACGGATATTTATCACTCATAAAATCGTTAACCCTTGCGCTTCGGAGACCTAAATGTTCAATAAGTGGTGTCTGGCCAAAACCAAGAAAGGTTAAAAAATAGTTTTTGGTGAAACTTAAAAAATAAATTGTGGCGTTTTAAACTGAAAATATTTTCTTTCCCTCCACCCCCACCGTTTTTAAAGTGAAATTAATTTTTTTTCAAAATTAATTGTTCATTTTCCTTTTGTTTCTCTTATTCTTTACGGAAATTAATAGACCAGGGCATCCATACAAAACAAAGAGTACGATTTCACAGCAATCAATTCTTGTAATAACAATTCTTTCCCTTTATATTCTCTTTGCTATAAACAAACCTTAAAAATCGATTGAAAAATAATTAAGTTAAAATTTGTTTTGTCTTTGAAGTCTTAAAAAATACACTCAAGAAAGTTTGTCGTTGGAATCTACTGAAAATGACAGTTAAAACAAAGGTATTAAAATAACCAAAGCTTTTTTTTATTTATTACTGTCGAAAAATAACTAACAAATGCATTAAATAAAACTAAAAATGTCGTAAAATTAACTGACGAATTTGTACTACAAAAATTTTAAAACAACTGTTTTTTTACAGTTAATGCTTTTGGCATTATAAAAGTATTATTTAATAAAAAACAATTTTTTTTCCTTCAATTACAAAAATATGTGTAATTACTTCAGGCTATTTAAAATTTGAAGTAAAAATTCCAAACGATTCTCCAGTTATTATGCTTTTATGCGTTGGAGACACAATAATAATAAATATATGTAAACTAAACAAGAATTAACCTCAAACCTACTTAATTAAAATTAATAAAAATGCATATTCATAACAATATTAATTGCATTTGGTGAATATGACGCGTTTGAAAAAACAACACTTTACTAGAAAAATAAAAATGCCCTGCTGGCAGTCCGTCTCCGATATACACAAATTGCCTGCACCTGTGCGTAAAAACAATACGTCAGTGTGACAACATTTGTGAAAAAGGTGACAAAGAGGAGATAAGAAGATAAACAAAAAAATAGAGACAATCTGACAATAAAATATAAACAATAATACAATTTAATGGAAAATCACCGATAAAGCCTGTCCATAAAAAAGGCAGAAACTAGATCTAGTCTGATTTGCAAATTAATAATGTGTCTATAACTTTGAAAAAATGTTTATTCTTCTTCTTAACCTCAAACCTACTTAATTAAAATTAATAAAAATGCATATTAATTACAATATTAATTGCATTTGCTCTATACGACGCGTTTAAAAAACAATACTTTACTAGAATTTTTTAAATTTAAAGAAATTCAACGTAATTTTTTAAATAACTAACTAACAAAAACAACTGTTTACTGCAAAATTACTGTTTTGGTAGTTGTTTATTATGATATTAAAAATAACTGACTTAAACAACTGTTACGAAATTACAGTACTTTTCTTTAGTTGTTTTCTTAAATAACCGTCATAACAGTTGTTTTGCATTTTTCTATAGAAAAACAACTGTAATTACTGTTAAAAACAACAACTACTGATTATTACACAAACAACTGTCATGTAGTAACTGTCAAACTTTTTTGAGTGCAGTTTTTATCAATAACTTTAGATTTAGAGTGTATAAAATTTCTGAAAATTGGTTACGGATCCATTTCAAAATACCAACAATCTACACCAGGTCACTTAACAAGTATCAAATCAATGTAACACAGTGTATTTATTCGTGTTAATTTGAAACACGTTTTACAAATTTTTCTTACCGACTTAGGGTCATATGCATAATCACTTTTTAAATTTATAAATGGAACAAATTTTTCAAACAAAATTCATTTTATAAATGTGTTAAAATGTTATCAAATTATTATACACAAGCACTTTATTATTTGAGAAGTAATTTTCAATATTACACAGAAAGAATTTACAAAATTCTAATTAAATTTTTAAACACCTTTCTCATACAAAATTTGTAAATACAAAAAATAAATTTTTTAAAAAGGCACCAACAAAGAAATTTGTAAATCCAAAAAAAACTTTTTTTTGTAACTTTGAATTTTTATTTCTGAACAATTTTTATATGAAAGATAACAATTTACAAACGAGTTACAAATATTTCAAACAAAAAAATTGTTGGAAATAAAATTTCAATTTAAAAGAAAATGTGATTATTTTAAAAATTCCATTGTTGGTGCCTACTGTTTTTTGTGTGTACTAAAAATATTTTATTGCCGTTGTGTATTGAACTATTTATTTTAGTACAACCAGAGCTTTGAAGAATTAATTCCTTAATTCAATTTTTCAATTCTGAATTAAAAATTCGATGAATTAATTCACATAGCATCATATATTGAATGGAATTAATTCATATTTGTTTTCGTTCGATTTATTTTGTTACGAATTAATTCAATTGCTATAGTTCTTTTTATTAAATCAAATGAATTAATTCACTGGTGAACGCGTTCAATTTTATAAATCGAACGGAAAAAAGTGAATTAATTCCCTACTGAATTAATTCACCACTGAATTCGTTCAATTTCATTTTCGTTCAGTGAATTGAAAAAAATAAAATTACGTTCAGTGAATTAAAAAAAAATAAAATTACGTTCAGTGAATTAAAAAAAATAAAATTACGTTCAGTGAATTAAAGCCTGTTTTCTGCCGTTCAGTAGAAGAAAACATTTATTTACAAATAAAATTTGCAACTTAGTAATTTTACAGCGTTTGCTAGTAAAAATAAACAAATTACATATATATATAAAGTGCTAGAGAAAGCCGATGCACTTTATCAACCTACATGATTAAAAAATAAAGCCTTTTACTATTAAAAATAAAAACTTTACAGATATAGATGAATTCGGAAAAAATATAACTATTAATTTTGAAAACTTATGCTTCCCAGTAAAATGTAGATGCTTGACTATGACGTATTTCATTTATATGTTTTTACAATACAATGTTTTCTTCTACTGAATGGCAGAAAACATTTTTTTTTTTAAATCACTGAACGTAATTTTATTTTTTTTTAATTCACTGAACGAAAATGAAATTGAACGAATTCTGTGGTGAATTAATTCAGTAAGGAATTCATTCAGTTTTTTTTTCCGTTCGATTTATAAAATTGAACGCGTTCACCATTGAATTAATTCATTTGATTTAATAAAGAGAACTATTGCAAAGGAATTAATTCTTTGAATTTATTATTTGATGAACGCGTTCAGTTGAACGAATTCAGTGAATTACTTAAGAAAAGGAATTCATTCAATTCTAGAGAAAATTGAATTCGATTGGTAGTGAATTCATTCAAAAAAGAATTAATTCTTCAAAGCTCTGAGTACAACTTATATTTTGGCAACATCTTTTGTCTCTTTTTTACAGTTTTTATATTTTTAACATAAGTAGTACTAAGAGATCTTGAAAATCATTTTAAATGTTTTGTCTTTGGGCTGGTTTCAATTGCTCAGTACCATAGTTGGCAAACTCTAACCCGATAATACCAATAACGATTTAAAACCCTTTCAAATGACTAACGTTAACCTTAAAATACCACTAACAAAATGAAATACCGTTGTCCCTAAAATACCCCAACGAAATCATTTAAAATACCGTTGATCCTAAAAAAATAATTTAAAAATTGTTAAGTGTTAATTAATGCTGGCTATATGAGTGTAGGTACTCGATACTTAAAAAAGTATTTTGGCCGTTAAAAGTATCGAGTACTACCGAGTATTGAAAAGTAACCGAATTTACCAGCACTAATCATAAGATCACATATAAAGTATTGACTTTTAGCTTTTATTGGCCTGGTATTGATGTTGTTTATGCAGATACATAAAGTTTCACAAAGCAACGAACCGAAAAGTTGTCAAAAATTAAAAAAAGAGGACAATTGTTAACCTTAAAATATCACTAACGAAAATATTTTTAATACCGTTTTAGCCTTAAAATAAAAGACCAACTAGCTTTAATTAACGTTAACTTAAATATAACTTGAAATACCAATAACCGTAAAAACCATAACAAAACACTTTTGAAATAACGTTATCCATTATCAATAACCTTACGAATCGGTTGCCAACCCTGCTCAATACACTAACTACACTGGAACAATAACTAAAACCACAGACTGTGGCCAATTAAATTATTCAAGCGATTATATGAGATAAGAAACAGTTAAAAAGAAAATGTTACACAAGTAGATAAATTTGCAAGCTTGTAACTTAAATTTAACAGGGAGTGAATTCAGCTCTGTTCAGTGTAATTGTAATAGGTACACTAAAGGTGTTTGATAAAAAAAATGTATTCGTGATAAAAATTTAACTTCTAGTTGTATGAACGTAATTGAATATGCACCCAGCTAAAGGATTTGTATTCCCAACCAAATTTGGTGTCAACCGAAAATTCCGTTGTCACAGTCCCAATTACACTCAACCAAAAAAATCTGTAATGTAAATGTAATAATATATATACATACATTAGGGATATAACTTTTTGCAAATTTTTCATATATCATTTCTCCCAAGGCAAAATCAAGTAGAGAATGGAAAAATATTAAGACATATGATTTTACTTTTTCGCGAGCGTAGAAATTTTTCATATTATAGGGCCTCGGGAGTCCCGAGTCGGGACTCTCCCCGGACCTGGTCCATGTCATCTAGGGCTATGTGAAAATACTCCGAAGGAACAAACAAGTTGTCCGGTTTCTCTATCTCGCTTAGTTTTCGAGATATGGCCATTTTATGAAATGGAAATTTTTTGTTAAACATTTTCGAGGGTCTCAGGCCCCACCAAGGTAAATTTTTGTATAGAGATAAGCTTTTCAAGGGGGTGTTTTGCTCTTTTGGGAGGAAAAAATAAAGCCATCTTTAAAACTTCGGGTTTATTTGTGGCGCCATCTTTCAGGTAATAGCAGAAACATAAAAATGTTATATTTTAACGATAAATTATATAAAATTTAACAAATTATGTTCTAAAAAATTTGTTATAAATAATTTTGAAAATTAACACTCAAAATTAGCAGACCTGGGGGTTAATCATTACATTTTACATGCAATTCCACAATTACATGTAATTGAAAAAACTCAAATAAAACGAGTGAAAAGGTTAAGGTCGGCCATGCCGACTATACAATACCCTACGCCAGTCTGGTTAAAAGCCAACTAATGTTTGGACCTGAAATTCGAATGGGTTAAAATGGGACTTGTGTCAAATTTTCTATAATGTGAGTCAGCGAACCAAATTTCATTAAAATATCTTAATATTTGCGACCTGCAGTTTGTAACCAAGCCAATTTTGGGGGGACCCTTATATGGGCACTAGGTCTAAACATGGACCGATGTTCATCAAAATCAATAGGCTTCGTCCTTGGGCCAACATAGGCCTGTGTACCAAATTTCATCAATATATCTTAATATTTGCGACCTGAAGCGTTTAAACAATATAATTTTGGTAGGACCATTATATGGGCACTATGTCTAAACATGAACCGGTGTTAACCGAAATCAATTGGCTTCGTCCTTGCGCCGATATAGGTCGGTGTACCAAATTTCATCAATATATCTTAATATTTGCGACCTGAAGCGTTTAAACAATATAATTTTGGTAGGACCATTATATGGGCACTATGTCTAAACATGAACCGGTGTTAACCGAAATCAATTGGCTTCGTCCTTGCGCCGATATAGGTCGGTGTACCAAATTTCATCAAAATATCTTAATATTTGCGACCTGCAGCGTATAAACAACATAATTTTGAGGGGACCCTTATATGGGCACTAGGTCTAAACATGGACCGATTTTAACCGATATAAGTCGGTGTACCAAGTTCCATCAAAATATCTTAACCGGTTAACCGGGTTTTTTAATTTCAAAAAACCGACCGGTTGCGAATAATTTATAAATTCGAATAAACCGAAAACCGGTTATAATTTGTCGGTTAACCGGGTTTTTTAAAAGATGTTTCTATCAAAACTATTTTTAAGCTAATCATTCGAAAGGCTTAATTTTAATAAACGAAACTGCAGTTTTGTTCTCCTTTATATAAAAATAATATATTTTCACATCACATGTATTCAAACAAATAAGATATGAAAGTCCTTTGGGTTACTAATGAATGTTGCTACAAAAAACATAATTACTTCTTTTCTCCGTAATTAATTGGTTCCATTTAAGAAAAATATATAGGATTGGATGATGAAACAAGAACTGTTAAATCTACAAAAATTTTAGTTATATTTAAATAAATTTTAGTTGAATACAAATAACATTCGCTCCTGCTAAAGTAGTGCTACCAGTAGACATTTTTACTGAATATTAGTAGAGTTAAAATAGCGAAAATAAATAGTAAGTACTGCTGTTTTTAGAAGAGTAGATTGTCTTCCCATAAAAAAAAATATATATTAAATTTTGAGAATGTAATTGTTTTTCTGTGATGTTATTAATTTACTAATATTCGGCATTCTGATTTCAGTAGTGTAAAATGTTCTTTGCAATTAACTAAAATTAAAATTTTTATCTAATTACAACTCATCGTGCTATCCTTGGCGCTTTTGTGTGACTCAAAACTAGCATTATTTTCGGTTAGCGCTTTTTATAGAAAGGTACTAGTTTGACGTTTTTCTATTTTTTATTTAGTGCTTTACGGTGAAACCTTTATTTTGATACAGTTTTATCTAATTTAAATGTCTTTTTTTTATTGTTTTCATAATAATGTGATATTAAATTATATTTTGACATAATAATGATTTTTAGCGCTATTTAAATGTTTGGTCGCTTAAATTAGTAGAAAACTACCTATTTTGATCACATTTATAATTTGGCGCTTTTCTGGGCCTGCCTGCGAGTTTTGTTCTTAAAAGGTTGGCATCACTGCATTTGTTGATGTAAACGCAAATAGATTTGCGAAAAGATTTGTTTGGTAATCACATCATCTCATAGGATTTTTTGTTTGATTTATCAGACGTAAAATCAGATAATTTAAATCCCGCTTTAGAAAACAGATTTAGCTAATTTTAGTAGTTGTTTCTGCACGGCGCTTTTAACTAATTTTTAGTAGCTTTTCTGCTATTTGTACAAATTTATTTTCATACCAAAAAAAAACCGAAACCGGTTTTAACCGTTTTTTTTAAGAAAATCATAACCGAAACCGGTTTTTTTAAAATAGTAATTTTCGAACAAACCGAAAACCGGTTTTCCGAAACGGCCAGTTTTTTTGACACTCTAGCTGAGTCCGACTATCATGGTCAAAACTCCGTGAACCTCAGGGAAATATCTTAATAATTGCCATATTCCGGAAAATACGCATATTTTCAAGCTTTGAGGCTATCAACTTTGATTCAATTTTTTTTTATAAAGCAGAGAAAGATATTTGAAATTTTGTTTTTTGTTTAATTAAGTGGCCGAGTTCTGAAAACCAAAAAAGAAATTAAGAATAAAAATCGGGAAAAGCAATAGAGTTGTGAAATTTCGATACTTTTTGAGTACTCGATACTACTCAATACTTTTCAATTGAGTACTCGATACTACTCAATACTTTTAACGGTTTTTTTGAATTTAAAAATAAAAATGTTAAGAGTTCGTATTTATAAAGAAAAATAATAACAATTCACATACACGTGTTAAATAACTATTGTTACTTACATTTTACTAAATTTAAAACATTTTAAATAAATGAATTAAATAATTTCCCAAAAATTCTTTGCTTCACATATAGAGTTGTATTTCCAGAGTTGTATTTTTAAAGTAGTATTTTTAGAGTTGTATTTTCATACGAAAAATACTCATTTCTACGGAAAATTGCATCTTTAAAAGTATTGAGTAGTACCGTTTTAGTATTGAGTACTCAAAAAAACAGGCGGTATTGAGTACTCAGTACCGGAATACTCAATACTTTTACAACTCTAAAAAGCAAACATTAATTAATTCACAACGATTGTTTATAAAAGGGCTTAAAGCCACATTAACAATGATAGAGTACTCCACTCTGTAGAGTGGAGTGTACTAAAATAGAGATGGCATGATACAAAAAATATGTTGGTGCTAAAAAGAAAAGAACAAACTCCACTCTGCAGAGTGGAGTACTCCAATATTGTGAATCTGGCTTAAAGCTAAAAAAAGCATGTATGCAAAAAAAACTAAAATCCAGTTGAAACAATATTAAATTATACTAATACATTTTAGCATAAAATGTGAATGAAGTTTCACTGAAACTCGTCTATTGAAACTTTTCATTGAATTAATGGAATTTTTCATAAAATTTTGTGAAATACTTAATTTTATTTATTAAAAGTTTTATACACTCAATGAAAAAGTTTCATTAAAACTAGATTCATAAAGTATATGAAGCTTTTTCATTAATTTTAAGAAAGTTTTCATTTACTTTGTGAAGAAAACTTCATTAGTTTACTGATAATTTTCAATTAATTCTCTCTGTGTACTTATTTTTAAAATGATATAAATTTAAATACAACAAAGTTTTTTTAATAAGAATCATATTTACTTTAACAAGATTCTTACTTAATTTAGAAATGTTCGTAATAAAATCAAATGCTAATGCAAATAGGAAATAATAATTAATTTAACTATGACTTTTTTCCTTCTGTGTACTACTAAAGATTTTTCTTATACTATTACTTTAAATTATTTTCCAATATGCTTTATCCTGTCGATACTAATTATTCAATCAAAAATGAATATTCAATTGATATGCAATCTTCCAACATATGACTGCTAAACAATTAACATGGTCTTGATGTGTGGAGATACAAATATAAAATATGCGGAAGGCAAAAAACTATAAATAGAAAATAACCCCTCATAACGGAAAAGTTAATGCAGGTCTAATTGAAGTCAATTAGAAAACATTTGTTTTGTCATTATACACCACTTCTGGAAATTATGCCATACATACACACACACACACACGAACATAAATTAATACTTGCATACAAATGCAGACATGTGCATGATTATACATTTAGAGAATCGGAAAATATATAAAAGTGGATTAATTGCTAAGTAACTAGAAGAGCGGTTCTGGTTATCAAGTTTTACTTTACGGACCCTTTGAGACAGTTTCATTGGCCCACAAACTTCTAAATTTTAATTTTTAAAAATTTAATTTAAAAAATATGTCCAAAATGCTGATTTTTAGAAATAAGTTGTAAGAATATAAATAACTCTGTAAAAATAGCTGAAAAAGGCTGACTTCATAAACGCAGTATGCAAAGCAACATTGAATTGTATAGTGTTCATAAACGTCATTGCCTTTCTTCCCTTTTAATGCGCAACATTTGTCAAATTTGTGCAGTGTTTTTATTTGTGATGCTTTGTGAATTTCGGCGGTTGAAATGACGGTCCTATTATCGTAAGTTACAATTTAACATAATTCGTATACAAATAAAATGCATTTAGCTTTTTTTCAATGATTTTATATGACTTTATGTATATATGTATATAGTGAAAAACAGACGAAAAGCAGTATTAGCATTCATAAACGTTTCAAAATGTCATTGCATTATTTGACAAAGCAGTGTTGCCATGCAGTATTGCTTTGCATTGTAAACGCATATGTTTGCAGTTTTGCCTTGCATTACTGCGTTTATGAAGTCAGCCAAAGTAACTTAAAATTAGTTAAAAATGATGCTGCAGTAAGAATTGTTAAAGTAGCAGATTTTTTTGCTAAATACTAGTATAATACGAAGAGCAAAAATGAAATTGTTAAGTTTACAGAATTTTAATTGATTTTATAAAACAAAAAATGTGTAAACATTTTCTGACTACAAACGTTTTTTAACGAAACGTCATCATTTTTATAATATCATTGCCCTACCAGTGAACTGTTTTTTATACCACTGGCAATTTCTGACTCGGTAGCACTTGATAACCACTGGTTGCAAAAGTTGGCGTAGCACTCTAAGCCCATTCGTTGCCAGTGGTTTTTTTTTTATAAACCGCTGAAATTTTGTAAAACAAATACTGGCCAAACGCTTTTTGCAAATGCTGCAATAGCGTTCCAAATGAGTGTTCTGCCAGTCATTTATTTTTAACACCATGGTTACCTAGTGGTATGCCAGTGCTTAATTTTTTGTACCACTGACAATTTCTGACTGGGTATGTATTTATAGTTGGAATATCATATTCAAATACTCAATCGAATGAAAATTGAATCCACTTAAATAGAAATAAATCATATCTCACTTTATTCAATGTATTTTCACAAGGAATAACTCGACTTTTTAAAATCCCGCTGGGTATGAAATTGTTCAGAAATGGACCTCCCAAACTTTAAAGAAGATGGATCGTCATTTCACAGAGACGTAAAGGTTTTGTTGGCAAGTTGACCATAGACCAGGGATCGGCAGACATATACAACCTTATTTTGTGCTTGTATGAGTGAGTTTCAGTAGTAGATAAAAAACAGTTTTTTCTGCAAGGTAATTTTTAACTTATTTTTACTAGTTCTAACTAAAATGTTTACAGGATTTTTCTTTTTCTGTTATATTTAATATATTTAGTAAAAATTTTATCAAAATGGATTTTTTAAATTACAATTTTTTAAATACAAACAAAATTGTAATATTTACCTTTTTGGTATTTTAACAAAAAATATTTGAAGAATTACATATTTATTTAGAACTTTTATATTTTCATAAAATTTCATTAAAAATTAATAGAAAATTAAAATAAAAATTTTTAAATCGTTTTAAAAATTAATTTTTGAGTGTACAAAAATAGAAAAAAATAAAAAATTTTACAGTGAAAACTACAAAAAATTATTAATTGTGTAAAAAAAGTTCCAAAAAATTTTTTTCGACCTGGTGGGATTCGAACCCGCAACCCACTGATTTCTGTGCTAGCACGTTCCTATGCAACCCCCATACAAAATATTAACTTCTTATCACCCGTGAAAAAGATGTTTAAAATCCATTCCTAAGGGAGTAATTCTTTGTGATGTAATGTAGGAGTGATTCATTTAGAAGTCATTCCATTTATTTTTGCTGGGTACACAGAACCAAATTGGTTCATAAATAGTATGAATAGCTTTAATTAATTTCCGTTCATAATATGTATGAACAAAATCATTCAATGTATGAACTTTTATTTATATTTTGTAATTAAAAAATATCAAGTCGTTTCGAAAACAAAAGAAAAATGACAACATATATTTTTTTAATTCTAAAATAATAAAAAAGCAAAATGCAGCAAAATTATCGGCAAATAAATTGTACGTGGATGAACTGCTAAAGTCCTTATTGAGGTTTGTAAATTTTTACGCATTATATACATACAAAAATATTTGCAAAAAAAATAAAATTTTTCTTTCTTAAACATTTTTCCAGCTGCTGTTGACTTCTCCTAAATTTTAACATCCAACATCTGAACATATTTGTCAAAAGCTTAAGGAGCGGTGGAGCATCCTATTTTTTGACACCAAAGACACTAAAGATTTGTGCAGTAAATACGGCCTAACGACGAAATTTATTGTGCGATAATTTGAAGTATACAAGTAAATTTATCTTGCATATTTGTCTTTCGCGAAGATTTTCTCAAGCGGTCAACGATTTTAATCCACGTCACGAAGTTTCTTTTAATTAAAATGTTATTTTTAGTACCTCAATTTTATCTGTATAATGTCTTGTAAAATATTAAAATAAATCCATTCATTTATTTCAGAAGTTCTTTCTTTTCCTTATTCTAATTGTGCAAAAATGCACTTATTATTCCCATTATTAAAGAATTTTTACTAAATTTTTAGAATTTTTTTATTCAGAGTATGAAAAGTTCATATATGGAATAAATTTCATTCATATATACAACTATTTTTTTCATAATATGTATGAACAAATTCATACTCCGAATGAAAAAGTTTTGGGAAAAAAATATAATGTTCAGTTCCCGGGTAAAAAATCTTAATACGGTGTCATATATAATTATATCTTATTTGATAAGTCCCCATATACAACGACATACAACTTGATCCGAAAAATGGGTTATCTACTTGTGTCTAATTATATCAAATTAGATATTATTTGATATAGTTTGATCCGAGATTTGTCCATATCCAGGACATCAAATTACATCTAATTCGATATAAAAATATCTGATTTTATACAATTTTTTCTAATAGTAGGTACACTTTTTATGCATACCGGCTTTAAATTGATATTGAAATTTCTATAGCTTAAACAATTTCAAAGGCCCAAATTTTATAACATAAAATAAAAATCTAATCTAAATCGTTTGCATCATTTTATTTTTTAATTTAATATGCAAAACAATCACGTGAAAATTATTTGGCTGTGGATAAATTAACTCTTAATTTATATTAATTTGTACGAGATCATATAGAAAGTTATATAAAATTACAAGAAATATATTTTTAGTATGACGATACATACAGTGTTATATAACTTAGTATCGAACCATATAATCATATCGGTCACTACATATATTTTGATTAGTTTTATATGGCTTATATCGTTATATATGGAGTCAGATTTGGGGATATGTAATAACATCAATTACCGTACAACAAATTCATTGAAAAAATAATATCAGATGTTTTTGTATATAATGATATGTGTCTTAATCCATTCACCGTCAGATATAACCCAATCACATTATATATAACAATATATAACTATTTTTACCCGGGTTCATACAGTTTATGAAAAAATTCATTCCACGTATGAACTATTTTTTTCTGTGTATAGATTATTTTAAAACTATTAGTAAATATACCTTCTACAATGTTAATTAAAACTGCTACTTAATACCGAAACGAATAACGGTAAGGGTAACGGCAACGGTATCAGATTTCGTTTGTTTAGGTAACGGTAAAGGTAACAGTATTTAAGACTGTCTCGGTAACGGTATACCGTTATCGAAACAGCAATACCGGTACGTACCGGTATTAAAAATTATGTTAAAAACATATAAAAACAATTAAAAACATGCACAGAACAAAATTTGTCAATAAATAGTATGAATTGCTTTCATACAATTCAATTCATAATATGAATGAATAAATTCATACAATTTATAAATCTTTCATAAATATGTAAATTTTAGAAACATTTCTTTTCATCAAGTAAGTTTCAATTAGAAAAAAATGTCAGAAAGATATTTGTAATTTTTTGGGGAAAAATAAATTTATCAAAGAAAATTGGAATTTTTTCAACATGGACCATAAAAAGGTATTTATGTATGTGCAATATTTTATATCTTTCCCATAATACAAAACATGTTTCTCAATATGTTTACAGATTCCAATTAGGAAAAACAATTATTTGCATTAAGGTATGCAAAAATTAGTTAATCATATCCATGTATGATTATTAATTTTCCATAAAATTAAAAAAAAAATCGTATGAACATTTTCATTATATGTATGAACAAATTCCTACATGGTATGAAAAAGTTTTGGGAAAAAATTACAATGTTAAATTCATACATAGTATGAAAAAATTCATTCCAAGTATGAATTATTTTTTTCTGTGTGGCATATTTTTAATTTTAAGTACTGAAAATACAGATTTTAAGCTATAAATTCAATACCTGTAGTTTTAATAAGTAAAATTATTATCTATAAATTTTTTGTAAAAAAAAACACTCAAGATTATACAATAAAAAATTGTAATTTTTATATAAAATAATAAATACCGGTAAAATACCGGTAACTACCCATAAAAATAACGGTATCGGTAACGATAACGGTATTTATAAATTTGTTTAGAGGTATCGATAACGGTAACAGTATTCAATTTGAAACGGTATTTTAGCGATAACGGTATTATAACTATAACGGTAACCAACCTTGCTTAATACTATTTACATGTTATTTCTTTTTAATAATTCTTAATATTCGCGGTGTTATAGTAGACAGCTCCATATTTTTATTTAAAATTAATCAACATCAGTAGATTGAACCAAGATTAAATCACATAAGTAATTATGGAACAAAAAATAAATAAAAAACCTCTAAATGGTTGTTGACTTTGCTTTATAAGTTTTTTTTATCAAAGTTTTTCAAAGTTTGTTAGAAACGATATTTTTATGTAATTTGGGCAATCCAGGAAATTAAAATTAATTTAACGATACTGAATGTACACAACATAATATTGTATCGCTATTATTTTCTTCGCAAACAAATTAACCAACTCGATTTTTTTTCATGGTTTTCAATCAATGAATTGATCTAAATGTAATGACTTAATTCATAGAAGTTGTAAAAAAACTTTTCTGAGAATATTTTGTCATCAAAAACTAATTTATAATATTAGCTTTGATCCTATAAGAGAAAACGTTCACATTACTATTGATGAGCGGTAGTACTATTTTAAAAATATTTGAGTGTCGATTTGTGGCTGGATAAAAATTCTCGTTAATTACCACTTAGTCCACGTAATAAAATTTCTCATAATTCATTTTAAAGGTAGTCATTTCTGACCAAGCTAGTGGGACAAAAAACTTTTTTAGTTTTTGTCAAAGGTTTATTACTGTATGATTTTTTTGTAGTTCTTTTTAAGTACACAGGGTTTGCGTGTTGTGATGACATTGTACATTATAATTTGTACAAATCATGAGACTAAACACGCAAATAAATAGTAGAAAAGAAAAAAAAAAAATATGTACAAAAAATTACAAATAAAAAATTGCAAATAAACTAAAAAAGCAGAGGAAAATTTTTCTTATTAAATGTGAAAAAATATAAATATTTTTCATGCAAAGAAATACGTGAACACTGAAAATGTATATGTATGTAACTTGTAAATATTGAAAAAAAAAACCACACAAGTAGCAAAAATGTTGTTGCTTAATTAGCAACTCACTGTAAATTTGCAACAAAATTTAAAACCAAAAAGCAATGAATAAAAGAAAAATAAATGAACGCTTAGTTTGATGAGGCTGTTTAGTTAAGACTGTTTGTTCATGCCAGTCCGAGAAACTATTCATCCATACAATTAGCATTTTGTTTTCTGTCGGTCCATTTGTAATTTAAAATTTCGCACATTGAACTTACCATCATCAACATCCTTAGCACTGTTTAACATAATAATCATCATCATTGGGATCGTAATGATTATATGAGTATGTACTTAAGTGTTTTTTCTTACTTTTTATTTCCATTTACTATTCGTAATTTCATACCATTTTGAATGTAGGTTGGCAATGCTTCTTCTACTACATCTTAATGCTAAATTTGGTTTTTATTGAGTTCAACAAACATCCAACCATAACTATTTGACTGGCTGACTGACTGGCTTGTGTTACCTAAAACTAACTAATGCTATGTTGCCACATTTCATTTAAAGCTTGCACGTAATTTGCGCGCAATGAGCGCAAAAAAAAAGAAACACACAGAAGACAAGAAAATCAACATACTCGTCGTCGTCGTTGTATATAAAAATACTTCGTAGTTTATGGCATAAATTGTACTTGTTTTCGATTTGATGAGATTTGTTTTTTTCAAATTTATTTTGTTAATTTTATTTGCTGAGCAAAAATTTATTCAGTTCTCTTTAAAATTTCTCTCGTTTTTGTTTTAAGCTCTCAAAAGTTTTGAATTCGCCGTAAGTTTAAAAAATACAAATTTGTGTGGTATTTTTTTAAGGAAATCTTAACAATGTATTGGTAAATATATGCTCTTCTCTTTCACTCTCTTTTGACCCCCCCACCCCCTTCTACTAAGAAAAAATATGGTGTATTAATACCTTAACTATCCATTGGGGATACATTAAGCTTATTTGCTCAATCATTTTGATTTTCATTTAAAGAGTATAAAAACTTTCGCTCGTTTATTTATTTTTTTATTATTTTTAATACTCTGAAATACTAAAAAAGGTCACAGAAGGCAAAGTAAAGAGAAATTTGTAAAAATTGTCCAGGTTGCCAAATTTCTAAGGCCTTTTCAATAATATTTGTGAAAATTTTAGATAGAACCAAACTTTAAATTACATAAATAATTTTATTATTTTCTACGTATTGTTTTTTGCAAATCATAATACATAGGTAATTATCTTAATTTTTCAACACTCCTCATACTTTTATTATCAACATATTTTATGATGCCATTTAGTGTATATTTTCTGTTTATAATGATGTTGATGTGGTGTCACTTCCCTATTTCTTAAGCTGGAAGTTGTTGTTGCTGCTGTCAATGTTGGTGATGATGACGATAATGATGAACATTAATATCTGCGCCGCCTTTGCTATTACTATTGCTTTTATAATCATTTTGTAATAAATTTTTGTTGTTCTTGTTTTTTCTTATTTTGTTGTAGACTCTGTTGTGTCGGATGATGTGGTGTTGAAACCACATGTTGTTTATTATTATGGTTTTTCTAATGGTTTTTAATTTCATTAAAGCTTTAAGCCAACAGGTTCATAAAATTAACATATTTTATGATGATGTATTTCCACACTTAAATTTTCATAAAAATTTTCACGGCTTTCTCTGGTTTTTATGGGAATTGCATGAATTTGTAAAATTGAACAACTTTAGGTTTTAACTGCGGTACTTTAAGCGAAAATTTTTATGTTGTAAAGGGTGTCTCAGTTAGATTGCACCTTTTAAATTTAGCATCATTTTTTGTGTGCAAGTGGCAACTCTGAAATTTGGCAGCTGTCACATACATATGTTTATACCGTTTATTAAAAATGCAGCGCTTTACGAAAGAACAACGCGTTATAATTGTGAAAACTTATTAAAAAAATTTGGAAAGTTATGCTGAGACGGCTCGCAATTTTCGAAGAATTTTCAATCGAGAAAGTCCACCTAATGTTTCAACCATTAGAAGAGTGGTCAAAAAATTTGAAGAAACTAGGTCGGTTATGGACAGTAAGACTCATGTGCATAAACGTACCCGTTGGTCTCTTGAAAATATTGCTGCTGTAAATGAGACTGTTGCCGAAAACATGAATTTGGCATCGTTATCAACAACTTAAAATTTCACGAAGCACTACGCAGCGAAATTTGGCAAAAGACATCCACCTTCATGCGTACAAAATTCAGCTTACTCAGGAGCTCAAACAAGCAGACCATGGAAAGCGCTGGCAATTCGTTCATTGGGTAATGGAGCAAAGTGAAGTCAATGCCAATTTTTCGAAAAAAGTCATCTTCTCCGATGTAGCGCATTTCCATCTGAATGGCTTCGTGAATATTTGCTGTATTGTCGTTCATGATGTCGGTTCAGAAAATTCTCAAGAAATCCATCCACAAACGCACCCACAACCAGAGCTTCGAAAAACTTAATTCAATTTAAGCTTAATTCACGAAAAATTAAATTCAGATTTTAAAAATATTCATGTACCATTCCCTTAAACCATTCGTAAAGAATTCATTCATAAGCTTCATTCCCAAAGCTTTAATATGAATTGAATGAATTCCTAACTTGAATCATTCAAATCGCATGTTCATTCACCATTTTACTAATTGAATGAAGAAATTTTATTACCATTCACTTAGTGCAGTGTAGTTTGAAACTAACATATAATCAAAACCAAAGCATACAAGCTGTAACAAAGCATACGATACTATTTATTTCTGTTAGATGAATTTTAAACGTTTTTCATTGTATTATGCTAATATTTCAGCAATTACATACAAATTAAAATTTTTCATTTGATTAAGTGAATGAAAACAAATAATTTTTCATTCACTTTTTTATTAAATGAATTCAGGTAAATTGGGTTTCATTCAGTTAGAATTCAATCAAAATAGAATGAATTCATATAATTTTAAGCTATAGGGAATTAAGCTATCGAATTAATTCCATAAGAATGCTATTAGGGAATGAAATTTAACCCAAATTTCATTAATTTTTAAAAAGTGAATGAAAGAATTAAGCCTTTTAAACCTTTGCCCACAACGAGCAACTGTCTGGAGGCGTGATTGGTCCTTACTTTTTTTGAAGATGAGACCGAAATTGCAGTGACTGTGAAGTGCATTCGTTAGAGGAACATGATAACTCATGAAACAATCAATTTATTGTAGCAACGAATTCCAGAACAAATTATCTCAAGAAATTCTGATGTCAACTGGCCAACTAGATCATGCGATTCAACGCCGTGCGATTTTTTTCTTTGGGGTTTTGTAAAATCTCGCGTTTATGCGAATAAACCAGAAACAATTCCTGAGCTCAAATCCGAGATCCAACGCGTCATTGGTGAGATACAGCCACATCTCTGTGAAAAAGTCATGGAAAATTTCATGAAAAGAGTAATGGCCTGTCATCAGAGCCATGGGGCCATTTGACGTATATTTTATTCCATACTTAATCGAAACATGTCTTCTTTTAAAATAAAAAAGTGCATTCTTACTGAGGCACCCTTTATTTGTGACGACCGTTTCCTAATTAATTTTCAAGTTAAAAACCAAGGACCGGAAACTTTTTATTTTTTGGTTTTTATCAAATATAAATATCGTAAAAGTATTAAAATAAAAATTCAAACGTACAAAAAAATAAAAAGAAAAAAATATTTATTTAAAATACCCCTCATGATGAAAATAAAAAACTTTTTCTGTTTTAATTTTCTTTCAAAAAAAAAAAAAAAATAAATAGATGGAAAAAAAGAAACTTTTTTTGTGTTGTTATAAATAAAAAAAGAAAAATATATATAAATATATATTTTTTTTTTAATTTTCTTTTGCTGTAAATATCTGGCCTAAAATGTGTTCTTTTTTCCGCGACTTTTTTTCGCTATTTGTTTTTTGCAACTAGCCACAGAACGTTGTTCTATGAATTGGGTATTATAGTCTCCTGAATGCATATTTAACAAAACCGCACCTAAAAAATTGTAAAATATTGGCGGAACGCAAAAAATACTTTATGGTACAAAAATTGTATTAAAACACCTTATCGGCGATTTTCATTCTGCAAGAATTTTCCTTTTTGCAAATTTTTTTTCCGCGACTTATTTTCGCGATTTTTTTTCAATTATCCACCAAACTTTGTTGTATGAAATGGGTATTATAGTCTCTAGATTTCATATTTAGCATAATCGCATCTAAAAAAAACGCGAAATTTTGGCGGAACGCGAAAAAACACTTTATGGTAAAAAAATTGTATTAAAAACCTTTATCAGCGATTTTCATTTTGCATAAAAATATACTGATGTAAGAATTTTCCTTTTTGCAAATTTTTTTCCGCGACTCTTTTCGCGATTTTTTTGCAATTAACCACCTAACTTTGTTGTATGAAATGGGTATTATAGCCTCTAGATTTCATATTTAGCAAAACCGCACCCAAAAAAACTCGAAATTATGGCGAAACGCGAAAAAACACTTTATGGTTAAAAGATTGTATTAAAAACCCTTATCAGCGATTTTCATTTTGCATAAAAATATACTGATGTAAGAATTTTTCTTTTTGCAAATATTTTTCCCGCGACTTTTTTTTTCGCGATTTTTTTTATTTATCCACCAAAATTTGTTGTATTAAATGGGTATTATAGTCCCTAGATTTCATATTTAGCACAACCAAACCTAAAAAAACGCGAAATTTTAGCGGAACGCAAAAAACACTTTATGGTAAAAAAATTGTTTTAAAAAACCTTATCAGCGATTTCCATTCTGCAAACAAATATACTGATTTAAGAATTTTCCTTTTTGCAAATTTTTACCCCCGAGACTTTTTCGCGATTTTTTTTCAACTAGCTACCAAACTTTGTTGTATGAAATGGGTATTACAGTCTTGGGTATTACATATTTAACAAAACCGCACCTAAAAATATTGGTGGCTAATTGCAAAAAAATCGCGAAAACAGTCGCGGAAAAAAATTTCTAAAAAGTAAAATTCTTACATTAGTATATTTGTTTGCAGAATGAAAATCGCTGATAAGGTTTTTTAATACAATTTTTTTACCATAAAGTGTTTTTTCGCGTTCCGCCAAAATTTCGCGTTTTTTTAGATGCGATTATGCTAAATATGAAATCTAGAGACTATAATACCCATTTCATACAACAAAGTTTGGTAAATATTTAAAAAATATCGCGAAAAAAAAGTCGCGGGAAAAAAATTTGCAAAAACGAAAATTCTTAGATCAGTATATTTGTTTGCAGAATGCAAATCGCTGATAAGGGTTTTTAATACAATTTTTTTACCATAAATCTAAAATTTTATAAATTAAAAAATAAAAACTGTTTTTCTTAATAAGGAAACTTTTTTTTCTACAAAAAAAACTTTTCTTTTTTTTGTACAAAAACTTTTTTTTTATTTTTTCTTTTTTTGTTTGGGGTTGAAAATAAAAAATATCATTTGTATAAAAATCATTTGTAATTTTTGTTTTTCTTTTTTTTATAAAGATAAATATATTTTCAATTTTGGATAAATATAAAAAAAATAATTTAGAAATTTACTTTATTTTGAACAAAATACTTTTTTATTTCTTGATGAAAACTTAAAAATAAAGTTTTTGGTTTGTAAAATCCGGTGCCTGTTAAAAACACAAAATTTATGTTTGTAAGTAAACTCAATGAAAAAGGTTCATCATGTTTGTAAATATAAAAAACTTGGTAAATATAAACTCGATAGTTAGCCCAATGAAACGTTTCATAAATACTGATGCTAAAGCTTCTTCATAAAAATATTGATGATATGAACCAGGTCGGGATGCTATCGCAAGCATCCGGACCTGGCGAGGGCAAACCAATAAGTCCGTCATTTTTGAGCTTCCCTCGTAGTTAATTACAACTCAGCACTACTCCCTCAAACTAGCAACTTGTAATAGACTACTATCAAACTTTGAGGAAGCTCCATCGTTATGTTCGTGTTTGGCAGCAAACAACTTCATGAGTTTTTGCAAAAATAGAAAAAATTTCACTTCAGGTGCTCATAAACATTACTTTTTGCCTGCAAAAGCTATCAGTCAAATCAAGGAAAAGCTTGATATGTACTATGGGGACACTACAATCAATTTCAATGGTAAAAGAGTTTTACTGAACGGCAAATTGAGGCCGCTATACACGAAAATGTCGAAAAAATTCACGATATGGTTTTGAAAGCACGCGATAATGTTGATATCATAGCCACATCATATGACTCTACGAATTTGATTAAAAGTTATTAGTTGCGTTTTGGAAATCTGTTCGCAAATTGGGTGCGGCGTTTGCTACCTCATTCGCCCCTAACGACTTATTTAGAGAGATTTAGCTCCCACGGTGAAATCATCGATCAAACAAATATCTATTTTGAGTATCTTGGAAAATCGAAGTATTTGGAAGGAATAAAAAAAATTGAAGAAACGTTGAAAAATGTATTGAGCTAATAGAAGACTATGTTAAGAAATATATTTTGTTTGCTAAAAAAAACTGGTTTTCGTGCAAAGTCACTGCTATTAAAGTTTCTTTATTCTTTTTCTTTATTTTTCTCTATTTCACTCGGTTTTTACGATATGAGACAGTTTCAAAGAAAAAATTTTCTTTGTAATTCAAGCTTTTAATGCATTAATACAGGAAGGAAGATGAAGTACCCATCGCATTTTGAAGTCTTAGATGATCCCTACAAGCAATTAATTCAGTGGGTAACAAACATATTCAAATATAATTTCTTAACTGAATTTGGATCCAACCCAAGCGTTTAGTTTCCTGAACCCAATTTCGGCTGTCCCAAGTAAAGTAGAGGTGTGACCACCGAAATAGGATTGGAACAACCGAATTAGAATTGTGACAAACGAAGTTTTAGGTTTCAGCAACCGTACGATTTGGTTGGATACAAATTTGTTGTGACTGTATAATTTCATATCCCTTTTAGATAATTGGTAATAACTATGGTGAAGGCAGAGGCAGACATTTTTAATATTCTCTGCAATAATCGTACAATAAGTAATACCTGTCACTGCCGATATCAATTTGCATTCCTAAAAATTAGAGGAAAATGTAATGTCGGTGGCCTCAAATTTATATCACAATTCCTTTACTGTTGCTTTTATAGTCTCTTCATTAAAAACTAACTGAATACGGGTCTAATAAGTGAGAATTTAAATTCTAGTACTACTTAGTACTTTTTTGACTTTCAATAGTATTAGGAATAGGATGAGCCTTTTATAGGTCGGGCAAATGATTATTAATTTTACGAAGAAAAAACAAATTTGAAAAAGTTTTTACGCTTAAGTTACATAGAGAAAACGGATTCGTGCTGACAAACAAATTTGCTGCGAATATAATGGTTCGGTTGTGGTAACCGAATTTTTCAGTTTCTGCAACTGAAAATCGGTTGGGTATACGATATTTGATTTGGAAAACTGGGTAGTCACAACTGAAAAATTATATTGCCACTACCGACCATTCGATTGGCAATAAATTCCGTTATCCACAGGAATCTGTTTTCTGAGTGTAAAACGGAGTGATACATGATCGACAACCCGCGATTAAACCCATTTAATAAACCTCTTAACTTCACAGATAATGGGAGAAATCTTCGCATTTGAGCGTAACTGAATTTTTGAGTAAAAAATTCTTAGATCTTGATGTTTTCGGTGAAAGTTTTCCTACAAAATACTCCTTTTCATACGAAACACCGTCAGATTTCGATAGAAATTATGGTAAGAATTCCTCAACAAGAACCGCAATTTAAATTACCCAAGCATGGCGTTGGGTTTGAAGGGTAAATGAGAAATGTAACCCGCAATCAAGAGACCTGCTTTGTTGACCAAACACTTTCTCACACCAAACCTGTTGGTTCCATCTCTTTGCCACAGAACCGACGGCACAATCTCATGGTAAACTATTGAATAAATTTTGCGTCTAAAGTCTGCATTGGCAAGAACAATAAACTTTCCTTTACATTGTCTTACTAAATAATTAATAAGTGTGTGAAAGTAATCGGAAGTAAAAGTTTGGGCGTCAGACAATAATGAACACTATTACGTAATCTCTGCATTGAACAGCAGGTAAGATTCCCACCATGTATTCCCCCGCCCTTATTAGACAGTGAAACAAAAGACAGAAAAAGTGTATCTGAACAACCTCTTACTTATTGTTATGCTTCTGTTAACCATAAATCATTTCAATACAAAATTTATCACATTTCATTCAGGCCATTTTTTTTTATTGTGAATAAACAAAACTACAGAAAAAATAAAAAAAAGATGGAGAACTTAAATAAAATTGACGTCACTGCACGGACAAAAAACCAACAAACCAATCGACGACGAACCAAGCGCAAGTCAACTTGCACGTTGGACAGCCAACATCGCACTAACTAAACATTCATCGAACGTACTGTACTTTTACTGAAAAGAAACTCAAATTACAAAAAATAACGTACAAAACAAGTTTGATAAACGGCACACAAAAACAACCCGCCTTAGGTGGTGAGAAAGTTGTTTTTATGAAATTAAACGAATCAAGAATAACGATTGGAGGAATTTCTCGTTAACGACACGAGTTTAACCGAAGTTAGACGATGACTATACAAACTGGCCAATCACGTTAACTGCTAGCTTGGTTGTTCAATTTTGAAGGTAGAAAATAAAAAGGGGGAAGGTTTTCGTTTAGTTTCTTTGTTTTTTGTTGTGTATGTATTTCGTATTCTGGATGGCAACATGAAGAAAAAGAATTGAGATGTGTTCTTTAAAATTTATGAACTTTAATAAGAATTAAGAAAATATTTTGTGCTTAAAAATAAAGAAAACTTCAAATACAAAAAAAGTGGAGATAGCTTATGCGGCCAATAGACTTGCAAGTGACTTACACAATAACGAGTTTGTACAATTTGAACGTCACCCACCACTCGAGTAAACTGGAAATTTCATTTTAATTTACACGTAGCAGCAGAAACATGTAGCGGATTGTTATTGCCAGGAGGTAATATTACTTTTTCAATGCTTTATTTTAAAATACCTGAAATTCTTTGATGATGTTAATAAATTTATATTAAAATTTTTTACTTTACGTTTATTCATATTTAAAAATTTTTTATCCGTGTTTATGACGTTCACTCTTTAAAAATTACTTCTGAAAAATATTGAGTAAAAATCAAGTCTAAAAATGACTTGTGCAAGTATGCAAACCTGGGTGCAAATTTGGGAACTGATCCGATGTTTTATCGGATAACTGTGTTCAGCGGTGAGGCTTTGGCTTAACGGGTTTGTTAATAAACAAAACTGCTGGAGTGAAACCAATCCACAACAGACCCTACAGACTCCATTACAGCCGGAAAAATGCACCGTTTTCTGCAGTTGGAGTCATTGGACTTTATTTGTTTGAAAATATGGATGACATTGATCTGGGCGAGATGTGGTTTCAACAGGATCAAAATTTGGCGATAAGATGATTTCGAGAAATGGACCTGTCAGTTGGCATCCAAGGTCGTGCGATTTGATACCTCTCGATTATTTCTTGTAGGGCGTAAAGTCACTGGTTTATGCTGATAAACTAGCAACAATTGACGCCTTGGAGGCCAACACTGTTCGTGTTATTCGTGACATACGGCCAGTAATCCTCGAAAAAGTGCCCAAAATTGGACGTCCAGAATGTGCAAAATGTTAATGCCTTGTATTGATCTTTGGAACAAAAAAAGTTTTTCGATTAAAATTTAATTTTTTGTGTTATTTTTTAGAATTTAAATTTCTATTGGGCTTAAAAAAAAACACCCTTTATGTGGGGGTTGATTCTGACTTTACTTACACACAGAGTTACGGTTACATCTACTAAAATAGGTTGGTGCAACTGAATATTGGTTATCACAACAAAATTCGGTTTACACAACTGAATTTTAGTTGCAATACCCAAAATATTTAGTAATCACATTTCAATATGGTTTCACCAACCGAATTTATTGGTTGTAGCAACCAAAATAAGCTTAGCAATTCGGTTGGCAATTTTTTTTTCTGTGTGTATTTGTTCATGTCAATATCATAGCCTGATTATGGAAAGCATGATTAATAGGGCGGGTCGATTTAATAATCGCCCATGGCTCAGTGAAAATCGTATTCTAGGGATCAAAATAAGAAACTTTGCCGAAGGAACCATACCTCTAAAACGAATTCTACTACCCCCAACTGTTGACTTTTGTCCCGTAGGGTCAAGTTTTGAAAAATCCCACTTTGACCCATTTAGAGTGCCCCAATCGAGTCCAAATGTATGACCGACCCCCACTAACTTTGGAGGGCCGATCCACCCATGCCAGTGGCACACCCCCTGGAACTCCCCTGGGGGGTTCCCCATACAAACATTTTAAAAAATCACCATTTTTGGCACTTTATTTTATTATTTTTTATTTATTTTATTTATTTTTATTATTTTATTTATTTTTTCTCTTTAGAAATTTATTTAGTCAGAACATATGTAAATGAAAAAATTAATTTAACTTAGTAATAGAAAAGAAAATAAAAAAAATTACTGTTTGAAGTCTTTTTTGCTTTCAAGTCTGGGCATTTTTTCTTTTCTATTACTAAGTTAAATTAATTTTTTCATTTACATATGTTCTGACTAAATAAATTTCTAAGGAGAAAAAATAAATAAAATAATAAAAATAAATAAAATAAATAAAAAATAATAAAATAAAGTGCCAAAAATGGTGATTTTTTAAAATGTTTGTATGGGGAACCCCCCAGGGGAGTTCCAGGGGGTGTACCACTGGCATGGGTGGATCGGCCCTCCAAAGTTAGTGGGGGTCGGTCATACATTTGGACTCGATTGGGGCACTCTAAATGGGTCAAAGTGGGATTTTTCAAAACTTGACCCTACGGGACAAAAGTCAACAGTTAGGGGTAGTAGAATTCGTTTTAGAGGTATGGTTCCTTCGGCAAAGTTTCTTATTTTGATCCCTAGAATACGATTTTCCCTGAGCCATGGGCGATTTTTTTGCCTCCCCACAAATCGACCCAGCCTAATGATTAACCATAGTATAGTATATACTATGTGATTAACTACCATCTTCAATTTTCTATAGATCAACTCGCTTTTCAATGAATGACTTCCCTATATGATCTGTTCGGATAGATGTGCGTGTAATTAAGAGTAATAGTATGGGTTGGAGTAAAGTAATTCCTGACCATAATAAAGCTAGACACTAAATGCCTCCTTTTAAATTTGAAATACGAGCTTAGTTCAACAGATATAACACTGAATTATCATGTCCAGAACATCAAGAGAATCCGATTTTTTAAAAGGGCCTATAGACGATCAAGCATGCTGGACAGCTCAGCTTGATAGTTCACTGTATTTGTAATTTCCGTCAACCAAGGTATTACACGAACAAATGCTGTACATGTTGTGCAGCATACTTGACCATATGTAGGACGCTTAATATCGATGGGTCAAGCAACATACAGCATGGGTTCTTGTACTCTCATAACAATTCGTTTTTTCCAACCGAATTGCGTCAGTAGTCACAACCTCTGCTCGTAATGATTTCAGTTGTGCAAATAAAAATGTGGGGTTGTGGTAAGCGAATTCGGTTGTGCCAACTGGATTCGGTTTTGACAACAATTTTTATGAGATTGTGGAATGGGAGTGAACTTGGTTTGGAAAAAGTCTTCGCATTTTTTTATGAGAGTGTGTTTTACAAATATATGAATTTTGAGTTAAGTAGTATGCTTACGGATCGATTAGATTATAAAGTACGATTCGGCGGGAAAGTTGAGATTGTCATATTGAGTAGATCTGAATAGGCGCAAAGTAAACCTTCCTCGAATTTCTGACGATTGTAATATATATTCCTGGGTAGGAGCGGGTGTGTTTGCTCCCAATGTGAAGATTTTGGAACATATAATCAAATGGCCCACCGTTTTGTCAAAGCAATAGTTTGCAGTAATTAGCTGCACGATACAGATTGTGCCTCTTCTGGATACCGAGGCATGAAGGCAATTAAATAGGTCAGAGTTGTTCATAGTTACCAACGGTGAGTGCGGAAAAATACTGTGATGTTACCTGGTCCATCATTTCAGCTCTAGTTGCGTCAAAGGTGAAACCATAGCACACACCTTGTGTGAGTGTGGAGGGATATATCAGACGATTCTATCCACCTTTAGCTCTAAGGTTAATAAGGGGCGTTATAGCTGGTTTAGACTAACCTTTTGATCTATAATCGAAAAGATTCATATGGTGTCGCAGTGCTTGCCGTTGGAATCTACCTCATGAATTAATCCTTCCCCAAGATAATCATTTAAATTTCCCATTTACACGCATTTACAGACGCCCAAAGTGTCCATGGTCCACTTGTCGTATAAATATTATAAAGATTCTGGAGAGAATAACATACAAAATTTTTAAATCTTCTGAATGAACTTCATTGCGGGAAGTTTTGCTTTACTTCCATTTAAAAAGAGTGCAGCTGAAGCACATTGATTGCTTACCGAAATTTTTCCTCAATACATTCCATCGATTTCAACGTACGGGGATGGTTTGTGTGGTTTAGAAGTGGTTATTTTGACACGCAAGACAAAGACCGCCCTGGTCAGCCTAAAAGTTCGAATATGATGAATTGGAGGCATTACTCGATGAAGATTGTTTTTCAAACTCACGAAGAACTTGTAAAATCATTGGGAGTCACTCAAGCAGCAATTTCAAAACGATCTGAAGCAACAGGATTCAGTAAGGCAATTGGGTACCACACGCGTTGCAGCCGAGAGACGTTGGAAGATGATTTTGCATGTCCGGAATGCTGCTTGAACGCAGTAAAAAGAAGTCATTTTTGTATTGAATCATTATTGGCGATGAAAAATGGATCTATTACAAGAAGCATAAAAGAAATTGTATGGGCTTCACTTCAGAATAGGGTATCCGAAAGTGGCTTGATTCGTTCCTGGCCTCAAAAAATGGGAAGTTCTTTGTCGCGGAATGTTGCCAGAAAGATGGAAAAAGGTCATAGCTAACGATGACCAATACTTTGAATAAATTTATATTATACGAATGTTTTAAGTTATACACCCAATAAGAAACACAAATAACTAAAAATTAGCATGCAAAGTTTATTCAAATGCGCATGAAACTGTTATGCTTAATTTTCTTGATTTAAAATAAAATTCCCAGCAATGTTTTTTCGAACCGCGGTTACCTTCGTATCTATTTCAGAACAAGTTCTTTGACCACTGGTTCCATGGAACATGTTCTAGAACGGTTACCTGCGAGTCAAAATGTACGGTTATACAGTCCCACAACCAGCTCTTTAACTGAATCTTGGACCGGTTCAAGTGCAGCCTCTTCCAGTTTCGAAGAAAACACCCTATTGCTGATAGGTCAACCACATTAGGAAAAGAACAGGATATAGAACATAAATTAGAACCTATGCCAATGCAGTAAAAGGTGTTCTGCATCCTGCTCTTTGGATCTTACTTTTCTACTGCCATAAAATCTAATACAAATCATATTTCAGTGGTAAATTGGATGCCAAGTAGTGTAGCTTTTAGCTGTCATGCCCTTTACCACAAAAACTTAAATCATTTTGAAAAATATTTATTACGACGTTTTTATTTGAGTAAAAATCTCAACAATTCATTAATCATAATTTACAATGAAAAGGCCTCTCATAAAGTACTTATTATTCACATTGAAGTCTCCCTTCTTTTCAAATCATATTCATTTCACACTTTTAATTAGCGTTAAATTGTGTGTATCTGTTGTTGAATATAAATAAATTTGTTTTGTTCGGCTTCTCCCCTTCTTTTTCGTTACTGAATTTCATTAGCAACGAGTATATAAGGACTTGTAATATGTACAATATTCGTTTAACCAACACCACTTAACAAGGGGTGGTTTTTATGCTGACAAAATCGAAAGTAAATAAAAAACAAAAACGAAAACTATACACTCATGCATACATAGGGAAAAGGGATACATTTTTATGATAAGATTTGTGTACTTTTGTATAAGTGCTGCAAAATGAGGGAACATTTAAGGATATTTTACTTAAATAAATTCATGTTTGGTTTGCAGATTTATTTTCTGGTACTAAAAATTATACGATTATGGTACTAAAATTATTGACATTTTGGTTGTCCAATTAAAATTGCTTCAAATTCAAATCTTTATAGAATACAACTGAAATTCTATTACAATTGTAGATTCTAATATAGTTTATTGTTGTTATTTTTATGAACTCAAATTAAGTTTTGCACCTTACTAAAATATTGTAAAATAAGTTTTTACAGAAAAAATTACTTTTAAATAATGCAAATTATATTTAACTCAACACTTTTATTAACTAAACAATAATAAAGCGTTGTCCTTAATTTTCTTTTCTTTTTTCGTTTGAAAAATGTATTTGTTTTTAAGAATTTTCTAAACTAAAAACCTTTATTTAATTTATTTTCTTAATTTTAGTTTAAACATGGATCATATGCATAATCACTTTTAAAATTTTTCATACAAATTTTCAAATTATTTGGCATAAGCACTTATAACTTCTTTAAATCAAGTATGTTAATTTCTAAATTTAAGTTAATATTTCCTAAAAGTGTTTAAAATATATTTAACCCATGGAATTCTTATTTAGTTCGCAGTTTGTAATATACAAATGTTCAAATTTTGTTCAGTGAAATTTAAGTAATACATAGAATCTCAAACTTAACCCATCGATCACCACTAAAACTTCTTGAAATGTCGACCAAAGCCTAATAACAGAGGATGGAATGCATTCATACTCTTGAGATTCTGTGTTTGTTGATCAAATATACAAAATATAGTAAAACGAGTAAAAAGGTTAAAGTCGGGCATGCCGACTATACAATACCCTACACCAGTCTGGTGTATTGTTTGGATCCGAAATTCGAATGGGTTAAAATGGGGCTTATGTCAAAATTTTCTATAATGTGAGTCAGCGCACCAAATTTCATTAAAATATCTTAATATTTGCGACCTGCAGTTTGTAACCAAGCCAATTTTGGGGGGACCCTTATATGGGCACTAGTTCTAAACATGGACCGATGTTCACCAAAATCAATAGGCTTCGTCCTTGGGCCAACATAGGTCTATGTACCAAATTTCATCAAAATATCTTAATATTTGCAACCTGCAGCGTATAAACAATATAATTTTGGGGGGACCCTTATATGGGCACTAGTTCTAAACATGGACCGATGTTCACCAAAATCAATAGGCTTCGTCCTTGGGCCAACATAAGTCTATGTACCAAATTTCATCAAAATATCTTAATATTTGCTACCTGCAGCGTATAAACAGTATAATTTTGGTAGGACCCTTATATGGGCACTAGGTCTAAACATGGACCGATGTTCACCAAAATCAATAGGCTGCGTTATTGGGCCAATGTAGGGCTGTGTACCAAATTTCATCAAAATATCTTAATATTTACGACCTGCAGCGTATAAACAGTATAATTTTGGTAGGACCCTTATATGGGCACTAGGTCTAAACATGGACCGATGTTCACCAAAATCAATAGGCTGCGTTATTGGGCTAACATAGGTCTGTGTACCAAATTTCGTCAAAATATCTTAATATTTACGACCTGCAGCGTATAAACAATATAATTTTGATAGGACCCTTATATGGGCACTAGGTCTAAACATGGACCGATGTTCAAAAAAATCAAACTTGTTCGTCCTTGGGCCAACATAGGTCTGCGTACCAAATTTCATCAAAATATCTTAATAGGTGCGACCTGTAGAGTGCGCACAAGATTGCATGGACAGACAGACAGACGGACGGACGGACGGACGGACAGACGGACATCGTTAAATCGAAATAAAAAAAAATTCTGAACCGATCGGTATACTATAAGGTGGGTCTACGACCAATATTTTTTGGTGTTACAAACATCAGCACAAACTTATAATACCCTGACCACATAGTGGTGTAGGGTATAAAAACCGAACCCCTTAGTTGCAATTTAATTTCTTGAAATGTCAGATAGAGTCAGTGAGAGTGAGTTTAACAGTAAGTAAACAACTTGATTTCACGTTAAAAATATTTGTATAAACCAAGGAAAATTTTAAAATTATTTTCGTTAATACTTACTTGAAAATGTATATGAAAATTATTACTTAAGTTTTGGGAGGCTAAACTAAAATACTTATATATTTGAAAGTTTATACCCAATGAGAAATGCAAATTCACATATAAATATAATAATATTATATAAAAAATCTTTGCTTGTTTATTGCGAATATACTTAATATCGTATGAGCATAATCTACACTCATAGAAATAAAAATCTAAAAATAGCAGGAAAAATTACAAAAAAATTAGTTAAAAATTACCTTTCGGAAAAAAACTGCAAAAATTAGCAGATTTTTTTGTTGCTAAAGATTAGTAAGATAACAGCAAAAATAAAACTGTTAAATTCACAGAATTTTATTAATATTTCAGTTAACTTTTAGTTAATTGAAAATGATAAATTATAAAATAGAGTCCATTCTGCTAAACTCAACAGAAATGTTTGATAAAAAACCAGTAAACTGCTGATTGATACACTCATAAAAAAGCTTTCTGAATTCAGCAGTTTACCTGGATACAAATAATGGAATGGAAAGTAATATTTAATTTCAAATGAGCATGAGCCTGAATGAGCATATTCCATCTTCGATTTCAGCGAGTTTTACTCCATTTTTACGTTTTTCTGTCAATGGCAATTATTTTTTTTTAATTTATTCATTATCAATGGTAATGGAATTTAAAATTATTGTCATTAATCAATGAAATTAATTTTTAGAATCATTACCATTAATTAAAAAAATGGTAATGAAAATAATTTCATTGCAATTGATATCAATGCAATGGTAATGAAATCAATTAATTAGTCCACCTCAGGCACGTAGCTAGGGGGGGGGGCTTGGGGGCTCGAGCCCCCCCCCGAAATGATTTGAAAAATTTTGAAACGTAAAAAAATACTTCGAAAGCAACAAAGTTTTTAAAAAAATTTAATAAAAATATTTATTTTGATTATATTTAAATGGCCAAGTTTCTTAAGTTTTCATAAATAAAATAGACCCGAAATCCAATTGCGAAAACTGTTTTCTAAAAAAGTTTTTAGGCTATTTGATGCCCATAGAAACTGTTTTTGTTTATGGTTTTTTTTTAAATCTTGAATAGTTACTGAGAAAAAATTTATAAAATGTGGCTGCAAATAGAAAACTGAAATTTTTTTCGCCACCTTTTAATTAATAAATGTCTATTTTTTATTGTTACTATTAAAAGTTTTCTTCATATTTATTATAATTTAGACGTAAAATTGACAAATTAACCTTTGGTTTTCCATAAAATTTAGCAGTCCCTGCTTGCAATTTTTTTCCCAACAGAAAATTATTCTGGAAGTGACTGTAAATTAAATACATATGTATATAAATTCGGATTTGTTTTTTTGTTTAACAAAAATATATTCTGCGGTTTTAGAAGTTCTTGTAAAATGATCATCGCGGTCAGCATCAATGTTTCCAACGTGAAATGAAAGTACACTGTTGGTAAAACAAAACCCTCAAAGGGTTTTGCAAATCTAGCTCTGATTTGAATTTGATGGCCTCTCGAAACATGTGTCTATTTTAAGCACGTTCTCGTCACAAAGACGCACTATCAGTTGCTTTTTATTCAAATTGTTTGTTATTAGCAGTTTGGTGTTCAAAATTGTCGAAATCTATTCTATTTTCCTAATTCTAACACAATGCACTCGCATTAGTACCCAGCAAAATTGTTTTGAACTGGTTACCTCTGAATCTGCTCTAGAACAGGTCTTTTTACCACCGGTTATATTGAACAGTTTCTAGAACCAATTCCTGGGAGTCAAAATGCAAGGTTTCACTGTCGCAGAACCAGTTCCAAAGCAACCTGTTCTAGTTTGGTAGAACATAGAATTAGAACAGGTTGCATGCATGTACAAATTGTTCTACAACCGGTTCTTTGTATCCGACAATTTCGCTGGGTGGGAGCATCCGCTGAGTGTTAGTCTATCGTAAAAAAATGTCGAAATCGGTTTAGAAATTATGATTAAAAATGTGAGGACACCCGGAAATTTCCACACAAAATAAAACATTGGGTGCATTCGGCACACTGATAGAATTTTGTGCACAATAGCCAAAACAAAATGATATTATTTGGACTTTTATATTTAAATAATTTTAGTTTGCAACCCTAGCTTTCATTACTGGAACATATATCTATTTTAGTAATTAGCAAATTCAAAACCCTTATAAAAATTATAGCATATATTACGGGGTAGTTGAATATATATAACGAAAAAATTCATTAAATTAATGAATTTTTCATTAATTCAATGAAAATTTTTCATTAAATCAATGAACTCAGATTAATGAAATCGTTTCATTAATAGTATGAACGAAAATTCTATCAGTGGAGATACAATTTAATATTCAACAGTTCTACAACAGTTGTACAACTATCTGATGAACGACCTGATCACAAACCGCTCAGTCTGAGAGCTCAGGTAGCGCTGTCATATTTTGGTAGCATAAAAAATGTTTGCTACTTTTGATCAATAAGTGATACATTTGTTGTTGTTCATTTACCATATAAATTGTTTTGTAAGAATGACAAATAAAAATAAAAAACCGATCTAACTTTGCAAAATCCTCTGGAATTTTACTTTCATTTCGCGTTGGAACCATCGGGCTTGAAATTATTATTGCGCTTTGAAATTAGTTCAAGATCATATTGGAATAGCGCACTCCATTGGAAATCAAAATAATAATGATGTAATTCAGTTTTAATATTTGAGCTTTCCGATAATTTATAAAATTGTAATAAAACCTTTTAAAACAAATAACCAGGCAAATAAATTAAAAATTTGTCCAAAAAGTGTTAAAATGTAATTTTACTGTTAAAATCAAGTAACAAAACTTTGATGCACAGTATTTAAATTATTTAACCCATTTTTTACCAACATATATTTAAAGACACGTCTACCTATCTTTCTACCAAGTATTGTCAGAAAATTCGCACGGAATCCATGCTTTGCAGAAAATGGGTAAAATAATATACTCTATATATCACAAACGGATTGCAGAAAATTATAAATATCGACAAAAAAACTAAAATTTTTGAAAATTGAAATCACATAGAAATCAAATTATTAGTTATTAGTCATTCTTAGTTGTAATATTAAACAAGTTTCAAAAACCTTTAGGCCCTTACAGATATTTTTGCGTTCTTACAGATATTTTTATAAAAATTTTTGCCTCTATCTACTGTTAACTTTTTAACGGTTATAAATTTTTTCCTGTGTACATAAGTTTCCCCAGTAAAAAGAAAAATTGGAAAAATTTAACAAAAAATTTTTGAGAAGCCCCCCCGAAATAAAATCCTACCTAATAAAAATTACCACAAGTTCGCAGTATTTTGCTTGCAGAATTGCTTGAATTCAGCTCCGTTAACGTACAAGCACGCTACCGACTGCTTGATACCAATTCCATTACTGTTCAAACACGCAATCAAGCAAAAAAAAAACGCAAGTTTTCAAACAAAAATAGCGCTAAAACGATAAAAATCGTCGTGTTCGCGAACACGAGTCGAACTCGTTAAAACATATAGGTCACGAACATGTTCGCGAACACGACGATTTTTATCGTTTTTAGCGCTTTTTATCGCAAATCATGCAAAAATTGTTGTAAGCTACCACTAGGTGGTTTATTAAAGATACAAACCATTAGCTTTTTGTTAGGATTAACGTCTGGCAATGTTATGAGATTCAGCAGGAAGGAAATTACTGTAACAAACCGTCAATAACGGCTGCTTGATTGCTTAATTAATTTAGCCAAATTTAGCAGCACAAGCAAGTAGTGCTGGTAAATTAATACTCGTTACTACTCGATATTTTTAAATTGGATAATCGATACTTTTTATTTTTTTTTTAATTTTTAAATAAAATTCGATGAAAATGTTTACGTTTGCTTCAATATTTAAATTGATGAGCATATTTTATAACTTGTTTAGCAACCATTCAATATGTAAAATTACTAAGCTTTTAAAATACTTTTAACATAAAAAATACAACGGTGGGGCGGAGCCAGCAAAAAATATCTTAGTATATCTAGATTGAAAGAAATCCATGCAAAATTTATGAAAAAAAACGTTAAAGTTAATTTTTTCGTAGAATATACGACACTAACGAAACTTTTTATATTTTTGTTGTTGTATTTTAAACGTTTATTTATTTTTTTAACAAAATAAACATTCACCCTTACTATCTAAATTTTTCAAATGTATATTTAAGTTAAAGTCAACTTTAGTTAAAATATTGGTTGGTTTACTTAGTTTTGGAGAATTCTGAGTGGTTAATTTATTTTTAACCAATCAAAATGTTTGAAAATATAAATATTTTTATAGGGGTTTTATACACAAAACGAACAAAACCGTATGATTAACTCTTTTATAGTAAGCAACATTAATTTAAAATTTTTCAAATTCAACAAAATTTGAAATTATTTAAAAATAATATTTTGAATATAAAATTTTCTCTGAAATTGTGAGCAAAATATTTTCTTATTAGAGGTGCTTTCAAAATGGTACATTCAGATAAATAAGTTAGTAAAACAATTTTTAAACAGTTTCCAATCGCACTTAGTACAATTTTTTTTTGTAATCATTTTTGCTATTCTCTTACTACAAATTTCGGATTTTGTTACTAATTCTCGCTGCTGATATATACTACCCAGGTGAAAATGTTCATATATGTTCATATATTGTCATATATGGATTCATGTATGATCATATATGGTTTAATGTATGATCATATATGAACATATATGTTATGTATGGAAGCATATATGGGTAAATACATTCAAATGTATGAATCCATATAAGATAATATTCTGCATTTATTGGTCCATATATTGGTTCATATATTCCATATATCTTCATATATGAACTCATATATTATTCCATATATGGGTAATTTTTAAAGTTTTTTTTTGTCATGGGGTTAATTACGTGAGCGGATTCAAAAAATATTGAAATACAATACATTTGATAATTTCTTAAATACAATTGGCAGTTTCTGAAATACAATTGATTATTTGTAAAATACATTTGATAATTTCTGAAATGCAATTGCGAATTTCTGAAATACAATTAATAAATTTCTGAAATACAATTTTCAGTTTTTGAAACACAATTTTCAGTGTCTGAAATACAATTCATAATTTCTGAAATACAATTGGTAGTTTCTGATATACAATTGATAAATATTAAAATCAATTGATAATTTCTGAAAAGCAATTAAAACTGGAAATAAATTGATTATTTCTGAAATATAATTGGCAAATCTGAGAAACAATTCATAACTTCTACAATACAATTGATGAAACTGAAATTCAATTGATTATTTCTGAAATACAATTGATAAATCAGAAAAACAATTGACAACTTCTGAAATAAAATGATAAATTTTGAAATACAATTGAAAATGTTGCAGTAAGATAAAAACAGCAAAAATAAAACTTCTAAATTTAGAAAATCTGCAGAAAATTTTGGAAAATATTAGTAAACTAAAAATGGCTAAAACAAACTGTTGTATCTAAAAAAATTTTTGTTAAATTTTGTTCAGTGCAAATAGCAGTTTATAAAATCAACAGAAATATTTGCTAAAAATATTAAACTGTTGATTTCAGAAGGCTAGATTTGTATTTCCATTAAAAACAAAAAACGAAAAAGGAATTTTGAAAATTTAAAATTTTATGTGATGCTTTTTTGTCTACTACTAAGAACAATTTAATTTTATTTTCTAATCACTGAAATTTTAATTAACTAAAATTTTTACACACTTTTTTCTATTAGTGTATTAACAATCATTAAATAATCAAAAATCAGTCATAAAATATTTTCTAAACTTGAAGTAAAATGTTTATGTCCATTAAAAATTTCATAATTTCTCAATTTCATTCAAATGTACAAATTCATCAGTAAGAATTGTAATATTTACATTTAATTTAAATAAAAAAAGCAATATTTTTATTAAAAAATAAAAAAAAATATTTATATGAACATTCATATATCTCCATATATGGCCATATACCCTCAAATTTCGGATCCGAACCCATATATGAATCCATATATGTTGCCATATATGACCATATATGAACATTTTTAACTGGGTAACTTAAATTTTTTTTTATTTTTTACAATTCTTGTTTAGTTTATATTTGTTACTATTGATATATTCTTAGTTTGGAAATAACACTCAGAAAATTTTATTGTGTCTCCAATGCATAAAAAGGTAATAACTGGAGAACCGTTTGCAATTTTGGCTCCAAATTTCAAGTACGATGAAGTAATTACAATCGAAAGAAAGTATAAAGGCTCCATTAGTCTTTGCGTTCCGTGACGGTTCTGTAATGTGCCGTGCCGGATGGCTCTTTTGTGTAGTTAGTCTTTTCCGTAACAACGTATCAGCTGTTTAATGTTGTTTTTCTTAGCAGAGATCTGCGGCAACCAGATTAATCGGTTGCGGTGGCTAAATAAAAAAATTGCAGCGGCGGCTTAAAGCTGGCTCTGAGCCAAAAGCTGATCGGCTAGCAAACTTTAAGTTGACACATACAAAACATCGGCTTAACGATAAAAAAAGAAAATTAAAAAGAGTATATACTATTTTTAGATTTTTATCGTGTAAAAAAATTTTTTGACGGCGGCGGTGACAAAAATTAGACTGCGTCTCGGCTTAGCCGGTTTAAGCCATTCGTCGCAGATCTCAAAATAGCAGCTGTTAACTCACTGTCACTTAACGGATAACAAAAATTCTGTTTTTAACAGGTTCATCCCGCACGGCACGTTACATTACAGACAAACTAACGACTCAAATGCTTTTTCATAGAACAAAACCAAATCAGCTGATTCGTCACGGCACGTTACGTACAAACTAATTATACCTTAAGTATAAAGTACGCTTATTACAATTGAAAGAAAAAAAAACATTTTTTTAGATTTTATAGTCTTTTTATTTTTAAGTACACTTCTTTGCTAATTTCAGCAGATTGATTTTAAATTACAGTTTACAACAATTTACTGAAATTTAGTAGCTGCAACTAATTATTTATACTAATTTCATTGTACTAAAATTATGAGATTTAGTAAGTTTTTTAACTGATTTTAGCAAATCGATTTTGAATTGCAGTTTACATAAATTTTACTAAAATTTAGTAGCGGCTACCAATTTTTTCTACTAATTTTATTGTACTACAGATCAGCAGACATGTGTTGCTAAAATTAGCAAAAAAATACCGTTGGGCTCAAAACAGTTAAATTTCCCGTAATAACAGCAAAATTTTCAGTAGCCATTATAGACTTTTTTAGTTGAGTGTAGGGTGCAACAAATCCGTACCCCAGAGTCAAACAAGTTTAACTCTGGAGTGGAGTAAAAGAAGATAACAAAATACAAAAATGTATTGGTAAGAAAGTGAAAAGACATAAATTTGCTACAGTTGGAGTACTCCATCATTGTAAACGCAACTTTAGGGATTGCCTTGTGAACCTGCACCCCATACTCCTACTGGCCATGGAATCTTTTTAGAATATTCTTATTTTCTAAAAAGAAAATTTTAAATCAGTTTTTCTCCTTTTCCTAGAATGTTTTCTTATCCATTAAAGTAATATTTCAATATTCATATTAAAAAAAGAAAAATATCAATTTTTTATCTCTCGGGCTGTTCCAATTTTACTTTCGTTATCAACACATACTACAAAACGAGTTTTTTTTCTTTTTGTTTTGTTTATTGTGTTCCGGTAAGTGGCCCTGTTTCCAATGTGTTGCCAAAGTATTAAATTTTATTAAATACACCAGCATATTGTTGAGTGCCAATGGCATTGGTTGTTGATGTTACCTATGGCTTAAAGCCACATCAACAACAACAATATCAACAAGCTGTAGTAGTAGGAGTAGTGGTAGCACACTCATAGAAATAAGCCTGTAAAAGTACCAGAAAAAAGCTACTAAAAGTTACGCAGCAAAATTTTTTAAAACCGATTACCTCTGGATCTATTCCAGAACATCTGCTTTTACCACCGGTTCTAGAATTGGTTCCCATTTGATTGACCAAGAAAAAGTTCTACAAATAATTCTAGTACCGGTTGTGAAATTGTAGTGTCAGTATTGACTGTTTAACAGTATTGCCAGCATGCGATAAAAAATGAACAAGACGTGATAGCCCAATTTTTATGCCAGATTCTAATTCAGCGCACCCAGATTAGTAAAAAACATGCTTCGTTTCTGCAGTCAATTTTTTTTTCAAATTTGTAGACCAGTGTAATTAATCGCTCTTTTCCTTAATATAGTTGGGCCTTAATTAATAAATCTACATAATTTTAACTACATTCTAATTACAGTCATTTTTTGCTGATTTTAGCAGAGTACTTAATCATTTGAAATTAACTAAAATATAGTTAATATTTTGTAAATTTAACAAATTTTTTCTTGCTATCTTTATCCTACTAATATTTAGCAAATCGTTGCTGCAGATTTTAGCAATTTTTTCTGTAAAGGTATTTTGAACTAATTTTAAGTAGCTTCAGTAAACATTTGTACAGACTTTTTTCTATTAGTGTAGTAAGAATTACGTTTATACACATGTAACTTTAGCGATAGTTGTCGTTGCTGTGTGTTGCTGTTGTTGTTATTTTTGTTATTAAACAAACATACGTACAATGTTGCCAAGCAATATGTTGTTGCTGTTATTGTGGCCTATGTAGTAACAATGTGACCACTGGCTATTGCCAGAGAATTTTGAATTGGGATTCATATATGTATGCATGTATGTGTGAGTGGATGAATTTATGCATGGGTATATATTTTACTTGACCGGTTGGACGGTCGGTTGGATGGCTGGATGGATAGATGGTTGGTTAGTTTGTCCGTTTGTTTTGGCATATGTTTGATGTCAGGGTTATATTGGTGACACTTGTAGGTGATATTCTTACATTGAGTATTTCATAGTTGATCCATACTAACTGAAGAATGATAGCCTTGTAAAAATGTATCGCATTTGATTAGGGGTATTCACCTTTTAGTTATCACAGGTGTTAGAAATACTTTGTTTAAATATTGAAAATTTAGATACAGTTATAGTGAAATTGCAATAAATCAGATTAGTATATTTCAAAACTTTAAAATTTTGAACAAATCTTTCAAATTTCTTAAAATGTCCTTAGTTGCTTAAATCAGAGACCATTAATTATAGATATAGGAAATCAAAACTTACACTACTCACCGGTAGGGGGCGCTGAAATTTAGTATCACCTGAGCAACTATTTAGTATCACTTTAGTATCAGCTGAGCCTGTATTTAAAAACTCAAAAATTGCTGAAAACTGCGCAAAATAAGAAAAAAATCAAGCGCAAAATATGTTCAAATAATAAAAGTTGAGAATTCCTTTTTTTGTTTTGCTTTTTATTTGTTATTATTTCAATTTAAATAAAAAAAGAAAATTGTCAATTTTTTGAACAAAGTGCCATCTAGTGATAACGATGTCGTTATAACTTTTGTTTTTGGTGATGCCATACCCCTGGCTTAAAGTATTTGTTTTTAAATTTGTTTAAAAAGATTTTATTCCAATTTAATTTGAATGACATTAAATATGACAACATCAATAAATCGATTTTTATTATAATTGTAACAATTGTAATTGTTTGTCAACAAAATAATTTGTATGCTGAAACATTCATTCCATTATCAGAATGATTTTGTTCTCTCTGTGTACACTGCCTTCCCCGTGAATACCCTTATTTTGTTTTTGTTGGCTTTTCTCACTTGTATGCATGAAGGCTTACATGTAGCAACGGGGGAATTTTTGTGTGCTGTGCATCTGCAACGTGTATTAAATTGTAATTGAGGTTGTCAGCGTTTATGGTGTAGTTGTTAAAACAAACAGCATCATCATATTGTACTACTCGTAATATTATAAACATACATGCAAACATAAAAATTTAATAATTATTTTATGATTTTTTTTCTTTCAATATTTACCAAAAAAAACTTCTGTTAAATATAACCTAGTTAAGAATTGAGGCGTATGTGTGGACAGTGACCACATCACTACATGCACTCAGAAAAGTTCTGCAGTTACTACATGACAGTTATTTGTGTAGTAATGCAATGAATATCACCTACACCGTTTTAAGTGCAAATGCACTTAACTTTTAACTGTCAATTGCAGTTGATTTTATCTACATATTTCCCTGAGTGTGTACGATGGCGGTACGATGAAGGGCGGATTATGGGACCGTAAACGTAAATGTGATGTAACTGTACCGTGCCGTAGCTAAAAAGTACACTTATAGATGTGGTTTTATATTTTATTCTAAATTTTTCCATTTATTTGTTAATTTTTATTCCTTATTTGTTGTTTGAATCAATTTTCTTTATTCATTTCATATTTTTTCCGACTAAAATCATTCAGCTGTTTCGATGCCGGATAGAAAATTCTGATTTCAACAGAATGATCCGGCAAGTTCGTTTACATTTACGTGTTAGTAACCATTCGTATACATTTCTTCTTGTGGTATCGGAACAGCTGATTCGTTACAGATACGTTTACGGTTGGGTAACTCAGCCTTAAGCCTGTTTGAAATTGTCGTAGAAAGTCTAGTGGTTGCTTTCAAAGTTAACATAAATATATTTAAACAACTTAAATATACACAAGTTTTTAAAAGAAAAAATATATAAATTAGGGCTAACAGTGATGCTTGTTAAAGTTATAAAACTTGAGCTCTGGATATTGGCCTGAATATGACAGTTTGCAAAATGATCATTTTGCATTTCCTCCATTATCCACATAATTGGTCATAATGCCCATGTGGGTTATGACTAGGGCAAGTTTTTTATATTTTTTTTAGCAGTTGCCTTTAAATGTCATTTTTGCCATTTTTCTAAAAATGCCATTTCTGCAAATCCTTGCCAAAAAAGCCATTTTGTCGATTTTTTCAGACTTTGAATTAAAAAAGTTTTATAAAATGCAGTAAAAACCCGACCTTTATATATACATAATTTTCGGAAAAAAATATTTTTTATAATGTTGACAAAAATGAAATAAGGGATTTTTTTCACAGCTACTAAAATTTCAATCTTTAAAAATCATGCTAATTTGCCCCGATTGCACTTTAGCAGTTCAACTGTAAATTTGTTGAAACCATTAACAAAAAAACCATTTGTAATAAGCATGCCATTTTTGACTATTCTTGTGCCAATTTTACTGTTTTTTCGTACCATTTTGCATGCCAATTTCAACTTTTTTGTGCCCTTTAAACTTGTACTGGTTATAACCATTTCACAAATTTTATTCTTACCATTTCTTTCCGTGTATGAAACATTCCAATCAATAGCTGTGTTTGTGCGGCAGTCTATCAACGTTGGTTTACGTCATTCATATACAAATTTGACATTAGTAACGTTAAGAGTTAACATTAAACGTTGGCTAATGTCAAATTTATATGGGAATGACACAAGCCAACGTTGATAGCTTGCCGCACAAACACAGCTAATATTGAAAAAGTATTTCTGTCAGTGTAGCGTTAAATTACTTGAGTGAATTTTGATACCTGTGTTGAGCACTTTCTAGAAACAAATTAAAATAAATATTTATACCAAAGAAAAAAAACGCGTTTCGAAAAAAGTTGTCGGAATGAAGGTGTATAAAAATTTGTAAACTCAGGAAATCGAATTATTTTTCTATGAAAAAATTATTTGCATATTCATTATTTCAAATTTTTTTTTTTTATTTGAAAACTTCAAAAAAAATTAAGACCTGCTAACGACACAATCATAACATTTCCAAATAAAATTTAAATTTTTTGAATTTTATTATTGTTTTAAACGTAAAGTCATGACTTTCAGTCTTAAAAGTACCCGGTGAAAAATGTCCATATATGAACATTTATGGTTCAACCATATATGTATGGATCCGAAAAATGAGGTAACACCTAAGTATATGTTCATATATGGACATATATGAACATATACATTTATTAAATATATGCGAATACATGCAAACGTTGCTGTCCTTTATTATAAGGTTGTACGATAGATATGAATTTATATATGACATTCAAATTAGGCGCTACATATGTTCCTTTTTTTATTCATGGCATTAAATATATTCCATATTTATCCAAATATGAGTTCCTTTTTACATATATGGAAAAATGTATTCTTCGAAATATGTTCATATACAACTCCCTTTTGCATAAATTGAATAACATATACTTTCATATTTGTGCATATATGAGTGCCATTTCCATATATGAAATAACAGATGCTTCACATATACTTCCATATATGTTCATATAAAATCCATATATGTTCATAAAAAATCCATATTTGTTCATATGTGTCCATACATAAACCATATATGAACATGTTTGAGCGCATATGAGTATTTTTCACCGGGTAGTCTTATGACGGTCATAATGAGTTACAAGTAGGAATAAAATTTTCTAAAATCCCAAATTTTTTTAACAGAAGCTGTACTTTTGCTCATACCTATCAACGTTAAGTAATTAAAGCAAATATACGTTTAACCGCACAAAGTATAAAACAATTTTAAACAGCTGATGTTTATAATATTCCCAGTATAATCGAAAGTATGCCAGCAAAACTTTTTAGGAAGTAACGCGAAGAAGTTATGTTAGATGTGGAAATCTATAAACGATGAGATTTCAATGTTGATAGGAAAAGCAATTTGATAGTTTTTGTCTCAAACACGCTTTTGTGTACATTGAGTTTTTTTTCTGAGATAACGGATATAGTTAAGTTGAAAACACAGCTAAATTGTGAAAAAATATTTTTTTAAAGGTTGTCCCTATTCGGATTTCATTCTTGACAGTGGAAGTCGTAAGGAATAACGTCTTTAAAACTTATAGAAGTATTTGTTAAGTTACACAGAAAAAACTAAAATCAAATTTCAATTAAAATATTTGTAAATACAATTAAAATTTTAATTGAATTCGGATCAATTAAAAAAGTCGTTATATTTAATCAAAAATCGTCAAAATTTTCAATTAAAAATTTAATTAAAAATCATTCAAATGTTCACTTTAAGTTTCAATTATATCACATAGAGAGAATTTTGCTGGGCGAGTTTTAATGCAGTTTTTCAGTGAATTAATGAAGTTTTCGTCACAAAATAAATGAAAATTTTTTTAAATTCGATGAAAAAGCTTTATATATTCTATGAAACTAGTTTTAATGAAACTTTTTCATGGAGTGTATGAAACTTTTAATAAATAAAATGAAATTTTTGGTAATATTTTATGAAAAATTCCATTAATTCAATGAAAAGTTTCAATGGACGAGTTCTAGTGCAACTTCATTGGTTCTATGCAAAAATTCATTGGTATCATGCAGATAATTCTCTCAGTTGATATAAATTAAGTTGTGACGCTTTTATTAAAATTCGTTTTATGAAAAATAATTTTAACATATATGTATTTGTTTAATTTTCTTATGTTTTTACATGAATTTTTACACATCTTTTGCAATTTGCAATAAATGTTAAAATATGAATAACACAAAATTTTACGATTTTACGCAAAGCATATGTAGGTACTTGATAATTTGGAAACCCGGTTTTGTCGTCTACCAACTACTATTATTTGATTAAAGCGGAATTATATTTTATTATATACAAATTTTTCTTCTTTTTTTTCGTTAAATACATTACTGGGATATAGACATTAACAGTGAATTAATATTGCTTGCATAAATTTGAATAAAACTTAAAAAAAGTTGTTAGTTTCACTTATAGCTGTATAATTGGTGATACGTATGCGTATACATTATATTAATATTTTATTTTATTTATTACTCATACGCCTGGAACGTTGTTATTTATCATTATTATTATTTTGGTTGTTTATTGAGGACTTTTTTATTATTTGTTGTTATCTCTGTTGATGTTTGTTTAACAACTTTTTAACATTTGAAGACCTACACAAATATTTGTTTATGATTTCTTGTTATCTTATACTACGTCAATTTTGCAAAAAGATGTTCTCATCAATGACAAATTTCTTCTCATCGATATCGTTATCATCATCAACAACAAATGTTTGTCTTTTTATTCTTGTTGTTGTTTTGTTAGATACACACTGACGCACACACACACACACATATTTAAATATAGTTGTTTGTCGTATAATATGGACTGTTTAAAAATTGTATATTTATTTTATTAAAGCTTAAAAAGAGAATAAGTTGACTATAAAAAAATGAAGAAAACCCATTATAAATTAACAGAAATTCATCAATAATGTTTTGCTAAATTGGTTTGGGACAAGTCAACACAAGGGCTAAAGCCTGCAATATGTTTCATTTTGATTTTATGTGTCCTTGCTACCTCCCAGGCTACAAAAGTATTTGAAAAAAAACGAACAGAAAAGAAAAAATGGTAATGAGATAAAAGATACAATTTGTTAAAAGGCTTCAGGGTCAACAACATGGTCATATAAACATCATTCATTTCCACATTTAGACATACGTTTCCATGTAAGAATGAATGTTTGTATGACCAAACAATTTGTTTCCATTTGAAAAATCAATTTTCGCCTTAGGAAAGGATATTAAAAGTTGTATATTAACAACAAAATTTCAGTTACCAAATAAGCAAAAAATATGAAATTTCAATTACACAAATATAAAGTAAAAATATTTTCCTTTTTCCTTTTTTTTTTTTAAAGAAATTCTAAATTTTTAGATTTCCAATCAATATTTTAAATTATGTTTAGTTTTTCGATGGTACTTCAATTTTAAAATTTAAATACAAATTGTTAATTCTACCTTAGGGTAAGACTTTTTTTCATTATTCCCCAAGAATTTTATGCAAATTATATTAAAGCAATTTTCATAGATATTTGCAAAAAGGGTGTCAGTTGTGTGTATGTTTTTTTTTTTTTTTTGCAAATTCCCTTGAAACTAAATGGGTCGTATGACAGAAATTAGCCAAATTACAAATTGGGTTGTTTCGCCCAAATTTCCAGCAACTTCGCATAAGTGGAGTGCATATTTGAGGGGGGAAGTTAAATTTTGTAAATCAAATAAAGCGAAGGAATGTGCATGCATGTAAAGTACTTGATAAGGTATTAAACTTACATTTCAAACATAAAAATTTAGCAATTTTCAAATTTAAAAGTAATATCTCGGCAAATGATGATGAGGAGTGTGCCAAATGTTTAAGGGCACACACACACACACACACGCACACACTTAGCCTGGTAGACAGTGTGACAGGCTGGTTTTACTAAACAAATTTTCCACCCTCAATTATTGCAAAAAAAAAAAGAAACGAAAAAATACCAACAACAACAACAATTTGTTTGCAATAATACTGAAACAAACTACATGTCTATGAAATGTTCATATGTCAAATACGGAATGTGCACTTTCTGACAGTTTCCTCTTATCCACCACCTCTTTTCCAGTCTTCTACAATACATTTATTAACATTTAGTACTCGAATATTAGCAACTCACCCCCTAAAACCTTCGCCCTTAATTTTAATTTTACTTCTTGTTTTGGTGTTATCAACTCTATTTTTTTCGACATTATGCACGTTTATTCAATAAAATAAAGAAAATAATACAAATTTCGAAATAAAAAAATCATGTATAAAAATTTAGGATGGTTAAAGTTGAACAAAAAAAAAAAAAAAACATTACCCAGAAAACTAGAAAAACAATTTTCTTTTTTTTAAATATTTTTTGCATGCCTTTTTTTTATATCCTTAATTTACCACCCGCCAGCAGCTGTTGGCTGCTTTGTCTGCTGTTCTCGGGTTGACTGGCCATCTAGTTTGGGTGCTTCCCATATATAACTACAATAGAAAAAATAATACACTAAAAGAGCCTGAGTTCCAATCGTGATTGACGGGTAGCATAGCGTTGGTATGTTAAAATGAAATCAAATGACAAGATGAAATGGATATTAAAAGTTGAAACTTCTATTTTTTTTCATATTACTCTTGTTTAGCTTGGAGTTTTTATTTTGTTTTCTTTTTGTAGAAGTTCATTGTCAGGGATTTTGGTTTTTGATATGACACTGTTTTTATATGAAAGTAACATAAGATAGTTGACAAAATTTTCTGCTGTTTGTAATAAGAAAAAAAAAAAAATCAATAATAAGGGGTTTGGTGTTTATTTAAAAAAAAAAATATTATATAAGAATTATCATCAGTTGACATCTCGTAACTTATAATACATGGACGAAGTAAGAAGTGATTTTTATGACGTAAACCGAAACTTTGCGAGTATCACTTCATGGGAAAATATAGAACGAATTGAACTTAATTTAATTTTATGATACTTTTTTTTAATTTGAGCGATTTTATTGAAATTTTGCGATTGTTTTTTAATTTTGGCGATTTTTTCAATTTTGTTGATTTATTTAATTTTAGCGATTTTTTCAATTTTGGTTTTTTTAAATTTTATTTTTTCAATTTTAACGATATTTTCACATTTTGGTAATGTTTTTTTTTAATTTATCCGAAAAATTAGAAAAAAAATATAAAAAAAAGTACCATTTTTTTTAATGTTAGCAATTTTTTTTTATTTTTTTTGTCAATTGTTTTATTTCTAACGATTTCTTGCATTTTACAATTTTTTTGTAATTTTGTGAATTGTTTACATTTTAGCGACTTTTTTTTTCTTAATTTTTAGTGATTTTTTCATTTTTGAAGATTTTTAAAAATTTTGAAGATTTTTCCATTTTAGCAAATCTTTTTCTAACTTAAACGATTTTTATAATTTTAGCTATTTTGCCACTTTTAACGATTTTGATATAAGTTATATTTTTAATTTTGAAATTTACCTCAAATATTGTACATAGAAAAACAGTAAATTTTAATGTTCGGTATTAATAAAAATATGTAAGTCGGGCAAGCCGACTGTATGAAACTCTACACTACAATCCGACTTGGTTCATATTGAGAAAAGCTGACTAAATTATGCGGAGAAATTTTTATAAAACGTGGTTCGCAGTCAATTATTTTTGGTAGACATTCAGAACAGTTTCCCTGTAGCAATCGAAGTTTTTGCCAATCGAGTTTTGGTAGACACGTATACTATGAGATTATTCGGTTTAAATAAGAAAAATTTGTTGCAACCCACATATCGGATTTCAGATTCAGTAGAGCCGACTGAAATTTTTAAATCTAATCTAATTACTTAAAGCACTTTTTCCATTACATTTAATTTTTTTTATTGATTAATTACCCTCAGTTTTTGAAAACTATTTTCTACGGGAAAAACTTCTTCGAAAAATACTTGGAATCGGAGGGGTTTTCTAAAGGAAAAATCTGAGAAACTACGGGTTGTTCTCTATAAAAAAATTCTCAGAATATGATCGATTCTAAAGACAAATTTTTAGAGCAAAATGCTTAATTCTAAGGATTTTTTTATTTTCCTAAAAAGTCCTCAAAATTTCAGAGTTTTTCTTTAAGAAAATTTCCCCCAAAACAGGTAACGTCTGAGAATTTGAGTATTTTTTTAGGAAAATGTCCATAAGATTTGAAGGTTCTTAGGGAAAAGTCCTCAGAATCTGAGGATTTTCCTATCAACTAAAATTACCAGAATTTCAAATTTATTCTTTACGTAAACTGTGAGGGTTGTTCTATAGAAAAGTGTTCTTAGGGTCATATGTATAATCACTTTTAAAATTTATAAGTGGCTTATAAAACAAATTTTCCATACAAAATTCATTTTATAAATGTGTTATAAGGTTTTCAAATTATTATGCATAGGCACTTTAGAATCTCAAAGTTTTGCTAAGGGAAAAAAAATTTTAGGATTTTTCTATATAAAAGTGTCCTCAGAATCAGAGGTTTTTTATTTAGGAAAAGATACGCAGAATATGAGAGCTTTCCCATAGGAAAAAATCTCAGAACCTGAGGGATTTTTTCTGTGAAAAGGTCGCAAGAATCTTAGCAATCCTAAGGACGTATTCCTAAAGAAAAATCTCAGCTTCTGTATACCATTTTTGAGAAAGTTTCTTAACTTTCTAGAATTTAAGAATTGTTTTTACAACAAAAGGTCTTCAGAATCTAAAAGTTTTTCTATAAGTAACAGACCTGGGGGTTATTCATTACATTTTGTAATTAATTACACATGTAATTACACAACTAAATACATGTAATTATAATTGTAAAAACTCAATAACAATTACATATTATTTGTTATTGTAATTTAAAAAAGAACAATTACAATTTATTGGGAAAAGAAGAAATGACAAAAAACGCAAATTAGGCTCCAACACAACATTCCCCAGGACCCGCTAGGTCCGAAAAACCAAAACACGCCCAAAATGGCACTTGTGACAACTCAAATTAAAGAAAATTTTTGGAAAAAGCGAAAATTTTACGAATTTTAGGGGGTTTTTTGTATATTATGGGACACAGCGTCGCAGGCAAAAAAAAGTTTGAAAAAAATCGCGGGATTTTTTCAAAAAAATTTTAATTTTTTGGTACATAGCGTACATAATTTGGTAAAGTTTGGTAAAAGTTGGTGTTTTTTTTGGAAAAAATTAAAATTTAATGAATTTTGGGAGTTTTTCATTTTTTGGTACGTTGTGGTCATGTTTGAATTCTTAAGAAAATTTCCGTTTATTTGAGTACCCATACTTTATAATTAGTACATTAAGTGGCTATTTTAGACTCCTGGGGGGTCTTAAATGGATCTAGTGGGAGCCAAACTTTACGGATCATAAAACGAAATGGATTTTTGAATTCCTTTAATTTGAGCCGTCGCACTTACCATTATGGGTGTGTTTCGGTTTTTTTAGACCTAGCGGGTCCCAGGGGCCCGGCCCCCTTAACACCATATAGAAAAACATTTTTCTTTTTTAATTCCAGAGGGGGTCATATGTTTTTGTTTTTGAGTAAAGTAAAGTTCAGCCGCAAAATATCCCAACCACTATTTTCTAAATAGTTTTTAATCGGTCTTGCAACATGTGGCCGAGCGTTTTCATAATGGAATATTAGGGTTTTATATTCCGTCGCATATTCCTTGCGTTTTTCGGCCAATGCTCGCTTCAAACGAACCAAGTGTGTTCGGTACAGGTTCCCTGTGATTGTCTGGACCGATTTCAGCAGCTCATAATATGTAGATGGGACCCTTATGGTCCCATCAATTACCGAGTATTACCTTGCAGCCATGGATATTCGGCTTTGGCGTTGATATGGCTGGTTGGCTGGGCTTCACCTACAATTTCTTGCACTTCAGGTTGTAGCAATGGATCTATTTTTCAGCATCAGTAATAATTCGATGCAAAAATTACTTCTTTTAATGGCGTTCAAGCAGCATTTCGGACATGCAAAATCGTCTTTCAACGTCTCTCGGCTTGAACTCGTTTGGTACCCAATTTTCTTGCTTTTTTATGAATCCTGCCGCATGCAAACGTTAAAATTGCTGCTTGAGTGACTCCCAATAATTTTGGAAGTTTCTAATGAGTTTGACAACAATCTTCATGGAGTAATGCCTCTAATTCATCATCGTCGACCTTTTTTCGCTGATCTGGGCGGTCTTTGCCTTCCGTGTCAAAATCACCACATCTAAACCGCATAAACGATCTCTCGCACGTTGAAATCGATGGAACATATTCACAATAAGCTTCGGTGAGTAATCGATGTGTTTCAGCTGTACTTTTTTACAAATTGAAGAAGTAAAGCAAAACTTCCTACAAATGATGCTTTATTAGCACAAATTTCGACATTTTCAAAGCGAAAAAAACTTTGTTGTTTACACTATTTTCTTCAATGACTAAGGGAAAATCCAGGGGTATGGCATCACCATTATCACTAGGTGGCACTTTGTTCAAAAAATCGACAATTTTCTGTTTTTATTTAAATTGAAATATATATTTGTTCCTTTTACTCCTGCAAGGAGCATAGGGCCGCAATTATTGAAATAATAACAAACAAAAAAGCAAAGAAAAAAAAGTAATTCCCAAATTTTATTATTTAAATATATTTTGCGCTTGATTTTTTCTTATTCTGCGCAGTTTTCAGCAATTTTTGAGTTTTTAAATATAGGCTCAGCTGATACTAAAGTAATACTAAATAGTTGCTGAAGTGATACTTAATTTCAGCGCCCCCTACATGTGAGAAGTGTAAGTTTTGATTTCCTATCTCTATAATTAATAGTCTCTGGGAAAATCAATTACAGATGTTTATCCTTCAAAATACCATAAAAGTTATTAAAGACACATACCATGTGTATGAAATTGCATTGTCTCATTTCAAGTAGATATCAACTTCACTGCAAATATTTAATGAAATAAATTTCATTATAGGGCAGTACTTTTTTACGAAATTCCCTTCATTTTTACGAGCTCCAAGGTACAAGCCACTTCGTAATTTTTAATACTTTTTCTTAAAATGCATAAACATTATTAAAATTTTTATTATTTGCAATCTATAACAATACCAACACTAATATTTCTGCTTTTAAAAAATTTTCCCATCTATTTTAATCTTAGAGATATTATATACGACACTAACTGTGAGGTTACATGATCAAGATTTTGCTTTCAAGTTGATAACACATACTGCTTGTCAAATTCAGTTGAACTTGAAGCTGTGACGTAGGCTGCATGCAACTTGATAGTCAATTTTGCTTTCAAGATGTCGTCGTCAAGGAAAGAACTAAAATTGCTCGCTTCTGTGGGCTGTTTCCGCACTGTAGGCTGTTCGAAAAGACTTTATTTTTTTCTTCACATCTTCCACAGACATTTTCATGTCAGCAGAAATTGGTTTTTTATTTATTTTTATTTTTAAATCATTTCGTCGATATACCGAAATATTCACATTCCGTATTTTATCAATCGTGTTTTATTGCGGCACAATATTTGTAAAAAGAAAAACAAATTTACAAGAAATTTGATCAGCTGTTTAAAACTCGACCGTCAAGTTTTCTCAAAACTTGAAAGCAAAAATTGATATCAAGTTGCTGTTCAATTTATAAAATGTGAGTGTGTTAGTAAAAAAGTGTGAGTGTATTAAAACTTAAAAGGAAAAAATTGATCGTGTAACCCCTATGTAACCTACTATATTTACAAAATTTAAATTTCTATATATTTTGATAATACAAATTTCTATGAAAAAATTACATAAAATATGAGTTATTTCTTATTACTATTTTTAACTTGGGCCTTTAATTTTTCTCGAAATTAAAGAGCGCCCATATTTGACTTTCTGAATTTTTAATATTTTCGCCAGATTTGCGAAATTAATATTTTCATTTGTTAATTTTGTAATTTTTTTTGTTTGTTTGAAATTATTTTAATTTGATTAAGTTAATTATGATGAGTTATATAGATATTTTGTTATATAGATATTTGGATGTTTTTTCGACCTTTCTAGATTTATTTAAAATTCTCGGAAAATAATTAACAAAATCTATAGAGATTAAACTTCAATATATTTTCATACTACGACCTGCCCTCTCTTAATGTTTCCTCCTTAAATATTAAAGAAATCGATGTGCTCGGGTATGTTCGTATTGACTAAAAGTTATAAATTTGCGTAGTGATATAAAGTATAATAAATAACCTTTTGCTGCATTTGAGTTGTTTGCAAGTGTGATTTCCAAATAACAGCAAGTACTTGAAATTCATGTACTTTCAATTTAAAACATTTCTTTTCCACACAAAATTTTATTCAATTTTAATTCACAAACAAACAATTTCTTATTTGAATTGCTGAAAATCGTTTGTGCTATGTGTTGATAAAATAAAGTATGTACTACACTTTTCTATATGATGATAAAAATCATCACACATGTTTGTAATTTTATCGATAACAAAACCAAAGAACAAAAAAAGAGATAAACTTGTTAAATTCCAACTTTTTATGGCAAAACTTTAATCATTTTTACACATCATCCACACAGCCATACATAAATAGTCGAACATTATTGTTTCAATTTTAATTGTAACGATACATTTTTTCTCAATAAAGTAAATCTGAATGTATGTGTTTGTATATATGCTTTTATATGATGAAATAAACAGAACGCAAAAAATATAGTCAAACGCATTTACTACAATAATATTCACAAAAGCATAAACTTTTAATTACTCAAACCAACCCTCCTCCATGCCTTCTGTTGATTTCGGCGATAATAGTCATCGCAGTAACTAGAAGAACGAAATTGTTTGGAGCAAGAATGAATGGATCAATGCTTATATAAACGAAGCCCCCATGCTGAGGAAAAATCAATTGACCCATAGTTAAGTTTTTCCATATTTTGTTTTCTCCTGTTTTGTTGTTGTATGAATTTGAATTGTTTGGGACACCCTCCTACGCGCCTTTTGATGTTTGCGTTTAATCAAATGGAAAATTTTTACAATCGACAGCAAAAAAAAAAAATGTAAACTGTTATTTCAATTTTTATAGTATGCGTACGTTTCGTTACAAAAATGCAATATTGAAAAAATAATATTAAACAAAAAAAAAAAAGCAAAATTAAATTGAAACAGAAATATTTATGCTACAATTCAAAGTCCTTTATTTATTTATGTATGTGTTTGTGTGTATTTTAAAGAAGAAAAAACAACTGTCAGCAGGATGCAGAGAGAGGGGTGTGGAGCTTGGAATAAGCACGATTAAAAATGATGACCAAGCAATTAAAAGAATTTAAGAAGAAAAAAAAAAACAACCAAAAACTTTTTATGCAACAATTTGATATGAATTTTTTAAAAATAATGTTTTGTTGCAATTAACAGGATATAAATTGGAATTTTATTTAAAGTCCCTTTTTTGTATGTATATGTGTGTGTGTGTGTGTATGAAAATTAAAATTTATTGTATTTGATTGTTTAAATTCTGGCTATTGTTGTAGATTGTGTGAAACTATGAGTGTGTGTGTGTGTTTATAATTTGAATTTTTGGGGAAAATTAATATTTGTCTAAAATCAAAACTTAAACAAAAAACAAAATTCAATAATAACACACATACATAAACACACTCATACATACATACATAAATACACATAATGATACACAGACATAAACATTGCATTGCTATTATTGCATCAGCAACAGAATGAAAAAAAAAATTGTAACAAAAATATACATGCAATAAATGACAATCAAAATTCTACTAAATTGTTTTATTCATACACACACACATATATATCTACATATACTACAACTGCATCCGTAACGTTGGCTTAAATGAATAAGAGCAAATTAACAGTCAGCGAATATTGTCGATAAAATGACATTGAGACTAGTAAAACAAGGAAATGTTACTAAACTTGTACAAATACGAGTAAAATATAACAGAGTTAATCACCGATGTGTCGATAATTCTCAAAATAAAGTTTAATAGTTTCAATTGGTCTATTGTTTTGTTTTGCATGTACAAATTACTTATATGAAATTCGGTGGCGATTGGGTAAAGAAAAGACGGCATGGAAATAAATTGGTAATTAAGCATTATTGTACATTAGACCGTAACTCAAAAAAAAAGTTCGCCGTACACCCTCCAATATGAAGTATTTTTGCAAGGCAATTTCAAAAAAAAAAAAAAATTTCTTTTTTTGACGAACGTAGGGGTCGCCTTTTTAAAATTTTTTGTTATAGCTTCGGCATTTAAAGTTGGATTTTAAAGTGTGATATATCGATTTTTTTGCCTCGAGGAGACCAGTGTTTTGCTATAAATTCTATTGGGTTTATCGAAAAACTTCCTTAGCAAAAGTTAAATGATTTTTTGCAAGCTTTAAATTTCTGACATTAGGGTAGTACATTACGGTTGTAGCAACTGAGATCTGGTGGGTAATTACTAGAACGGGATACTTGAGGCCCAATGGCCCTTAGAGCAAAACACTGGTCTCCTCGAGAGAAAAACTTCGATGTATCATACTTCAATATCCGACTGTAAATGCTAAAGATATAACGAAATATGTAAAATGGCGTTCCCTACGTTCGGCAAAAAAAAAATTTTTTTTTGAAACCTCCTTGCAAAAATACTTCATATTGGAGGGTGTATGGCGCACTTTTTTTTCCTGTAAGGTGGTACGCTCTATTGTACATGATTTGTATACCACTAGAAAGGCCTTGCAAATACCTTTCATTGACACCGTAAACTTAAGGTTGGGCAGTTATAAAAAAACTTATTCATGAGTTTTCTCTCCCTCTTCAAATATTCCAAATTCAGCGAGATTGGTGACAGATACATTCCTTGTTAGCTATACTTTGATATTTAAAATTTATATTTTATAAAGACAACAATCGAAATTAATACTTATATGTACTTAAAGCTAAAAAGACACAGCATTTTAAAAGTTTTAAAAAACATTGCTTGATGAAAATATCTGCATAATTAATTTAAAAACATTATAGTGGCCATGTTAGGGTCCTCCAGATCGCAAATATAAATATATTTTAACTAAATTTCGTACAATGATTCACATGGCTAGCACATTAAACATTAACCTCTAAATTCATAAACGCTTTGTAAAATTGTAGTAGGTTTGTTGAACAAATTTTATATGAAAATTTCGTTTTGTAAACCTTCTATAACTTTGCAAAGCGTTTATGAATTGAGTGGTAAATATATATCAGCATTTTATTTGGTTAAAGGTAATTTTTTCATCGTATCTCACATTCCCCCAAAATTTCCCAGTTCCCCCAAAATTTCCTATTTAGAAACACCTTTTTGTTCAATCAAAAGAAAATATTTTTTTAATGAAAATTATTCAATGGAAAATGTTATTTAAAATAATTTAAAAAAATATTCATAGGTGCTTTGTTTCCCAATAAACCATAAAACGATACAGTATCGTTAACGAATTCATATTAATTATCATATTTGCTATTGTTTATGATACAAAAATATGAACTCGTAATGATATCATAATTTTTAAAAATAACGAAAAATTTTCTGAAAAAGTGACATTTGCTTGTTCTAATTTAATCGTTAAAGATATCATATATACTTCTTTATTTCGATATCGTTAATGATATCATATTTTCATCGAATAGTGATAAAATAACGACAAAAATTTTGCAATATGACGAAAATATCGCATTGCCTGATATTTTCGATATCATAACGATATCGTTATTTCATAAAAAAACGATGTCATTAACGAATGTGCATTTTTCTTCACAGTACCTATTACTTATGAATTGTTAATGATATCATTCTCGGACAAACGTATCATCGAAATGATATCGTTATGAATTCGAAACGATATCGTTTGGTTTGTTGGGTTGAGCGTGCTAAAAATTGTTCAAAAATTACCTCAAGTTGCTTTTACATTTTGCGTTGCAGCTAACGATACGCATTCAATTCAAATGCATGCGTATGTGTAGGTAATATCAATTTGTGTTGTACATAATACACATGTGTGCGTGTGCCTGTGTGTGTGAGTATTAAAACATTATTGATGTCATACATGTGTTTTTGTCCACTTAATGTCCATATATCTCTATGCTAGAGTGTCTACAAATCAGTTCTTCTATGTATGTTTCGAACGTAGTTGGTGTCATTTTGTTTTTATAGTATTGGTAACATTCAACATCAACAACATTCAGAACTGCAGCAGCACTAGCAGGACAAAAAAAAAACAACTGGTAAAATGTTTAAATAGTATATATTTTTTAATCGTGTTCTTTCAATGTTATTGTTTTAAATAGGAAAATCATTTTTGCTTCGTTAATCACGTAGGATCATATAACATCAACCATATCATGGTCATCTCATCGGGCATACACACAGACATACACGCACACATTTACTTATTCACATATCTACTAGGCAAACATAAATATTTTTACCTTGTTATATGGCCTTTTAGTTTTACCCCACCAGGTGACCAACCCGTTCAAACATCCAAACGTTGTCACTACAATTTGCAGTGCTGTGCTTTACTATTGATGCTGAATGTTGTCATTGCCCTCTCTCTCTCTCTCTCTTTGTAACTCCTTTGCAACCAGTGTTACCATTTACTTTTTTAGAAAAACTGTAAAAAAAACTGTTTCTTTACAGAAACACTATTTTTCGAAAAAATTTTAAAAATCAGAAGAAATTCTGGGATCCCGAAGTATCCTGGGATCTCAATTTTCAAAATATCGAGATTTGAATAACTAAATTGCGTTTGGAATTTATAGTAATCGACTTTTTTGACAGCATTCTAATAAAACTTTTTTTTTACGAATTTTTGTCTCCTCGGCCCGAAGCTGAAGTTGAAAAAAGTTCATCGAATCACCCTTCCGAGATGTGAACATTTTTTTATTAACCCCTGACTTAGGATAGAATACTTTACTGGTCAATGTTGTACTTTAAAATATACTTTATGGATTTTCTTCCACATAAAATAAACTTTCATTTGATTGAAAGGGGAAATGTTTGAAGGTGTGTAAAAACCCCGTAAAAAATTACGTTTTTTGGAAATGTCCTTGATCATAATGGAAAAAATAGAAGTAAATTGTTATTCAGAATTGGCAAATTTTATTAAAAGAAATAAAAAATCAATTTCGGCCTTTTTTGATGAGACATTGTTTTAAAATTTTTTTCAAAAACATATAAACTTCTAAATTATCCTTCATTTAGAAATGATCTAAAAAATTCGCTTAAAAATGTTCGTTCAATCTATGGCGTGTCAGATATGATTTAGCCAGTTTCGGTGCTAATTTTTGATGAAATTTGTTATAAAAATGTTCCGTTTTTCCAGTAAGCATATTTTGTAGTATTATATGGGCATTTTTAAATTTATTTATGTTTCGATTTGTACCTAATTTTTACAATGAGGGTACTCACAGTTCATGCTACTTTAAGTAGTAAATTAGAATTTATCGTAAATTTGACAAAGTCCTATGGGTTAAACTTCAAAAATCATGCTATTTTACAACGAGCTAACGTTAGCACTTAAACTGTGAATTCCTTCAATATGAAAGTTTTATTGTAATTTTTGGGTTTTACTGTAATTTTCAAATTATTATGCATAATTTAATTCTTAAATTTTAGTTTAAACGAGTAAAAAGGTTAAAGTCGGGCATGCCGACTATACAATACCCTACACCAGTCTGGTGTATTGTTTGTATCCGAAATTCGAATGGGTTAAAATGGGGCTTGTGTCAAAATTTTCTATAATGTGAGTCAGCGCACCAAATTTCATTAAAATATCTTAATATTTGCGACTTGCAGTTTGTAACCAAGCCAATTTTGGGGGGACCCTTATATGGGCACTAATTCTAAACATGGACCGATGTTCACCAAAATCAATAGGCTTCGTCCTTGGGCCAACATAGGTCTATGTACCAAATTTCATCAAAATATCTTAATATTTGCGACCTGCAGTTTGTAACCAAGCCAATTTTGGTAGGACCCTTATATGGGCACTAGGTCTAAACATGGAGCGATGTTCACTAAAATCAATAGGCTGCGTTATTGGGCGAACATAGGTCTGTGTACCAAATTTCATCAAAATATCTTAATATTTGCGACCTGCAGCGTATAAACAGTATAATTTTGGTAGGACCCTTATATGGGCACTAGGTCTAAACATGGACCGATGTTCACCAAAATCAATAGGCTGCGTTATTGGGCCAATATAGGTCTGTGTACCAAATTTCATCAAAATATCTTACTATTTGCGACCTGCAGCGTATAAACAATATAATTTTGGTGGGACCCTTATATGGGCACTAGGTCTAAACATGGACCGATGTTCACCAAAATCAATAGGCTTCGTCCTTGGGCCAACATAGGTCTATGTACCAAATTTCATCAAAATATCTTAATATTTGCGACCTGCAGTTTGTAACCAAGCCAATTTTGGTAGGACCCTTATATGGGCACTAGGTCTAAACATGGAGCGATGTTCACTAAAATCAATAGGCAGCGTTATTGGGCCAACATAGGTCTGTGTACCAAATTTCATCAAAATATCTTAATATTTGCGACCTGCAGCGTATAAACAGTATAATTTTGGTAGGACCCTTATATGGGCACTAGGTCTAAACAAGGACCGATGTTCACCAAAATCAATAGGCTGCGTTATTGGGCCAATATAGGTCTGTGTACTAAATTTCATCAAAATATCTTAATATTTGCGACCTGCAGCGTATAAACAATATAATTTTGGTGGGACCCTTATATGGGCACTAGGTCTAAACATGGATCGATGTTCACCAAAATCAATAGGCTTCGTCCTTGGCCCAACATAGGTCTATGTACCAAATTTCATCAAAATATCTTAATATCGATTCGCACTGACCACCAGTGGTGAATCGCATTTTCATGGAGCAACTCCACAAAAAACTGATAGGATATAAGTGTGGTATACCAAAATGTTCGTATGAATAAGGCCTATTAGTGTCCATACTTAGAAATGCGGCGACTAGTCTAGGTATTCCAGAAATTCAAATTTTGTTTACTGACCACCAGTGGTGAATCGCATTTTCATGGAGAAACTCCACAAAAAACTGATAGGATATAAGTGTGGTATACCAAAATGTTCGTATGGATAAGGCCTATTAGTGTCCATACTTAGAAATGCGGCGACTAGTCTAGGTATTCCACAAATTCAGATTTTGTTTACCGACCACCATTGGTGAATCACATTTTCATGGAGCAACTCCACAAAAAACTGATAGGATATAAGTGTGGTATACCAAAATGTTCGTATGAATAAGGCCTATTAGTGTCCATACTTAGAAATGCGGCGACTAGACTAGGTATTCCAGAAATTCAAATTTTGTTTACTGACCACCAGTGGTGAATCGCATTTTCATGGAGCAACTCCACAAAAAACTGATAGGATATAAGTGTGATACACCAAAATGCTCGTATGGATAAGGCCTATTAGTGTCCATACTTAGAAATGCGGCACCTAGTCTAGGTATTCCACAAATTCAGATTTTGTTTACCGACCACCATTTTGTTTACTGACCACCAGTGGTGAATCGCATTTTCATGGAGCAACTCCACAAACAACTGATAGGATATAAGTATGATACACCAAAATGTTCGTATGAATAAGGCCTATTAGTGTCCATACTTAGAAATGCGGCGACTAGTCTAGGTATTCCAGAAATTCAAATTTTGTTTACTGACCACCAGTGGTGAATCGCATTTTCATGGAGCAACTCCACAAAAAACTGATAGGATATAAGTATGATACACCAAAATGCTCGTATGGATAAGGCCTATTAGTGTCCATACTTAGAAATGCGGCACCTAGTCTAGGTATTCCACAAATTCAGATTTTGTTTACCGACCACCATTGGTGAATCACATTTTCATGGAGCAACTCCACAAAAAAACTGATAGGATATAAGTATGATACACCAAAATGTTCGTATGGATAAGGCCTATTAGTGTCCATACTTAGAAATGCGGCGACTAGTCTAGGTATTCCAGAAATTCAAATTTTGTTTATTAACCACCAGTGGTGAATCACATTTTCATGGAGAAACTCCACAAAAAACTGATAGGATATAAGTGTGGTATACCAAAATGTTCGTATGAATAAGGCCTATTAGTGTCCATACTTAGAAATGCGGCGACTAGACTAGTTATTCCAGAAATTCAAATTTTGTTTACTGACCACCAGTGGTGAATCGCATTTTCATGGAGCAACTCCACAAACAACTGATAGGATATAAGTATGATACACCAAAATGTTCGTATGAATAAGGCCTATTAGTGTCCATACTTAGAAATGCGGCGACTAGTCTAGGTATTCCAGAAATTCAAATTTTGTTTACTGACCACCAGTGGTGAATCGCATTTTCATGGAGCAACTCCACAAAAAACTGATAGGATATAAGTATGATACACCAAAATGTTCGTATGAATAAGGCCTATTAGCGTCCATACTTAGAAATGCGGCGACTAGTCTAGGTATTCCAGAAATTCAAATTTTGTTTACTGACCACCAGTGGTGAATCGCATTTTCATGGAGCAACTCCACAAAAAACTGATAGGATATAAGTGTGGTATACCAAAATGTTCGTATGGATAAGGCCTATTAGTGTCCATACTTAGAAATGTGGCGACTAGTCTAGGTATTCCAGAAATTCAAATTTTGTTTACTGACCACCAGTGGTGAATCGCATTTTCATGGAGCAACTCCACAAAAAACTGATAGGATATAAGTATGATACACCAAAATGTTCGTATGAATAAGGCCTATTAGTGTCCATACTTAGAAATGCGGCGACTAGTCTAGGTATTCCAGAAATTCAAATTTTGTTTACTGACCACCAGTGGTGAATCGCATTTTCATGGAGCAACTCCACAAAAAACTGTTAGCATATAAGTGTGGTATACAAAAATGTTCGTATGAATAAGGCCTATTAGCATCTATACTTAGAAATGCGGCGACTAGTCTAGGTATTCCAGAAATTCAAATTTTGTTTACTGACCACCAGTAGTGAATCGCATTTTCATGGAGCAACTCCACAAAAAACTGATAGGATATAAGTGTGATACACCAAAATGCTCGTATGGATAAGGCCTATTAGTGTCCATACTTAGAAATGCGGCGACTAGTCTAGGTATTCCACAAATTCAGATTTTGTTTACCGACCACCATTGGTGAATCACATTTTCATGGAGCAACTCCACAAAAAACTGATAGGATATAAGTGTGGTATACCAAAATGTTCGTATGAATAAGGCCTATTAGTGTCCATACTTAGAAATGCGGCGACTAGACTAGTTATTCCAGAAATTCAAATTTTGTTTACTGACCACCAGTGGTGAATCGCATTTTCATGGAGCAACTCCACAAAAAATTGATAGGATATAAGTGTGGTATACCAAAATGTTCGTATGAATAAGGCCTACTTAGAAATGCGGCGGCTAGTCTAGGTATTCCAGAAATTCAAGTTTTGTTTATTGACCACCAGTGGTGAATCACATTTTCATGGAGAAACTCCACAAAAAACTGATAGGATATAAGTGTGGTATACCAAAATATTCGTATGAATAAGGCCTATTAGTGTCCATACTTAGAAATGCGGCGACTAGTCTAGGTATTCCAGAAATTCAAATTTTGTTTACTGACCACCAGTGGTGAATCGCATTTTCATGGAGCAACTCCACAAAAAACTGATAGGATATAAGTATGATACACCAAAATGTTCGTATGAATAAGGCCTATTAGTGTCCATACTTAGAAATGCGGCGACTAGTCTAGGTATTCCAGAAATTCAAATTTTGTTTACTGACCACCAGTGGTGAATCGCATTTTCATGGAGCAACTCCACAAAAAACTGATAGGATATAAGTATGATACACCAAAATGTTCGTATGAATAAGGCCTATTAGTGTCCATACTTAGAAATGCGGCGACTAGTCTAGGTATTCCAGAAATTCAAATTTTGTTTATTGACCACCAGTGGTGAATCACATTTTCATAGAGAAACTCCACAGAAAACTGATAGGATATAAGTGTGGTATACCAAAATGTTCGTATGAATAAGGCCTATTAGTGTCCATACTTAGAAATGCGGCGACTAGTCTAGGTATTCCAGAAATTCAGATTTTGTTTACCGACCACCATTGGTGAATGGCATTTTCATGGAGGAACTCCACAAAAAACTAATAGGATATAAGTGTGGTATACCGAAATGTTCGTATGAATAAGGCCTATTAGTGTCCATACTTAGAAATGCGGCGACTAGTCTAGGTATTCAAGAAATTCAAATTTTGTTTACTGACCACCAGTGGTGAATCGCATTTTCATGGAGCAACTCCACAAAAAACGGATAGGATATAAGTGTGATACACCAAAATGTTCGTATGAATAAGGCCTATTAGTGTCCATACTTAGAAATGCGGCGACTAGTCAAGTTATTCCAGAAATTCAAATTTTGTTTACTGACCACCAGTGGTGAATCGCATTTTCATGGAGCAACTCCACAAAAAACTGATAGGATATAAGTATGATACACCAAAATGTTCGTATGGATAAGGTCTATTAGTGTCCATACTTAGAAATGCGGCGACTAGTCTAGGTATTCCAGAAATTCAAATTTTGTTTACTGACCACCAGTGCGGAATCGCATTTTCATGGAGCAACTCCACAAACAACTGATAGGATATAAGTATGATACACCAAAATGTTCGTCTGAATAAGGCCTATTAGTGTCCATACTTAGAAATGCGGCGACTAGTCTAGGTATTCCAGAAATTCAAATTTTGTTTACTGACCACCAGTGGTGAATCGCATTTTCATGGAGCAACTCCACAAAAAACTGATAGGATATAAGTATGATACACCAAAATGTTCGTATGAATAAGGCCTATTAGCGTCCATACTTAGAAATGCGGCGACTAGTCTAGGTATTCCAGAAATTCAAATTTTGTTTACTGACCACCAGTGGTGAATCATATTTTCATGGAGAAACTCCACAGAAAACTGATAGGATATAAGTGTGGTATACCAAAATGTTCGTATGAATAAGGCCTATTAGTGTCCATACTTAGAAATGCGGCGACTAGTCTAGGTATTCCAGAAATTCAGATTTTGTTTACCGACCACCATTGGTGAATGGCATTTTCATGGAGGAACTCCACAAAAAACTAATAGGATATAAGTGTGGTATACCGAAATGTTCGTATGAATAAGGCCTATTAGTGTCCATACTTAGAAATGCGGCGACTAGTCTAGGTATTCAAGAAATTCAAATTTTGTTTACTGACCACCAGTGGTGAATCGCATTTTCATGGAGCAACTCCACAAAAAACGGATAGGATATAAGTGTGATACACCAAAATGTTCGTATGAATAAGGCCTATTAGTGTCCATACTTAGAAATGCGGCGACTAGTCTAGTTATTCCAGAAATTCAAATTTTGTTTACTGACCACCAGTGGTGAATCGCATTTTCATGGAGCAACTCCACAAAAAACTGATAGGATATAAGTATGATACACCAAAATGTTCGTATGGATAAGGTCTATTAGTGTCCATACTTAGAAATGCGGCGACTAGTCTAGGTATTCCAGAAATTCAAATTTTGTTTACTGACCACCAGTGCGGAATCGCATTTTCATGGAGCAACTCCACAAACAACTGATAGGATATAAGTATGATACACCAAAATGTTCGTATGGATAAGGCCTATTAGTGTCCATACTTAGAAATGCGGCGACTAGTCTAGGTATTCCACAAATTCAGATTTTGTTTACCGACCACCATTGGTGAATCACATTTTCATGGAGCAACTCCACAAAAAACTGATAGGATATAAGTGTGGTATACCAAAATGTTCGTATGAATAAGGCCTATTAGTGTCCATACTTAGAAATGCGGCGACTAGACTAGGTATTCCAGAAATTCAAATTTTGTTTACTGACCACCAGTGGTGAATCGCATTTTCATGGAGCAACTCCACAAAAAACTGATAGGATATAAGTGTGATACACCAAAATGCTCGTATGGATAAGGCCTATTAGTGTCCATACTTAGAAATGCGGCACCTAGTCTAGGTATTCCACAAATTCAGATTTTGTTTACCGACCACCATTTTGTTTACTGACCACCAGTGGTGAATCGCATTTTCATGGAGCAACTCCACAAACAACTGATAGGATATAAGTATGATACACCAAAATGTTCGTATGAATAAGGCCTATTAGTGTCCATACTTAGAAATGCGGCGACTAGTCTAGGTATTCCAGAAATTCAAATTTTGTTTACTGACCACCAGTGGTGAATCGCATTTTCATGGAGAAACTCCACAAAAAACTGATAGGATATAAGTGTGGTATACCAAAATGTTCGTATGGATAAGGCCTATTAGTGTCCATACTTAGAAATGCGGCGACTAGTCTAGGTATTCCAGAAATTCAAATTTTGTTTACTGACCACCATTGGTGAATCACATTTTCATGGAGCAACTCCACAAAAAACTGATAGGATATAAGTGTGATACACCAAAATGCTCGTATGGATAAGGCCTATTAGTGTCCATACTTAGAAATGCGGCGACTAGTCTAGGTATTCCACAAATTCAGATTTTGTTTACCGACCACCATTGGTGAATCACATTTTCATGGAGCAACTCCACAAAAAACTGATAGGATATAAGTGTGGTATACCAAAATGTTCGCATGAATAAGGCCTATTAGTGCTCATACTTAGAAATGCGGCGACTAGACTAGGTATTCCAGAAATTCAAATTTTGTTTACTGACCACCAGTGGTGAATCGCATTTTCATGGAGCAACTCCACAAAAAACTGATAGGATATAAGTATGATACACCAAAATGTTCGCATGAATAAGGCCTATTAGTGTCCATACTTAGAAATGCGGCGACTAGTCTAGGTATTCCAGAAATTCAAATTTTGTTTACTGACCACCAGTGGTGAATCGCATTTTCATGGAGCAACTCCACAAAAAACTGATAGGATATAAGTGTGATACACCAAAATGCTCGTATGGATAAGGCCTATTAGTGTCCATACTTAGAAATGCGGCACCTAGTCTAGGTATTCCACAAATTCAGATTTTGTTTACCGACCACCATTGGTGAATCACATTTTCATGGAGCAACTCCACAAAAAACTGATAGGATATAAGTATGATACACCAAAATGTTCGTATGAATAAGGCCTATTAGTGTCCATACTTAGAAATGCGGCGACTAGTCTAGGTATTCCAGAAATTCAAATTTTGTTTACTGACCACCAGTGGTGAATCGCATTTTCATGGAGCAACTCCACAAAAAACTGATAGGATATAAGTGTGGTATACCAAAATGTTCGCATGAATAAGGCCTATTAGTGTCCATACTTAGAAATGCGGCGACTAGACTAGGTAGTCCAGAAATTCAAATTTTGTTTACTGACCACCAGTGGTGAATCGCATTTTCATGGAGCAACTCCACAAAAACTGATAGGATATAAGTATGATACACCAAAATGTTCGTATGAATAAGGCCTATTAGTGTCCATACTTAGAAATGCGGCGACTAGTCTAGGTATTCCAGAAATTCAAATTTTGTTTACTGACCACCAGTGGTGAATCGCATTTTCATGGAGCAACTCCACAAAAAACTGATAGGATATAAGAGTGATACACCAAAATGCTCGTATGGATAAGGCCTATTAGTGTCCATACTTAGAAATGCGGCGACTAGTCTAGGTATTCCACAAATTCAGATTTTGTTTACCGACCACCATTGGTGAATCACATTTTCATGGAGCAACTCCACAAAAAACTGATAGGATATAAGTGTGGTATACCAAAATGTTCGTATGAATAAGGCCTATTAGTGTCCATACTTAGAAATGCGGCGACTAGTCTAGTTATTCCAGAAATTCAAATTTTGTTTACTGACCACCAGTGGTGAATCGCATTTTCATGGAGCAACTCCACAAAAAACTGATAGGATATAAGTGTGGTATACCAAAATGTTCGTATGAATAAGGCCTATTAGTGTCCATACTTAGAAATGCGGCGACTAGTCTAGTTATTCCAGAAATTCAAATTTTGTTTACTGACCACCAGTGGTGAATCGCATTTTCATGGAGCAACTCCACAAAAAACTGATAGGATATAAGTATGATACACCAAAATGTTCGTATGAATAAGGCCTATTAGCGTCCATACTTAGAAATGCGGCGACTAGTCTAGGTATTCCAGAAATTCAAATTTTGTTTACTGACCACCAGTGGTGAATCGCATTTTCATGGAGCAACTCCACAAAAAACTGATAGGATATAAGTGTGGTATACCAAAATGTTCGTATGAATAAGGCCTATTAGTGTCCATACTTAGAAATGCGGCGACTAGTCTAGGTATTCCAGAAATTCAAATTTTGTTTATTGACCACCAGTGGTGAATCACATTTTCATGGAGAAACTCCACAGAAAACTGATAGGATATAAGTGTGGTATACCAAAATGTTCGTATGGATAAGGCCTATTAGTGTCCATACTTAGAAATGCGACGACTAGTCTAGTTATTCCAGAAATTCAAATTTTGTTTACTGACCGCCAGTGGTGAATCGCATTTTCATGGAGCAACTCCACAAAAAACTGATAGGATATAAGTATGATACACCAAAATGTTCGTATGGATAAGGTCTATTAGTGTCCATACTTAGAAATGCGGCGACTAGTCTAGGTATTCCAGAAATTCAAATTTTGTTTACTGACCACCAGTGCGGAATCGCATTTTCATGGAGCAACTCCACAAACAACTGATAGGATATAAGTATGATACACCAAAATGTTCGTATGAATAAGGCCTATTAGTGTCCATACTTAGAAATGCGGCGACTAGTCTAGGTATTCCAGAAATTCAAATTTTGTTTACTGACCACCAGTGGTGAATCGCATTTTCATAGAGCAACTCCACAAAAAACTGATAGGATATAAGTGTGATACACCAAAATGCTCGTATGGATAAGGCCTATTAGTGTCCATACTTAGAAATGCGGCGACTAGTCTAGGTATTCCACAAATTCAGATTTTGTTTACCGACCACCATTGGTGAATCACATTTTCATGGAGCAACTCCAGAAAAAACTGATAGGATATAAGTGTGGTATACCAAAATGTTCGTATGAATAAGGCCTATTAGCGTCCATACTTAGAAATGCGGCGACTAGTCTAGGTATTCCAGAAATTCAAATTTTGTTTATTGACCACCAGTGGTGAATCACATTTTCATGGAGAAACTCCACAAAAAACTGATAGGATATAAGTGTGGTATACCAAAATGTTCGTATGAATAAGGCCTATTAGTGTCCATACTTAGAAATGCGGCGACTAGTCTAGGTATTCCAGAAATTCAAATTTTGTTTACTGACCACCAGTGGTGAATCGCATTTTCATGGAGCAACTCCACTAACAACTGATAGGATATAAGTGTGGTATACCAAAATGTTCGTATGAATAAGGCCTATTAGTGTCCATACTTAGAAATGCGGCGACTAGTCTAGGTATTCCAGAAATTCAAATTTTGTTTACTGACCACCAGAGGTGAATCGCATTTTCATGGAGCAACTCCACAAAAAACTGATAGGATATAAGTGTGGTATACCAAAATGTTCGTATGAATAAGGCCTATTAGTGTCCATACTTAGAAATGCGGCGACTAGTCTAGGTATTCCAGAAATTCAAATTTTGTTTACTGACCACCAGTGGTGAATCGCATTTTCATGGAGCAACTCCACAAAAAACTGATAGGATATAAGTATGATACACCAAAATGCTCGTATGGATAAGGCCTATTAGTGTCCATACTTAGAAATGCGGCACCTAGTCTAGGTATTCCACAAATTCAGATTTTGTTTACCGACCACCATTGGTGAATCACATTTTCATGGAGCAACTCCACAAAAAAACTGATAGGATATAAGTATGATACACCAAAATGTTCGTATGGATAAGGCCTATTAGTGTTCATACTTAGAAATGCGGCGACTAGTCTAGGTATTCCAGAAATTCAAATTTTGTTTATTAACCACCAGTGGTGAATCACATTTTCATGGAGAAACTCCACAAAAAACTGATAGGATATAAGTGTGGTATACCAAAATGTTCGTATGAATAAGGCCTATTAGTGTCCATACTTAGAAATGCGGCGACTAGACTAGTTATTCCAGAAATTCAAATTTTGTTTACTGACCACCAGTGGTGAATCGCATTTTCATGGAGCAACTCCACAAACAACTGATAGGATATAAGTATGATACACCAAAATGTTCGTATGAATAAGGCCTATTAGTGTCCATACTTAGAAATGCGGCGACTAGTCTAGGTATTCCAGAAATTCAAATTTTGTTTACTGACCACCAGTGGTGAATCGCATTTTCATGGAGCAACTCCACAAAAAACTGATAGGATATAAGTATGATACACCAAAATGTTCGTATGAATAAGGCCTATTAGCGTCCATACTTAGAAATGCGGCGACTAGTCTAGGTATTCCAGAAATTCAAATTTTGTTTACTGACCACCAGTGGTGAATCGCATTTTCATGGAGCAACTCCACAAAAAACTGATAGGATATAAGTGTGGTATACCAAAATGTTCGTATGGATAAGGCCTATTAGTGTCCATACTTAGAAATGTGGCGACTAGTCTAGGTATTCCAGAAATTCAAATTTTGTTTACTGACCACCAGTGGTGAATCGCATTTTCATGGAGCAACTCCACAAAAAACTGATAGGATATAAGTATGATACACCAAAATGTTCGTATGAATAAGGCCTATTAGTGTCCATACTTAGAAATGCGGTGACTAGTCTAGGTATTCCAGAAATTCAAATTTTGTTTACTGACCACCAGTGGTGAATCGCATTTTCATGGAGCAACTCCACAAAAAACTGTTAGCATATAAGTGTGGTATACAAAAATGTTCGTATGAATAAGGCCTATTAGCATCTATACTTAGAAATGCGGCGACTAGTCTAGGTATTCCAGAAATTCAAATTTTGTTTACTGACCACCAGTAGTGAATCGCATTTTCATGGAGCAACTCCACAAAAAACTGATAGGATATAAGTGTGATACACCAAAATGCTCGTATGGATAAGGCCTATTAGTGTCCATACTTAGAAATGCGGCGACTAGTCTAGGTATTCCAGAAATTCAAATTTTGTTTACTGACCACCAGTGGTGAATCGCATTTTCATGGAGCAACTCCACAAAAAACTGATAGGATATAAGTGTGGTATACCAAAATGTTCGTATGAATAAGGCCTATTAGTGTCCATACTTAGAAATGCGGCGACTAGTCTAGGTATTCCAGAAATTCAAATTTTGTTTACTGACCACCAGTGGTGAATCGCATTTTCATGGAGAAACTCCACAAAAAACTGATAGGATATAAGTGTGGTATACCAAAATGTTCGTATGAATAAGGCCTATTAGTGTCCATACTTAGAAATGCGGCGACTAGTCTAGGTATTCCAGAAATTCAAATTTTGTTTACTGACCACCAGTGGTGAATCGCATTTTCATGGAGCAACTCCACAAAAAACTGATAGGATATAAGTGTGGTATACCAAAATGTTCGTATGAATAAGGCCTATTAGTGTCCATACTTAGAAATGCGGCGACTAGTCTAGGTATTCCAGAAATTCAAATTTTGTTTACTGACCACCAGTGGTGAATCGCATTTTCATGGAGCAACTCCACAAACAACTGATAGGATATAAGTATGATACACCAAAATGTTCGTATGAATAAGGCCTATTAGTGTCCATACTTAGAAATGCGGCGACTAGTCTAGGTATTCCAGAAATTCAAATTTTGTTTACTGACCACCAGTGGTGAATCGCATTTTCATGGAGAAACTCCACAAAAAACTGATAGGATATAAGTGTGGTATACCAAAATGTTAGTATGAATAAGGCCTATTAGTGTCCATACTTAGAAATGCGGCGACTAGTCTAGGTATTCCAGAAATTCAAATTTTGTTTACTGACCACCAGTGGTGAATCGCATTTTCATGGAGCAACTCCACAAAAAACTGATAGGATATAAGTATGATACACCAAAATGTTCGTATGGATAAGGTCTATTAGTGTCCATACTTAGAAATGCGGCGACTAGTCTAGGTATTCCAGAAATTCAAATTTTGTTTACTGACCACCAGTGCGGAATCGCATTTTCATGGAGCAACTCCACAAACAACTGATAGGATATAAGTATGATACACCAAAATGTTCGTATGAATAAGGCCTATTAGTGTCCATACTTAGAAATGCGGCGACTAGTCTAGGTATTCCAGAAATTCAAATTTTGTTTACTGACCACCAGTGGTGAATCGCATTTTCATGGAGCAACTCCACAAAAAACTGATAGGATATAAGTATGATACACCAAAATGTTCGTATGAATAAGGCCTATTAGTGTCCATACTTAGAAATGCGGCGACTAGTCTAGGTATTCCAGAAATTCAAATTTTGTTTACTGACCACCAGTGGTGAATCGCATTTTCATGGAGCAACTCCACAAAAAACTGATAGGATATAAGTGTGGTATACCAAAATGTTCGTATGAATAAGGCCTATTAGTGTCCATACTTAGAAATGCGGCGACTAGAGTAGGTATTCCAGAAATTCAAATTTTGTTTACTGACCACCAGTGGTGAATCGCATTTTCATGGAGCAACTCCACAAACAACTGATAGGATATAAGTATGATACACCAAAATGTTCGTATGAATAAGGCCTATTAGTGTCCATACTTAGAAATGCGGCGACTAGTCTAGGTATTCCAGAAATTCAAATTTTGTTTACTGACCACCAGTGGTGAATCGCATTTTCATGGAGAAACTCCACAAAAAACTGATAGGATATAAGTGTGGTATACCAAAATGTTAGTATGAATAAGGCCTATTAGTGTCCATTCTTAGAAATGCGGCGACTAGTCTAGGTATTCCAGAAATTCAAATTTTGTTTACTGACCACCAGTGGTGAATCGCATTTTCATGGAGCAACTCCACAAAAAACTGATAGGATATAAGTATGATACACCAAAATGTTCGTATGGATAAGGTCTATTAGTGTCCATACTTAGAAATGCGGCGACTAGTCTAGGTATTCCAGAAATTCAAATTTTGTTTACTGACCACCAGTGCGGAATCGCATTTTCATGGAGCAACTCCACAAACAACTGATAGGATATAAGTATGATACACCAAAATGTTCGTATGAATAAGGCCTATTAGTGTCCATACTTAGAAATGCGGCGACTAGTCTAGGTATTCCAGAAATTCAAATTTTGTTTACTGACCACCAGTGGTGAATCGCATTTTCATGGAGCAACTCCACAAAAAACTGATAGGATATAAGTATGATACACCAAAATGTTCGTATGAATAAGGCCTATTAGTGTCCATACTTAGAAATGCGGCGACTAGTCTAGGTATTCCAGAAATTCAAATTTTGTTTACTGACCACCAGTGGTGAATCGCATTTTCATGGAGCAACTCCACAAAAAACTGATAGGATATAAGTATGATACACCAAAATGTTCGTATGAATAAGGCCTATTAGTGTCCATACCTAGAAATGCGGCGACTAGTCTAGGTATTCCAGAAATTCAAATTTTGTTTACTGACCACCAGTGGTGAATCGCATTTTCATGGAGCAACTCCACAAAAAACTGATAGGATATAAGTGTGATACACCAAAATGCTCGTATGGATAAGGCCTATTAGTGTCCATTCTTAGAAATGCGGCACCTAGTCTAGGTATTCCACAAATTCAGATTTTGTTTACCGACCACCATTGGTGAATCACATTTTCATGGAGCAACTCCACAAAAAACTGATAGGATATAAGTATGATACACCAAAATGTTCGTATGAATAAGGCCTATTAGTGTCCATACTTAGAAATGCGGCGACTAGTCTAGGTATTCCAGAAATTCAAATTTTGTTTACTGACCACCAGTGGTGAATCGCATTTTCATGGAGCAACTCCACAAAAAACTGATAGGATATAAGTATGATACACCAAAATGTTCGTATGAATAAGGCCTATTAGTGTCCATACTTAGAAATGCGGCGACTAGTCTAGGTATTCCAGAAATTCAAATTTTGTTTACTGACCACCAGTGGTGAATCGCATTTTCATGGAGCAACTCCACAAAAAACTGATAGGATATAAGTGTGATACACCAAAATGCTCGTATGGATAAGGCCTATTAGTGTCCATTCTTAGAAATGCGGCACCTAGTCTAGGTATTCCACAAATTCAGATTTTGTTTACCGACCACCATTGGTGAATCACATTTTCATGGAGCAACTCCACAAAAAACTGACAGGATATAAGTGTGGTATACCAAAATGTTCGTATGAATAAGGCCTATTAGTGTCCATACTTAGAAATGCGGCGACTAGTCTAGGTATTCCAGAAATTCAAATTTTGTTTACTGACCACCAGTGGTGAATCGCATTTTCATGGAGCAACTCCACAAAAAACTGATAGGATATAAGTATGATACACCAAAATGTTCGTATGGATAAGGCCTATTAGTGTCCATACTTAGAAATGCGGCGACTAGTCTAGGTATTCCAGAAATTCAAATTTTGTTTACTGACCACCAGTGGTGAATCGCATTTTCATGGAGCAACTCCACAAAAAACTGATAGGATATAAGTGTGATACACCAAAATGCTCGTATGGATAAGGCCTATTAGTGTCCATACTTAGAAATGCGGCGACTAGTCTAGGTATTCCACAAATTCAGATTTTGTTTACCGACCACCATTGGTGAATCACATTTTCATGGAGCAACTCCACAAAAAACTGATAGGATATAAGTGTGGTATACCAAAATGTTCGTATGAATAAGGCCTATTAGTGTCCATACTTAGAAATGCGGCGACTAGTCTAGTTATTCCAGAAATTCAAATTTTGTTTACTGACCACCAGTGGTGAATCGCATTTTCATGGAGCAACTCCACAAAAAACTGATAGGATATAAGTGTGGTATACCAAAATGTTCGTATGAATAAGGCCTATTAGTGTCCATACTTAGAAATGCGGCGACTAGTCTAGTTATTCCAGAAATTCAAATTTTGTTTACTGACCACCAGTGGTGAATCGCATTTTCATGGAGCAACTCCACAAAAAACTGATAGGATATAAGTATGATACACCAAAATGTTCGTATGAATAAGGCCTATTAGCGTCCATACTTAGAAATGCGGCGACTAGTCTAGGTATTCCAGAAATTCAAATTTTGTTTACTGACCACCAGTGGTGAATCGCATTTTCATGGAGCAACTCCACAAAAAACTGATAGGATATAAGTGTGGTATACCAAAATGTTCGTATGGATAAGGCCTATTAGTGTCCATACTTAGAAATGCGGCGACTAGTCTAGGTATTCCAGAAATTCAAATTTTGTTTACTGACCACCAGTGGTGCATCGCATTTTCATGGAGCAACTCCACAAAAAACTGATAGGATATAAGTGTGATACACCAAAATGCTCGTATGGATAAGGCCTATTAGTGTCCATACTTAGAAATGCGGCGACTAGTCTAGGTATTCCACAAATTCAGATTTTGTTTACCGACCACCATTGGTGAATCACATTTTCATGGAGCAACTCCACAAAAAACTGATAGGATATAAGTGTGGTATACCAAAATGTTCGTATGGATAAGGCCTATTAGTGTCCATACTTAGAAATGCGGCGACTAGTCTAGGTATTCCAGAAATTCAAATTTTGTTTACTGACCACCAGTGGTGCATCGCATTTTCATGGAGCAACTCCACAAAAAACTGATAGGATGTAAGTGTGATACACCAAAATGCTCGTATGGATAAGGCCTATAAGTGTCCATACTTAGAAATGCGGCGACTAGTCTAGGTATTCCACAAATTCAGATTTTGTTTACCGACCACCATTGGTGAATCACATTTTCATGGAGCAACTCCACAAAAAACTGATAGGATATAAGTGTGGTATACCAAAATGTTCGTATGAATAAGGCCTATTAGTGTCCATACTTAGAAATGCGGCGACTAGACTAGTTATTCCAGAAATTCAAATTTTGTTTACTGACCACCAGTGGTGAATCGCATTTTCATGGAGCAACTCCACAAAAAATTGATAGGATATAAGTGTGGTATACCAAAATGTTCGTATGAATAAGGCCTACTTAGAAATGCGGCGGCTAGTCTAGGTATTCCAGAAATTCAAGTTTTGTTTATTGACCACCAGTGGTGAATCACATTTTCATGGAGAAACTCCACAAAAAACTGATAGGATATAAGTGTGGTATACCAAAATATTCGTATGAATAAGGCCTATTAGTGTCCATACTTAGAAATGCGGCGACTAGTCTAGGTATTCCAGAAATTCAAATTTTGTTTACTGACCACCAGTGGTGAATCGCATTTTCATGGAGCAACTCCACAAAAAACTGATAGGATATAAGTATGATACACCAAAATGTTCGTATGAATAAGGCCTATTAGTGTCCATACTTAGAAATGCGGCGACTAGTCTAGGTATTCCAGAAATTCAAATTTTGTTTACTGACCACCAGTGGTGAATCGCATTTTCATGGAGCAACTCCACAAAAAACTGATAGGATATAAGTATGATACACCAAAATGTTCGTATGGATAAGGCCTATTAGTGTCCATACTTAGAAATGCGGCGACTAGTCTAGGTATTCCAGAAATTCAAATTTTGTTTACTGACCACCAGTGGTGAATCGCATTTTCATGGAGCAACTCCACAAAAAACTGATAGGATATAAGTATGATACACCAAAATGTTCGTATGGATAAGGCCTATTAGTGTCCATACTTAGAAATGCGGCGACTAGTCTAGGTATTCCAGAAATTCAAATTTTGTTTACTGACCACCAGTGGTGAATCGCATTTTCATGGAGCAACTCCACAAAAAACTGATAGGATATAAGTGTGATACACCAAAATGCTCGTATGGATAAGGCCTATTAGTGTCCATACTTAGAAATGCGGCGACTAGTCTAGGTATTCCACAAATTCAGATTTTGTTTACCGACCACCATTGGTGAATCACATTTTCATGGAGCAACTCCACAAAAAACTGATAGGATATAAGTGTGGTATACCAAAATGTTCGTATGAATAAGGCCTATTAGTGTCCATACTTAGAAATGCGGCGACTAGTCTAGTTATTCCAGAAATTCAAATTTTGTTTACTGACCACCAGTGGTGAATCGCATTTTCATGGAGCAACTCCACAAAAAACTGATAGGATATAAGTGTGGTATACCAAAATGTTCGTATGAATAAGGCCTATTAGTGTCCATACTTAGAAATGCGGCGACTAGTCTAGTTATTCCAGAAATTCAAATTTTGTTTACTGACCACCAGTGGTGAATCGCATTTTCATGGAGCAACTCCACAAAAAACTGATAGGATATAAGTATGATACACCAAAATGTTCGTATGAATAAGGCCTATTAGCGTCCATACTTAGAAATGCGGCGACTAGTCTAGGTATTCCAGAAATTCAAATTTTGTTTACTGACCACCAGTGGTGAATCGCATTTTCATGGAGAAACTCCACAAAAAACTGATAGGATATAAGTGTGGTATACCAAAATGTTCGTATGGATAAGGCCTATTAGTGTCCATACTTAGAAATGCGGCGACTAGTCTAGGTATTCCAGAAATTCAAATTTTGTTTACTGACCACCAGTGGTGCATCGCATTTTCATGGAGCAACTCCACAAAAAACTGATAGGATATAAGTGTGATACACCAAAATGCTCGTATGGATAAGGCCTATTAGTGTCCATACTTAGAAATGCGGCGACTAGTCTAGGTATTCCACAAATTCAGATTTTGTTTACCGACCACCATTGGTGAATCACATTTTCATGGAGCAACTCCACAAAAAACTGATAGGATATAAGTGTGGTATACCAAAATGTTCGTATGAATAAGGCCTATTAGTGTCCATACTTAGAAATGCGGCGACTAGACTAGTTATTCCAGAAATTCAAATTTTGTTTACTGACCACCAGTGGTGAATCGCATTTTCATGGAGCAACTCCACAAAAAATTGATAGGATATAAGTGTGGTATACCAAAATGTTCGTATGAATAAGGCCTACTTAGAAATGCGGCGGCTAGTCTAGGTATTCCAGAAATTCAAGTTTTGTTTATTGACCACCAGTGGTGAATCACATTTTCATGGAGAAACTCCACAAAAAACTGATAGGATATAAGTGTGGTATACCAAAATATTCGTATGAATAATGCCTATTAGTGTCCATACTTAGAAATGCGGCGACTAGTCTAGGTATTCCAGAAATTCAAATTTTGTTTACTGACCACCAGTGGTGAATCGCATTTTCATGGAGCAACTCCACAAAAAACTGATAGGATATAAGTATGATACACCAAAATGTTCGTATGAATAAGGCCTATTAGTGTCCATACTTAGAAATGCGGCGACTAGTCTAGGTATTCCAGAAATTCAAATTTTGTTTACTGACCACCAGTGGTGAATCGCATTTTCATGGAGCAACTCCACAAAAAACTGATAGGATATAAGTATGATACACCAAAATGTTCGTATGAATAAGGCCTATTAGTGTCCATACTTAGAAATGCGGCGACTAGTCTAGGTATTCCAGAAATTCAAATTTTGTTTATTGACCACCAGTGGTGAATCACATTTTCATGGAGAAACTCCACAGAAAACTGATAGGATATAAGTGTGGTATACCAAAATGTTCGTATGAATAAGGCCTATTAGTGTCCATACTTAGAAATGCGGCGACTAGTCTAGGTATTCCAGAAATTCAGATTTTGTTTACCGACCACCATTGGTGAATGGCATTTTCATGGAGGAACTCCACAAAAAACTAATAGGATATAAGTGTGGTATACCGAAATGTTCGTATGAATAAGGCCTATTAGTGTCCATACTTAGAAATGCGGCGACTAGTCTAGGTATTCAAGAAATTCAAATTTTGTTTACTGACCACCAGTGGTGAATCGCATTTTCATGGAGCAACTCCACAAAAAACTGATAGGATATAAGTACGATACACCAAAATGTTCGTATGGATAAGGTCTATTAGTGTCCATACTTAGAAATGCGGCGACTAGTCTAGGTATTCCAGAAATTCAAATTTTGTTTACTGACCACCAGTGCGGAATCGCATTTTCATGGAGCAACTCCACAAACAACTGATAGGATATAAGTATGATACACCAAAATGTTCGTATGAATAAGGCCTATTAGTGTCCATACTTAGAAATGCGGCGACTAGTCTAGGTATTCCAGAAATTCAAATTTTGTTTATTGACCACCAGTGGTGAATCACATTTTCATGGAGAAACTCCACAAAAAACTGATAGGATATAAGTGTGGTATACCAAAATGTTCGTATGAATAAGGCCTATTAGTGTCCATACTTAGAAATGCGGCGACTAGTCTAGGTATTCCAGAAATTCAAATTTTGTTTACTGACCACCAGTGGTGAATCGCATTTTCATGGAGCAACTCCACAAAAAACTGATAGGATATAAGTATGATACACCAAAATGTTCGTATGGATAAGGCCTATTAGTGTCCATACTTAGAAATGCGGCGACTAGTCTAGGTATTCCAGAAATTCAAATTTTGTTTATTGACCACCAGTGGTGAATCACATTTTCATGGAGAAACTCCACAAAAAACTGATAGGATATAAGTGTGGTACACCAAAATGTTCGTATGAATAAGGCCTATTAGTGTCCATACTTAGAAATGCGGCGACTAGTCTAGGTATTCCAGAAATTCAAATTTTGTTTACTGACCACCAGTGCGGAATCGCATTTTCATGGAGCAACTCCACAAACAACTGATAGGATATAAGTATGATACACCAAAATGTTCGTATGAATAAGGCCTATTAGTGTCCATACTTAGAAATGCGGCGACTAGTCTAGGTATTCCAGAAATTCAAATTTTGTTTACTGACCACCAGTGGTGAATCGCATTTTCATGGAGCAACTCCACAAAAAACTGATAGGATATAAGTATGATACACCAAAATGTTCGTATGAATAAGGCCTATTAGCGTCCATACTTAGAAATGCGGCGACTAGTCTAGGTATTCCAGAAATTCAAATTTTGTTTACTGACCACCAGTGGTGAATCGCATTTTCATGGAGCAACTCCACAAAAAACTGATAGGATATAAGTGTGGTATACCAAAATGTTCGTATGAATAAGGCCTATTAGTGTCCATACTTAGAAATGCGGCGACTAGTCTAGGTATTCCAGAAATTCAAATTTTGTTTACTGACCACCAGTGGTGAATCGCATTTTCATGGAGCAACTCCACAAAAAACTGATAGGATATAAGTATGATACACCAAAATGTTCGTATGAATAAGGCCTATTAGCGTCCATACTTAGAAATGCGGCGACTAGTCTAGGTATTCCAGAAATTCAAATTTTGTTTACTGACCACCAGTGGTGAATCGCATTTTCATGGAGCAACTCCACAAAAAACTGATAGGATATAAGTGTGGTATACCAAAATGTTCGTATGAATAAGGCCTATTAGTGTCCATACTTAGAAATGCGGCGACTAGTCTAGGTATTCCAGAAATTCAAATTTTGTTTACTGACCACCAGTGGTGAATCGCATTTTCATGGAGCAACTCCACAAAAAACTGATAGGATATAAGTGTGGTATACCAAAATGTTCGTATGAATAAGGCCTATTAGTGTCCATACTTAGAAATGCGGCGACTAGTCTAGGTATTCCAGAAATTCAAATTTTGTTTACTGACCACCAGTGGTGAATGGCATTTTCATGGAGCAACTCCACAAAAAACTGATAGGATATAAGTGTGGTATACCAAAATGTTCGTATGAATAAGGCCTATTAGTGTCCATACTTAGAAATGCGGCGACTAGTCTAGGTATTCCAGAAATTCAAATTTTGTTTACTGACCACCAGTGGTGAATCGCATTTTCATGGAGCAACTCCACAAAAAACTGATAGGATATAAGTATGATACACCAAAATGTTCGTATGAATAAGGCCTATTAGCGTCCATACTTAGAAATGCGGCGACTAGTCTAGGTATTCCAGAAATTCAAATTTTGTTTACTGACCACCAGTGGTGAATCGCATTTTCATGGAGCAACTCCACAAAAAACTGATAGGATATAAGTGTGGTATACCAAAATGTTCGTATGAATAAGGCCTATTAGTGTCCATACTTAGAAATGCGGCGACTAGTCTAGGTATTCCAGAAATTCAAATTTTGTTTATTGACCACCAGTGGTGAATCACATTTTCATGGAGAAACTCCACAAAAAACTGATAGGATATAAGTGTGGTATACCAAAATGTTCGTATGAATAAGGCCTATTAGTGTCCATACTTAGAAATGCGGCGACTAGTCTAGGTATTCCAGAAATTCAAATTTTGTTTACTGACCACCAGTGGTGAATCGCATTTTCATGGAGCAACTCCACAAAAAACTGATAGGATATAAGTATGATACACCAAAATGTTCGTATGGATAAGGCCTATTAGTGTCCATACTTAGAAATGCGGCGACTAGTCTAGGTATTCCAGAAATTCAAATTTTGTTTACTGACCACCAGTGGTGAATCGCATTTTCATGGAGCAACTCCACAAAAAACTGATAGGATATAAGTGTGATACACCAAAATGCTCGTATGGATAAGGTCTAAACATGGACCGATATTCACCAAAATCAATAGGCTACGTTATTGGGCTAACATAGGTCTGTGTACCAAATTTCGTCAAAATATCATAATATTTGCGACCTGCAGCGTATAAACATTATAATTTTGGTAGGACCCTTATATGGGCACTAGGTCTAAACATGGACCGATGTTTACCAAAATCAATAGGCTGCGTTATTGGCCCAATGTAGGTCTGTGTACCAAATTTCATCAAAATATCTTAATATTTACGACCTGCAGCGTATAAACAGTATAATTTTGGTAGGACCCTTATATGGGCACTAGGTCTAAACATGGACCGATGTTCAAAAAAATCAAACTGGTTCGTCCTTGGGCCAACATAGGTCTGCGTACCAAATTTCATCAAAATATCTTAATAGGTGCGACCTGTAGAGTGCGCACAAGATTGCATGGACAGACAGACAGACGGACGGACGGACGGACAGACGGACATCGTTAAATCGAAATAAAAAAAAATTCTGAACCGATCGGTATACTATAAGGTGGGTCTACGACCAATATTTTTTGGTGTTACAAACATCAGCACAAACTTATAATACCCTGACCACATAGTGGTGTAGGGTATAAAAACTGTAAAAAATCCATGAATTAAAAAAAAATTGCTTTTTACATGAAAAAACTGGAAAACCGTTAGGCATCTCAAAAAACTGTAAAAACAGTTAAAACTGGCTATATGGCAACACTGGATGCAACTGGAGTTTGAGTATGTTTATGTATCTACAACGACACGTAATTAAAAGGCAACAATTCATGTGGTATTCAGGCTGTCACGACCAGTTAATATTGTTGAATTTTGAACAAATAACAATGTATATAATATTGTTCAACAAATACAAATACAAATACAAATGTATGTACGCAGATGTCTATGTATGTACTTGCATGTATACACAAAATATTAAAAACGATATATAGTTACCAACTTATTATACAATATACGAGATATGGGTGTTTTCGTTTAAAGTTTTTAAGTAGTTCACAAGTGATGCATGTAAAGTTACACCTCAATTGCAAAGTGGTAGAGTTGAGTTTGTTAAAAGTTTTCAAAATAAATTATGGATATCATTGTGAGATGTAAAACTTTAAAATGCATTTAATTTAGTTTTCAAATTAAATTACTTGTAATTTTTAAAATATTGTATAAAATTAAAATTTTAGACATAAGATTGACGGTAAATATTAACAACCTGCAAATGCTGAACAAAAGTCTCTTAAACGCGTTTTGATCCTACTGTACTAATTTTTCTGTATTTTTTCTAAAAACTTAGGAGTGAACTAATATTTTTTTGTGAATCTACGAGAGCGTACGTTCCTTCCTCCCTTATTTGACTTTAGTAAATACTGCACAGGGAAAACTAACGTCGTGATTGGTTTTGGCAACATTTCTTCATAGACAGGTAACTCAATTGGCTGCTGAGAAGCTGATATGTAAGAATAGATTATCTAGATATTATTAAAGACTAAATTTGACTAAAATCAGTGGGTTTTTTCAATTCTATCTCGCTCAATCCTCGCCTTATTTATTTGGCCACGTTTTTTATAAAGGCTTTTCTAAATGCATTTTTCTCTTTATTAACGTTTGGTAGAAATTCGTTAATTATCAACAGAGCCGTGAGTAGCACATTTTTTCTAGAAAGTACATACTCTTCGCTAAAATTTTGTTAACAAATCATTTGAAATTTTCTTTACTTTATTTCTTTAAATGTATTTTAAAACAGTTCGGAATATAAAGATTAAAATATAATTTACTTGTCTCTTTAATCGCCATTTATTAAATCGAATCGTATGGCATTCGCCAATATCCCTTACTAGAGGATGTATATTACGAATACAGAGTGCTCACTTAACAAGCTTTGTTATATTGAGCGTTAATTAAAAATCTGATAAAATAATTTAAAAAGCAAAGTATTTTGTTTGCACTTCTGTGAAGAAACTATCAAACCTTTCTTTGCTAATTTCGATTAATCGTAATTTGACATTTTGAATTACTCGAACAATTATTTAAGCAAAATTGTTGGAATAATTGAATAACGAATAATCAGTATTGTAATGTCAACGGTACAATTGTAAATAATTGTCCCTGCGTGCAGTGCTGTATTCTGCTTAATATGTATAACTATTTTCAAAAGTAGCAGAAATCTAGCATTTTGTCAAATGAGAATAATTTCTCTACTAACTTTTTTCTATGAATGTAATAAATATTTGAGTTTTGGAATTATGTATTATGTAACACCAGGATATTGCGAATAGTTTTGCGGGAGATTAAAATGTAGTGCAACCTGTTTAATCGACTGATATTGTCCCAGTGACAATTGTATAGGAATTTCGAGAAATTCCAAGTATTTCTTATATATTTTCACATAAAAAAAGTTACACAATTTGAAACCTGAATAATTAGGGGATTCATATGAGGCCTTGTATATCGTATATAGTAATCGTATATAGTAAAGTTGGTAAGTTTACGCATTTTATGTCAATCTTCTTATATAAAAAATAAAGTTAACACAATTTATATAGTATATAATATATATATATATATATATGAATCATTCACGATCGCCTCAATATGATTTTATAGATTTGCAACTTTACTTTACAGAGTCTAAAAATGTTATGACTAGGGCAAGGAATTTCATGCACTTAAAAATGGAAAATATGCGCATAAAATATGCGGCTAAAAAAGAAAAATATGCATTAAAAATATGAGAAATATGCACTAAAAACTATTATTTTTGCAAAAATAATGCACTTTAAAACTTAAAAATATATTTAAGTTAGTTATTTTTACAAACAGACACAGAACTCGAAGATTTCCCACAGGTCAATAAGGTTTTTAAGAATGATTATTTTTATTGAATCAAAATATGAAAACCTAACAATTTTTGATATTGTTTTACAAAAGAAAAAATGCTCATTAAATTGAAAATATGCACAAATATGCATTAAAAAGCACAAAATATGCATTAAAAAGGCACGAAATATGAAAGTCAAAATATGCAAAAATATGCAACTACAAATCGATGCCATTTTGTTAAAAATTTGATGATTCGGATAAATATTTAGTCCATATTAGTTTTGGACTATCGAGAAAAAACATGCATTTGCATGAAATTCCTTGCCCTAGTTATGACCAATATCAGCGAATAAATATATAAAATTTTAAATTTTGAATTAAAATATTAAAACTAATTTAAAAACTTTAATCTGGTAATGACTAATTCGATTTTAATGAATCATTTTAATAGTAATCCAACTCAAACGTTAATCGTCTGGGTAATACCCCATATACATTACTACCAACTTAAATTCATAAATAATCAACCTGTTAGGTACTTCTTGTGCGTTATAGTTGTGTTTTAATACATAGCCTAACACACAAGCAAACATATGTGTCATTAGGGTGGATCCATTATTTCAAATACATTTAGAATTGCGAACTGAGAGCTAAAATATTGAAAATGAAATAATAAAATTATATTCCTAACGAGTGGGGTCTGAGGTTTAAAGTAGTATGGAAATCAATATTTCCTCTGTAAATTCAATATCAAGTTTTGTGCATCAAATGTTAACTAAACTCGGAAAAAAACAGGGGGAATATTACCTAAGTGCTATGTAATTATACAACTACATAATTTTCAAGTTAGTTTTACAAAGTTCTTGTAAAGTATGCACATTTTCTTGTAAAATACATATATACAATCCTTGCAAAATATATATACATACATGTGCAGTGGAAAATATCCGAAAAAATACATATATTTTGCTAGAAAATTGTAAAACTTACTTCGAACTTATGTAGTTGTATAATTACATAGCCCTTAGATAAAGTTCCCGCTGTTTTTTTTCTGTGCCTACATTTCATCACAAAAAATTGTTGTTGATTGGAAAATCGTTAAACTCTAAAGACATTTCGCGGAAAATCTGTACCTTAGATGGAAAAATAAAGTAAGCCATTATAATCAGCATGTCCGAAATATATAGAACTAATGGTCAGACCTCTATTAATTTTTAAAAGTTATCATTTTGTCATCCTGTGTTATTTTTCCCGTAATATGTTTTAAGCCCTATTTTGTCTAAAAATTAAAAAAATTTTTTTTTTCAAAATAACATTAGGAAGGCCAACTTCTTTTTTTTTGGTATTTTTTTTCACAAAATCAGCTTATTAATACGCATCGTTTGAGCTCTATTACTTAAGATTTTTAAATTTTGGGACTCCCTAATGTATGTATATTGGTTTTGTATTGTGCTATAATTTAACCTTAATACTAATATCACACAACTAAGAGTAGAGTTTCAACCTTGCGGCTTCTTCTGCGTTTCTTTGTTTTTATATGGAGATTTTACCAACGAGCAGAGGTACCAACTCACCCAACCTCTGTTAAATCACTCTCTTCTTAATTTGTATCGAAAAATATTACCATATGAATTACAAATGTCTGCAAAGGCTAACATTTTTCGATACAAAATGTCAATCTTTGACACTTAAGCCCAAATTACTTGAACGTGAATGTAACGTGACGAATCAGCTGATTCAACCTGCTTAATGAGAAACACATAGTGCTGAGTACTAGACGTAAACGAGTCGTAACGTGCCGGACATTTCTGTTGAAAACAGAATTACTTCTCCGTTTTTACGTGAGAGCGGCAAACAGCTGTTTTTAGTTGCATATCAGTGATGGGATTTGTGCCACAATTGTACCATGTTTGGCACAATCAAAGTTTGATTGGTACACTGCCACATTTTGGTTAATTCCAAAAATTCTATAGAAATCCGGTTTATTTAAAAAAGAAATTTATTGGCAAAAACAATTAATTTTTTTTTTTTAATTTTCATACAAAAACTTGTGTTTAAAACGAACACATAAAATATTATATTTGACAAGTAAACAAATTAAGTAAAAAAAATCGATTGAATTCACAAATAAATTAAATTTGGCATAAACTAATTTAATGATTGGATGAATAAAATGAGCTGAATTGACTACAAATTATTTTCCATTTGAAATTAAATTGAATCCTATTTTCTGGATAAAATATAATCCACAATGAATTTTTATGAAAGTTCTTGCTTGTTATTTTATAAAGACAATGTATGTTTTGGTACTATAGGGGTCGAAAATGCACTATTTTTAACCTGGTTGGTACTATTCTGAAAATCAAATTTATCATTTCTTAATAGCACGTTACATATTTTGAGTAACTTAGCAAAAATAAAATACCACGTTACGACTCGTTCTCGTTACATTTACGTTCTAGTAACGAGACCTTTAAGCCTGTGTTAGCCACACGTAAACGTAACACATCTCTGCGTAGCTGAATTAATAAGTTAAATAAGAATAGATATGTGTTGCACTTTTTGCTTCATTCTTATGCATTGAAAATATAGAAAACGTAAATACACAACAAAAATCTTTTGTGAATAAATTTTGTTTTTTATTGAAAAACTTAATTTCTCATTATAGAATACTCATTTGGCGCATTTGTGGTCAATTTCCTTAAATGTAAAGGGCAAATATTTTCTTGATACAAACTTCTAACTCTCTCATGACTGTTAGTGGTGTTTTAAGCGATCAAAATGAAAATTTGTGTCAAAACTAAACTTAGAATGCGAAATTTAACGTAGATTAAAAAAAATATATGCTTGTTTTTAATATTTGGTGCATTTCAAGGGAGAATGGTTAAAAACTGATTCTGAGTTATAGATTTATTACATATGCGCACTAGGAAACCATGTGAATCTTCAATTTTAGATACAGGACGTATTCTGCGAACTTATGTAAAACACTACGAGGAACATTTTTGTAGAACATTTTAACCCTTTAACTTTTCAATTAATGAGGATTTTTGGCCAATTTTTAAAAAGAGACAAAAAGACCCGTAAGTTGAAGGGTTAAAATGTTCCGCGTAGTGGGTCAGGTTTGTAGGACATTTGAGCACCAATTACGAATAGGTACGAAATTAGCTGTTAAACACATTATAAGTTTTGACTTATTTCTGGCATTGAACTGAAATTTTCGACTTTGATGTTTTCAGAGACTTATAGTTGATTATCATGACAAATGTTTTCTAATTGAAGAGTTAGAGGGTTAAAATATTCCACAAAAATATTTGTCATGAAATTACACTAAAGTCTCTGAAGACATCAAAGTTGCAAATTTAAGTTCAATGCCAGAAATAACTCAAAACTTAAAATGTGTTTAAGGGTTAATTTCGTACTTATTCAGAAATACCGCTCAAATGTGCGGTAGATTTTGGGAGGAAACCATGTGAATTTTCCATTTGAGGTATAGGATGTGTTCAGCGAACTTATGTAAAACATTAGGCGGAACATTTCTGTTGAACATTTTAACTCACTGATTCTTCAACTTACGGGTCTTTTTTAACCTTTTTTAAAAATGGGCCAAAAAAGTCCCCTTAATTAAAGAGTTAGTGGGTGAAAATGTTTCGCAAAAATATTCCTCGTAGTATTTTACGTAAGTTCGCTGAACTCATCCTATACCTAAAATGGAAGAATCACATGGTTTCCTAGTGCACATATGTAATAAATCTATAACTCAGAATCAGTTTTTGACCTTTCTGTCATGGAATGGACGAAATATTTAAAAGGGCTTATTTTATTTTTAATACGCGCTATATTTTATATTATATGATGAAGAGAATATGTATTTACAGATCTCCAAAATTAAATGAGAGGCATTCAAAGAGAGGGTTAAAAGTTTGTAAAAAGAAAATGTTTGCCTTTTCATTATGTAAACAACAGCTGTGTAACGTAATCACCAGAAGCTTCCAGTTTAAGAGCTTTAGATGGATAAATCTATAAAACTTTTTTAGGGTAATTCTGAGGACATAAATGTAAACGGCCTGGCCGGTTTACACCGCAGAAATCTAATTTTCACACAGGTCTAATTTTTTACTCTCAACCTATACGAAAATACGCGGGGAGCTGGGAAAATAACACTTTTACACATATGGGTGATTTAATGTATGTATATATTAAACAGCAACATTCACAAATCATTCTCTTATACAACCCCAAGATTTTTTTGTTGTTTTGTAAAGCTGCCTACACACTAGGGAACATGGTTGAGGGAACAAAAAATATCAAAAAATTTTGTAAACACGAAATGCACGCTCTCAACACACACAAACGCACTCACACATTCACAAAAAATGCTCTCTTTTTTTAAGTATGTTCCCTAGTGTGTAGGCAGCTTAATGATCTAAATTTTAATATCTTGTAAAACCGTCACCGCAGCCGCAATTATTTAATTTGGTTTTTCTCACCGCAGCCACAAGATTGTTTTTCTTCTCTAATTTGTTTCTGTTTTCTATTTTTAATTTTTTACTGAATCACAGCTACAGATTTTTGGCCAGTATTGTAGCTTTCTGGAATCTTGTTGGGAACTTTGTTAATCCGTTGTTGTACACGTGTACCGTAAATGGAAATTTCAGAAGAGTGAAGAATTTCATCCCAAAATACAAATTCGATCCACCCAAATGTATTCGGGATAAATAAACTTTGTTTTTTATGTTTAACCATGTTATAAACTCATAATGTTTATTTTTTCTACCTTGTTACACAAGTGATTGTAATTTGTTTATCATTAAATTGAAAAATTTGTTAAATATTGTTTATGTTGTTGTTGTTATTGTTATTATATTTATACACATATATGTATATTCGCTGCATATACTATACAACCATAAATATTACCTAACAATAAAATCATAAAACAAACTGTTATAAAATATATTGAGTGATTATATTCAATAGAGGCTAACTACGGTTTTCAGGAAAATGAGTTTTTGATGGCAAACGCTTCAGTTATACAGCTGTTATCTATATTATTAATTTGGAAGTGAAAAATACCTCTGGAACCACTTTGGTAATATGAGCCATCTGTACAAATGTTATCTGATTTCCTAAATACAAGAAAATTACAAAGTTCTGTAAAGAGATATTTTGGACTACGGTTTGCAAGATGTCGTACATATCGACTCACTGTTTCTAAATTCGAAAGACTTTTTTAATACATTTTACAACACCGTATAATATGATTAAACTTTGCTCTTCAAATTGGTTAACATTTTTTCAAATTGTTCCGCCAGTATTTATAAAAATTGCAATTTAAATTAGGGGTTTCCTAAAAATAATTCGAAAATGAATTAAAAAGGTATCTGAATGCCAAGAATTAAGAAAAAAATGCATACGCAGACGACAAACTATTTCCTTTCTTTGAAATCAAACAGTCCCTCAATTGAAATTATTTGAAAACATAACTTAAAAAAATGCAAAGTAATGGCGGAACGTGAACCAAAGCTTTATGATGTAACAAATTAAAAAATAAAACTTAATCCGAAGTTAACATCATGGCTACACTCATAGAAATAAATCTGTAAAAATAGCAGAAAAAGTTACTACAAATTAGTTAAAAATGATGCTGTAGAAAAAACTGCTAAAATTAGCAGACTTTTTTTTACTAAATACTAGTAAAATGAGAACAGCAAAATTAAAACTTTCAAATTTACAGAATTTTAGTTATATTAAGGCTAATTTTTAGTTAATTAAAAATAGCAAATTGTACTGTAAAATCTGCAGAAAATTTTGCTAAATATTTGTAAACTAAAAATAGAAAAAATAAACTGTTAAATCTAAATTTAGTTGAATGCAAATAGCAGTCTATTCTGCTAAAATCAGCAGAAATATTTGCTAAAAAATTGTAAACTTCTGTTTTCAAAAGGCTCCATTTTTATTTGCATTTAAAAAAATAGAAAAAAACTTCGAAAATTTTAAATTTTTTGGTGATTTTTTAGGCTACTAATTATTTATCAAAATTTTTTGCTGATTTTAGCAGGTTAATTTGCTCTTCTCCATTTACAAAGATTTAGCTCAAATATAACTAAAATTCTAAAAAAAAATAATATGCTAATTTAGCAGTTTTTTTCTGCAGCATGATTTATAACTAATTTTTAGTAGTTTTAACAAAATTTTTTACGGACTTTTTTCTATTAGTGTGCAGATAAATATGTCAGTAAAGATATTATTAATTTTTGTGAAAAGCTTTTTGTGGAAAAAATTTGCAAATTTGTTAGAAATACAAAAATAAATAAAAAACTCGGAAGATGAGAAAGCAAGTTGCGGTAATTTTTTGTTACTTTTTTTATTTTAAATGTTGAATAATGCTCCTTAATGAGAACATTTATTTTTTAATTTAACCTAACAAATATTTCTATATAAAAACGTTGTCCTCTGACGATTTTCTTAGGCAAGAATGAAATTCGGATAGGGCCATACCATCAACAGATCATTTTCCACAATTTGTTAAATTAAATAGGGTGTTCGAAGCAATAAGGTTTCTCTAATATGAAAATACGAAAACAAGAAACTTTATCAAAAAGTAATATATTTTGTAATTAGTGGACCTTCTACATAAAAATAATCCTATAATATGTAAATTAAATGTTTTTTTTTTTGATTTCCTAATAAAACGTTGTATTTGTAGATAGCCCTTACTGTATTTAAACCCTCCATATATTAATATATACGCAATGTATGTACCAAAGCTGATAAGACTTTTTCTTTATGACTGAAACGTACCAACAAATTTACCCATTTTTACAATATGAAGTAAAATGACATATCGTCGGCTTGTCTGCAAGTAGTGCTATGTGTTTTTTTTAACAGGCTTTCAGGAGAGCGAAAAAAGTGATTTATTTCATCCTTTTAAGATATTTTATTAACATCATATGCCTTAATGATGATTTTGGTAAATGAGGCCGTGTTAAAAACACATAGCAAAAACTACAAGACTGATTGTTTAATGTATGTTATATCGAGTGCTAATAGGGGAGGACTCGGGAATTAAGGATATATGTACAGACACCTCGTTTCTATACATGGCGATTTGCAGGGTGTTTCAGCTGACTATCTGGGATATAAAATTGCTTTACAGATTACACAACTCTACAAAGTATGACAATATTTATAAGTTGCACAATTTTGCAGTGGTTTTAGGATAGTTAGGGGGTGCTGATTTCGAATCTGCAACCAGTTTGTTAAAAGTGGCTCTAGGTTTTGCACAATTCGCTATTTAAATTTAACTATAGCTTTGGAAAGAAAACGCTTTCACAGTTTAAGCTTAATTCCGTGCCCTATTTTTCAAACTTAAGTGTGTATCAATATCTCAATAACTTTTCTAAATATAGTCGCTCAAAATCAAAATTAAAAATTTTTTAAGGTACTTTTAAAAAAAAAAAAAATTAAATATAAGACGAAGTCCGATTTTAAATATCAAAGCCAATTTGGAAAGAAAAAGGTTTAAATTTTTTGTATATGTCATATTCCATTAACAAATTATTTGCACTTTTAGAACCTTTTGTAATTAAATTTAGATTTAAAATGAACAAAAAATATTTTACTGTACTAAAAATCTACTGCACTATTACAGATTTTTTTTCTTTCTAAAGATTTCATTCACTATTGTTTTTTTTGCGAAATTATTGCGATTTGCAAACCTTATTACATTGAGCATTAATTGTAATTAATAATTATAATAATCATTAATTACAATAATTATTAATGCTTTCGTTTAATATCAACGTTTTAAAAGTCGTAAAAAATAATTAAAAATTTATTATACTACATTACTAGATAAGTCACAAAATCGGAGTAGTAATTTGGAAGATGCCAAAGCAAACTGTGATAATTTTATGTTGTTTTTGTTTTTTCTTTGGGATTTAAGATGTTTATTAAGGCTCCTACTTGAAAACATTAAATTTTCATTGACTTGAAACTAACAAATATTTCTAGAAATTATAAAAGGTCGTCCCTTAATTATTTTCTTAGGCCAGAATGAAATCCGAATAGGTACAAGCCTACAGCAAATTATTTATAACAATTTTTTTAAAAAAGTTTTGAGATTTTAGCACATTTGCTTTAATAAAAAATTTATATTTTTAAACATTTTTGTAATTTTCTACCTATTTCGATTAATCGTTTGAAATTGTTCGAATTATTCGTTATTCGAAATTTGGACATTTTAAATTATTCGAACAATTTTTGAGAAAAATTGTTCGATTAATCGAATAACGATTAATCGATTGAATACACTAATACATATACATATGTATGTATCTTTGTTTTAAATTACATTATTTTTGCAAAAATAGTAATTTTTAGTGCATATTTTTTATATTTTTAAATCTTTTTTGTCGCTTTTTTAGGCGCATATTTTCGATTTAAGTACATAAAATCCTGGCCCTAGTAATCATGGTTGTTTATCGCTAAGGGTAATGCTATTTTAAGAGTAATGCTATTCCATTTACTTTGGTAATGGTGTTTTAAGGGTATCGATATTTATTTTGTTATCGTTTTTTAAATATAATGGTATTTTAGTTATTACGGTAACAGTATTTTGGGGATAACGGTAATTCAATTATTTCGGTAATAAAATTTTATAGCTAATTTTAGCGGTATGTATTGCCTACCCACTCTGCAATTTATTAAGGAATTTTTTCAAAATAAAAGATTATCGGAAACACACGGTTGCATTTTCAATATATACTCATCAAAGTTGACACCTTTTGTCCAAAACAGGAACCGAAAACCACATGCAGAATTGACTCATAATGTAGTGTTGTAATTTTGAGTCATTTATATAAAAAATAATAGCACTGAAACAACATGCTGAATTTATTTATAATTTAGTGTAGTATTTTTAAGTAATTTATAAGAAATTACTAAACACCATTTTTTGTTCAAATCGTTCACCAGAGCCTGAACCGTAACCAGAACCGTTAAATCGTATTCTTAATTCATCCAGAATGTAGTTTTTAGTCACTTATATTGAAAAAAAATATATGTACTGAATATTTTGGATCCAATTCACCCAATCATGCTAGTTGTACTTATATAAAAAGATAATAAGGGTTTTCACAAGGGGTGTGCTATTTGTTGTATCGTTGTATCGTTTTAACAAAAAACAGAGTTGTTAAAAATTAAATTGAAAAAATACAACATTTGAGAATAGCACGATACAACATATTTACGTATGTTTAGTGTCCCATGTTTGAGTGTGCTAACAGATAGAAAACTAAATAGAAAATTGTTGTTAAACACAAATAAAAATTTTAACAACTCTGTTTTTTGTTAGGACGATACAACGATACAACAGATAGCACACCCCTTATGAACAACCTAAATGTTTGGTTGCAATAAATCAAACCCCTAAACTTTCAATTCACTAGTCATTGCAGATTTGGTACATACATATATGTATAATATTTTGTATGTATGTACATATGTTTATGTAATAAGTTTACACACGACGTACAAATACAAACCTTTTGTGTACATATTTGTTTTTTTTTTAACTAATTAAAACACATATACAAATTTGTTTTCATTTAATGACGTTGTGATTTTTTCATTTTCATTTTTATTATTATTATTTTTTATTTATTGTTATTAATTAAATACAATTTAATTAAATTTTCATTATTTAAAATTTTGATCAAATATTCTTTTTGTTGAAAAGAAAAATAAATAAAAAACATTTGATCAGTTTTGTATACAATAACATTAGAATTTGACAATTACATTTAGACAAAGATAATGAGATGAAATGGACGACGAGTAAGAGTGCTAAAGATAGGAAAATGTTTTTTTTTTTTTTGTTTGTTTGTAAAGTGTGTTAATGGGGAGAGGGATCTTACCCAGTGTCTTCAAATGCAATAAATTAGAGGTTAATCACAACTGTGTCGATTGTCGACCGACGACAGCAAAAGTCGTCGCGAATAATTTAAATTCAGCGATAATCGACCGTCGACACATGAAACAAAACAAGAATATGGTTGTATTTTTTTCGCCACCATTCTTCACCAATTCAATTGGTTTTCCATTAATTCTTGTTGTTTTACATTTTTTTGTATTTAATTTTGCTTTTTTACGGTAAATTATGTATTTTTATTTACAATTATATTTCTTCTGTCAAAAAAATAAATTTTTTGTAAAGAAAGTACGAATTTTTGCAACTCTAATACGAATTTCTACAACTCTGTTCCCTTAATTAGTTAAAAATATGGCAACTATTTGACAAATATTCGTGTGTCGTCTCGAAAATATAATAGATTCTATTACGACGACAAATCGCCGGACGACATGGCGACATTTTGCTTCCCAAACAAAATATATGAAAAGGCACATGTCGTTGTCGTTGTCGACCCAGTTCTGATTAATCTCTTATATATAAAATGTCAAAACCATTGAAGAGAAATGTCAAAATGATGTCAATTGTAAAGTGGTGGAGAACACTGGCTAAGAAATATCATGGCCATCAAATATTAATTTTTATCTACAAATAATAAAGTGCTTATGCATAATTATTTGAAAACAATACAAAATTCATTTATAAAATGAATTTTGTATGAGAAATTTGTTTTATAGGCCATTTATAAATTTCAAAATTGATTATACATATGACCCTAAATAGGTAATTAAACTTATTGCCATTCTTTTTTACCAAATTTTCTGTTATTTTTTTATTACAAAATCATTTATTACAGGTATCATTGCAGAGTCGCTTGCATTTTTGCGATATAACGATATTGCAATAAAATCGAAATTGAGTGTATTCACTTCAGATGAAATCATTTTGAAAATTGCTTGCAATCATTTTATTGCATGTAAAGACACTAGGTTAGAGAAAGAGGAAGGGATTATGATATTTAAGAGATAAAATACAATTGTGTTTACAGGAAATTTGAAAATTTGTTTGTTGTGAAAATAAGCATTTTTACTCAAAAAGGCATACATCGATGGGTTAAGCCTTAGCAAGATTCCCAATGTATTACAGAATAAAACCGATTAATAGGACATACAAGGGCAGTTCGAAATGTTCTTATCCTAACAATAAAAAACAAGAGCTAGATTTTTAAAATTATTTTATTTTTCAATATAATCTCCTGAAACTTCAATACACTTAGTCCAACGTTTTTCTAGCAATTCTATCCCTTGATTAAAATAATTTTCCTGAAGCTCCACAAAATAATCGTTTACAGCTGCCATTGCATCTTCTTTCAAGGTAAAACGTTTACCAGCAAAAGGAATTTTTTTAGATTTGGGAACAGGTAAAAGTCAGAGGGAGCTACATAAGGAGAATAAGTTGGGTGGTCAAGCAATTCGTACTTGAATTCATTTAATTTTGATATTTTCATCTTGCAGAAAGCTCCCTACGGGAAATTTTAACAAACTGTCACCGAACTGGCCCCTTTATATGAAATAGACTGGTCACTTTTACACGGCGTTGTCATAGGAGGGGGAAATTGACCCCTTGTGACATGTCACAAGACAAATCCTAGGACAGGTTACTGAACTCTCATAAAAAACAAAGTTCAGGGACCTGTCCTGGGATTTGTCTTGTGACATGTTACAAGGGGTCAATTTCCCCCTCCTATGACACAACGCCATGTAAAAGTGACCAGTCTATTTCATATAAAGGGGCCAGTTCGGTGACAGTTTGTTAAAATTTCCCGTAGGGCTTTTCCATCTGTAACTTGTGATGCAAAATAAAATGTACCCGATCATTTGAGATGCCTATGGCATTACATATTTCACGCAGCATATCATGGACTTTAGCTATGATTGCTGGCGTTGTTGCAGTTTTTGGACATCCACTTCGTGGTTCATCTTCAATGCTTGCACGACTACGTTTAAATTCAGCAACCCAATTTTTTACTGTTGCATATAAAGGAGCAATTTCACCTAATAAATTCACCATATCATTATGAATTTCTTGTCCAGATAAAACTTTCTTATGTAAATATTTAATCACACCACGAATTTCTAATTTTTCAATTATAAAATTTAACATATGTTCATATGACGGACGGAAGTTTCCATTGTACAAAGCTTTTTGCTGTTTATATCCCCATCTCTATGTCAGGCTAAGAACATTTTGTACGGCCCTCTATGAAAAAATTAATTTAATATATATTTTTTTATAAATCATAACACCTTTATAACTTTTGAGAATCGTATTTAAAATTTTATTGAGACAGTAGTGCCATCTGTTACTTTTGTTGTAATTTATCTCTTAAATTGTAATTTACAGTACTTGCAATTGTAGTTAGTTTAGTATTGGTACATATTTTTAGTTTATTTTCTTTGTTTTTATTGTTTAAATTAAAAAAATATGTAAAATCTTATTTAGTTAAGTGCATTTTAATATTTTTTCTTAAATAAAACTAAAAAACAATACAATCACATTTAACAGTTTTAAGTTTATTTTTATATTTTTTTTGTCTCTTGTTACAGGTTATATGTATATTTATATATAGAAACCCAAAGTGAGTAGTATACCAGATTTTTGTTTTTGTTATATTTCTTCTTTAATACATTATTAATATTTATACACAAATACAGAGAGACACGCACAGACATACCAATACAAATAAGGACAGAATTAGTTTACTTTTGTTTAAGTTAAATTTATTTAGTTTATTTTTACATTTCCATTTAAAGTAGTAAAGTTACATGTAGTACTGTATTACAAGTACATAGTAGTTGTGTAATAGTTAAGTTGTTTGTTTTAGTTGTAATCAATGACTTAGCAATCACAATTTGTGTATGTTAGTTTTTCGGTTTTTTCGTATTACTAAAGAATGACCATAACATTGCAATTCTTCATTTAATTGGTTTAGAATTATATCGGGGTCATTTCCGCATAATCGCTTATGTCGAAATTCATAGTTTTGAGATTTTAAGATATTTGTATAAAACTGCTATAATGAAAAAATTTATTATAACTTTTAAGCTAAAAGGAATTTTCAATATCGGTTATAATTTTTGAACTAAATGGAATTCTGAAATGAAGATGAGATGCATGAATGCATATTAATGAGATCATTAATAATAAACATTTACTTCGATGTACGCTTAAGTCGACTTAAGTGATTAAGTGAAAATAACACAGATTTTATAGATAAATTCTAAAAAATTTGATTTACTCTTGATAGGTCAGCAAAATATGTACCTATGTTAAGTAATGCTTAAGATAAGTAGCAAACAAGACAACGGTTTGTTGAAAATCAATGAGCTTTTATTTAATAACAATTTGTAATTTCAGCAAATGGTTTGCTTACACATAATTAATTGTAAATTTGCAGGAAGATTGGAATACGATTTGTTACCCAACGGTATATTTTTTTAACCCATTTATCACCTAAAAAATAATAAATTTTCTAAAAATGTTGAAATTAAACCCAAATTCAAAAAAGTCACGACAGTTACTACGTGACAGCTGTTTGTGTAGTAATCTGTAGTTGTTTTTAACTACAATTACCGATCTTTTCCTATGAAAAAATACAAAACAAATATGACAGTTATTTCAAAAAACAGCTAACGCAAAGTTCTGTATTTCGTAAAAGTTGTTTAAACTAGTTATTTTTAATAATATAACAAACAACTACAAAAACAGTATTTTTGCAGTAAATAGTTATTTTTGATATTTTTTTTTTAACGTAAAAGGTCCTCTTTTTCTAACAAATACTTATTACCAGAAACTTCTGATCGATGCATACGCTTCTTTCAGCATCACACAAATATAAAATTTCTCTAAGATAATCCTTTAAAGACTTAAGTTTTTATATTTTATGGTCAATCTTTACAATACATGCATAACAAATACAGTTATATGTAAATATTTAGAATAAATGAAAAAAAAAGAAAAATAAAAAAATAACATACAAGACCATTGACTGACACTGATTAAGAGTTTTATCATAGATTATTTTTATTTGCTTGTTGTTGCTTTTTTTACATTTTATACCCTACACCACTTGGCCCTATGTGTGTCGTTTTGTTCCCTATGCGGTTACACGGGAACTAGACATCAAAATATACTTAAAAAAAATTCCCTTCGCCCTTTATTTTTCAGTGTGTAAGTAAACTTTATATCTTTCTTTAATGAATATTTGCCATTACCAAATATATAGGGTAAAGACCTGGCTTATAGTATATCCATCGATTTAAAATCACTTTCTGTGTCGATTAGGTAATAACCATCAATGTATATTGTAAACATATAAGCCCAAGCACGGTTGATTTTGTTTAGAATCTGTCGATATTTTGAAAGGGTGTGCTACAAGTGTTTATACTTGTTCGTTAACTACGTATCGAAAATTAAAAGAGATTGTAATGAAAATTGGTACACTGATTCATATTGGCCCAGGAGGCACCCTATTTATTTTAGTAAAATCGGTCAGTGTTTGGACCTAGTCCACATATACATATATCCTAATAAATACACCTAGAACCAAAAAAATCATAATTTTTTAACCATTGATCAGAGTCAGTCAATTTCGACTCATTGAAATTTCGAACTCAAACTCCCAGTGTAGAAACGGTAATGACATAGCATTATTTTTGCACTACCAGTAATGTCACAGACTTACTTCTTACATTATTTTAAAACATATAATAAGGAGTTACTAATAACAAGTTACTTTTTCCATTATTTCAAAACAAAAAATAATGCATTACCAACATACTTGCGAATTTTTACTTGATCTTAATGCCAAAAATGTTTTTCAATTGGAATTGATTAAACCAAGGGTAATGAAAATGTACACCAATGCTTCAAAGCAACCAATTATAATTGAAGGAAAAAAGCTTTGTATAAAAAAAAAATTGTTTTATAAAAAAGGAAACCAAGCCCTAGTTTATGTATTACGAAAATACTCTAAACGAAAGCAAAGTAACGAAATTTAGACTAAAACGTTTTTGCATTTCTATAAAATTCGTGGGTCATTTTGGATTCCAGGCTAAAGTGGGTTAATGATACCCGATGAATTAAATGAATAAATGGAATAAAAAATAATTTTTTTCGAAATTTCGAATTTTGGGAATTTTTAATAGTAATACACTTTTTTCCAAAAGGGGCCATTTCGCCCAACTTTCGGCACGGGTTAACGTTTTCCAAAAAAAAAAAAAATCGATTTCTTTTATTTGGGACCATTTCTAATAAAACTGGGGGGTGTAATGACAAATCTATTTTTAAGGGACACTCTAATAACCAGTATTAAAAGAAGAGTGAACAGCGTATAGTTGATACAACTTGATAAAATACGAATATTTGTAATTTTTATTGTTATTCTGTAAATTTCCCAGTGGGGCGTTTTTGGCCAAAAGTATAAAAATTAACCCTATATGGATCACGTTACACAAAATAATTATTTTTATCCAGTTGAGATTTTTTTTTATAAATTTAATGGCTTTACAATCTCGTAGTCATAATTAATATTAAATTCCATGGGTCTTTTCTGTCCCCAGGTCACTAAGGGTTAAATTTTTTTAAAGAAATGAAAAGATAATAATATTCTAACCAAATTTAAGTGCTGTTTTTCCGAAAACCGTGTAAAATTTGATGAAAAAATTAAAATTCTTTAAATTTTTGACAAAATGAGCAATTTTTGTAAAATGTCCTAGAAAGCAGTCGCTTCAAACACATACTCGAATTATCATTTTTCCAGTTTATTTTTTTTCTTTAATATCAACTATTAAGTGGTGCAAATAGCAATCGACATCTCCAAATTAGGCATTTTGAAAAATCTTTAAAATTAATTTAAAAAAAAAACACATTTTTGCATTTTTATCAAATTCGTGGGTCATTTTGGATTCCAGGCTAAAGTGGGTTATGATACCCGATGAAGTCAAAATTCCATGTCTGAATCATTTTGACTATATTAAATTAATAAATGGAATAAAATATAACTGTTTTCGTAATTTCGAATTTTGGGAATTTTTAATAGTAATACATTTTTTTTTCCAAAGGGGCCTTTTCGTCCAACTTTCGGCACCGGTTAACGTTTTACAAAAAAAAAAATCGATTTCTTCCATTTGGGACCATTTCCAATAAAACTGGATGTGTAATGAACGAAAATCGACAAATCGGTATTTTAAGGGGCAGTCTACTGGTTATTCTAGAGGGATCATCCTCTAGTAATGTAAACATGATGAAATAAGATAAGAAATAAGCGAATTTTTAATTTTTTTCTTAATTTGTTCTTTTAGGCATTGAACAATGCTAATTGCAAAAATTTTATTGGTATTGTTCTATTGTAATGCCAAAAAATTTTATTGGCATTGGTCAATAGTAATGCCAATGAAATCATCAATTAATTGGTTCATTCATTTAACTTAGTCCCAAGTATGGTTATCAATTATGGCTTTGTTTTTGCCATTATTTCAATTATAAAGTAATGTTTTAGATTTTTTGTTAAGATTTTGGAAGATCTATTTTTAGATTCAATATTTTTCCAACACTGGTAAGGATTTACATATGTAATCACATATTTTTAATTTGCCATATGTTGGCGTGTAAGCATACTTGTGTGTCAATTGTTTCTGTCTATACATATAAAATGTCGAGATAGCTCAGATATTGGAGCTATCGACTGACAATCTGGAGTTTCAGATTCGATTAAAAAAAAATCATAATATATATATTTTTGTCAATACTAGTAAGCATATAGGTAACGACGTATTTGTTGATTTTCGTATGCTGGTGTGTAAGCACAACTCATTATTTTTCGCGTCATCGCCATACAAAAGTTATAAGAAAAGTAACAAGTTACCATTATCAGATACATAGATACATAACCACATATCTGTTAATGATTTTCTACACTGGGCTGTTATAGAATTTTACCTAGACTGGCGCAGGGTATCATATGGTCGGTGTTGACCGACTATAATTTTCTTATTTGTTTTGTTCTAAGAACACGAAAAGAGCAAAAAGTGTTTTATTGTAAATATACAAAATATAGATAATAAACTCATATTGTTTAACATTTAAAATTATTTGAAAATGTCTCAATTGTTTAACTTACTTAAAGTGTTGTTGTTGTTGTTGTCTTTTTTAAAATCAATATCATTTATTTTGTTTGTGTAATAATTAGTCTTATATTTGTTTTTGTTTTGAGTTTATTTTATTTTATGAAATTAAATTTTGTTATTTATGTATATTAATTCAACTACATTTTAAAAATTTACATTTATTCTCATACATAACAATGGACATTTTTAATTTATAAATATCTGTTTTGTCTTATATATAACTATTTTGTTTGTTTGTTTTTTTTTAGATTTTAATTTCATAACTATTAATAAGGTTGGTTACCGAAACGAATAACTGTAAGGGTAACAGTATCGAATTTCATTTGTTTCGGTAACGGTAACGTTATTTAAGACTGTTTCGGTTATCGAAACAGCAATACCGGTACGTACTGGTATTATAAATTATGTTAAAAACATACAAAAAAAAGTAAAAACTTAACATACAGTGAGGAGCAAAAGTGTAACAGGGTTACCATGGTTCAGATATTTATTAACTTGTCCTAATTAAAAAAACAATAAAAAAATTTAACTATTTTATTTAACTGGGGAAAAAATTACATTTTCCTCTTTAAAGACAAATGTTACACATTTGCACCCGGTTAATTTTTGATAATTTTATTTAAAAATTTTAAATATAAACTTAAAAATCATGAAATTTTTGCTGTTTTTCTATGCATTTGGGTGAATTGTTGCAAAATATTGCATTTATCTCTTCAAAAATTAGGTGTCAAATAAAATTTTCCTTATTGTTTAGGTCGCAAGCCCATCTTGAGGTATGACAATATTAACCGTACTAATTTTTTTTAGTAAATCCAAAAATATTTAACGGGACAATAGAATGGACTATTTGGTATTCAAAAATTTTTCGATTGGGTAGCTTTTCCTATTAAATAAAATGTTTTTGAATACTATGTATATTGCAAATTTGTCCGAAGTTCCAAATTTTTGCCAAAAAATGCCTTATTTTTCTATGCTATCTAGTAAATTCAATCCTCTAATTTTAAGCCATTAATTTTTCTTCAATATACTGTCAATTTAAAAAATCGGGTGAAACCCATTTTCATTAGGGAGCCTAAAATTGTAATGAACATGTCAACAGCTTTCATGGTGTGGGGCTCCGTATATGGTAGTGTTATCAGAATTATTATTAAACTAGTAAAATGAACCAGTTTTGTGTACAAAAATTATTTACTGCCACATTTTTAAATAAAACATATAAAAATAATATGCTTTTAATTCGTTTATCGACCTTACGACGTTTCCCCCAAAAAGAGGGCTTCAAACATAGAAACTTGTAGCAATCTACTTCAGGATATGGGACTGCCTAGTAAAATGGGATTCATATGATGTTCTATATTGACGGAATATCAAAGGAAAATGAATGCCACACAATTTAGTAACTGAACTTACTAGCTATCTTAGCAAACTATCACATTTTTTGCAAAAAGTGTATAACTGTGCCCAAATTCAAAAATTCAAAAGTCATCTAAAAAAAATTTTTAGTAGGAAAATCAACCCCACCAGCGCATTTCGCAATGAAAAATAGTTCGTGCTATTTTGCCTGCAATGAAATATAGTTAATACTTTTGGATTTAGGAAAATTTTCAGCATGATAAACATAGCCAGCCCTTAAAAAGGGCTTTTCATCACATAAATGGAATATTTTCCCAACTGCACATAAAAGCCGCAAAAATGTTATGATTTTTTAAGTTAATATTAAAAATTTCTTAAGAAATTTATCAAAACTCAACAGGGTGCAAAAGTGTAACATTTGTTATAATATAGAAAAATGTCCTCATCTTCTTCGTTAATTAAAATATTTTAAATATTGTTATTGATTTCTAATTAGAAGAGGTTAATTAAGAAACAATTATTTGATTTGGTTTCGTAGTTAAAAATATAAAGCAGAAAAACTGAACAATGTGTACCCTGTTACACTTTTGCTCCTCACTGTATATTAAATTTTGCGTTTTAAAAATAAAGATTATAAGATTTAAATTCAATGCTGGGAGTTTAAATAACGAAAATTATTATCCATAAATTTTTTTGTAGAAAAAAAAACTGAAGATTATTACAAAAAAACTTAAAAAATTTGTGTTTTTTATATAAATTAATAAATATCGGTAACTACCCATAAAAATAACGATATCGGTAACGATAACGGTATTTGTAAAATTTTTTAGAGGTATTGGTAACGGTATTCAATTTGAAACGGTATTCTAGCAATAAAGGTATTATTACGATAACGGTAACCAACCTTGCTATTTACATATTCTAACTACTATACATATATTTATTATTTGGTTGCAGTTGCTGTTTTTTTATTTCTGTTTTATTTATTTTCTAAATAACCAGGACTTTAACTATTTTTCAGGTCCTTTTTTTATTGTGTGGATGTAAATCCCACAAATTCATTGTTTTAAACATTAATTTCTTTTTTTTTCTGCCGTTAAATAAAAAGTTTCAACTTGTTGTTTTTACGAAATAATACTATTTATATGTACATACTTAAATCTTCATAAAAATCTTGTAAATATGCAATAAGTTGTGGAAAGGACGGTCGTTGTTTGGGATCTACTAGCCAGCAGCAAGACATAACTGTAAAACTGAAATGAATAACGAAAAAATGGGAGAAAAAATAAATAAATATAAATTTTAATAAGTATTTTAATGAAATAAATTAATGAAATTCAGCATTATAAGACTTTTAGTAGCCGAAGCCTTTTAAAAAATATAATTTCTTTAAATCTAAAACAATTTCAATAATATTTGCTACACTAATAGAAATGAATCTGTAAAAATAGAAAAAAGTGACTAAAAAGTGAAAAACTGTTAAAATTAGCAGATTTTTTTTGCTAAATACTAGTAAAATAAGAACAGTAAAAATATAATTGTCAAATTTGCAGAATTTTAGTTATATTTAACTTTTAGTACATTGAAAATAACAAAGTATACTGTAAAATATGCAGAAAACTGTGTTAAATATTAGTAGACTAAAAGTAGCAAAAACAAATTGTTATTTCTAAAAAATTGTTATTATTTTGAAGTTGAATGCAAATAGCAGTCTATCCTGCTAAAATCAGCAGAAATATTTGCTAAAAAAAAAATTAAAACTGCTGATTGCAAAAGGCTAGATTTTTATTTGCATTAAAAAATAATCAAAAACAAAAAAAAAAATATGGAGCAATTTTAATTTTTTGTGAACTTTTTTTTCTGATTTTAGCAGGTTAAGTTATTATTTTTTATTAACACCAATTCAATTCAAATATAGCTAAAATTTTCCAGTTCCTATGTTATTAATATACAGCAAAAATAATCTGCTAATTTCAGCAGTTTTTTCTCCATTTTTCACACACTTTTTTCTATCAGTGTATAAGGTCAGCTTTTGTTTGTTTCTTTTCCGAACGTTAGTATGTTACTTCCAACAAACGTTTTGCCAATGCCGGCATTTTTGCGCAACCATTAGATTTCCAGCTGTCATCATTCATCTACGTTTTTAGCCACCAATTATTATATGTCTCTTTAGCTCAGTGGGTAGAGCTATCGCTAATCTGAAGACCTTGGTTCAAGTCAATTTAACCAAAAAATACATATGAAATTATAAAAATTTTTAAATCTATTTCCAGACCATCTATTTATCGGATTGGAACCCACACGCTAGGACACGAAGAGTAGGCAGACCGTCCCACACCTGGCGTCGTCAACTAAACATTGAAGTCAGCCGTATTGATCTAAGCTGGGGGGAATTAAAAAGAATACCACCAAACCGGTCCGAATTGAATCAATTCGTTGTGGCCCTTTGTTCCCGATAGGAACCATAGGACATAATATATATGTATGTATTTATTGGTTTTGCTAGCGTTTTCCATACGTTGAAAATTTGGCAATTGGAAACGACTATTTGCCAGTACTTGTGCACCTGCCCAATCAGAAATCGCCAGTGGTACAAAAAATCAAGCCCTGGCATACCACTGGGTAACCATGGTGTGGAAAATAAATGACTGGGAGAGCACTCATTTGGGACGCTTTGCCAGCGCTTGCAAAAAGCGTTTTTCCAGCATATGTTTTACAAAAATTTCGGTGGTTTATAAAAAAACCACTGGCAAAGAATGGCCTAAGAGTGATATGCCAAGGTTTGCAACCAGTGGTTATCCAGTGCTATCTAGCCAATGCTACCAGTGGTACAAAAACCCATTCACTGGTAGAGCAATGATTTTATAAAAATGCTGACGCTTCGTTAGAAAAGGATTGTAGTCAGGAGGTTCCGAGTTCAAATCCGGTTGCAAGCAAAAAAATTTTTTTGGATTTTTTTTAATTTAAATTTTTTTTTGTTCCATAAAATCAATTTTTTTGTTTGTGGAAAAGCTCCTTTAAGACCAACTTTATTTTTTGCTCTCCCAACGCTGGCACTAATACCAAAAACCTGTTTGCCAGTGCTAGCTTTTTCGCACAGCCAGTAGTTGTCCAGCGATTATCATTAATTTATGTGTTTAGCTATCAACTATTTTATGTCTCGTTAGCTCAGTGGGTAGAGCAATCGTCTGGCAATCTGACGGCCTGGGTTCAAATCACGGCAGGACCAAAAAAAGTACATATGAATTTTTTTTAAATTTTATTTTGGAAAATATATTTCCAGACCACCTATTTATTGGTTTTGCCAGCGTTTGGCCAACGTTCAAAAATTTTGTTTCTCCAGTGCTTTTCCGTCGCTTTTGGTACAGCCGGTCCTTTTGTCTAATGATGTCATCATTTTGGGAATGGGAAATCACTTTTTGCCAGTACATGTACCACCTGTTAAAGTGCTTTGCCATGGCTTTCCCGTTTGCATTTTTCTGACTGGGTGTTAAAGTACCTTGTGATCGCTTTTGCTTTGTTTTTTTTTACTGGGTAGTTTCCTTAATACGCAGCTATTTCACTTTACCCGCCTATTCCGTATTACCAACATATTTTCGAATTTTTATACCTTCTTAATAATATAACTGATCATGCCCCGGCTGGGCAAATCTTATGAATAAGAGATTATCTTTATTTTTTAAATTGGTAATAAACTATGTACTTACAATTCATCAGGACAATTAATTGGTTGCGATAAACGAAAGCCATCAGCCAAATATGGAGTCAGTTCAAAAATATCTACTTCTTCAAAGGGTGTCAAAGCCAAGGTGGCCAGTTCCCAAAATAAGACTCCCAAACTCCAAACATCCGAATGTTGATTATAGAGATTTTTTTGCTGCAGCGATTCCAAAGCCATCCATTTTAAAGGACGATTTTCATTATCACACAAACAGTGATAATCATCGGGAAAGAGATCGCGTGACAAGGCATTATCGCATATTTTAACATAGGAATCGGAATCCAAACTAGAGAAAAAGAAATATGAAATTAAAAAATTGCTATTAATATTAGATGCACTTTTACATTGATCCTTAGTTAATAATGCCCGTAATTTCAAGTAATAGAGGACTATCAGTGCTTAGATAACTACACTGGTAACATTTTGTGCATTTAAGAACCGCCTACCCCCGAATCTCTGCGGCCCTATGCTCCTTGCAGGAGTAAAAGGAACAAATATATATATATACCCCTGAATCTATTCTAGAATAGGCTATATTACCACCGGTTCCATTCGAATTTAAATGAATGAATTTCTTCATTAATCTAATGAATTTTTCATTGAAAAATCGACAAATTAATTAAATCTATGAAACAATTTCATAAAATGAAAAATAAATTCCATTTGCGTAACTTTTCCCAGCAAAATATTTAGAGCCTCTGAATTTAATTAGGAACATGTTCTTTTACCAGAACTGATTGCTGAAAATCAAAATGTAAAGTTTCATTGTCCCAGACCCAGTTCTATAACTAGTTCCTGTACCGGTTCTTAAACAACATTTTTGGCGTCTCCCTGAACTCTATTTGAACTGTTGAACTTGATCGAACTGTGTATGCGACCCTAGTGGATCTTGCTAGAATATTCATGTTCAACTAACGCCAACAAGTACGAAAAAAAATACTAAAAAAAAAATAATGAAGACATTCATTATGTTAATGAATTTTTCATAAATTTAATGAAATTTTTCATTCAATTAGTTTAGAAAATTTAAAGAAATCGATTCAGTCCGCACGAAATTTTTATCAGTGTGCCGTGTAGATGAACTAAAAGCAGTAGTTATCTGAGCACTGATAGTTGTCTATTGCTTAAAACTACGGGCATAACTTAAATAAAATTGTAACGTGACTTCGTGAAAAGAGGCTTAGTTTTATAATGAACTAGAAATCTTTAACATTCTGAAAGTTATATTAGGCTCGTTTTGTTCCTATATGTGTTACGAAATTCCATACAAATTTTGACATTGGGCATGTTAAGTGTTAACTCTTCAAAATTTTTTCAACATCGATAATGTACGGGCAACTGTCAGATAGTTTACAAAAAATTGTTGGAGAGCAACAAAACTAGGCTATTATCTTTTGTGACCATTACTAAAGCAAAAATCCATCCATTTGATTCGATTTTATTTTTTATTCTTTCTTTATGATTTTGTGATCGTCACAAAATCTAATATAATTTCTATATTCGTGCCTGTGAGCATTTGGAATTTATTGAACTTACTAGCAATTCCTGGTAGCTATATCTTTGTGTATTATCCCCACTGAGTGCAGATGGGACAACCCTTTGGTAACATGTAAACCAAATTCCACCAATTGCCTGGTACTTAGATTTACATTCATTTCACGAGATTTTTGCAAGTAACTAAAATTAAATTTAAGAGTTAAATTTCCAATTTTTTCTGAAGTTAAAGTTCTTCTAATTAACTTACATTTTTAAGTTCCCTTTCAAGGGATACGGATAAGCAATTTCCGGTGGTCCCGGCAATTCGGTATTCGCCAACATGGGAGCCATAACATTTTGATGGCCCACACCAATTAACACGGAAGCATCTTGCAGTAAACAAGCTACTTGTGTTAGTGAAGCACCATCCACAACAGTTTTTATGAGAACATCACAGGAGTCGCCCAGCTTGCCAGCGTATATACGACCATAAGTGCCTTCCTTGACCAATTGTTCACATTCTAAGGCACCAGGTTGTACATTTGGTATACGACGCATCTTCTCTTTGGCATCACCACCATTGCTACCGCCACCTGTACTGGCGCCACCAAAAACACTACCATTTCCACGACTCGATTTACGAGTAGACATACTGTAAACCTTAAATGAGTAAATAAAATTAAATTGTCAAAATTAATTTTTGACCTGTTTAGCTGATAAAAAAAAATCATAAACCACATGTTTGCAATCTATTTGTGTGGTATTAGCCGCAATAATCTAAATACCACTTTCATTTACCCTTGACATTTCATTTCTGTTGAAGAGTTAATCTCCGAAATAAATCTATGTGGTATACGGCAACACAACAACAAATAACACGAAATGAAGATCTACTCTATAACAGAGTCAAAATAACCACTTCAATATATTAACTCATAAATCTTTCTGGTCACTGTTTGTCGTTGTTGCTGTTTTTGTTTTTGTATGCCCTTAACCACAAGGTATGAGCGTAGGGAATACACATAGAATCGTACTACCGCTCAACCAAAACAAAACAATTCAAGCCATTCATAATAAAAAAAAAAAAGTTGGTTGTATAGTAAATGTTAAACGGAAATAATAAAAACTACCAAAAGGATATATTCAACGATAACAATAATGCTGAAGAGGATGACGATAATAATGATGATGACGTTGACCAACCCAACTTAAATAACTACCGACCAACGAGAGAATTCATTTGTGTCAGAAATCATCATCATCACCATCATCGCCATCATCCAAAAAATAGCGTAGGCTCTACTATAATCATTATTTTCAACGCCAACATTTCATTTAGCTTAAGTCATTGTTAATGTCGACGTTGCTGTCACTGTTGGCCCTTGCCGCGCCTTGTTGCTGTTGTCGCTCTCTTAACCGTTTTCGTATTTTTATACGATTAAAGAGTACACGACCACAATATGGACAATTTATTTGTGTTGTGCCACAAATTGCTTAACATTCCCGCCTGTTGTGTTGACTTTAGTTGATACATAATAATAACAATTGCTTAAAGCCAACCAAGCATCCATTCAGCCAAGCAGTTCAACTAACCAGACATCAAGTCATACAGTCAGGATGGCAGCAATAGCAACAGCAGTTTCACTAGCAACAGTATCTGCAGCAGCAGTAGGACAATGACAATGAAATCATTTATTGTTGAATGTTCAGACAAAACGTTAAAGGAATCACAACAAAACTTGAAATGAAGACAATGAAGTAATGACCAAAAACGTAGAAAAATAAAAAAATTATGAAACAAAATAATAAAATGAAAGAACCTATTACCAACACACACACACACACACACACAACTAGTTATAGAGCGAAACAAACACATACAAAAACTAATAATAACAGTTACTACTACCATAATAAAAGAGGCCTGTAAGCCATAAGTTTGTCAAAGATAACTATCATTGTACGAGGGTGAAGTGTAAAGTTTTACGCCTGAAAGCTGAAAATTCAAGCGCAGCACAAAAAATTCTTAGATTTTAATAAAACATTCCGTACGTTGTATGAAAGCTTTTGTAGATGCTTATTATGTTACGTACACAGAGAAAACAGATTCATTGACCAAATTTTTTTCCAACAGAAAGTCTTTGTTGCAGCCGCTGATATATTTCTTTGTGGCAATATAAATTCGTCAGAATTTCGGTGAAGGCAATATATATTAATTGTGCCAGGAATAAATTTGATTACGAGAACCAAATAATTCGGTTGCCACAACCAAATAATTCAGTTGGCAGGAAATTCGGTCAGAAAAATGCAAAAACGAAAGCGATGGCAAGACACTTTAACTTGTACCTGTTACAATTGAAAAAAGCGTCGGAAAAGCACTGGGGAAACAACATTTTCAACATTGGTAAAAATTAGGAAAACCAATAAATAGGTGGTCGGGAAATAGATTTTCTAAAATAAAATTTAAAAACAGTTCATATGCATTTATTTGGTCGTGGTCCTGCCGTGATTTGCAACCAGGCAGTCAGATTGGCAGTTGAGAGCCCTACCCACTCAGCTAACGAGACTTGGTGGCTAAAAACAAAAATGAATGGCAACAGCTAGATAACTACTGGTTGAGCAATGATGCTAGCGCTGCAGTGTTGCCGAGCAGAGAAACAAGCCGACCAAAATAATCGGCGGCGGCGGCGCAAGCAAAAAATCGGCGGCGGCGGCGGCGATTGAGGTTGAGCCGGATAAAAATCGGCGGCGGCGGCGCAACCAAATAATCGGCGGCGGCGGCGGCTTGATCGGCTGAAAACAACATTTTGTAATGTGATTTGAAAACGTTTAAGTTTTTTTTACGAAAGATAGATATTTTACTATCACTCTATATGCCTTTACGTTTTTTGCCATTACTCTTACCTGACCATCTCTCAAGGATTTGTACGAATAATCTACAAGGTTTACTATTTTTGAAAAATTATTCATCATCGCTCTTATATCTGAAACATTTGGAATAATTATTGGAGGCGGTTTTTCGTCAGACAGCTCTTTGTTAGCATTATTGTTAATATAATTATCATCATCATTATTGTCTACATCAAGTGCAGCAAACATGTTGTTGCTAGTAGGTACTTGGTATATCATCATTAGGGCAAGGAATTTCATGCACTTAAAAATGAAAAATATGCGCCTAAAATATGCGGTTAAAAAAGAAAAATATGCACTAACAATATAAGAAATATGCACTAAAAACTATAATTTTTGCAAAAATAATGCACTTTAAAACTTAAAAATATATTTAAGTTAGTTATTTTGCAAACAGACACAGAACTCGAAGATTTCCCATAGGTCAATAAAGTTTTAAAAGTGTTTATTTTGATTGAATCAAAATATGAAAACGTATCAATTTTTTATATTTTTTTACAAAATAAAAAATGCTACTAAAAATGAAAAATATGAACAAATATGCATTAAAAAGCACAAAATATGCATTAAAAAGCCACCAAATATGCATTTAAAGTCGAAATATGCAAAAACATGCATTTATGTCAAAATATGCAACTACAAATCGATGCCAGTTTGTTCTAAATTTGATGATTCGGATAAATGTTTAGTCCATATTAGTTTTGGACTATCAAGAAATAACATGCATTTGCATGGAATTCCTTGCCCTACTCATCATTGTTGGTAGTTTTTTTTATTTTGATTGCATGCTCAACTAATCCTGGTGATCGATTTTGTCGTCGTTTCGTTGTTTTGTTTTCAGCGACTGTCTACCAGACAATATCGCTTGCTTCAGTAGACTCGCTGCTACTATCCATTTTGCTGTAACAGCAGAGGATTAGTATAGCAGAATATTAATCCCTTTGTTTACTACTGAATAATAATTAATAATTTGTTGTTGATTTCAATATATATATAGATTGTTGAAAAATGGTACTGAAAGCAGTTATTACTCAAAAATTTCTTTAATATAATGAATGTTATTTTAGTTTGAATCAAGATCATAAATTAATATCACTTTCTGTTTAAATTATTTTCAAATCAAAGAAAGATGATACAATTTTTACAAGTAAATTACAAAGAATAAAAATTATTGAAAAAATTCGATAAGACCAGCAATATGTTAATAAGTGTTATAAACTTTTACATAATGAAAAATTTTACGATTAAGCTTCAAATAATGAGTCCTGATTTTCATTGAATTAATCTTAGTATTGCGAATACACAATAGAGGGCGTTGTACGATGAAAAAGTGCATACCCATATTTTATCGAAATGTGTATTTTTAGAGTTTTTTTTACTAAAATCGTTTAAGATGTTGTGTTTTATAATAAAGGACCCTATAAACATTTTCACTGGAATTCAAGTTGAAATCAAGTTCAAAGTTTTCCAGTTTCAAGACTTGAATTCAACTTTTATTACATTTTATTTCAATAGCATACTCCATCAAAAGGGAAACAAAAATTCAAGTTTGAAATATTTTTGTTAAAAAAACAAGTGCTAGAATTTGAAATATACTTTACTTCAAGCAAAATTTAAAGCACTTGAATTTTTAAAACATACGTGCTTATTGGGGAATATCAATGTGCGAGTTTTATAATATTTTTCAACATAAAACCGAGTTTTAAAAATTATATTACGGCTGATAAAAAAATTGCTAGATTTTTGGCTAATAGCTACAGGACAATTTTTCCCGCTAGGGGCGAAATAAAATCGCTAGATCTGACGAGAAAATCGCCGTTATGGCAACACTGATACAATGTATTAAAAAAAAGTTTTTTCTTAAAACAATAACAAATGTTATTGCTTTTAATTTTAAATAGAATTATAGAAAAGAGATCACAATTAACGTCTGCACTTTATCACGGTCAGAAAATCACTCGCAAAAAAATATATATAAAATCAATTTATATAAGATTTGTTGTTGGTTCACGTGTTATTTGTTTCATGTTCGCACAGATCCATGGCTAGTCAAGACTATATCTAACAAATGGTCCTAAATATTTAATATAACATACAAGTTTTATTTAATAAATTATAAACATACCCTTTTAGTACCAAGTCCTTTTCGTTGAAACATAACTTGCAAAATATTAATTTTGCCAGCACATTTTTTTTGCCAATGTAAAGGGCTCCAAAGTAATCCCAACATTGGGAAAATGTAACCCCCTTGGAACTCAAAGCAATTTTTGCCTCTTATAGAATTTTCAGACAATTAAAGCATACTGGGAATCAATTTTTTTTATTTATTCTTTTTAATTTTAACAAATTAAGGAATAAATAAAGACCATAGAAAAAATACATATCGATTGATTTAAAAAATTAAACTTGTTTGAAGGCTTTTGAATGGAGGCTTTGTTAGAAAGTTTGGGCAGGATGCACATATCTTGTAGGGATCCATTTGAATTAGATGCCCAATCAATAATGTCCTTAAATGATGAAATTATGTGATCAATTCGAACATTGGTTTGAGCATTTTATCCGTAAAAGTGTCCTTTTCTAAATATTATAGAATTTTACAAAATCTCTTATCTTTACTTTTTAATTTATTTGTTACAAAATGTCTAATTTATCCAAAATATTCAACTGGACCATTTTTACAAATGTATTTTAGAATTGAAAAAATATATATGGGTGATATCAAAAAATATGATAAAAACCATGTAACCAGCTAATTTCAAATGCATGGATTACATTTGAGTTATATATTTCGATATATATCAGCGCATTGTCACCTGTTTTACAAAATTTATAACAATCTGACCAATTTTTGGTTAATACATAAAATTTGTAACCAATTTTATAGGTCAAATGTAAACTCCGTAACCAGTAACTCGTAAGGTTTTTTAACTTTAATAGCTTATATTTTAATAACCAATGAAGCTAAACACTAACTGTAAGAATTTATATGAAGAGGAGAAGTAACGCTTTTAACAAAAATTAATACATTTTACAAACTTTTTCGTATATCTGTGCTAACACGACTTCAACTCTGTAACAATTTTTCGTCATAATTTTTGATAAAAATGCGTACACCAAATACATATATTGAGTTTTAAATGCAAAGTTAAGCAGATATGTATTTTTTATAATTGATTTTTTACACATCTGCAAAGAGTTGCATTCTGAAGTATTATATTAACCCATTAAGAACTTTTTTTTAAATTTTTTTCACAGTATAAATTTATATAAGCTTTTATTATAGCTTAAAAAAATTATATTTATAAAAATTTAATATTTAGAAGATTTTAACTTTTTTCTTTTCATATAAAAAAAATTGTTTTTAGCTCTGGTTGTTCAAGTTTAATGAATTAGTAAATTCTTTTTAAAAAATATATTTATTTTAAAATTTTTTATATTTGAAAATTTCTACTTCCAGCCGAAATGAGCCGAAAAAAATCGGCGGCGGCGGCTGAAGCAAAAATGACCGGCGGCGGCGGCTTAAACGGCTCACGGCGGCTGGCTTGTTTCTCTGTTGCCGAGTCTTTTTTTACAAATCCCCCTAAGTTGTCCAAAAAAAAACCCCCTAAATTTGCTAAACATCCCCCTAAAATAAATTTTCCCAAAATTCAGTAGTTTTCTAAGTTTTTAAATCAAATTATATTTAAGAATTGCAAATAATTGATTTTTTTGTTGTTAAAATAAAAAAACTTCGTTATATTTTCAACTTCAAAAATATGTAGGCTAAAAGAAAATAAAAATTTATGTGAAAAACTATCGACAATTTGGCAAAACCAATCATCGAACTCTAAAATTTAATTGTTCTTTAATGCAAAACTACCCCTAAAATGATTTTCTTACCCCCCAAATTTCCACCTAACAAATTGGTACCCCTAAAATTCCCCTAAGCGGTTGAAAACCCCCCAAATCTAGGGGGAAAACCCCCAACTTGGCAACACTGTAGCGCTGAAAGAAAGTTTGTTAGAAGTTGGTCTGAAAGCAGCTTTTCCACAAAAATCAATTTTATAAAATAATTTTTTTTAATTAAAAATATAAAACAAATAAAAATAGCTATTTCTCTTCATCAGAATACTCTCCTGACAAATACTTCACAGAGTTTTTTTTGCTTTCAAAAACCTCTACACTTTCAGGAATGAAAATGCGGTCGTTTCGGAGATTTTCCAGGTCCCCTTCATCAATTTTCTTTAGAAAGTGGTGGCATTACTGCAATGCGAATTAAATCTTCAAAATCTCATATTAAATGTAGTCTGCTACATCAACAAAAAGCGAATTAAGCAAACTATAAAATATGTTTTCGAACAATTTTTATTTATTTAAAAATAAAAATAGTTTTTTTTTTCGACTAACTTATTATGTTAATTCATAATGAGGATATTGTCCTCGAAATAAATTAATAAATTTCTAATTTATCAATTAAAAAGGTCGGAAAAAACAATTTTTATTTTTAAATAAAAATTAAAAACCAACATTTAAAAGAAAATATATTTTTTTGTCTGCAACCGGATTTAAACTCCAAATTTTCTGAACAAAGCGTCATAATTTTTATTAATTCGTTGCTCTACCAGTGCATTGATTTTGTATAGTACTAGATAACCACTTTTTGCAAATGTTGGCATAGCACTCTTAGCAAAATTTTTTGTAAAACAAATATTGGGAAAATGCTTTTTACAAATGCTGCCACAGCGCCCGAAATGAATGTTCTGCTGTTCATTTATTTTTAACACCAAAGTTATTCAGTGGTATGCCAGTGCTTGTTTTTTGTACCACTGGCAATGTCTGATTGGATTTTTTCAGTGTAAAAACGATAGGTCAAGTTGGAAATATGCGGATGTTTTAAGGTTAACGCTATATAATTTATTTCGGTATTGGTATTTTAAGGATAACGGGTTTTTAGTTATTTCGGTATCGGCATTTTAAGGTTAACCGTTTTGTAATTACAGTCGAACTTCCATAACTCGAACTTCTCTAACTCGAACTAATTAGGTTGGCAGTAGCGTTAAGAGAATAAATAACATACAATTTTCCTTCCGTAACTCGAACTTCCACAACTCGAACGAATTCTATAACTCGAAGTATTTTGCTTGTTTGTTTTGGTTTGTTTATTTTACTTTCTTTTGCTTGTTTAGCTGGTTTGTATATTTTGCTTGCTTTTTTTCTGGGAAATCCCTTTTAGTAGGTACATTATGTGCTTCTTTTTGTTTGCGTAAGTATTAGTACTTGCATAAATATCATTCGCGCTAGATGATATATGTTAAAATCGTATTTTATTTAATTATCACGGCAACTAAACGTGTTTTAAAATGAAGTCAAAACATGCCTATATCTGGAGGAATATTAAAGGAAAAGGCAATGCCACGGGGGCAAAAATAGCAAGCAACATTTTACTTCATTGTAACTTGTTTATTACATATACTTATGTACATACATGCTGAGGTATGATCTTAGTTTTCAGTTAGTACCTGATTTAAATAAAAAATACAAACTATAAACACATACTTTCCTAATGAAGTTTACTCAGAAAAATTTCTTCATAGGGAAATCAGATTTATGACAACCATGTTGTGTTTTAAATGAGGTAAACTGAAATATTCGCATTTAAACATAAATTTAAATTGTTTTTTAACAGCAGCTTCATGTTCTCAAAATAGTAAAAAAATACATCAAGTTCTGAAGGATGAATGTTCAAATTATCCTTTTCTTCTATGTAAGTCAAAAAATATCCACTTTGAAATAAATATATACTTATTTATTTTTAACTTACTTCGTAAGTAAAACCTTTACATCCTCGTGATCTTAAAATAGGCATCAAGGTTTAAATGATACATTTCAAAAAGTTAGATTTTATTTTACTTTTGTAAAAAGTATTCACAAAAATCACCAAAACTTGTAAAAAAATCGGAAGAAATCGCCCATCTATTGTAGAAAAAATGTAACAGTTAAATAAAAATCGCCAAAAATTAAAAAGCTTGTTAAATATGTGAAAAAATTTTATTGGCTGCAAAAATATCGGCTAAATTTAAAAAGTTGCTAAAATTCTAGTGTAAACAAATCGAACGTACTTATGTCGAAGCCTAAATGAAAATGGACAACGGCTTCGGCTCAAGGCAGTCATAATGGGCCATCTGTAAAAAATTAAATAGAAAAATCACTAAGAGAAAATTTTAACCATCCATATCTCGAAAAATAAAAAAGCACAAACTTTTGCACCATGGGTCAACACCAATCCCCAATACAGTGATACCGAAACCAAATTCAGATTTATATTTTAAAAGCGGTTTTTTCTCGAAAACTAAGCATCGTAGAGAAATGTCATCCGTATCTGGAAAACTAAATGATCTGAATGAAAATGGACAACGGTTTCCGTCTAAGGAGGTCATAATGGGCCTTATTTGAAGAAATAAGTAAAAATTATAATAAACGATATTGCTAAGCAAGCTATAGACTGGAACCGGCAAGGCAGTCGACGTATAGGAAGACCATCACAAACCTGGAAACGGCAAATTGCAACCGAAATATCCAACTTACACCTGCGTTGGAATGAAATTAAATATCGTGCATCAGATCGAACTTATTGGAATAATCTTGTTACGGCCCTATGCTCTTTGCAGGAGTAAAAGGAACAAATATATACACTCAAAATAATACGACTGTTGGCTGGACAGAAAAATTTGTTACTTTAACAAAATTCATTCCTGTTTTTTGGCTTAAAATAAAATTTGTTGATTTTAACAAATTCTTTTGTTAAACATAAAAAATCTAAATTTAAGTAAAAAATTTGTAAAACTACAGTTTTATCTGTAATTATACTGAGTCGTAGAATTTATCCAAATTTAGGGTCTCGGGGCCCTCCCCGGACCTAGTCCATATCACGTGAGGGCATATAAGGGCACTCCATTGGAGCAAACATTTTGTCCATTTTGCTCTATCTCGCTTAGTTTTCGAGATATGGGCCATTTTATGAAGTGGAAAATTTTTATTAAAACTTTCCGAGGGTCCAAGGCCCCGCCAAGGTCCATTTTTGGACAGATATATATTTTAACAATAAATTTTGTAAAATTTAACGAATGGGTGCTTAAATAATTTTGAAAATGAATACTCAAAATTAGTTAAATTACTGAGGATTTTTAGTATTGTGTTAAATGAAGATAACTAAAATCTTTGCTTAAATCAGTGTTTCAACTAAAAATTTATTAAAAATTAGTCAAATCGATTTGCAACCGGTTTGACAGATTCTTCTACTGACGTATTATTTTAAGTATATATGTAATAAAATATTGGTTGTCTGTACCTAGATACTCAAATTTTGGCAATTTTTTTATAAATTTTGGTGATTTAATTCCTATTTTGACGTTTTTTATTTTTGTAAATTTTTTTATTTTTGTCGTTTTTTCAATTTTGGCGGCCTTGTTCTCAACTTTATCGAGTTTTTTTTTTCAATTTTTAAGTTTTTATAATTTTAGTGTTTTTTTGATTTATAAAGATTTTATTGAATTTTTCCGATTTTTTAAATTAAACAAAAAGTTGAAAGTGAAGGAGTTAAGAAAATAAGCGAAGAAGTTTACAAAGATATCAAAATTACTTCTTTGCAGTTTTAGCGTGAATTAAATTTTTAATTGATATGACTAAGATTTTAATTGTAACAAAATCGATTAAATAGTAACAAACAATTCTAATTGACACTACAATTTCGTTAATTGATGCAAATTCAATTTAACTTTGTGCTGAAAGGCAATTTTTTAAATTGAGACCCATTCCTAGTTCTTTGTGTATGTATGGAATCTTTAAAATATAAACTCATAAAAAAATGTGCATATTAAGGCCAAACAGAGCTTTAAAGAATTAATTCTTTAATTCAGTTGTTGAATTCTGAATTAAAAATTCAATGAATTAATTCACAAAAAACTAATGAATGAAATTAATTCATATTTGTTTTCGTTCGATTTCTTTTATTATGAATTAATTCAATTGCTACAGTTCTCTCTATTAAATCAAATGAATTAATTCACTGGTGAATGCGTTCAATTTTATAAATGCACGGCAAAAAAGAGCTTTTGAATTCAGTGAACGTAATTTTTTATTTTTCAATTCATTGAACGTAATTTTATTTTTAGTTCACTAAACGTAATTTTTTTTTTCAATTCACTGAATGAACAATGAAATTGAACAAATTCAGTGGTGAATTAATTCAGTAAGAAATTAATTCACTTGATTTAATAAAAAGAACTATAGCAATTGAATTAATTCTTTGAATTTGTTTTTTTTTTTTTTTTTTTTTGTTAAAATTAATTTACTTAAGAAAAGGAATTCATTCAATTCTAAAGGAAATTGAATTCGATTGGTAGTGAATTCATTCAAAAATTAATTAATTTTTCAAAGCTCTGAGGCCAAATTGCTGAATGACCAGTTACTAACTAACAGGGACGTTAACTGACACATTTGTTAGTGTTTCTTGTAGGCGTATGGTTTAAAATACGAACATAATCAATAATTATGACACTGACCTAAATCTTGCTTGCCCAAGAACTTAACAGGCCACCTACGTTAAATATTTATAACTTTGTGAGCTTGTCTGAGTTTGTTATTATTTCGTTGCTGTTGATTGCTGTAGACGATGATGACGATGATGCTGTAAGGATGGCCCTAGTGGCTATTGCTTTTATGATATTGTTCTTTGTTGTTGCTATAACTGTTTGTGATTGTTATTGTTGCAAAACTTAAACGAAATATAGCATACTAAATATTTGTGTGATTGTATGAGTGTGTTTAAACAAAAGTCTCTGTTTTATATCTAGCCATGCCATGCCATGCCACCCACCCGCCTTCAGTCAAATGAGTACTCCACATTTACCCAACCTCCTCCCGCATAGATGATGGGCTGTTGTTGTTTTTTTTTTTATCTTGTTCACAATTTATAGTTAGTGAAATGAAGAAAATTTCAATTAAAATGAAACAATACACAACAACCAAAGGCATCTTTTGTTCATTTCAACACAAGAGGGCGCTAACACTAGACACACACTCCCACAGACAGAGAGACACAAAAAGTCGGCAGCTCACCAACCGAGAATGAATTGGTGATAAATCTTTGTCACCAAATAAATGCCAAACAACTATAGTGAACAACAAACGCGTTTGTTGTTTTTATTTTCTTTTTTTTTATATAAAACAGATAGAAAAAAGGAACAATATTAAATTGAAATTGGAAGCCTTTCCCTAGTGGTGGTGCGTTCGCTCAGAACACACGAAGTGTAATTAAAACTTTGACTAACGATGATGATGATAACCCGAACAACAGTAACAAATAATAAAACAACAAAAAAACAACAACAACGGAAAAAATCAAATGATAGAGAAACCACTATACATATTGTCTAACAACTGGATGTTAATTTTCTTTTTTGTTGTTTGCTGCTGATGTTGTATGCTGCAGTTGTTTGTTTGCTTCCTGTGTTGCCACATGGCTATGACTTGTGGCATTGGTGATGACTTGTGGCATGTAGTTGTGATAAACATACCACACACAGACATAATAATTATAAAAAATCGTTATTGTTGTTGTTTTGGCCAACATAAAAGCTTAACTGTATCCTGTATCCTTTAAATACAAGGTAACATACTCCATACTCCAAACGCTATAGCAACAGTAACTACAACCAACCGAGTGCTCTTAATATTTAATACAGTCCAATTCCTCTAAGTATTCTAAGAGAGTATGCTAATGTTTTTGAGTTTGCCCTGCTATAATTTATATTTTGTACAAACATCGTTGTTGCTGTTGTTGGTGGCCCAGCCTAGAACTTGTAGCAGAAGTATTTGGTGCGTGGTGTTTGTGTGTGTGTGTACGTTTACTAATTAGAATTGTGATTAGAGATGCTGAGATATCATTTAATGATAAATAGCATGCACATTTTCTAAACACAAGAACATAATTTCAAAATGTTTTTGGTTAGATTTACCGATAATTAAGTTTGGTTGTACAATAAAAACACAGCAAGCAGTATCTGGAGTTTGTTATTGTAGTAGTTGAGACAACCAGCAGGGATGTTAATGGGTATTGCTGTTTCTGAAGTTGTTTTGGATGGTGTCAGCGGTGGTGTTGTTGGTGGTGGTGGTAGATAGTATTTTGTAAGTTTCGACAACAATTTTAAATTTATTTGCCATTATGCACCACGTGACAGTTATTTCACTATAAACAATTTCCATCAAACTCATATCTATATTTTTCTATTGCTACAACATGCTGCTGCTTTCTACATGGTGATGATGCTGCCACTGCTGTTCTTGTACCATTGTTTGGGTGACACATCAAGGGTGACAAACACATCATCATATCAAATCACAATGTCACAACGTCATCGTCATCTTCGTCATCATCAACCTTCTCATCCACCTCTAAATCCATGTATAAATGAATGTGTAAGTTACCATGTCTCCTGCTCCCTTAAGGCGTTAGTTTAGCAATAGCAACAAACACAATAAAAGGACATCTAAGCTGTAGAACTTACATATGAATGTGTATTGGTTTCTATTGTGTATGTTACACTCAAAATAATAAGTTAATAAAAAAAAACAAGTAAACAAATTCTAGTCGGTCAAGCCCGGCCATGAGGCATCCCACTCCGCTGATCCTTATGATTCTAACCAATTTCAAAAGGGTTCATCCTTGAGCCAAAGAAGCTAAATATCTTTATTTTTTTCATTTTATTTTATCGGGATATACATTAATTGCATTAAAGGAATTAGATATGCTAAAATCCCAAATGTATTTTGTGAAAAATTGTGAAAAATTATCCGTTGTAGGCATGTCCCTATCCGGATTTCATTGTTGCCTAAGGAAATTGTCAGAGACGACGTTTTTAGAATTTCTGGAATTCGTCCCCTGACGATTTCCTTAGGCAAGAATGAAATCCGGATAGGGACATGCCTACAAAGGATAATTTTTCACAATTTTTTAAATACGTTTGGGATTTTAGCATATTTAATTCCTAAAATACCTTTATATTTACTTTCTGTAGTTTCAGTACGAGTTTTATATGGACAGACGGTCGCAAAAACGAACATCACTAAATCGAAAATGATTCTGGTTACCATCCATGTTTTCTTGCTTATGAATTTGTTAGGTTGCTGAAAAATATTGCGATAAAAGTCAAAATCTTCGATCGAGCCATTTTTCGAAATTTCCAGTATTCGAAAAACAGTTATATAAGAAATATTTTATTACTTAATACGAGTATTTAAGAAAGAAAGTAGAATCAATAAAGCATTTTTATCACAGGTTTAAGATGAACTGGCTCATGAAAATGCCAGGGGAATGGCATCACCAAAAACAAAAGTTCTAACGACATCGTCATCACTACACCTTTTGCAATTGTAATTCAGAAAATATCAATTGAAATTCAGAAAATATTAATGGAAATTCAGAATTTCCATTTGAAATTCAGAAAACATCAATTGAAATTCAGATTTTCCATTTGAAGTTCATAAAATATCAATTGAAATTCAGAAAATATCACTTGAAATTCAGAAAATATCAATTGAAATTCAGAAAATATCATTTGAAATTCAGAAAATATCAATTGAAATTCAGAAAATATCATTTGAAATTCAGAAAATATCAATTGAAATTCAGAAAATATCAATTGAAATTCAGAAATCGTCATTTGAAATTCAGAAAATATCAATTGAAATTCAGAAACCGTCATTTGAAATTCAGAAAATATCAATTGAAATTCAGAAATCGTCATTTGAAATTCAGAAAATATCAATTGAAATTCAGAAACCGTCATTTGAAATTCAGAAAATATCAATTGAAATTCATAAAATATCATTTGAAATTCAGAAAATGTCAATTGAAATTCAGAAAATATCATTTGAAATTCAGAAAATATCATTTGAAATTCAGAAAACATCAATTGAAATTCAGAAAACATCAATTGAAATTCAGAAAATATCAATTGAAATTCAGAAATCGTCATTTGAAATTCAGAAAATATAAATAGAATTTCAATTGATATTTTCTGAATTTCAAATGATATTTTCTGAATTTCAATTGATATTTTCTGAATTTCAAATCACGGTTTCTGAATTTCAATTGATATTTTCTGAATTTCAAATGACGATTTCTTAATTTCAATTGACATTTTCTGAATTTCAATTGATATTTTCTGAATTTCAGTTGATGTTTTCTGAATAATAATTGATATTTTCTGAATTTCAAATGATATTTTCTGAATTTCAAATGATATTTTCTGAATTTTAAATGATATTTTCTGAATTTCAATTGATATTTTCTGAATTTCAAATGGAAAATCTGAATTTCAATTGATGTTTTCTGAATTTCAAATGGAAATTCTGAATTTCAATTGATATTTTCTGAATTACAGTTTTATTTAAATTGAAATAATAACAAATAAAAAAGCGAAACAAAAAAAGGAAATCTCAAATTTTATTATTTGAACATATGTATTTTGCGCTTGATTTTTCTTATTTTGCGCAGTTTTCAGCAAATTTTGAGTTTTTAAATATAGGCTCAGCTGAAACTAAAGTGATACTAAATAGTTGCTCAAGTGATACTAAATTTCAGCGCCTCCTACTGGTGAGTAGTGTTTTGATTTCCTATCTCTATAATTAATAGTCTCTGCCTATAGCCATCCCCCAAAGCGTTTGGGGCAGTGTGGATACTAAGGTCGCCCAAATTTAGCCAGTTTTCGGCTTTATCTAGCCATTTTAATTGCAACTAGCCATAAGGAAATAGGTAAATTGTATCTAGCCGGAAGATTTTCCAGTTTTATTTATCCCTACCCATTTTCTCTTTTAATGTTTTGCAGTTAATTTCATAGAAAAGTGCTTAAATTTATATGATTTTCAAAATTCTTGTACAAAAACTGTTCTGTAATTATTTTCTGTTTTGCTTATACTGTTTTTGCTTTGAACTTTAATTCTTAAACGATCGCAGCTGGTTCTAATCCATCTCTGATTTTATTGAATTGAATTAAAATATTGAAAAGTGAATTCAAATTTGATGTGAACCGAAGACTATCCCAGCAAAACCTTGGTAATATATGGGTAGTACTATGCATATTACCTGGCAATATATCAAACCGCTTACCATTGCATTACTTGTAAATACCAAATACATACGTTTGGATGTTTTATTGGTATAAATAATTCGTTTTTCTAGAAAATTTTTGAAATTCTATTTTTTGTTAAAAACCCGTGAATTTAAAATTAATATTCGGTTTAAAAAATAAAAATTTTAACAAAATGTTTTTAAAAACTCCTTACCTGTAAGTTCAGAATAACATGTTACTAGGTAAGGAGTTATATCGGTTGACATGCCCTTGTATAGTAATAGAAAAGTGAGAGCTTACCCTCTTCACTACAAAATGCTTGTTTTTATAAAATTTTTTGTTAAAATTACGTAATTTTTAATTTAATAGTAAATATAAAACAAATTGAAATTTTAAGAAAAAAAAAACATATTATTTTAGGGCTTTTCGTAACCTAGAGGTAATAGGTAAGCGTAACATGTAAGTTCAGAATAACATATTACTAGGTAAGGAGTTACCTCGATGGACATGCCCTTGTTAAAATAATATCTTTGGTAATAGAAAAGTAAGAGGTTGCCTACCCTTATTTCTTCTTACCAAAGTCATTACCGGGTAATAGAAAGTTTTGCTGGGATGTTAACAAAACGTTGTAATTTTTATAAAATTATAGTTCTGCCAGAGTATAATTTACGATTTCTGGCTGAATTGAGTTCAAATAAGATAATTATTTATTTGATTTCCTTGTTACGAGTATTTCCAACATACTTTTTATTCTGAGTGTATCTAAATATTTGTTGCATAGGTGATGGTTTGTCTTGTGGGTGGTAATTGTACGTATGTATGCATGTGTAGGTAAATGTCGAGTTCTTTTTTCTGCTTATGTGTTTGTCAGAATGTCTTGTTAGCTTTTGTTTATGACTGCAAGTGACACACGCTTATCACAAAAATCAAGTTTCTGGTCTGTCTGATTTGTGCTACATAGAATTCAATGGATAAAAAGACAATTTATGCATTCTTTGTAGGAGAAGTTTGATACTATAAATCATTAAGATTGATAGATCTTTTGGAATACAAGAAGAGTAATTAAAGTTCATTTTTAAATGATAGAATTAAAAAATGTTTGCGTTATCTAGTCTACATATCCATTTAGGATCAAAACATCGTTAATACTTTCTGCGGGTGTAGTGGAGATGAGTTGATTTAATAAATTTTCCGAATTTTCCTCTTGCATTTGTATTTTATTGTTATTTATGCAAAAGACATGTTTCGTTGGATATTGTAAAAAGAAACTATTTAGAAAAGAAACGTAACATTCAACAATATTTGTAAGTTATTAAAAATCAAGCTACATAAAAAATCAAGTATTACAAAATTTGCTAAAACCGAAAACACCGAGTTGTCAAGTATTCAACCTATTTGAAAACTCGAGTCTCGAATAGTTCTAAAAAACGCCTTTTGGAATTGGTTTTTTTAGTTGAAACTTGTTCGAATAACCGGGTATTCCTGTTTTTTAATTGATCATTTAGTACAGCTGATAAATGAAAAATTGCAAAAAACTTACGATTTTTATATTAATAGTCGATTTGTAGCTTTTTAGCTCAAATATAACTAAAATTCTGTATATTTAAGAGTTTTGTTTTTGCTGTTCCTATATTACTAATATATAGCAAAAATAATCTGCTAATTTAGCAGTTTTTTTCTGCAGCATCATTTTTAACTAATTTTTAGTAGTTTTAACTAAATTTTTTACGGACTTTTTTCTATTAGTGTAGGATTTAGTTTTGTTTAAGATGCGTACTAGACTTTATATATGTAAATGCACTTTTCTCTCTTCGATGCTTAGTTTCCGAGATAAAAAGATCTTAAATCTAGCCATACAAGTTGAAATTTGTTTTCGGTAGCAGAGTATTGGCAGCAGGGCTTTGGCTTCTGTTGAAAATATTTTCCTTTTAGCTCTTTTAGTTTTCGAGATATAGGCGATTAAGAGTTTCGAAGTGATTTTTGTATTTTTTTTTTACAGATCGGAAGTCATAAGGGGACTTCTTTGGACCAAAAGTGTTGCCCATTTTTTTATTTTTTTTTTTTTTTAAGAAAAGCAACACTTTGGAAATTATTCCTATTAATTATTGTGTTGCTGTAATTGAGCGGGATGTGATATCTTAGAACAGTTGTTGCACGCCATCTGATGGAGAGTTGGCGAACTTTGTTGAAGCCTTTTAGTTCATAGCCCTGTTATATTATTTTACTTCGGTGGGATTAAGTGCTATGAGAATACCGAAGGAGGACTCTGCGATATGTATGAGGGATAGAAAAATCATGCACGCACAATATATTTTCCATAACCGATTGAGGTTTATTTGAAAAGTAATAGGTAAAGTTTGTTTTCAATTGACGGATTTATTAAAATAGATGGAAATATATTCTTTATGTTTTTGTATAAGTCAATAAAAAATAAACTACAAAAAAATACGTATCGTTTGTAGTTGTTGATATTTTTAATCAAATGTTCTTTTTTTAGTTTTCTATTTTTAGAAAAAATAATTTTAATAATTTCGTTGTTTTCTGTTTTAAAACAAAAAAATCAAATATTTTCCTTTTTCTTTTTTGTTACAATATTTTGTTTATATACAAAATTATTTCAATTCAAATTACGAGAAATTCTTTACACATACACACAAGCATAGCCAATAAAAATAGGAACGTGTGTGTGCTGTATATAGTGTTTTGAAAATTAAAAGAAAACAAAAAACTTTCAAATATGAAAAACAAATAACAAAATCGTTTTTTTTTTCTAACGTTTTGTTAGTTAAAAATTGAAGATTGTTTTAACAGAATTTTCAATTATTTTTATTTCTTTTATGAATTGTTTAAACAATATTTGAAAATAGATGGCAAAATGGTTTGAATATAATGAAAAATCAGTAGTCCTTTTTTAATTAATTTAATATGTAGTTTAGATTGTTTTTAACGAAAAAATATTGTGAGTGTAGCTTTTATGAAAAAAATATCTGCAAATTTGATCAGTTTTTTTTGCAAGGTCATTTTTAACTAATGTTTAGTAGCTTTTCCTAATATTTTTACAGATATATTTCTATTACTGTACGAAAGTATAAATATTTTTTTTTAAGAAGGAATCTTGGTGCCTTTCTGACCAAAACATAACTCAAATTACGTTTTCTTTAAATTTAAAATTTTTAGGCGTGCCGTTTTAAGCGTGAAAAAGATATTGCAATAATATATATATTAAAATTTGTCGCAAATACAACCACATTTTTTTAAAAAATCTGACTTGGCTTGGCTTTAGCAAAAATCTGGAATTGATTACTGTAAAAATGTAGAATTTTAATTTTCGAATGCAAACAACTTTTGCGCTCTAAGAGAATACCCGCATCGGAAACATGTATCTGGTAGGCCTTTACTTGTTGCAGAAATGTTACGTTTTTCAAAATGGTTTATAAAGAGAATATTGGCAAAATTTTCGCATGCCCGTATTAAGCTTTGGATCCTAATATTTACATCAACTCCCGATGGGTTTGTAGGGTTTGTCTTCCAAACTTAAGCTCGAAATTACTTTGGCTATGGGTGTGTGTAGTGTCTCGGTAATCCGTCTAGCTGGTAAAACCCATTTTAAAAATACCCCAGTATGCAAGCGTGCCATTCAACACTCGATTGTATAAAAAAATCGCACTATTGTGTCACATTTACCAACAGTTTTACATATTACTACTAAAGACATATATTTTCATTTTCAAAACTGATTTTGTGATGTGACAATATAAAATCTTGATTATAATTCAGATGTTTTATATAAAAAAAGGGAATATGATTAAAATGAGACACACGAACAACCACCTTTTTTCTAAATACATAAATTTAAATCTTTAAATCTACTCGTAAAAAGACATAAACCCTAAAACCCAAATATTTTAACGAGGTGCTAAAAATTTCACTTGTCATTCAGGCACATGTAACACGTAGCAAATGAAGGAACAAATGACAACAGCAACGACGACAACAAAATAACCATAATGAAAGACACGAGACATAATTATAAGATTTGATAAAATTATGTCGCTCAGCAACGGCGCATCTCCTCTAATAGAGAAAATTATAAAAGCATAAAAAAAATAAATAAAACAAGGAAAATAATAAGGGTTTTCACAAGGGGTGTACTATTTGTTGTATCGTTGTATCGTCCTAACAAAAAACAGAGTTGTTAAAAATTAAATTGAAAAAATACAACATTTGAGAATAGCACGATACAACATTTTTACGTATGTTTAGTGTCCTATGTTTCAGTGTGCTAACCGATAGAAAACTGAATAGAAAATCGTTGTTAAACACAAATAAAAATTTTAACAACTCTGTTTTTTGTTAGGACGATACGACGATACAACAGATAGCACACCCCTTATGAACAACCTAAATGTAAATGTTTTGTAGTCAAATGGAAAATAAGCATAAAGTAACAGCAACAAAAACAACAAGAATGACACAAGTTTTCCAAAAGCAAAAAGTTTTCTAGCAAAACAACCAACAACAACAAAAACGAACTGAAAAATATTTTGTGAATACATTAAATAGGGTACACTCTAAATAATATGTCCGTTATTTAATATACATTGCTTATAAATTTTGGCTTAAGAGAAATAAATTTTAAAATCAAAATCTCCTACAAGGGAAGCCTAGTGAGGCAGACAGAGTCTTTGATGTAATGATGCCATTAAAACCCATTTAAAAATAAATTCGGCGGCTATGTTCTAACCATATGTTTATTACTTTTGCAGCCTAAGAGATTAATCAGAACTGGGTCGAACCGACAACGAGAGTTGCTTTTTCATATATTTTATATGGGAAGCAAAATGTCGTCATGTCGTCCAGCGATTTGTCGTCGGAATAGAATCTATTCTATTTTCGTGACGACACACTAATACACACTTAAAATATTTGTCAAATTGTTGCCATATTTTTAACTAATTAAAGATTGCCATTAGAGCAGAGTTATTCGAAATTCGTATTAGAGCTGCAAAAATTCATACTCTGTTTACAAAAAATTTATTTTTTTGACAGAAGAAAATAAATGAAATTTGAAATACATAATTTACGGCAAAAAAGCTAAATTAAATACAATAAAATATAAAGCAACAAGAATTAGTGAAAGACCAATTGAATTGGTGAAGAATTGTGGTGAAACAAATACAACAATATTCTTGTTTTGCTTTCCTTTTTTTCTAAACGTCAACAAATGTCGACGGTCGATTGTCGCTGAATTTAAATTAATCGTGACGACTTTTGCTGTCGTCGGTCGACAATCGACCCAGTTGTGATTAACCTCTATGGCCCGATTACTGAATGTGACAGTTAAAATTTAGCCAATACATAGTTAATTTCAAATATTATATGGAAAACACAACAATAAATGTGTAAGTTAATACATCATTTAAAATCTAACTGCACATTCAGTATTCGGCCCTTATCTTAGTTTCTAAAATACCGAATGATCCGACCGAGAAGACCTCCCACTAATTCAAATTTATTTCAAGCCCTAAATTAGAAGAAGTTTCTTTCACATTACCGACATATTTTGTCAGTGTAGCAAGGTGTCGTTTAAAACAATATCATCATCTCCTGTATTTTAGCACACGTATTTCAAGGAATCCATATAATCATCGTTGTCATCATCATCTTTAGAACAATGCAATTTTTTGTCTTTTACGCACCCTAGTGAACAATTATCTTTCAATTTGTACAACAAGACTAAATTGAAATCGTCTTTCTTTTTTTTCTCAATCGAAAAAGGGTTCCTTTAAGCAGCCGTGAGTCTTGAAGATTTTAAAACCTTTTGTTGTTTCAAATAATATGTAAATTTTTCTTTGGAAACAAGACGTTATTTTGTCTGTTTATAATTTATGTTAATTTGTTATCTACTCGAAGAGAACATATCACACATACATATAATACCACTACATAAATTTGATGAATATTTTAAATGAATTTTCCATTAAAATTGTTTATGGTTGTGGCAAAGAAAGAGACACATTTCATCATTGACTCTTAAGGTAACTCAAATTTTTATGAGATATATGCTATTTCCAACTTCAATGCGAAAATTGTTCACAAAAGATTAGAGTTGTCAAAACCGGTTTCCGAATTATTTCTTTCAAGAAAGGAACAAAACGCACTCTACATTATGAATCGACCTTTAATGTAAAAATCGTAAGCATTTTTAATAATTTTTTTGCAAGTTTTATAAAGAAAATTTTTATATATCAGCAATACAAAAATATTTACAAAAACAGGAAACCCGGTTTTTACAAATATTCGAAACCCGGTTTTTCAAATAAGTCGAATACTTGACAACTCTACAAAACATGAAACCAAGTGCCTAGTGTCCTTTTAATTGGACTTTCCTTTAAAGTTACATTGGTAAAATGTGTTTACTATTGTTTACAAACAAAACAATCAGTGTGTTCGTTTACTCGAAATTCTTACTACTTTTACTACAATTGGAAAGTTTTGTTTACTTTTTGTATTGATTTTTTCCAGCTGTAGTAAAAGTAGTAACTTGTAGTAAGTAAACGAACACGCTTAATAGGTGTATACTTTTTATTTTTATAAATTTTCGCTCTAGGATATATTAATTTGTTATATTTTCATTTAATTTGTTAGTTGTTAAAATAGTATTTCAGTTTTGTTATTTTAAGTAAAAACGAGTAAAAAGGTTAAAGTCGGGCATGCCGACTATACAATACCCTACACCAGTCTGGTGTATTGTTTGGATCCGAAATTCGAATGGGTTAAAATGGGGCTTATGTCAAAATTTTCTATAATGTGAGTCAGCGCACCAAATTTCATTAAAATATCTCAATATTTGCGACCTGCAGTTTGTAACCAAGCCAATTTTGGGGGGACCCTTATATGGGCACTAGTACTAAACATGGACCGATGTTCATCAAAATCAATAGGCTTCGTCCTTGGGCCAACATAGGTCTATGTACCAAATGTCATCAAAATAGCTTAATATTTGCGACCTGCAGCGTATAAACAATATAATTTTGGGGGGACCCTTATATGGGCACTAGTTCTAAACATGGACCGATGTTCACCAAAATCAATAGGCTTCGCCCTTGGGCCAACATAGGTCTATGTACCAAATTTCATCAAAATATCATAATATTTGCGACCTGCAGCATATAAACAGTATAATTTTGGTAGGACCCTTATATGGGCACTAGATCTAAACATGGACCGATGTTCACCAAAATCAATAGGCTGCGTTATTGGCCCAATGTAGGTCTGTGTACCAAATTTCGTCAAAATATCTTAATATTTACGACCTGCAGCATATAAACAGTATAATTTTGGTAGGACCCTTATATGGGCACTAGGTCTAAACATGGACCGATGTTCACCAAAATCAATAGGCTGCATTATTGGGCCATTATAGGTCTGTGTACCAAATTTCATCAAAATATCTTAATATTTACGACCTGCAGCATATAAACAGTATAATTTTGGTAGGACCCTTATATGGGCACTAGGTCTAAACATGGACCGATGTTCAAAAAAATCAAACTTGTTCGTCCTTGGGCCAACATAGCCCTGCGTACCAAATTTCATCAAAATATCTTAATAGTTGCGACCTGTAGAGTGCGCACAAGATTGCATGGACAGACAGACAGACGGACGGACGGACGGACAGACGGACATCGTTAAATCGAAATAAAAAAAAATTCTGAACCGATCGGTATACTATAAGGTGGGTCTACGACCAATATTTTTTGGTGTTACAAACATCAGCACAAACTTATAATACCCTGACCACATAGTGGTGTAGGGTATAATAACATTCATTAGTGGAAGAAATATAAATTTTAACTACATTCGTAAATCATTAAAAAAAACAAACAACATAAAATATTGAGAATTGATTATATTCTGTCATTTTGGTTTCTAAAAAAACAAACCAAAAATAATGTATGTAGTAATTTTTGTTAGTTGTTTTGACTAATTTGTGGTTTATTTTATTAACAGTCAAAAACAAAAGAAACTGTAATTTGAATTCAGTTAAATGTTAGTGGTACTGTTTTCAAGTGAAATTTAATTTGTTTTTAAATATATTTGCAGCGGTTTTTATATACAAAATATTTTAAGTGTATACCAAAACTGTAAGTATTTAATAAAATTTCTGAATCTTTTAACTTCAGGCATTTTTGGTTAGATAAAAATTGATTGCAATACGATAGACTAAAACCCGTTAAGGTGCGTTTACAATGATGGAGTACTCCAATCTGTAGCAAATTTAGTTGTTTTCTCTTTCTTACTAAAACATTTTTGTATTTGGCTATCTTTTTTTATTCCACTCCAGAGTTAAATTTGTTTGACTCTGGAGTACAGATTTGTTGCACTCTAGAGTTAACATCACTCTGTTAACTGTTTAACATGACAAATATAACTAAAAATCGGGATGGGATGAAACCAACGGGAAATGTTATATCGGTCAAAAACATTTTTTACGTGTCCAGGCGTTTCGCTGGGTCACCCTAGGAATCGAGATATATCTTTTTTTTGACATAACTCGAGAACCACTAGTCCGATTTTGCTCAAACAATTTTAAAAAAATTAAAAATTACAATTCCTTTAATTTTAAAAAAATTAAAAATTACAATTCCTTTAATCTGTTCATATAACGTTTTTCTATATACTCAACAGTTTTACCGTTAAAAATAAATATTTGTTACCGCTACCATAAAAATCAATAACCTTTTGTTTATTACTTTTTTTTAATATTTTAGGCATAAAATATTTTTTTCTTCATACATTTATTTTTACCGGCAAAACTGTTGAGTATATAGAAAAACGTTATATGAACAGATTAAAGGAATTGTATTTTTAATTTTTTTTTTTTAAATTGTTTGAGCAAAATCGGACTAGTGGTTCTCGAGTTATGTCAAAAAAAAGACCACCAAAGGTCAAATCAATATATCTCGATTCCTAGAGTTGACCCAGCGAAACGCCGGGACACGTATAACTTCTTTTTTACCGATATAACTTTCCCCGGTAGTTTGAACCCTTCCCGATCACTGACCCCTACCATTTGTCTCACAGTGTTGTCAACAAATTATAAAAAAATATTGAAAAATAAAAGCAAATAGTTTCAATTTGTAATAATATATAAAATAAAAAAATATTTTATAGTAATAGCAGTGAAAGCCATGCCAAGATATTCGCAAAAACTGCGTAAGTATTGAAACGTCACATATTTTTTTGAAGTAACTCTACTCTGCATTGTGAATAGTTAACATTTGAATCTGTGCTGCAGAGTAAAGCCACTCCACTATTGTGAAAGCACCTTTAGAGTTAAATAATTCTATTTTCACAGAGTATATTCGATATATGTATAATATTGAAGGAATATTTTCTCCAAAACCAAGCCGAGTAACACCATAAATCTTTTTCTAAAATCAAAAAAAAAAAAAAATAATAATTTTTTTTCCTGACTTTTAGATAGAGTTTTTTATTACACTAAAATATCAGAACTACACCCAGAAAACAGATTCAGTTCTAATAACCGCATTTGTAGCCAATCGCATGGTTCGGTTGTAGTAGCCGAAATTTTCAGTTGTGGCAACAGACCACCAATTGAGACAGGACTAATTTGACTGTGACAACGGAATTTCAGTTGTATCAAGAATAATTCGGTAGCCACAACCGTAAAATTCCTTTGATACAACTGAACCTTTCGATTGGCAACAAATGGTGTTGTCAGCACCGAATCTGTTGTCTGGGTGCAGATCTGAATAAAATAATAAATAAAATGAATGCCCATGAAATCGGTTGTAGAATAGCTACCCAGAAAAATTTTCTTTTCCAAAGAATCGGTTGTAGAATAGCTACTTTTCATTTACAATCCCTTCTACTGTCGACTCTAACACCGATTATTTTTTGTTTGAAATTGTCCCAAAAGCAACCACTTAAATAGCTCCAAAGTGGAACCGGTTGCCCTAGAATCAGAACTGGTTCCGGAAGCAGTTCCACGGAGTCGGTTGCAGTGTAAAAAATTTTCTTGGGTTATTTTAAAAACTCTATTGAAATTTCTAACATTTCTCAAGTTCCATTAAAATAAATAATAAATAAAAAATTATTTTAATTTTTGCATTAAAAAATACAAAAATTGTTTTTTTCGGACTTTCTATATTTTCATATATTTAGTTAGAATATTCTTCCACCTCAAGTCCAAATTCTAATATGATATTGTCATATTAGATTTTTATTTGTTGTTTCAAAAAGGGTTGATCATTTTCATGATAGACAATACAATTGTTTCGTAGACATCACTCTACTCTTCAGTTGTCCGCTAAGAAAATGATAACTTTCCTACTCAAACCGAGACATTACATAAGGTACAAAAAACCAACGGGATGAGAATTTTGTACAATTTTTGTATTTTTTAATGCAAAAATTAAAATAATTGTTGAAAATAGGCACACCACGGCTAAAATCTCATTCAAATATTTATTTTGTTTTGAGTTTAAAATTAGTTGTTTTTACAAAATGTATTGACAACAGACATACATATAAATAGTACCCAAAGGGTACTTTTATGTAATTGTTGCTTTCAAAAAGGAGTTGATTTATAACTGGTTTTACCAAATCAGACAGTTCATATACGAAAGTACAAAATTCTCATCCCGTTGGTTTTTTGTACCTTATGTAATGTCTCGGTTTGAGTAGGAAAGTTATCATTTTCTTAGCGGACAACTGAAGAGTAGAGTGATGTCTACGAAACAATTGTATTGTCTATCATGAAAATGATCAACCCTTTTTGAAACAACAAATAAAAATCTAATATGACAATATCATATTAGAATTTGGACTTGAGGTGGAAGAATATTCTAACTAAATATATGAAAATAAATAAAAAAATAATAAAATAAACGTAAAATTGTCAATATTTACCCACGCCTAATGTGCCCAGGTTTTGGAAAAATTGAAAAAGTTGCTCCAATTTTTATTTTTTGTGTGGTTTTACCAAATCAGACAGTTCATGTACAAAACTGTCTCGTCTCATTGAATTTTTGTACCTTATGTCTCGGTTTGTATATTCAAGCTATCATTTTCTTATTGCGGACAACTAAAGGGCGATTCCCACGAAACAATTGTATTGTCTATCATGAAACTGATCAACCTTCTTGAAACAACAAATAAAATATATTATTACAATATCATAACTTGGACAGAATTTGGACTTGAGGTAGAACAATATTCTAACTAAACATATGAAAATACAGAAAGTCTGAAAAAACAATTTTTGTATTTTTAATGCAATAATTAAAATAATTGTTATATTTATTTTATTAAAAAAATATGCTAGTTTTTCCGAATCAGCAACATTAATCACATAAGTTTTTTTTTGGCAGATTTTTGGCAATCCTTTAAAATGAACATGTCAAAAACGGGTTAATGAAATGAATTACAAATTAAAATAAATTAGTGATTTATTTTAAAAACAATAGAATTTATTATGTGTTTACTATTGTACATGTACTATTGTATTGTATAAACAAAAATAACGGTTATTGGATTAAGTTAAAAGCTTATTCATATTTGCTAACAATAACAATATTTTCGATTTAAAAATATAAATATTTCTTATTTATTGGGGATTTTATAAAGTCGCACAAATTACAATCAATCACACTTTGTATACATTTTATAAAGGTTATGTTGTAGAGGAGACAAATTTAAAGGATATGTAATTTTTTTAGGTGCCCAATAGGGGTCCCAATCGGGATTGGTTTTTTAAAATCCCGGGATTCGGGATTTCAAAATTAAAAAAAACGGGATCCCGGGACAGATCGGGATTTTTCGGGATCCCGGGATTTTTTGGGATTCCCAAAATTTCCATTTTGGGAAATTTTTATATAAATTGTAACATTTATTTAAGAATAAAATGAAGTGAAGAGTATTTACAAATGTTTGTTTTTATTAAATTAATAATTGGTATTAATAAATTTAACTAACAAAAAACAGGAGTTTTAACAGCTTTACAATAATTTTTATATTTGTTGCTTTAACTACATTTGTAGTTGTTTGTACAATAACTATTTTAACTATATTTGTAGTTATTTTTACTACATTTGTCAGTTGATTTTAAACATTTAAAAACAACTTCATATTGCAGTTGATTTAAATGCATTTTATTTTAACTGCTTTTTGCAATTTATTTTACCTACATAATTCCCTGAGCGAAGCTTACGAGAAGAATTTTGGTATTGGCCAGTGTATTTCTGAATTTAGTCTATTAAACCTTGATTCCTGATTTTGTTAGCGATACATTTTTTTTTAGTTTTATGGAAATTAATTCTTCCATAATCCACTACAATTTAATATAAAATTTTGATTACAAAGAATTCAACCATCACTCATAATACATCACATACACTTTATTGTTCGTGATTATGATTATCTATTTATTTATGTAAATTGCTATCAATTCAACGAAAATTGAATTTAATTGTAACAAATAAAATGAAAACCTCCAAAAATCCCACACATTCATTCACTGACACACACACACACACACACACACACAAACAATTTATGTACAATAAAATAAAGAGGATTTTAAATAATACGAGAATATATACATACTTACACAACACACAATCAAACAATCAACCATTTAATATGCCGTTTTAAATTGAACCATAATTACACATACATGTGGCATGCCTCTTTTATCTTTCTGTACAATTCGTCTGTTACGTTTGTCCTTTCGAGGAAAGACATTTAAATATTTATGGCAACCATTTTATTAGTTAAATGCTTTTTACTTTTCGTAATTGTTGTAAGAGTATGTATGTTGTTGTCGTCGTGGTGTAACATCCTTTAAATGACACCTTTTAATTATGTCTTTTTCTGATTGAAGTTCCCATCATTTCTAATTTGTGATTCCCTTTTATCTTTATTTCTTGCTTACATCAAAGCTATGTTAATTATGTTTTCTGTAAAACATATAAACAATATTTCCAAGTTTGTTAGCTACAATTTTTCTTTATTTGTTTTAAATCTTATTGGTGGAAGTGGCTTGTAACTGAGAAGATAAAATAAAAACGGTCTTTACGACATCCACAAAATCTGTAAATTTTAATGTGACTAGAAAATAAAACTCCCTGTTAATAATACACTAATCGGCAAAATCTATACAAATTCTAAATAAAGATGCTTATAAATAATTAGGTCAAAATTGTACCGCAGAAAAAACGTTCCCTAAAGATTAGTAAGATCAAACACAACAACAAGAATTGGCTCATCTGGCTCTTCTGATTACAAAACATACATTGTATAGGCTGTGATTGAAAAAAAAACTTCAATTAGCCACACTCAGCGCTATGCCAACCGTGGTGTATCTGGTTAAGAGGTGATGCTACGAGACATAGCCTGTGCAGAAGGCTGCCGGTTCAATCCCCGGTCATGGCAATACACAAAAAGTTTTTCATATAGAGACAAATTAACAATTAAAAATTATTTTGATCAGTTGACACATAAACTAACCACTGACGAGTCTTTGGGTGAGACAAAACTGCGGCAGTCTGGTGATTCCCTTGTGTCTGTTAAAATTTTCAATAAAATGTTTTCTTCTTCTTCTTCCTATGAATCAACTCTAGAAAAAATGCTTTAGTAATTAATTCTAATATTAATTACGATTGTCCTATGTGACGGTTACAAACACTTGACTAAAGAATTTGTTAAATTTACAAAATTTTGAACTATATATAAATATCATATTTCCGGATGGGGATTTTCTGAGGTCTATCGGTGCCTGTTTTGGCCTAGATCCACTTTGTATTACACATATTTCACTAAACTGATTGCATAGTTCATTGAAATTCTTTTTCCCAAATGTGATCCGCTACCTGGAATATGACGCAGATCATACTGTAGTTTCATGTAGTCGCCATGTCCGACTTTAACCTTTTTATTTGTAAATGTCCAGTTAAAATTTGGCCCACAGTTAAGTTCAAGCTTTATATGGGAAACAATAACAAATATGTCAGTTAAAGTCCCAGTTAGTAGCTAACTAGACATTGAGTAATCGGCCCTAAGTGAATAATAATTTAACCAGCAGCACTCCACAGTGTTTCCGCAAATATTTTTACTGATTTCAGCAGAATATCCAGTTGTTTTTTAAACTATAAACAAAATTTTGTAGATTTAACGGTTTCTTTTGTTGCTTTTATCTTACTAATATTTAGCAAAAATATTTTGCTGATATCAGCAGTTTTTTCTGCAGGGGCTTTTTAAATAGCTTTTAGTAAGTTTTATTTGCAATTTGCACTGGTTGACTCAGACGAGTGTACTTGAACTCAAGTGTAAATAAAGCCTAGACTAATTCAAATATGTAACTGTTTAGATTATAAATTCAAAAATATGCTATTCCTTATTAACTATGTAAATATGCCATTAATTTTATATGGTTTTGCAATTCAAAAAATACTTTTTTTTCTCTCTAAAAACTTTTCGACAGTTAAGCTGTTTTAGAATCTAATTGACACACTTTTGGTCATTAACATACTTGTGCTACATCCGGACAACAAAAGAAAAAAAATGCTTCTGACCTCCAAAGAAATAAAAATCCTTCTTTTAATTGTAGCCACAGTTGGGCATAAATATTTTCTATGTTTGTGTTGTTCAATTCACTTTTACTGTCGGTTTGTTGTTAAGTTTAACAAAGAGTGTTTCCTCATCATCTGTATGAATATTGTATACAAATGTGTCCACATTTAAAAGTACAAACAAATTTACATGCACCAGAGTTTCATATAGTAAAATCATTTTTTAAAATTAAGTTATACTCAACTGATCAAAATAACAGACATAAGTTACGAATTTATTTAAAAATATCTAAAAGTTTTATATTTATTAAATATTAATGCCTCACCCGGCTAGAAATCGGCATATATGGAATTATACAGGTTTAATGTATGTTCGTGCATGCTCAAACGCATGCATTCGTGACCATTACACCGTACCTCAAAAAAAGTTCGCCGTACACCCTCCAATATAATGTATTTTTGGAAGGCGATTTCAAAAAAAAAAAATTTTTTTTTTGCCGACCGTCGGGGTCGCCTTTTTTAATTTTTTGTTATAGCTTTGGCATTTAAAATCGGATTTTAAAGAGTGATATATCGATTTTTTTGCCTCGAGGAGACCAGAGTTTTGCTATATAGTAAAAATCCAATAAAAAAAATTTAAAAAGGCGACCTCTACGTTCGGCAACCAATATATAAAAAAAAAATTATACTGGGTTTAGCAAAAAACTTCCTAGGCAAAAGTTTAATGATTTTTTTGTGAGCTTTAATTTTCTGACATTAGAGTGGTACATTAGGGTGGTAGCAACTGAGATCTGGTGGGTAACTACTAGAACGGGATACTTGAGATCAAAATGTCGTTAGAGCAAAACACTGGTCTCCTCGAGAGAAAAACATCGATGTATCATACTTTAAGATCCGACTGTAAATACCAAAGATATAACGAAAAATGTAAAATGGCGACCCCTACGTTCGGCAAAAAAAAAATAAAAAATTTTTTTTTGAAACCTCCTTACAAAAATACTTTATATTGGAGGGTGTACGGCGCACTTTTTTTTTTTTTTCCCTGTAAGGTGGTACGCTCTAGTGACCATACATGTATACATAAATCTCCATACATCCATCACCTATGTCCATACGTGTGCATTAGACCGTACATAAAAAAAAAAAAAAATGTTCGCCGTACACCCTCCAATATGAAGTATTTTTCCAATGCAATTTAAAAAAAAAAAATTTTTTGCCGAACGTAGGGGTCGTCTTTTTCAATTTTTCGTTATAGCTTCGGCATTTAAAGCCGGAGTTGAAAGTGTAATATATAATCCTCGAGGAGACCAGTTTTTTACTATAAAGGAAAAATCCAATAAAAAAAAATTTAAAAGGTGACCCCTATGTTCGGCAACCAATATATAAAAAAATTTCTACTGGGATTATCGAAAAACTTCCTTAGCAAAAGTTTAATGATTCTTTGCGAGCTAAAATTTTTGTTTTGAAAGCTCCTTGCAAAAATACTTCATATTGGAGGGTGTAGGGCGCACTTTTTTTTTGCCTCTAAGGTGGTACGCTCTAGTGTGCATTAACGAAATTTGAGGTAATATCTATATGTATGATATTACCTCAAATTTCGTTAACCTAGTGTCTACACATCCCAGGAAAATTTTTTACAATCGGTAGCCAACAACACCCATTCTACAACTGGTTCCACTGTAACCGATTCCATGGAACTGGTTCCGGAACCAGTTGCTGGGATCCTATATGGAAGGTGTGGGTGACGTAGAATCAATTCCAGAACTAGTTCCAGAACTCATTCTAGAGCAACCGGTTCTACTTTGGAGCTATAGAAGGGGTTGCTTTTGGGACAATTTCAAATAAAAAGAATCGGTGTTAGAATCTACAGTAGAAGGGGTTGTGAATGAAAAGTAGCTATTGTACAACCGATTCTTGGGAACAGAAAATTTTCCTGGGATGTATCTACAAATTTGAAAATATCACACAAAGCAACAACAGCAAATACAATTTTGTTATTGCTTTGTGTGTAAATTTCAAATTTTATTACACATTTTATTGCATTTTTAGACACTAGGTTTAATGCACACGTCGATTTTTATCATCACGAAAAATTTTAAACTTTCAAAAATAAATAAAAATCGAGTCTTTTGAAAACAGCAGTTTACAACTTTTTTTTTAGGAAATATTTCTGTTAATTTCATTTAATTGCATTCAATTAAATTTAGCTTAAAAATAGCAAAAATTTTGTAGATATAACAGTTTATTTTTGATATTTTTAGTCTAATCTAATATTTAGCAAAATTTTCTGCAGATTTTATAGTAAAATTTGTTGTTTTCAATTAACTAAAAGTTAGCTTAAATATAACTAAAATTCTGTAAATTTAACAGTTTTAATTTTGATGTGCTTATTTTACTAGTACTTAGCAAAAAAAATCTGCTAATTTCAACCGTTTTTTCTGCGGCATAATTTTTAACTAAGTTTTAGTAAATTTTTCTGCTATTTTTACAGATTTATTTCTATGAGTAACAATAAGTAATTGTTTTTAAGTACAAGTACCAAGTACTTGCTTTTTACCCCAAGAATCATCTATTTCAATAAACTTTTATGGAATTTCTTTTAAAAAAGTACTACATTGAAAAACTTTTAAAAAAACTACTTCTTTCACAGTTCTGAAATACAAAAATAGCTGGAGATACAAGTTGTTAGTGTGAATATATTTTTTTTAGTTTTGCAACTAAAAATATTTATAAAATATAACGAAATAAACCTAAAGTATTTGTCATATTTTTATGTGTATGTGTGTGTGTGTTTGTGTATGCGCAAACTTTTCAGAGTGTTAAAACCACTTTATGTGCTGTTTGTTATTACTGTTAGTGTTTGTGTAGCGGTTGACGTTTTTGTTGTTGTTGTTGCTGCAACTGTTATTATCAAGGCATTAACTTTCATGCAAATGGATGTTTGCCCAAAACCATGTAAAAAATACTTTTCCGAATCAAAGAATTCGCAACAAAATCGCAAAAATGTTATTGCAGAATTTAGCATATTTTGTTATAAATGCATATTTATGCATATTTGGCTTTTAAGTGCATATTGTTCTTGCATTTGTAATGACTTCAAATGCATATTTTTTATTGTTTGAATTAAAAATTAACTAAAGGAAAAATTTGTAAACCTTGATATTGATACAATACATACAAATTTCAGAGGCATCCTTTTGTCATCTTCTTACAAGGAATGTATCCCAGTGGGTTGTCTCCAATCGTAATGAGATCCGGGTATTTGATAAAGGAGAAAAAAATAATATGCACGTATTTGCTTCAGCAGCCCAATATCATCGTTAGGTGTTAAAAAGTGGGATCAAAAATTACATAATTTGTCGTTTTTAAAATTTATTTCTTATAATTTCAAAGAAAAATAGGTAAATTCGGCATCAAAACAAAGTTTTTTTTGAAGACAGTGAACAAAGCATGTCCAATAGAGCGTACCACCTTACAGGCAAAAAAAAGTGCGCCGTACACCCTCCAATATGAAGTACTTTTGCAAGGAGGTTTCAAAAAAAAATTTTTATTTTTTTATGCCGAACGTAGGGGTCGCCATTTTACATTTTTCGTTATATCTTTGGTATTTACAGTCGGATCTTAAAGTATAATACATTGATGTTTTTCTCTCGAGGAGACCAGTGTTTTGCTTTAAGGACATTTTGACCTCAAGTATCCCGTTCTAGTAGTTACACACCAGATCTCAGTTGCTACCACCCTAATGTACCACCCTAATATCAGAAAATTAAAGCTCGCAAAAAATCATTAAACTTTTGCTAAGGAAGTTTTTCGCTAAACCCAGTAGACATTTTTTTTGTATATTGGTTGCCGAACGTAGGGGTCCCCTTTTTAAATTTTTTTAATTGGATTTTTACTATATAGCAAAACACTGGTCTCCTCGAGGCAAAAAATCGATATATCACACTTTAAAATCCGATTTTAAATGCCAAAGCTATAACAAAAAATTAAAAAAGGCGACCCCTACGGTCGGCAAAAAAAAAAAATTCATATTTGCATGGGAAATTTTTGTTGGGTTTAGCTAAAATTAATATATAATAATGGCTATTTAATTTAATCGAGCGGTGTTATCACTGGGCTTCAAGACGACTTTTCCCCTATCGACTTTTTTAACAATATAACTCTGGGTCCGAGACACGGGCAATACGATAATATATGTATTTTTTTTTATTTTCTCGAATACTATAACGCTGTGTACAAGTTAATCCAAATATTATAGATTTCACACATGTTTTCATAGGTTAGTTTTTAATTCAACTTTTTAACCCTTAGATGTGATATTGGGCCGCTACAAAAACTACATAAGTGTCTCTTACTTTTTATCCTCTACCACATATCGAAATTTCATTAAAACCGGAGTTACCCATTTGGATACATTCCTTGTTGGATATTTTCCGAATACTCAGTTCTGTACTGCAATATGAGATTTCTAGTCTTGTATATGGAACGACAAAATAAATAAATAAATAAATAAATAAATGAATAAAATAAAAATAAAATTTCAGCTTTGAATCGAGTTTGGCGAGTAATGTGTAGAGATACATACATATTTTTTTAAAATCGGCAAATTTTCGAAAACAGATTCGATGCTGACAACCCCGTTTGTTGCCAATCGAATGGTTCAGTTGCATCTAATGAATTTGTCGTTTGCGGCTACCGAATTATTCTTAATACAACTGAAATTCTGTTATCACAGTCAAATTAGTCTTGTCTCAATTGGTTTTCTGCTGCCACAACTGAAAAATTTGGCTACGACAACCGAACCGTGCGATTAACTACAAATGGGGTTATCAGAACAGAATCTGTTTTCTGGGTCTATTTTTATCGCATATTTTGCATATGCATGAAAGTCGCTGCCCCGGTTATTATGTATTATTTATAAAGTTGTTATATTTGCGTTTTGTACCAACAATTCAGAGACAATGTTCCATTAGTATATTACTACAACGATGACACTTATTGTTGTGTTTTTTTTTCATGAAAATATTTTCTTTTGCTTTTATGGCTGCATGTTTGTATGTGTGTATTTGCATGCATATATTTATGCATGTATTTTTGTATATTGTGTATGTATTTGTGTATATGTAAATTTTTGTTTTTGCTTGTTGTATTTCGAATTTTTATTTTCTAAAGAAATCAATGAGATGTTAAAGTAGGTCAGTTCTTTTTGTTGTTATTGTTCATTTTGCTGTTTGTTTTCTTGAATAATAACACAAAAGTTTTAAATTATTAACATTTTAATGTTGTTTGATGTGTGTGTGTGTATTAGGGTGGCAATAAGAACATGGTCTAAAATGGTGAAAAATTAGGATAAGTCTGATAACTTTAAGCTGTACACCTTAGAGGGTAAAGTTTCGGAATTTTGGAACAAATCGAAAAAAACCGTTCTTTTACCCCCCCTTTCCACATGTAATGTGGAATCAGTAAATGGTTGCAAGTTGAGAATACGTATTGTCAGCGAAAATTTCGAAAAATACCGAAAAAACTTTAAAATTTTACATGTGTCCACACTACTTGCTGCAAGTTCATTTTTAAAATGTCGTTGAAGGCATAGGTTGTCACTAAATAGCACTCCAGTATTGCCAAGTATTCAATATTCTAACAAACCTGGGAAAAAATTTGTTCTTAACAATTCTTTTTTTAAAAAACTTTTAAAATTGATATTTTAAATTACCATTAAGATATGCCGTTGTGTTCTTTTTTACTTTTTTTTTTACAAATAAATACAAAATCAGTTGCATTACAACTTTTACTTTACCAAATACTAGTAAATTGTGTGAGTGTAAAGAAAAAGTGTGAGTGTATTGAGTTTTTCGAACTTGCACTTGCATGTGGAAACGGGGGGTTTCTTATGTCTTGTCACACATCGCTTTTGAAATCGCTCAAAGGATTTTCTATATATAGGGATTTTTATTGAATATAAAAAACCTCGATTTTCAGCGAAATTTCCACGATGCTTCGAAAACTGTTTCAGCGATCTCAAAAATATTTATATATTCGTGTTCAGCATTGTAAGCAAATATTTTTATTGATCTGTTCTAAAATCCTGAAACTTTGACCTCAAAGATGCACAGCTAATAGTTAAACGCTTTGATCCAACACTTCACTTTGTGATATTTAGACTAAACGGTACAACAATCACTTGGGATTTCGTTAAAATTCAAAGATGGAAATTCCCCATGTATTTTATTGCCACTCTTATGTATGTATGTATATGTATAAGCCTTAATTATAATGCTTTCAAGAAAATGTTCAAATATAAACTCATCAAGGCATTTTGACAATTAAGAAATACAAAAAATGTAAAAAAACAAAATTAGTTCAAATATCAGAATCAAATATAATTTATGCAGGTTTAAGTTTAAAATTATTCAGCCGGAAAAAACAAAACATTTTCTTCTGATACATGTGGTTATTGTACATTGGGAAATTTACTTTGCTTTACTTTCCCAGCAAAAGTTTTCAGAACCGCTTACTTATGTATCTATTCCATAGTAGGTGCTTTTTCTACCGCTTCTATGTAACTATATGGGTCAAACCAATAATAAGCTGATGATATGGTTCAATATATACCATTATGCATAATCAGTTAAATTTTGTGGATGTAGCTATATATAAAATCATACATAATCCAATATATTTACGTATATTATCATATGATCTCTTTAGAATCTAAATGAGACAAAAGCAATTTTTTCTGACTTGCTTTTTATAGTTTTGACTTAATTTGGATCTTACCAAATCCTCAAATATATTGCTGGATCCAATTCGATCTGCCATTTTTCGGATGAAATTAGATCTAAGTTTATCCCCAAGGTCTCTCCAATTTTAATATATAAGTTGATCATAATTTATCCCCATGTATACAATAGGATCTAATACGATATCATTGGATATACCCAATTTTGAGATCTAATTAGATCAGCTAGATATTGCAGCAGATCATAAAGAATATCAAATTGGATATTATTAGATATTGCGCCAGATCAAATTTTTTACTCTGGTTATCTAAAAAATAACCTATTATATAGGTTTGTGCTTTACTTCATAACTACAGTAAAGCACTTTGGTTATTTTAAAAGAAATAAGCAATTTCTTGTATCGAATAGAAATAACTACTCCCTGGAAGCTTCACTTCGATCTTGTTTTATTAAAAATAAATTGATAGGGTCGGAAAAGTGGAAATATTTGTAAGCTAATTTTTTATGTATATAAAGCATTTTGCTACCGTGAGCGCTGAAAAAGTACAGTTTTTCGTCTGGTTGGTAAAAAACTAAAACGTCATTTTCCATTCCTGGTACGTTGTTTTCCAACAAGTTCTAAGGATTTTACCTTTTTACTGGGCTGTTTTGTGGTGTTAAATATGGTGTTAAATATACAGAATTTTAGTTATATTTGAGCCAAATTTTTGTAAATGGAGAATAACCTGCTAAAATCACCAAAAATTTAGAAATTTTCCAAGTTTTTTTTATTATAAATAAAAATCGAGCCTTTTGAAAACAGCAGTTTAAAATTTTTTAGCAAATATTTCTGCTGATTTTAGCAGAATAAACTGCTATTTGCATTCAACTAAATTTAGCTTGAAAATAACAAGAATTTTGTAGGTTTAACAGTTTATTTTTGCTATTTGTAGTATACTAATATTTAGCAAAATTTTCTGCAGATCTTACAGTACAATTTGCTATTTTCAATTAACTAAAAGTTAGCCTAAATATAACTAAAATTCTGTAAATTAAACAGCTTTAATTTTGATGTTCTCATTTTACTAGTATTTAGTAAATAAAAATCTGCTAATTTAGCAGTTTTTTCTGCAGCATCATTTTTAACTAATTTTTAGTAACTTTTTCTGCTATTTTTACAGATTTATGTATGAATTATCGAAAAAGTGATTCTCTATTTTGTATTTAGCGATATTATTGGTTAGAAAAAGTTACCGACAACTTTCGTTAGAAATATAAAAAAAAAACAATTTGAAAAAAAATATTTGCGAATTTTGTTTTAAAGATCTGTGATTTTTAGCAATTACGGCGTGTGATTTTTTAAAATAAATGGTACATATGTATGAAAGAATTGTTTAGACTGCAAAATTGAATGACCCAATTGGAGTTGATTGTTGAAACCTCCAAAATAATTACCCCCAAAACAGAAGAAAACTAATTATAAGTTTCTGTAGGATCCATGGGTATCATAATCTAAAAATCATCATGGATCAACTGAGTTTGTGTTGGTTTTAAATATAGAGTTTATTTCAGGATGTATAAATAACTTAAAACATAATACAGCACCGTGAGATTGAAATGTTAAATTACTTTATGTAGACCATAAAAATTGTATTTTCGATAAAAAAAAAATTCTCATTTGAGTTCTAATACACACAGAAAATAAATTGGTTGGAATACTATCGGAATCGAAATTTTATTCAATAATTTTATTTACAATTACTGAAAATCCATTATCAGAAAGCTAAATTTCATTATTATTTTTTTTTTTTACTATAGACCAACACTCAGGGGATGTCGCTACACTCATAAGAAAAAGCCTGTACAAATAGTTCAAAATTCTGATAAAATAACAGAAAATAGTACCTTTATTTGCGCCAGCACAATTTTCAATGAAGTTGAGAATTATGGTCTGCTAAATTTAGGTAAGCTAAATTTTACACACTGCTAAATAAACAGATCATTTTAGTTAACTTGGCTAAGAACTTTGAGCTAAATTCAACAGAAAATTTACCTGATTTAACTGAAAGTTTCTGTTAAAATATCGCTTACAATCTGTGTTTCTGAACTCTCTTGATCTGTCCCGAGATAGGCCCATATTTATTATTGGAAGTAAAGGGGGCTGATAAGGGTTAATAGGTACTGATTACCGAATTTTTGTTCATTTTTCTCTATCTCGCTTAGTTTCCGAGATATAAACCATTTTAGGATTATACAGTAAAAAAATATGAAAATATAGTGCCATCTCTATGTGATATTGATAGCAGTGACACAAAAATATAATCATTTGGAAATAATTGTGATTTAACTTAGCTGAAAAATTTGTAAAATTAAGAAACACAAATTACTAAAAATTTGCATGCAAAGTTAGTTCAAATACGGATGAAATTAATTGTTATGCTTAATTGTATTTACAAAATATATTAGTTCAATCCCAAATTTCCAAAATTCTTAGTTATATCTTGGCTTTATAATATATAGACAATTAAAATTTAAAGAACATATGGAATTTATATGCAAAAAAATTGGTAAAAAATCGGGTTCTTTAAAAGAATACGTAACAAAATATCTGTGCTAACGGCTATAAATACATATATATAATACAATGATAAAACCACATTTCGAATTTGGTTCAACAATTTTATATACATGTTGTACGATAACACAATTAGAAAGACTTCAAAAACTACAAAATAAGGCAATGCCATAAATTTTAAAATTGATTTATGCGCTGAAATGGCTAAATATAAAACAAAGGCTTGAAATGAATACATTTCACTTTATACCAAAACTGAAAATGGGAAACGCACCAGAATATCTTATAGAGCAACTAAACTATGTTGGAGAAGTACAACACTATCAACTTAGAAATGCAAATAACTTTATACCTCCAAAGGCAACAACAACCGCAATGCAAAGATCACTTTTTTACAAAGGATTACACCTCTACAACATGCTTCCTATTAATATTAGATATGAGAGGAATACTAATATGTTTAAAAGAAAAATTGTATATTTTATAAAAAATAATATTATTCAGCAGATCTTTTAATGATAAAAGAAAGAAACAAAATTATAATTGTAAAGAATTTATTGTAAAGTATTTTAAATACTACTAAATTAAATCAACTAACAAAAAAAAAAAAAATACTTAAGGAAAACTTCGGTCTTAGTGCTGACTATAAAATAGGGCCATAGTTCTCATTTGATTGCTAATGACTTTGTTGGAAATTTCTTACTTCCATTCTGCCTTAGATTTCTTTACAAATTATCAAGATTTATTTTCTCCAACCATCCTTTTAATATTTTACTAAATTTTATACTGAATTTCTTTGCATACAAATTGTAATCCTTAAATTAGTATTTTTTGTTTTAATCTTTAATTCCATTCAATCCTCTTAGTAAATACAATAAAAAAGAGAAAATAAATAAACCGCATTATTTAACACTTTTTATAATTCCTTAACTTGCTTATTGTTTATATGATTTCTTTCATCGGGTTGTTGTTCTTTTAAAAAGGATTTCAACACTGAACTTGAACATGTTACAATAACAAACCATAACAAATAGTATTAAAAGCACTACATTTCCTTTTTTTTTGTGAAAAGGAAAAATTATTGCACAAAAACTGAATATAACATTACTTTTTATTTCAATTGTCGAAAGCATTTTATGAGCATCTCTTCTCACTCATTAAAACAAATACCAGAAACAATAACAGACACAATAAGAATTGAAACCCCTTTGGCCTTCTTTTACAGTATTGGAGTCAGTATTCAGTCTATACTACAAGCAACATACTTTCATTCATGTAACAAAAACAAAAAAAGCCCATTAAGTGGATTTAATGGGGCGACAACATTTTTAATTAGCACCTGTTGTTGTTGCTGCTGCTGATGGTTGTTGTTGTTCGTAATAGTCGTAGAAATAAAGTATAGACAAACATTAAAACTGCTTTGTTTATGTTCGTAATTGTGCATGTTTTTTCAATTTTTTCCTTTTTCGAATCCAAGGTGGGAGTCTAGCTTATGTCTGAGTTGGAGGAGGAGCGGAAACATGATTCTCAATTAAAAAAAGGGCAAAGTAATGGAACAAGTAAAATAATACAAAAAACATGCGACATTAATTTCCAAACAATGTTTATAGTTTTTTCTAGTGTTTGATATAAACGAACAGTATTAGAGCAAGATATTGGCACAGTTAAATAATAAAAAACATAATTATTTTATAAATATCCAGTGTAGAAACGGTAATGACATATCATTATTTTTTGGAGTACCAGTAATGACACCCACTTACCTTCTGCATTATTTTAAAACATATAATAATGAGTTACTGATAATGACTTATTTTTATCATTATTTCAAATAGAAAATAATTTTCTAGATTTTTTTGAAAATTTTTTGAAATCTATTTTTAGATCCAATATTTTTTAAGTACTGGTAAGGATGTATGTATATTTGTATGTTGGCGAGTAAGCTTACTTGTGTGCAGCATGTCAATTATGTTTTTATCTATTAAATATTACATGTCGATATAGCTCAGATGGTAGAGCTGTTGACTGGCAATCTGTAGACCCAGGTTCGATTCCCGCACCAGAAAATTTTATTTAAAACAAAAAATACAATAAAAAATATTTTTTTTATATAATTTTTTTTTTTTAAATCTATTTTTAGACTCATTATTTTTGTCAGTACTGGTAAGCATATAGGTAATGGCATATTTTTAGATTTTTCGTATGCTGGTGTGTAAGCATAACTCATTATTTTTCGCGACATCGCCATACAAAGAAAATAAGAAATGTAATAACAAAAGTAACTAGTTCCCATTACCAAGTATGTAGTTACATAACCACATATCTGGTAATGATTTTCTACACTGGGTATATAAGATATTTTTCTTAAACTTAGAACATGATAATTTTTGCGGTTTTTTCTGTGGCGTTTGAAGTTTTAAAAAAATTTTTAACAATATCGGGACAAGGAGTTTAAGAAAGCGAATTTGTGTTAAGCCGAACGCTATTTCCATTCTCACTATTAGTTCTACAATCTGAATAAAATCTTTATTCTGAATTTTGCGATTTTGATTTTATTGCACTTATCAGTAAGATATTATGTAAAATGGAATTAGAATTCAGCAGGGTAAATTGTCATTTGCAATTAACTAAAATGTAACTAAAACTTTGGAAAACCAACAAATCTTTTCTTGCTGTTAATATAGAGCTGCTAATATCTGAAGTTTTTTCTGCTTATAATTTTTTTTCTCAGTTAACAGACATGTATTAGATTTAATTTTCTTTTTTTTTTTTTGATTAGTTTTCCAATACAACAAACCAATGCTGTGTGTCTAAGTGAGTATGTGTCAGTTTTAGTACCCTGCCAGACAACTAAATCTTGTAAATATTTAGAAAATAATGAAAAACTTTCTACACAAAACATGTTATTTTTTCTTCTTCTTAAGTTTGCATAGAAAATTCAATGTCGCCTACTTTAATGTCTGCAAAAAATCTATTTTTTTTAATATATATTTTTTTTTAATTTTCTGCTTGAGTGTGTGTGTGGTAGAAAGTCATGTTGCAACAGATGTGTAGATTGTTTATTTCGTCATATAACACCAACCAGCTTGCAACTCCTACTCTTCGACTTATAACTAAATGAATGAGTTGGTTCTTTTCGTGCATGTATGCGTGTTAATTTCATTATACAGTTTTTGTTTTTTTTCGTTTTCATAATGGTGCTAAATTCTTAAACGTTTATAGACTGATTTAATGTTAAGTAAATGTTGTAAATGAGAGTCCTAAAGTTAATGGGGGGAAAAATAAATTTAAGACTTTTCATACTATGTTCACATGGATGACGCTTAAAAAGGCATACAAAACATTTTATATACCTACACACTACTACAATTAAAAACAACTACTCCAACTGTTTTTTTTTCGACATTTTTCTATAACATATAAACATACAAAAATACATACACAACAATTACAGTTTACTCTAATTTCATAAACACTGAATGTAAAAAAAAAACATAACAACATCCCCCCATTTGTAGCCCCCACCTAGAGCGAATCTAAATACTTCTCCCCCAGTCACTTTTTCTTCCATTTAAGTCATTACTGTTTGTGTTTTTGTTTAAGTCTGGAAATTCATTAAATTCTCTTCCGACTGGTTGAATACAAGCATGTTTATAATATGAGTACACACATGAGGCATTCCATACCAACTTCCCCGTTACATAAAAATGAACGACGGATTAATGGCAAATTTTCAGTATTAGTTGTCCTATATGTTACATGAAACACATGGAACAACATTTTAAATTGTTTTCCAAAATTGAGAGAAAAAGTGTAATAGTAATATTGTAGCAGCCCTATGGAGAATGAGGGGTCAATTGCCCTGGAAGCACCTGTTCCATGACTGTTTAAAGCAGAACTTGTCACAGGATTGGTATAATTTACCATTGCTGTGTGTTAAGCAGTGTCAATTATAATTGAATGACTAGACCCATGACTGGTGAAACGAGGATATACCTCTGAATTGCCCTCAAAGCACCTATCTCGTGACTGGTTAAAGCGGAACTTGCCACAGGACTGGTATATTTATTATTTCTGTGGGTTAATCAGTGTTCATTATACTTAAAGGACTAGCCCCTGATGCAACGAGTACATACCACTTAACATATCATTATTTTTTGGACTACCAGTAATGACACCCACTTACCTTCTGCATTATTTTAAAACATATAATAATGAGTTACTGATAATGACTTATTTTTATCATTATTTCAAATAGAAAATAAATTTTTAGATTTTTTTGAAAATTTTTTGAAATCTATTTTTAGACTCAATATTTTTTCAATACTGGTAAGGACATATGTATGTAACCACATATTTTTTGATTTTTTTATGTTGGCGAGTAAGCTGACTTGTGTGCAGCAGGTCAATTATGTTTTTATCTATCAAACATTACATGTCGAGATAGCTCAGATGGTAGAGCTATTGATTGGCAACCTATAGTCCAAGGTTCGATTCCCGCACTAGAAAATTTTATTGAAAAAAAAATTTTACAATAAAAAAATAATTTTTTTATAAAACTTATTTTTTTGAAAATCTATTTTTATACTCATTCTTTTTGTCAATACTGGTAAGCATATAAATAGTGACATATTTTTAGATTTTTCGTATGCTGGTGTATAAGCATAACTCATTATTTTTCGCGCCATCGCCGTACAAAGGTAATAAGAAATGTAATAACAAAAGTAACTAGTTACCATTACCAAATATATAGTTACATAACCACATATCTGGTAATGATTTTCTACACTGGGTAGTTATGTAAAATGCAAGGATAGACATTTTTTCAGTCGTTTGTATAATTTTTTGCATTCCCTTTCGCTTTCTAAAAAAAAGATTTTTATAATATAAAAGCCACAGTTTATTTCTTTTTTGATATTTAGAATTGTCTACTAATTTAGAAGTCAGGACATTTTTATATTTTACAAAGTTTCCTAAATAATGTTCAAAAGAATCATAAAAACACACTTTTGAGACTTAAAATTTCAGCAAATAAATTAACTAAAGTATAAATTTTCTACAAATTTTTTGAATTTTTTTTATTGATTTTAGCAAGGAATTTTTTCATTTGCAATCGACTAAGTGTTAGCAAAACTTTTGCTGAGATTACTATTTTTTGTGGTAAAAATCAGCTCGCTGATTTTCAGCAAACCCCTTTTACTAAAATTAAAAAGCACGCTCCTGACAAAAAATTTGCTGACACAACATTTTTTGTTGACTTTACTGATTTCTTTTAGTGTAATATTAATGAATTTATTCATTAATCCAATGATTTTTTTCATTGGATAGTCCCCAAAGAACGTGCTCATTGATTCAATGAAACATTTTAATTAAATGAAAGATAATTTAAAAAATTGTTATTATCCAAATTCTAATATGATATTGTCATATTAGGTTTTATCAGTTGTCCGCAATAAGAAAATGATGATTGGAACACACAAACCGAGACATTACATTTCTAGAAAACATTACATTATTCGAAAATATATTTTTCAACAGATTTTTTATGCTGTTTTATAGTATTATATATATAAAAAAACGATAAATTTTACAAAGTTACCCACGTGTACTTCTTCCAGCTATTAGAAAAATGTAAAGATTTGTTCCATATTTTATTTGTAACAATAAAGACAATAAATACTGCAAATTTTATGTTGAGACGAAATCAGTTTTTTTAGTGGGACTGTTGGTGTGGAAAGCGTCATATACTAAACACACACAAATTAAGGTGTCAATTATATTTCAAATTTCTTTCATTCAAACTTAAGTCAGCATTTAAAACGTTAAAGTTCTTTAAAATCGAAATCTTTTTAAAAGTAAACAACACTTAAGCCCAAATTAGTTTGGAAGTATCGTAAAAAAAGTAACGTATCATTCTCATAATGAATAAAAAGAGTATAAAAAATAAAAATATTGTATTTTTTATCTTTTTCTTGTGAATAGAATTAAATGTCAAGTAATAAAATAGAAAATTTCTATTTTCAACAGAACTTTTTTACGATTTTACTTGACAACAGTTTCAATGCATAGAAAAAAGATAAAAATATATTTCTATATTATTTTAACACATTGAATTGATTACAGATACGTTTTTTTACTTTACGATTAGACTAATGAAGCCTTTAAGCGTTAGAATACACTTAACTGTGATATGTAAACCAGCCCTTTATATTGGTGGGGGACAGTTTTTTAGGTCTTAAACTTTGGAGGTGTCCGTAAGGAAAGTTTTTAATTTTTTGAACTAATATTGTTTCAAATATAAAAAATAGCTTTGCAAAAGTAAATGAGAGCCACCTTAATATACTTATATATAGACAGACATAAATTTATATAGTTATGTAAATATACTCATACATCTTTAAATTTCACAACATAAGAACCTTAAAAAAGAAGCAGCAGCATGTGCAGGAATGTTCTTGTTAATTTTTTGCATGGTTAAAGTGCACAGAGTCAAAGCAAAGACGGAAGAGCAACATATATCCCAAACAGTGTTGCCATTTCAGTGCTTTTCGGGTATTTTTTGGTGCTTTTTTCCTTCCCGTACCCGGTGATTTTTTACAAATACCCGTTTATAAAAAGCGGGTATTTACAGTGCTTTTTCAGATTTCTGGCAGTGCTTTTAGTGCTTTTTGTACAGTTTATATTTTTGGTATTTGTTATCCTTTTTTTAAATTTTTTTTGAATTTTCTGTCAAAGTTGAAAAAATAATACGAAATATACAAAAAATTCATTTTTTCACAATGTTTGTAGTACAATTTTAAATTGCAACTTCGTTATATTTAAACTTCAAAATTTTTAAATATTAGTTTGGTGCTTTTTTACCCCTTTTTTGGTCATTTTTTGAACCTTTTTTACACGATTTTACAAAGCTAAAGTGTTTTTAAAATCTTGACTTAAATTTTTCAAAAAATTATTAACGTGCTTTTTTACCCCATTTTTGGTAAATTTTTACCCTTTTTACCCGTTTTCAAAATGCTCACGGTGCTTTCATGCCTTCAAGAGTTGGCAACACTGATCCCAAACCACTGCTAAAGTCAGGCATACAGAGTCAACCAACCATCCAATCATCATATGTACTCTATGTTATTGTTGTTGCTTTTGAATAAATTGTAACATTAAGGTGGTTCGATTGATAACAAATTTTATGTGCCGCCCTGAAAATTGACTTTGGCAATTTCTAGGAGGATTCCCAGAATATTATGTTTTTTGCAATAACCCTCAGCGAGCAGGACCATTTTGTGAAAAGGTCAACTTTCGTTATTGTAAAATTTATATGTTATTTGATGCGCCCTCAAAAAGCCTTTCAAATGATACCCCATTTGTATAAAGTTTCTGGGACCTGAAAACGTCAAAAAAACAAAAAAGGAGACTTTTTCCCTTAATATTTTCGGAATTATCTCAGAAAATACCAAAGTTTATTTTCTGAAGAGGGCCAACACACTTTTTTGTGTAACGATCCACCTTATTCTACATACATATAAGTGGGTCGGTTTGTTTTGGTGTTTATACTAAAGTTCTTTTAATTTTCTGGATTTATATTAAAATACTGGAATGAGTTCTTTTACATTAACTTGGTTACAACCAAAAGTACAGGGGAGTGTTGGGTGATTATATAAATTCTTTTATAGTATGTCGGTATTTGTATTTAAGCTTGCTACTGCTGTTGTTTTTTGTAATGAGGGTGAAATTGAAATCTAGGCAAATATAAACAGTTTAAACAAACAAGCATTTTTGAAATTAGTATCCAATCTTTGAGAATTGTCACACATGAATATGAAGATAAAAAAGACATACACACCCACACACACATATAGGTACATACGTACGAGTATCTCTATGTACATTTAACTAACTACATGCACAATATGAAACTTGTAAAAAGTAAGTAACATTGTACATGAAACATGAAATTTTTACTATACTCTAAGGATTGAATTTAAAAACTGATACAACAACTAACTATAGTATACTTTAGTTAGTTAACATAGTTACACATGAACGTATAATGCTGTGAAGTTGTGATGATAACCTACAATTTATATTCATACATATTCATTCATATTCATGCATATGGCTAGATATGAATTAACATTAATGCTGTTTTCTCTTGTTATAAAAATATTTCGAACTAGAAAGGAGGAAGTATATCCAGAATTTAATTTTATTTAAAATCAAGAAGAAAAAAAAATATTTTAATTTAAAGTGGACTTTTGTTTTAGTACCGAGAATACGATAATTTTCAAAGGATCTGATTACTGAGTTTATGCTTATTTAAAAGAAGTTTAAACTAAAAACTTGCAATGTAAAAAAAAAACAAGTGTTACACTTTCAGATAACATATATTCTAGAGTATTCAAAAAACCGGACTTTTCAAAGAACTGGTTTTCGGTTTATTCAAAAAATGGATTTTTTAAAACCGGTTTCGGTTTCTGCAAAAAAAAAACCATTAAGCGGGTTTTACGGTGTTTTATTTAAGGTGATTGAAAGAGTATTAAAAAGTTTTGAACGGCTGTAAAATTTCAAATAACGAAATTAAAAAAAAAAAATCTTTTTGAAGGATTTGTAATATTTTTAAAAAGTATGGATGCCTGTAAAATTGTGTTCATTGAAATCTCTGGCATTGAAAGAAATAGTCTCAAAACACATCTGCAAATTACCAATTTGGCAATTTCTCGTCAGATTAAGAATTTGGCTCCAGAGAAAAAAATTGTCCATTAGAATAAAAAAATTATATTTTTTGCGAGATATTGCCAATTTGTTTTTTCTTCATTTTATATGCTGACGCTGAAGTTTTTAAAAATTTTCAGTAAGCTTGCTATTGCTAAATTTTTGAGCTGTGTTATTTTGCTGACTGTTATATTAATTTTTTTACTTTAGCTCCGCAAATATGTATTATTTGAATATATATTATGTATTAATTTTTGCCTAATTAAAAAAAAAAAAAGAATACATATTTTAATAAAACCCCGATCAACCGGTTAACCGGCTTTAGGTTTCAGTTTTGAATATTCAAATAAATTCTACATTAAGACCTTTTTGATGTAGTTTTTAATTATATGATGTGTTTCTAAAAGCATTTCCATTTTCAAATTAGAATTTTTTCAATAAATTATTGTTTTCTCCATTTTATGCAGGTGGCGTATGATCAATAATTATCGATTTTATTAATATTACTCATACGAGTTATGCAAATGATTGATAATAAAATTGTTGCCACCATTGAAGATTATCTGATAACTCAGCCAGATTATTGAATAAACTTGTATGAAGTTTGGACAAAAATCATTATCAGTGTTGCCAGAAACTTTCGTTCCAAATTCTGCTAAATCGTGAAAAAAGAAAAATATTTTAAAAAAATATGCCAAACAATAAATTACAAAAATGTTGAAATATTCATTATGCTAAAAATCTGCTAAATTACCACATACAAGAATATAATAAAAAATCTGCTTTTGTCAAACTAAATATGCTAAAAAACATTTAGCATAGTTTTCTAAAAAAAAATCATGCAATTTTCGAACTCAATCTGCTAAATCTAGCAGAAAATATGCTCAAATGGCAATACTGATCATTATGTAAAATTCTAAAACACATCCTTAGACAAGTTAACGTTTTTTATCGACAAATATCTGTAGAAAAAATTAAGGAATAACTTTTAACAAATTTTGTTCTTAATTATCGAAATTATATAATAGGCCTTTTTTTTAATCACGGGATATATTTTGGATTTATTTTATTTTGTTAAAAAATCCACATTTTGTTTTTTAATTTTCAAAATTTTATATTTTTATCTAAATCTAACACTTATTGCCTAATATAATGTGAAAAAAATTTAAATTTTGCGAAAATGCAATTTCTGAAATAAAATTAAGCTAAATCCAAAACGGATTTATTTATTTTTTAAATTCGTTTTGGATTTAGCTTATTTCAATTCCTGTGTTCACATTTTTAGACAATTAAATGATTTTCTTGCACATTATATTGGCGAGTAAGGTCTGATAACAATTATAAATTTTGAAAATTAAAAAAAAATATACGGGTTATTTAACAAAATAAAATAAATCCAAACATAAATCTAGTGATTAAAAAAAAGGCCTAATGTTACTACTAGGGATGCCAAACGGGAAATCCCGGGATTTTCGGGATTGGCAAAATCCCGAATCCCGGGATTATTTCTCAAAAATCACGGGATTTTCTTATTTTTTAATATTGATACACTCATAGAAATAAATCCGTAAAAATAGCAGAAAAAGTTACTAAAAATTAGTTAAAAATGATGCTGCAGAAAAAACTGCTAAAATTAGCAGATTTTTTTACTAAATACTAGTAAAATGAGAACAGCAAAATTAAAACTGCTAAATTTACAGAATTTTAGTTATATTTAGGCTAACTTTTAGTTAATTGAAAATAGCAAATTGTGCTGTAAAATCTGCAGAAAATTTTGCTAAATATTTGTAGACTAAAAATAGCAAAAATAAACTGTTAAATCTACAAAATTTTTGCTATTTTTAAGCTAAATTTAGTTGAATGCAAATAGCAGTCTATTCTGCTAAAATCAGCAGAAATATTTGCTAAAAAATTGTAAACTGCTGTTTTCAAAAGGCTCGATTTTTATTTGCATTTAAAAAAAAAATCTAAAAAAAAACTTAGAAAATTTTAAATTTTTTGGTGATTTTTTGGGCTACTAATTATTTAGCAAAATTTTTTGCTGATTTTAGCAGGTTAATTTGCTAATCTCCATTTACAAAAATTTAGCTCATATATAACTAAAATTCTGTATATTTAACAGTTTTAGTTTTGCTGTTCCTATATTACTAATATATAGCAAAAATAATCTGCTAATTTAGCAGTTTTTTTCTGCAGCATCATTTTTAACTAATTTTTAGTAGTTTTTACTAAATTTTTTACGGACTTTTTTCTATTAGTGTATAAACGCAAATAAACAAAGTGAGCAATTTTAGATTACCTACGTTTTTTCTTGAATTTTCTCATATTGACAAGAAATTGGTAAAATTATAAATTAAGTAGATTATTCGAGTAAACTATGCAAAGACTTTGCAGAAAAATTTGAAATTTTGGTAAACAATATTAAGTTGTTGTTTGTTATTTTACCGATTTATTCTTCCAAGCGAAATTCGATTTCTGAAACTGGGACTGTAAGTTTTGGCTGGGACTGTAAGTTTGAATTCTTCCATGAAAACATTTGATAACGATAACCAAACAACTTTGTTGCTGTAATTACACGATTTAGTGGGCAAGGTTACTGCAACGAATCTGTTTTAAAATCTACTTACAAAATACTGGGCGCAAGTGTACTTAATGACAGGCCTTCATATATTATCCCAGCCAGAAAAATACAAACGGGAAAGCGATGGCAAGGTATTTTAACAGGTGGTACAAGTACTGACAAAAATTGCTTTTCCATTTCCAATATGATAACGTCAATAGACAAAAGGACCGGCAGTTCAAAAAGCACCGGAAAAGTACTGGAGAAACAAAAGTTTTAACTTTGGCAAAACGCTGCCAAAAACAATAAATAGGTGGTTTGGAATTATATTTTCCAAAATAAAATTTAAAAAAAGTGTTTTGTAAAACAAATACTGGCAAAACGATTTTTTCAAACGCTGGCAAAGCGTTCCAAATGAGTGTTCTGCCAGTCATTTATTTTTAACATCGCGGTTACCCAGTGGTATACAAGTACTTGATTTTTTGTACCACTGTCAATTTCTGACTGAGATGTTTCATTATTCATAAAATGTACCACATTATTAATTAACAACTATTAAATAATTATAACACGCTTTATTCTATAAAAAAATTAGTTACATAACATAAAAATTTTTACAAATAAAGGAAAATTTAAATCCCGAAATCCCGTAAAATCCCGGGATCCCGAAAAATCCCGTAGTCCCGAAAATCCCGAGATCCCGATCTCGGGATCCCGGGATTTCATACAAAATCCCGAATCCCTAGTTACTACCGAATTAAAGAGTTACAGAATTGCTAAAAATATGCCCTGAAAAATTCTTGAAAAATCATTTTATTTTAAATTAAGAAATCAAACCTCATTATCGGTGTACGAGTATTATACTCGTACTTCAACCCAAAATGAAAAAAAGTGTTTAAAGTGATTTTTTGTATGGCGACTTTTGGCGATTTTCTGAATGCAAAATAAGAATTTTGCGATTTCAGTTTGGCGAAAAACTACAAAAAGATCTGACAACCCTGGGTGGTTACCGCGTAAAAAAATTTTCGAATACGTAAATTTTGTATCTTTCGTACAAAGAAAAGTTTTAGCAAAAATCTTACTTTTTGAATTTTTATGCTTAGTGTACAAGGTTTAGGATAAAAATAAATTAAAAAGTAGAATTTTTATACAGAATTATATATAATTTGAACAATATTTGCAAGATTTACGAATTCTAAAATTTTTTCGAATCGAGTTACGCGGTTACCCCCCTCATTACTAACACTCAAAGAGAGTAGATTGATAAAAGAAACGAAAATAGTAGAGAAGAGTGGTGTCTTACTACATCCCAGTAAAATATTGGTAATGACACATCATTACTATCGGCATTACCAAAAATGATATATCATTACCTTTTGCATTATTTTATAATATAAAATAATGACTTCCTAATAACGGCCTATTGTATTCATTGTTTCTAAATACAAAATAATGACTTACTCGTAATAGTTTAAATAGGTACTTTTTACACAGTTAAATTTTATACATTTTTATTTTTTATAATATCCCAGCAAAATCTTTCATTACCAAATAAGTGGTTATATAATAGAAATTCATAGCTCCGCACAACTTATTTTTTGGCGTCTAAACTCATTATTTTTCTTTGGCGTGGTCGTTTTTATAAGTAGTCACGCTTACCCGCTCGCTTACGAAAAAATGAGAAATAAGTAGTTATGAGATTTTGAATTATAAGTGGTTACACACATGCTTACAAAAAGTTGAATTATACGTGGTTATCAGATTGCTTACTTGATTCTTAAAAATAAGGAGTTAGGCAAATACTATTAGCTTAAGGAAATAAATTCAGAAAAATTTAAGTTTTAGTTTTAGGACACGTCATACAAATTTAAATATAAAACATATTCACATATAATAAATAAAATTTTAATAAAATTTAACTGTGTAAAAAGTACTTATTTAAACTATTACGAGTAAGTCATTATTTTATATTTAGAAACAATGAATACAATAGGCCCTTATTAGGAAGTCATTATTTTAAATTATAAAATAATGCAAAAGGTAATGATTCATCATTTTGGGTAATGCAGATAGTAATGAGGTGTCATTACCAATATTTTGCTGGGATGTAAATATGTTTTATGTTCAAATTTAATATGATTGTATTTCCTTAAGCTATCAGTATTTGTGTAACTCCTTATTTTTAAGAATCAAGTAAGCAATCGAATAACCACCTATAATTCAACTTTTTGCAAGCTTGTTTGTAACCACTTATTATTCAGAATCCCATAACTACTTACTTCTCATTTTTTTGTAAGCGAGCGGATAAGCGTGACTACTTATAAAAACGACCACGCCAAACAAAAATAATGAGTTGAGACGCCAAATACTAAGTTGTGCGGAGCTATGACTTTCTATTATATAACCACTTATTTGGTAATGAAAGATTTTGCTAGGATGTTAGCTTTTTTCAATGCATTTTAATAAGATAGAGAAGGAAATCTACCCAATGATAAGGCACTGTCATTTTAAGTCTGGCGACCATTTGTAGAAAAAAATAATGCAAGACTTAAGGAAACTTTATAGGAATTCCAAAAATATACAGTTTTTTCAGAATTGATCAGTACTCGCAAAATTTTACTATGTAATTTGATCGAAGGTCGATATCGCTTATTTTTCATTAAAAGCCACGCCTACTTAAAACAAGTAACAAAATAAAAAACAGACGTCACGTTAATATTCTACATAATTTTCTGAACTATCTCCTCGCATTTTTGGGCGAATCTATCCACTATTTTGATCTTTAAAAATAAAGGCAACGAGAATAAAATTAGAAAAAAACTTGAATGGCTCTATTTTATTGCACATCACTGTATAGGTCTATATATAATTGGATATTGTAATATATTGCACTATATGTTGTGCAATATATAACAAGATATAGTTATATATTTATATCTTGGTATATATGTTCCAATATATAATTATACAAAATTTTATATAATAATATATGACCATATCAAAACTTTTTTACTTCCCAAGTATGCCTTCTTGGTCATATTAAGCTATGGTGCTCTTAAATTGTGTTACTGGGGCTAATAACCTAAAATTTGAGTTCTCTTACAATTATAGATTTCAAATGATTTGATTTTTTTAAATTTCATTTTGTGTTAACTTTAGGTAGAAAGAGCATCGCTAAAATTTTATTCAAGATTCAGAAATTAGTCCACAACTTGCTTTTGGACAAACCATTACCAACCAAATTCAGTCTGATTACACTGTGAGACAAATGGTAGGGGCCAGTGATCGGGAAGGGTTCAAACTACCGGGGAAAGTTATATCGGTAAAAAAGAAGTTATACGTGTCCCGGCGTTTCGCTGGGTCACCCCCAGGAATCGAGATATATCGATTTGACCTTTGGTGGTTTAAATGTATGAAGAAAAAAATATTTTTTTGCCTAAAATATTAAAAAAAAGTAATAAACAAAAGGTTATTGATTTTTATGGTAGCGGTAACAAACATTTATTTTTACCGGCAAAACTGTTGAGTATATAGAAAAACGTTATATGAACAGATTAAAGGAATTGTAATTCTTAATTTTTTTAAAATTGTTTGAGCAAAATCGGACTAGTGGTTCTCGAGTTATGTCAAAAAAAAAAGATATATCTCGATTCCTAGGGGTGACCCAGCGAAACGCCGGGATACGTATAACTTGTTTTTGACCGATATAACATTTCGCGTTGGTTTCATCCCATCCCGATTTTGACTGTAGCATAGTGTTATAAATGAACAAATTCTTTACGAATCTGAGTGTATTCAGTAGTTTTATAGGCATGGTATACATCTTCTCACCACTATTTATGTAGTGGATACTTTTACAAATGTATCTTACTTGCTTAGAATCTATAAACTTGATTGCTAATTTCTAAAGATAGATTTTAATCTTTTTTTTTTGTATGAATAAATAACACAACAAATTGTATGAACTGTGCATTTAAAATTGACAACAATACAACATGATCATAAATACAAGGATATAAACCAAAACTAAATTTTAATTTATAAAGAAGCTTTAAAGAAATGTTTATCTATGCGACTACATGCCACAAGGATAAAAAGTATATAAAATTTAAACGACCTTTACTCGTGCCATAAAATATACTTACACCTTTAAAAACCAAAAAAGTGGAATCAAAATTCAACCCCATTTACTTTCGTTTGATATAAAATATCATGTACGATACAAAAAAATTTAAATTAAATAGCGATATAAGAGTGTAATTTTCAAAAGAAGGCATTATAACTGCTCCATGTAACCCTATCTCTATGATTGGTTCAAGAAAAAGAAAGTAAGTTTAAATAAAGGGAACAGAAAAACCATGTACACTCGAGAGATTTCAGTAAAAATATATTACACAAGAGTATGAGCATTAGGCTGCAACTTAATTGCAAAAGTTATGGTTTTTGTCCAAAAATAGCTTAAAATTATCATAATATGATCTTAAGTGCTGATAAAATCACCAAGTGATTATAATATGATTAGCAAGAATTATTTTTATGATCACTATGTAGAGTCAACACAACCAATGAGATCCAAGACGCAGGATATAGCTGGAGTCAGATCAAATTAGAATTTTCTGTTCGGTTTTATTCGAAGCCGAAATCGCGTTTTTTCAAGCCTCAAAACCGAAACCGAAAACCAACAAAAATTAGTCGGTTTTTCTTAAATACTTTAACCAATTAAAATAATTTAATAAATTGCATCGGAGTGTACAATTAAAATCAAAAAATATTCATAAAAGAGCCCTAACACCTTCTGATGCAGCCTCCGGATAATGAGAATTATTGGAAAATTTATAATTTTCTGAGCCATTATAGGTCATACTGCCGGCTAAATTTTAACTGGACATTCAGTAATTAGACCTAAATATTACTAATAAATTGCTAAAATTTAAATTAATACTCTTAAAAATACAGCTTTAGTTGTGGACAAAAGAATACAAAAATTTAATTCAATTTTCGCAAAGGCATCGAAGCGGCGTTATTGCATATACACAGAGAAAACAGATTCATTGTGATAACCGAATTCTTTGCCAACCGAATGGTTTGGTTGGAACCACCGATATATTTATTTGTGCCAATAGAAATTCGGTAAAAACAACAGAATTACGGTTGGAACAATATATTTAAGTTGTGTGGGGAATACATTTGATTGTCACAACCAAATAATTCGGTTGTTGCAGCAAAACTATTCAGTTGGCAAGAAATTCGGTTGTCACAATGAATCTGTTTTCTCTGTGTATTTGAGTGAGAAATTCAATTGAATTTTAAGTAATAAGTATATTGTGCATTTTAAACTATTTACTTTTTTCACTTATTTAATTATTTTAAAACAATTCTATTATTAGCACTAGAAAACCGAAAATTAACCGAAACCGCGGTTTTTATAATTTTGAAAAACCGAAATCGCGGTTTTCAGACTTTTCGGTTTTTAGTTTGAATGGAAGAATCTTGTTGTGGCCCTATGTTACTCTTAGGAATTTAAAGGATTATATATGTACATATATATATATAAAAAAATTTCAGTGTTGTTAACTTTATTTTAAAATCGTTAATAACAAAGAAAAATTTTTTATGTTTAAGGCACTGTCATTTTCATTAAATGAGTTACAAAATAAAAAACCAGATGTTACATTAAAATTCTACACAATATTCTAGACTACATATTCGCTTTTCGGGGCGAATTTAGCCACTATATTGATCTTTACAAATAAACGCAGCGAGAATAAATTAAAAAAAAATAACTTGAATCGTTCCTACTAAATTTGCCACCACTGTATATGTTTAATCGGCAATTTCTTACTGGATCTCTTCGAAATTATAATAAAAGAATTGTGGTGGAAAAATAAATGCCATACTAATAAGTATAAATAAAGTGGAAATGTTTTTGTGTTTTCCGGTATAATATGAAAATAAAAAACCATGCGCTTATATATAAAAAAAAAAGTTTTCGTTATTTGTACTTGTTGTTTTTATCGTTGCAAATATGTTGAATAGAGTTGAATTCAGGAAAATGTTATTTGGTAGTTAAAGTATAAATATTTGTTGGTCCATTGAGCAGTTGTAAAAAAGTAATCGCCTTTGGCACGTTTTCAAGTTTATAGAAATTCAAGTAATAGCAGCAAAAAATGCTGCAACAACAAACAACAACACGAACAGAATCATTTAAACACCGACACGTGTTGGAAATCTAAATTTTCATTTAAAACTTAACAACATCAACAACATTCACATTAAAAGCAGTCACTGCAGCAGCCTTTTAAAAACCAATACAACAAATCTCACCCACTAACCCAACGACCTTAAAACGAGAATTATGATAAAACAACCTAAAAATTATAAAGTAGTTTTGATAATATGAATACAAAAAAACAAAAATAAAATCAAACATTTTGTTTTATTAAGTACATAAATATTTTCAAATAAAATTCAACCCCATTTATGAAACAACTAACACCCCCCAGCTAAAAGCCCCACACTTTCTACATCCCCCTAGTATTTGAACATGTAAAAATATAATAATATTTCAAAATTTAATCATATTTTAGAAATTATAATTGCTTTTTTACACACACACACACACACACACACACACACTCACACACAGTTTCAAACAACATACCTGTGTTAGTTGTGATGATGCATAATATGATATTCTCGAGGGACATACGGATTCTGGTTTCGAATAAATTGTCTCTGCTATCTGATCGCCCATGGGCAGTAGAGCTGTTGCATATGGCGATGGTGTTGGTGAACTACGAAATTCTGTAATAAACAATAAAATTCACATAGTCAAATTTATGGAACGAATGAAATATTTATTGTAATTTGGGCAATTTGTTTTATATGTAAAACTTACTTTCAAATATATTACATGATTTCTTCGACTCCAAAGGATATTTATTGAGACTAGCTATGGTGGCATATGAACCACTATTAGCACTGGGTGGCCGTCCCAAAGGATCTAAGCGTATAAATACATTATTATGACTGCCATAAGCAGCGGTGGTAAAACTAGTACTAAATATAGAAAATAAATATGTTCATAAATATTCATTAAATTTATAGATACATAGATAAATTTTATGCTGAAATATTGGAATAATTTTGAATATTGTTCCTTACAAAAACAGTCAATTGCACTATTCTATAAAGTATTTTTTTTTGCAATTCTATTTTAATTTACTCGTACCATTTGTACACTAATTGAAAAAAGTTTGTAAAAAAAACTGCTAAATTAGGAAATTATTTTTGCTATATATTAGTAAAATAGGAACAGCAAAAACAAAAGTGTTAAATATACAGAATTTTAGTTTTATGTATGTGAGTTAAATTTCTGTTAATAGAAAATAACAAATTAACTTGCTAAAATCAGCAAAAAATTTTGCTAAGTAATTAGTAGCCAAAAAATCACGAAAGTCATTTCGAAGTTTTTCTTTTCGATTTCTTTTTTAAATACAAATAAAAATCGAGCCTTTTGAAAACAGCAGTATACAATTTTGTTTAGCAATTATTTCTGTTAATTTAACAGGATAGACTGCTATTTGCATTCAACTAAATTTAGCTTAAAAATAACAAAAATTTTGTAAATATAAGAGTTTGTTTTTGCTATATTTAGTCTACTAATAATTAGCATAATTTTCTGCAGATTTCACAGCACAATATGTCATTTTCAATTAACTAAAAGGTAACTTAAATATAACTAAAATTCTGAAAATTTAACAGTTTTATTTTTGCTGTTTTTATTTTACTAGTATTTAGCAAAAAAAAAAAAAAAAATCTGCTAATTTAACAGTTTTTTTCTGCAGCATCATTTTTAACTAATTTTAAGTTACTTTTTCTGCTATTTTTACAGATTTATTTCTATGAGTGTATGTATATGGAAATGCTTTTCAAATCATTCCATAATACCATATAGAAAATGAATTCCAATAACTTCCCAAAAATTCAACACTTTTTTTAAGGGGGGACATGACATTGGCCGTTTTTTGAAAGCGACTTTTTTATAATTTTGTATTTTAGTAAATATTCTTAAAATTCTAATAAAAAAAATTTCATGGAAAAATTCCTACGGGTTCAAAAGTTACAGCCGGATTAGTGAGAGCGCATTTTTAATTTTCGCGCTACCTACGTAACTTTCTTTTCTTTGTTCACAAACTTTGAACGCGTTTATCTCGAAACTATGTTTTTCGTACCGGTTGCGGCACTAGCGGTTTGACGAATTTTTTTTTTTGTATTTTTTTAAACTTGATTCGCTATCGTATGACACGAGCTTTTTTTTTAATTTTTTTTCGATTTTTTATGAATTTTTAAAGTCAATATTTTTTTTCGAAAAAACACACTTTCAAATTTGGATAACCAATTTTGTTAAGATTTAAAAAAGTCATTTTTTTTCCAGATCGGACAATTTTTACGACTCCCAGCGGTGCAATCACGAGGCCCCGTTTTTTTCTCTGCCGCCAGTTTGGAGCTCTATAAAACCATGTTGGAGTGAAAAATATATTTTTTTGAATTTTTTTTCTTGTAATTTGTTCAATTCTCTACAATAAATTTTGGAAAAATGTTTGTTTTTGACTGAGTTATGAATTTTTAAAAAAAGGCCTGTTTTCTCTGCCGCGAATGTCATGTCCCTCCTTAAAAGAAAATTACAATCAAATTTTTTAAATTTTATGAAAATTTACATAATTTTATGATAAATTGCATGCATTTATGATAGTTCCAATTGACGAGTTTTAATCAAACTTAATAGATATTATTTAAAAATTCATTAATATTATTGAGATAATTCTTTCTGTGTTGCGAGAAACAGAAATTCTATTATTTCATTTCCAGTTATTAAATGTTGTACTTACTGTAATGAATCTTGTCTAATTTGTTTGCGGGCCCTTAAATACATGGTACTGGCAATAAGACCCACAACTAAAACCAGACCCAGAGCACAGGCAGCAGCACCTAATAAAGCCGGACCCTGCGAAGGAGCATGAGCTGGAGCCGGAGATTGATTGAGAGCTGGAAAAAGACCTTGAAGTGTGAAAAATTTTGGAAAATTATTTAGCAAAATGGAAATGGTAAGATGAAATGATTATAGCAATTTTAACAGCTGCTATGGTGCCATGAATAACATTGGAGTATAATATAGTGAAATACAAATACACAATTGACCTTACCTTTAGTACATATTTTATTCCGTTTAAAATGTAATTTGGTATCATTATGACGAGGTGGTCCCCTAACCAACATATTAACCGTAAGGGGAACTTGTTCAGTAACGTTGCCACTACATGGTATATGCACTAGAAATGTTTCCACCTGCTGTGGTACATAGCCTTTTTCAGGTATACTAAGGGTGGGTGCGGACAAAGCTTCTTGATCATGGTCATAATCGATGGTAATTGCATATGGCAGCTAAAAATTGAAATGGGGGGAAAACCAACAAAAAAAAGTGGAGTAGATGAGGAAAAAAAAAACACAAAATTAAATAGAAAAAAAGGTGGTTAATGGAGTGCAAATTGGTTTTTGAGTGGTTGCAACAACAACAACAAACAACTACACTTAAACCTCGATATATACACACACACACACATACTTACACAGTATGAAATAAATAGAAATATATATATATATAAACAGAGTAATATTTAACACTAGATTTACGGCAATCAGACATATACTATGGTATATATAGATTTGATAAACCGATTATTTTGAACGATAGATTCAATTTAATTTGTTTTCAAATGATATTAATTTTTTGTATTATATCAATTAGGTTGTTAACAAGTGGTGTGCCAAATGTACATATGTGTGGTATTGTGCTATTAAAAACAGAGTTGTTAAAATTTAATTTTAAAATACACAACAATAGCTCTATTCCACGTTGGTAGCGCTTGTACCAAATGGCAGCAAACTGCGTGTATATTAGTATTGCTTAGGATAAATTGGGCTATCACGCACACGATTGGACAAAAATAGAAGGAGTGGAGACAGAGTTTTGAAATTTGGTACACTGACATTGAACCCCCTAGTTAAGAAAATTTAAATTTTTGGAAATATCGGGCCAATGACACGCCGACCTCCCATTGGTCCTGAAATTTAAAAATATTATATCAGCTACATAAATGGACGTAAAATTACAAACTCTATCTATTGAGATACACATAAAACTGGAAACGTTTGTGGCAATTTTTTTCAATATCGAAGCAAGGAATCTTAGTCCTGCCATATATCTTTTATCTTTAAAAACCTGCAAAAATTATCCGATTGCCATGAAATTTAGCACGTGAATTGATCAACCCATATTTGGGTAAAATCGATTCATAAAAAATGCTTCTCATAAAAAATGCGTTTTAAACGCCTAAACTTTTTCTAAAACAAAAAAAAAAAATTAAATAGGATTAAATAAGAATATATGTGAATCCTCCATTTAAGGTATAGGGTAAACTGATTACGACAGTATGCAAGGAACATATTTCGAATTCGTTTTACTATCAGAAAATATCACAAAGGAAACCGATCATTTTGAGGGTTCCGTAAATCTAGTATTTATTATATGCAAGGGCTGGCAGATAAATTGGTTTTATCGATTTATGTCCTCTAACATTTTTAAAATAAAGCACCGTAAATTGTTTTTCAAGTGAAAAAAATTTATTCGAACTTAGAATGCCAAAAAAAAATAATTTTAATTCTGAAAAAATTAAATTGAAATGATTAGGACACAAACACAATAAATACACACTGTCACTTTTTCACAAGAAAAATAATATTCTTGCACCCAGAAAACAGATTCGGTGCTGACAACCCCATTTGTTGCCAATCGAATGGTTCAGTTGCATCAAAAGAATTTTTCGGTTGTGGCTACCGAATTATTCTTGATAAAACTGAAATTCCGTTGTCACAATCAAATTAGTCCTGTCTCAATTGGTTTTCTGTTGCCACAACCAGAGCTTTAAAGAATTAATTCCTTTTTGGAATGAATTCCCAAAAATTTAATTCAATTCTTTAATTCAAGGAATGAATTCATCAAAAAGACATAAGCAGGAATTAATTCCTGTGAATGAATTCAAAGAATTCAAATTTATAGAATGAATTCCCTGACCAAAGCGTAAAGAATTAAAATTAAATAATTCATTCACTAAAGAATTCATTCAACACTATTTAATTCAATTTGAAGTCAAGGAATTCATTCAATTCTAGTTAATTCAACTTTTGGCTAAGGAATTCATTCAACTGTGCACTTAATTCAACTTTTGATCAAGGAATTCATTCAATTCTAGTTAATTCAACTTTTGGTCAAGGAATTCATTCAAGTTCAACTTTTGGTCAAGGAATTCATTCAATTCTAGTTAATTCAACTTTTAGTCAAGGAATTCATTCAATTCTAGTTAATTCAACTTTTAGTCAAGGAATTAAATTTATTTCGTTTAATTCCCTAAGGAATTACATTTTTTTCGTTTAATTCCCTAGGAATTAAATTTTTTTTGTTTAATTCCCTAGGAATTGAAAACTTAATTAAGGGAATTAAACGAAAAAAATTTAATTCCTTGACTAAAATTTGAATTAACTAGAATTGAATGAATGCCTTGACTAAAAGTTGAATTAACTAGAATTGAATGAATTCCTTGACCAAAATTTTAATTAACTTGAATGAATTCCTTGACCAAAAGTTGAATTAACTAGAATTGAATGAATTCCGTGTTGAATGAATTCATAAAATTTTATGAAGGCATTAGAAAAAAATGAATGAATTCCTTTAATACAAATTGAATGAAAAAAAAGTAATTCATTCAATTCCTTAAGTTTGGTCAGGGAATTCATTCCCAAAATATAAATTCAGTTCAAAAAAAGAGTATTAGGGAATTAATTAATCGAATCTCTGGCCACAACTGAAAAATTCGGCTACCATGCGATTGGCCACAAATGCGGTTATCAGAACTGAATTTGTTTTCTGGGTGTGTATATTAAATTTGAGCGAAAACAAAGTCTACACAATTTTCACGTGGAAGACATTATCGTGAAAAATGATTTTTTTATATGGAGTATAACAGTTTTTTCACGTGAAATCGGAACAATTAACTGTGCTTAACCAATGAAAATTTAAATTTGTTTTAGACAACCGTTTTAATTTTGAATTTAGAAGTAGAAAACGATTAAATTGATCGGCTAGGCAACTATAGTGTTAAACAAACTTAAATAAAGGATGAACTTAAATATAACCAAACAATATAGAGAATATACTGGCAGCCAGACATTAATGTGTAAACAAACTAACAACGTACACACAATGCAATGCAACACATGTATACTTTCATAAAATCACACTCAAATACTTACATACACACCCATATATTATCTGATAAAATAATGTAATGTGACGTGGGTGTGTAGCAGAATTTTAAATGTATTAATTCATGTTATTTGCAGTTTCTTGATCTAAATCAGGTCTGGCAAAACTATGCACGCGTGGCAGTAGTGGCACGTGAGTGGATTTTGGGTAGCACGCGAATTTTCCTAAATCGTTAAAAAATATGGAGTTTTTATTTAAAAATCATCAATCGTCATATGTGAAATTTTGACTAAAAAAGTCGTCAAAATGATGTAAACTCATTACATCTGGCACCATTGGCCAAAATACACCACTAAATTTGAAAACAGCAGGAAAATCAACTTATTTTAACTAATCAAGATTTGCTGATTTTGATGGAGAAATCTATTTTTCAGTAGAGGGGGCAGATTACCGTAGTCGTGATCAAGTTTTTCTTAAATAGCAATTGTTATTACTTGAAACATCAAAAATATTAAAATTAGGTTAGGAGTGTATCATTTTGGTCTCTTATTGCAAATATGTATAAGTAAAAACAATAATAATAGTTACTCGAGTTACTTTATTTGCACTTTTAGCAATTTCAAACGCTCACAACTGATCGAATCTGGCCTCTTGTTTCAGTTTTCTTGTTTTCAGTTCTTCTTGTTTGAAGTTCCGCACATTTTCCGCAAATTTTTGTATTATTTTTTTAAAGTTCGGTTTGCTACATATGGTCATTCATTATTCTACCTAAAAACATAAAAATTAATATTCTTTTGTTTTCTTTTTTGACAAAATGATTAATTTAAAGCTCTGACTCAGAGTTGTTCAGAGTATGGGTATTGGTTTTGGAGGGAGTATAAATGTTTATGCGGTTAATGTTTGTAGTTGTTGTTGTTGTCGTTGGCCCCGGTTGTAGTCTTCTTTCGTTTTTTTTAATGTTGTTGCTGTTGTTGTTTTTGCAGTAAAGTTAAAAACTTACCGGATAAGCTGTGAGACTTTGCCACGAGAATTCGAGGTCATGTACATCTGCCGGCACCGGTACCGTAAAATGCATTGCGTATGTGTTTATTGCTCCCTCGTGTACATAAAATAAATCTGCTTCCAATCCTGTTGTTAAAAGTTGTGTTTTGTTGTTGATGATAATATTTTTTGTTATTGTTGTTGTTCGATTGTTTGTTGTTATTGTAGTGTTGGACAAATCGGTTTATGTTATTGTTGTTGTTTCACACCAAATGTGTTGGATGAATAAGTTTTTCCAAAAGTAGTAATAGCAGCAGCATCAGCCCGATTGTTTACAAGCCACAATAGCAGTCAGTAAGCGCAAAAAAAAAAACAACAATAACAATTGTTAACAGCGCCCGCAAGTAAGTGTGGAAGCCAAGAACACAAAGTTGAACAATAAAGTTCCATATGGAAGACCATGTTGATAATTGCACCAACGAAGAGAAACATGTAAGAACAAGATGAAACAAAACAAAAATAAATAAATAAACAAACAAACAACTAACATAAATTTCTTTTGTCATCTTATTTTTATTGTAATTTGCTTTTATATCAATTTACCAAAAAAAGGTCTCTCCTTTTCACTTAAAGTCCCTTTGTATTCCAAAGGAATTTAATTTTATATTTTTTTTTGCCATCTCAGTGTCCTGTTAATACTAACACAATGTCTGAAAGACCGATAGTCTTATGACCATCTGTCCACTCCCGACCTCCCTCTACTTCCTATTCTACAACAGTATATTGTCTTCTAATAAAGGTATTGCCAGCCAGTCAGTTAGGCGGCCAGAAGGTGGTGCGAGTGTTGAATGAATGAATTACGATATTCTTTGTCAAACAACAGTTTTATACAATGTCTTAAATCAATTTTGGTGTAGCAGCAGCAACAGCAATAGATACAAAAAGAAAATAAATAAAGGACTAAACTAAATAGAAATTAACTGTTTACTTTATTCTATCGTTTGTGTTGAAGTTTCCTTTTTTCCTTGCTTGTGTAGCAATAGTTGGAGGAAATGTTTTGTGTTATTGTCAAGACTAGATATGCGGAAGCTTAAAATGAAATTCTTGAGAGATTTAATGTTTCCTTCGTTTCATACAGGAGTTACAATTTGTTTTATACGTATAAAATTGGTATAAAGAAATCATATTAAAACTATCAACAAGAGTTTATATTGCAAAAAAGGATGATGGACGGTGTTATTTTGTTGGGGAGATGGTTGGTTTTGTACAGGTCCATAGAGGATTATCGTGGACTATGTTATTAGAGTTTATTAACATTATAAAGTATCTTAGATTAACTACTCTAATATTATATAAATCTTATGAGAAGTCGTTCAAGTAATTGATTTCAACGTAGATATATTAAAAGCTATACAAATATACCGTTCTAGCAAATATAAATGTAACAAGTTCTTACACTACAGTCGCCCTTTACGAAGTTTGTTGTTAACTACATCCAAAGCTGTAATAAATCTATGCTAAATAGGAGTTCTTTTCCATGGAAGGTAAGAAGTTAATAAGTACCCAGTGTAGAAAATCATTACCAGATATGTGGTTATGTAACTACATACTTGGTAATGGTAACTAGTTACTTTTGTTATTACATTTCTTATTACCTTTATATGGCGATGTCGTGAAAAATAATGAGTTATGGTTACATACGACAAATCAAAAAATATATCATTACCTAGGTGCTTACCAGTACTGACAAAAATAATGAGTCTTAAAATAGATTTTTAAAAAATAAATTATATAAAAAAAAATATTTTTTATTGTATTTTTTTTTTTTTAATAAAATTTGCTGGTACGGGAATCGAACCTGGGTCTACAGATTGCCAGTCAATAGCTCTACCATCTGAGCTATATCGACATGTATTATTTAATAGATAAAATCATAATTGACCTGCTGCACACAAGTGAGCTTACTCGCCAACATACAAAAAATCAAAAAATATGTGGTTACATATATCCTTACCAGTGTTTAAAAAATATTGAGTCTAAAAATAGATTTAAAAAAATTTTCAAAAAAATCTACAAAATTATTTTCTATTTGAAATAATGATAAAAATAAGTCATTATCAGTAACTCATTATTATATGTTTTAAAATAATGCAGAAGGTAAGTGGGTGTCATTACTGATAGTCCAAAAAATAATGATATGTCATTACCGTTTCTACACTGGGTATTTTTAATTTGGCCCAGAAATCAGAGTAAAGCAATAAGTATCCAAATTTTGGAGATGCACTAATTGATGGATACATACAACATCACACAAAACAGCTTTGTTGCTGCATCTAAAATTACGAATTGCCACAGACGAACATTTAAGTGAAAATCGTTAAAAGGGGAAATAAAAATTCGACAAAATCTTGTAATTATGAGAAAAAAATATGAAAAATACTAAAAATAACAAAATTAAATGAATAAACTTAAAAAGCGTTTTTTCTAGGGATGTGCGATTAATCGATTAGTCAAACAGTATGATTAATCAGAAATTCTTGAAAACAAATTCACCAATCAACAGCATACAAAAAATTATTTTGGAAAATGGTAATTCCCATCATTCTGGTCTTCTCAGAAAAAGGCAGTAAAAGGAAATATTACACAGAGAAAACAGATTCGTGCTTACCACCGAATTTGTTGCCAATCGAATGGTTCGGTTGCCGTAACCGAATTTTTCAGTTGAGACAACTGAATATCAATGAAGTGAATAGTCATTTCATAATGGCAACAGAATTTCTATTGTCTCAACAATAATTCGGTAGTCACAACTGAAAAATTCTGTTATCACAACCGAAGCATTCGATTGGCAATAAATTCGGTTGTAAGCACGAATCTGTTTTCTGGGCGTATGTAAAATTGGTTAATTTTTATGTGTTTGATGCCACCACTCCATTTTTTAAAAATGTTATTCTACGAAAGTTTTTTTTTTTATCAGTTATAATTTATAGTAAGTTTACAGAACTTAGTTTTTATTTATTTTCGGAGTGTAACGTTTCGTCTAAGTTTGCCTTATATACACAGATAAAAGAGATTCGTGCTTGCAACCGAATATGTTGCCAATCGAATGGTTCGATTGCCGTAACTGAATTTTCCAGTTGTGGCAACTGAATATCAATAGAAAAAATAGTCATTTGATATGGGCAACAAAGTTTCTATTGCCTCAACAATATAACGGTAGTTGTAAGCACGAATCTGTTTTCTGAGTGTAGGGATATATACAGGTTGAATGTGAAAATAGGCTAATATGATAAAATAGACAAATATTACCTCCGTGAGGACCCCAACAGCGCTTAAGGGCTGATGTTCATAAAATTTGCCCTTTGACCTTAAACAGGGGCAACTTAATATATCTCCATTTTGGCCTAATTTAGAGGATTGAAGTTGCCTATAAGCAAAATAAATGAGAAAAATTTAAATTTTTCTCGACATCCACTGAAATAAAATCGCTGCACTAGTCAAATTAAAAAAGGCATTTCTAAATTTTTCTGAGCTTTTTAATCCCTAATATATGCCCAGTAGACCGTACCTCCAAAAAAGTTCGCCGTAGACCCTCCAATATGAAGTATTTTTGCAAGGCAATTTCAAAAAAAAAAATTTTTTTGCCGAACGTAGGGGTCGCCTTTTTCAATTTTTCGTTATAGCTTCGGCATTTAAAGTCGGATTTTAAAATGTGATATAGCGATTTTTTTGCCTCAAGGAGACCAGTTGTTTTGCTGCAAAGGAAAACTCCAATGAAAAAAATTTAAAAAGGCGACCCCTACGTTCGGCAACCAATATATAAAAAAAAATTCTACTGGGTTTATGGAAAAACTTCCTTAGCAAAAGTTTAATGATTTTTTGGGAGCTTTAATTTTCTGACATTAGGGTGGTACATTAGGGTGGTAGCAACTGAGATCTGGTGGGTAACTAATAGAACGGGATACTTGAGGTCAATGGCCTTTAGAGCAAAATACTGGTCTCCTCGAGAGAAAAAACATCGATGTATCATACTTTAAGATCCGACTGTAAATGCAAAAGATATAACGAAAAATGTAAAATGGCAACGGCAAAAAAATTTTTTTTTGAATCCTCCTTGCAAAAATACTTTATATTGGAGGGTGTACGGCGCACTTTTTTTTTGCCTGTAAGGTGGTACGCTCTAATGCTCTGTGAAACCCTAAAGTCCAATCGTTTATTTTTTTGAAATTTCATAAAAAAAAAAAAATTAAAATTCAGCAACAATTGACGCCTTGGAGGCCAACGTTGTTCGTGTTATTCGTGAATATACGGCCAGCAATGCTCGAAAAAGTGGCCCTAAATTGGACGTCCAGAATGCGTTTCGTCAGGAACAGCCGCGGTGACCATATGCTCGAAATCATTATACCCTACACCACTATGTGGTCAGGGTATTATAAGTTTGTGCTGATGTTTGTAACACCAAAAAATATTGGTCGTAGACCCACCTTATAGTATACCGATCGGCTCAGAATTTTTTTTTATTTCGATTTAACGATGTCCGTCTGTCCGTCCGTCTGTCTGTCTGTCCATGCAATCTTGTGCGCACTCTACAGGTCGCAAATATTAAGATATTTTGATGAAATTTGGTACGCAGACCTATGTTGGCCCAAGGACGAACAAGTTTGATTTTGGTGAACATCGGTCCATGTTTAGACCTAGTGCCCATATAAGGGTCCTACCAAAACTATATTGTTTATGCGCTGCAGGTCGTAAATATTAAAATATTTTGACGAAATTTGGTACACAGACCTATGTTAGCCCAATAACGTAGCCTATTGATTTTGGTGAATATCGGTCCATGTTTAGACCTAGTGCCCATATAAGGGTCCTACCAAAATTATACTGTTTATACGCTGCAGGTCGTAAATATTAAGATATTTTGATGAAATTTGGTACACAGATCTATATTGGCCCAGTAACGCTGCCTATCGATTTCGGTGAACATCGGTCCATGTTTAGACCTAGTGCCCATATAAGGGTCCTACCAAAAATATACTGTTTATACGCTGCAGCTCGCAAATATTAAGATATTTTGATGAAATTAGGTACGTAGACCTATGGTGGCCCAATAACGCTGCCTATTGATTTTGGTGAACATCGGTCCATGTTTAGACCTAGTGCCCATATAAGGGTCCTACCAAAATTATACTGTTTATACGATGCAGGTCGCAAATATTAAGATATTTTAATGAAATTTGGTACACAGACCTATATTGGCCCAATAACGCAGCCTATTGATTTTGGTGAACATCGGTCCATGTTTAGACCTAGTGCCCATATAAGGGTCGTACCAAAATTATACTGTTTATACGATGCAGGTCGCAAATATTAAAATATTTTGATGAAATTTGGTACACAGACCTATATTGGCCCAATAACGCTGCCTATTGATTTTGGTGAATATCGGTCCATGTTTAGACCTAGTGCCCATATAAGGGTCCCACCAAAATTATATTGTTTATACGCTGCAGGTCGCAAATATTAAAATATTTTGATGAAATTTGGTACACAGACCTATATTGGCCCAATAACGCTGCCTATTGATTTTGGTGAACATCGGTCCATGTTTAGACCTAGTGCCCATATAAGGGTCCCACCAAAATTATATTGTTTATACGCTGCAGGTCGCAAATATTAAGATATTTTGATGAAATTTGGTACACAGACCTATGTTGGCCCAAGGACGAAGCCTATTGATTTTGGTGAACATCGGTCCATGTTTGGACCTAGTACCCATATAAGGGTCCCCCCAAAATTGGCTTGGTTACAAACTGCAGGTCGCAAATATTAAGATATTTTAATGAAATTTGGTGCGCTGACTCACATTATAGAAAATTTTGACACAAGCCCCATTTTAACCCATTCAAATTTCGGATCCAAACAATACACCAGACTGGTGTAGGGTATTGTATAGTCGGCATGCCCGACTTTAACCTTTTTACTCGTTTTCAAATATTAATGCCATGTATAGATCTTTGGAATAAAAAACTGTTTGGATTAAAATTTAATTTTTTGAGTTATTTTTTATAATTTAAAGTTCTATCGGGCTTAAAAAAGTACCCTTTACATGTAATTAATTAACGTTTAACTTTCTAAAATACTCAGGGCTATGTAAAGATTTACACATAAGTTCATATTCAAAAATAATATAAAAGTAGTATTTATAGAGAAATTATTATATTTACCATATTGATTTTATTTTAACTTCGAAAGATCCGGATTTAAACAATTTAAGCCCAATTTCACAATGTCGCATTTGCTAACTAACTTTAACGGACAACATGTTTTTTTGTTTCTCCCCAGCTAAAAATCGACATATATGCATCCATGCAGGTTAAATGTATGTTCATGCATGGCCATAAACATGCATTCATGACCAGACATGGTTACGTAAGTCTCCATACATGTTTCATATATGACCATACGTGTGCATTAACGAAATTTGAGGTAATATCTACATGTATGATCACGCATGTTCATGCATGTTCATGCGTGCTCATTACGGTTATGACTTTTTGATTTTTTTTGCAAATATCAAATTTTACATGCCCTAGCCAAAAAGGCCATAAAAAATATTAAGAAACGCAATCTTACTTTTTCGCTACTGTCAAAAAAGTTCCCGCACCAAAAGGGTTGACATTTGCTCTATATGGTTTTAGTATAATTAAAATATTTCTCCGAAGTTTTAAACATATGAGACTCAAACGATGCTTATTAAAAGCTATTTATGGTAAAAATTACGAAACCTTTTTGGAGGGACTTTTGGATACATTTTTTGTCGTTTACAATAATTTTTGTAATAATTCGTTATGTAAATTAAACAAAATCCCCGAGCAAATATTATTTTTACAAATTGCATTTGGTGCGGAAGGTTTTTTTGCCGAAATGACCCGCAAATACGATTTTTATTATTAATTTAGTATTGCCTATCACGTGGTGATAGGTAAAATTTTTGTTAAAAATGAGTCATAACCTTAGTGCTCATGTATGTTCATGCATGTACACACATGTAGATATTACCTCAAATTTCGTTAATGCACACGTATGGTCATATATGAAACATGTATGGAGATTTATGTAACCATGTGTGGTCATGAATGCATATTTATGGCTATGCATGAACATACATTTAACCTGTATGGATCCATATATGTCGATTTTTAGCTGGGTCATATTAAATTTTAATTTAACTGTTGGTTAAATTGTAACTGAACATTTACTCCTAAGTAAATAAATTATTTTGTTAATGTTAATTTGTTACAGATACAATATAATAGTATTTCTATAGGTATGATAATTTAATTTAATGTTTCTATCAAACATTTATTTAGAAATACCAAGTTATGAAAAATTGAGATAATACTTGTTTTTCAAACCTTTTTATACCAATTTTTATTTTCCGTTACGTCTCTGTTATATAAAATTGCATGCATAGTTCAGCATGTTCGGTCACAAAGAATCATTTCAAGTACACATTACATGGAGTATTCAATGTAAATAACGAAATGGAAAATTTTTACTTTGTAATAAAAATTTTTAAATGCCATTAAAGCAGCAAATTTATAACAGAGTAGCACAATAATAGCAACAGCATCAGAAGAGAGCAAAAAAGGTAAAAAAAAAATACAGAGACATTTAAAAACGACAAATTATGTTGGCTACTACACCCCCCTTACAACGAAACATGAAGTGCGTAATAAGCAGGATGATTGCAAATGAAAGTGAAAAAAAGGAAGGAACATACAAACGCACATGGCAGCAACAGCTTCAAATACCGGTTACAGACGAAAACAAAGTTATTTCAATGAATATTTTAAATGGCAACAGTTTATAAATTTTCCACATGAATACAAATATGAAATGGAAAGAGAAGTGTACAAACAAATTAAAGCTAAAGACGATGGCAGCGAATTGAAAAGAAAAAAATTCATACATATACAATTTTTCTTAAGACTAAATTTCTTAATTTCAATCTTGATTTACCAGAAGAAGAAAAAAAAAATATTCTTTTTGGGGTTTTTTTTTGTCAACATTTTATTGGTTCTTTTTTGTAAAAATCTTATAAAACTCAAGAAGCGTTATAACATCAAGTACACTTCAATATGTTTTTTTCTTGTTCTTTCGTTGAAGTGCCTTGTTAGGACGTCATATTGAGCAATTAATAAATTTGAAAAAAAAGTAGCAGAAGAAGAGGCCGAAGGAGGAGAGAAATAAACTACAAGAACTTTGGCGCCTTTATGTGCATTGAAAACATCAATGATGAATGTATTTGACATTTGTCAAAGAAACTTGAATAAAAAAAACTGCCAGCTCAAGCAAAAGAGCCCAACAAACAACACTTTGTTGGCAAATTTCTATAAAAAGAAACAAAAATCGTTTATTGAAGCATTTTCTATTTGTAACAGTTTTATTTTCGATTTTGCTATTCTTTTTTTTTTGAAAATTATATTACTGTTTCTTATGAATCGACATCAACGTTAAGTATGTTTTAAAGAAATGAAATGAAAAGAAAAAATACTATATTTTCGAAATTTCTTAACATATCTAAACACACACACACACAAAGACCTTAAATAAATCTTAATCTAAAGGCAATTGGAAAAAAGGTCCTTTAATTTTTTTGTTTCAACACAAACGTTTTCTTGAACTTTAGAAATACAACACCGAACACACAGTATAGAAAATAAATATGACAGCGGGGTGCCAAACTAAATTTATTGAGAAATCTAAGCTGCTATCATGGATCATGGTTGATAGCTGAATAAATGTTTGTAGCTGGATGGGTAGCAGGAGGACGAGGTGGAGAAGTAGCAAATGAAGAAAATTGAAAGCAAATGAAACTGACAAGATGAAAGTTGAGTGAAAATGTTCGTTGTATGTTCTATAATTGGATTTAAAATTCTTTCAAATTGTTCTCTTTGTTCTACTTAAAAATCCATTTCACAAGGCTATGAATTCATCTTAAAAATAGACGAATAAAGACCTTATTCCCTCACCCCCCCCCCCCCCCCCCTCATTTTTCAACTATTCAATATTGTTGCAGCCACCCCTTCAGTTTTGTTGCTTATTTCCGCTTTTTCTGCTCCTTCTTCATCTTTAAGATCTAACAAATACTTAAATAAACATACACATACAATTTCTTTCTACTTTATAATGCATTTGTCTCGAAATAACAGTAAGAAGAAAATTCTATGAACACAAAAAGCATCATCATGATTGTACTAAGTATGAGTCTTTTAACTCGATATATAAATTGCAGGCTTAAAAAGAATACATTTGTATTTAGCTTAAGATTTTTATGAAAGTTTAAAATCTTTCGACACGTCAATGCAGATTTCGTTCAGTGACCAATTTTAGATCTTTGGATATACTCATAAAAAAAAATCCCGTACAAATAGTTAAAAATTCTGCTTAAATAACAGCAAATAGTACACTAATAGAAAAAAGTCCGTAAAAAATTTAGTTAAAACTACTAAAAATTAGTTACAAATGATGCTGCAGAAAAAACTGTTAAATTAGCAGATTATTTTTACTATATATTAGTAATATAGGAACAGCAAAAATAAAACTGTTAAATATACAGAATTTTAGTTATATTACAGCTAATTTTTTGTTAATGGAAAATAGCAAATTAACCTGCTAAAATCAGCAAGAAATTTTGCTAAATAATTAGTAGCCTAAAAAATCACCAAAAAATTTTAAAATTTCTAAGTTTTTTTTTTCGATTTTTTTTAAATGCAAAAAAGTCGAGCCTTTTGATAATAACAGTTTATTTTTTGGTATTTTTTGTCTACTAATATTTAGCAAAATTTTCTGCAGATTTTACAGTACAATTTGGTATTTTTAATTATCTAAAAGTTAGCTTAAATATAACTAAAATTCTGTAAATTTAACAGTTTTAATTTTGCTAATTTAGCAAAAAAATCTGCTAATTTTAGCAGTTTTTTCTGCAGCATCATTTTTAACTAATATTTAGTAACTTTTTCTGCTATTTTTACAGATTTATTTCTATGAGTGTATCTGCGTCATTTTCGCATAATCGCTTAAGTCGACTTAAACACATAAAAAGTTTATTGTTTATGACTGATGTTCTCATTGGCACGCATTCATGCGTCTAAAGGCTGAGTTACCCAACCGTAAACGTATCTGTAACGAATCAGCTGTTTCCAAACCACAAGAAGAAATGTATACGAATGGTTACTAACACGTAAATGTAAACGTACTTGCGGGATCATTCTGTTGAAATCAGAATTTTCTATCCGGCATCGAAACAGCTGAATGATTTTAGTCGGAAAAAATATGAAATGAATAAAGAAAATGATTCAAACAACAAATAAGGAATAAAAATTAACAAATAAATTGAAAAATTTTGAATAAAACATAAAACCACATGAAATAGATGCTAAATAGTAATGTCGTTTACGGTAATCTATAAGTGTACTTTTTAGCTACGGCACGGTATAATTTAGTGTCAAAACTCATTAATTTTTTCGACATGATAGTTGTCCATATTCGCTTAAGGGCACTCCAATGGAGCAAACATTTTGTCCGTTTTGCTCCATCTCACTTAGTTTTCGAGATGTGGTCCATTTTATGAAGTGAAAAATTTTTATTAAAAATTTCCGAGGGTCCAAGACCCCCCCAAGGTCCATTTTTGAATAGAGGTGACGGTTAGGGGTAGTCGAAATTTTCATCAATTTTGCTCTATCTGTCTTAGTTTTTACGTTATGGGCCATTTTAAAAAATCGGATACCCGGATTTCAGTGTTGCTAACTTTCTTTTAAAATCGCTAAAAACAAAGAAAAACTTGGTCATGTTTAAAGTGCTGCAATTTTAAGTCTGGTGACTATTTGTAGATAAGAATAATGCAAGACTTACGGAAATTTTATAGGATTTCCAAAAATATACAGTTTGTACAGAACCGATCAGTACTGCCTAAATTTTACTATGTACTTTGATAAAAGGTTGATATCGCTAAGTTTTCGTTAAAAGCCACGCCCACTTAAAACAAGTGACGAGGTGAAAAACAAACATTACGTTAAAATTCTGTATAATTTTCTGAACCATCTCCTTGCCTTTCGTGACGAATTTAGCCACTATTTTGAAATTTAAAAATAAGGGCAACAACAATAAAATTAAAAAAAAACTTGAATTGACTTAATTTCGTGAGCACAAAAGTGTATTTTCGGCTTTCGCTACAAAGCCATCATCAGTCTTGTCATGTCTTGCTGGCCTTATCGACTTCTTTCAAAAAATTTTATTCTTTGTAATTTACTTGTGAAAATTATATCATCTTTCTTTAATTTGAAACTAATTTAAACAGAAAGTGATATTAACTTATGATCTAGAGTCAAACTAAAGAACATTCATTTACCAGAATAAAAAGATCAACTAAAAATTCCCCTCATTCAATTTAAAAAAATATTTGGAAAGAGACCCATACAAATACAAAAAAAAAAAATAAATTGGATTATTTTTTCAGTACAGTGTTGTTTTAACGGCATATAGACAGCTGCAATTCATATAGTAATTAATATGCATTTTATCAACTTTAATTTAGTAGGTTTGAGGTAAAGAAGAAGATCAGATCTAATTCTCTAAAAATTATAAACACATTAATTTCCAAATCAGACTATATCTATACCCTACTGGAAATTTTAACAAACTGTCACCGAACTGGCGCCTTTATATGAAATAGACTGGTCACTTTTACATGGCGTTGTCATAGGAGGTGGAAATTGACCCCTTGTGACATGTCACAAGACAAATCCCAGGACAGGTCCCTGAACTTTGTTTTTTATGAGAGTTCAGTGACCTGTCCTAGGATTTGTCTTGTGACATGTCACAAGGGGTCAATTTCCACCTCCTATGACAACGCCATGTAAAAGTGAACAGTCTATTTCATATAAAGGCGCCAGTTCGGTGACAGTTTGTTAAAATTTCCCGTAGGGTAGTTTCTGCCTTATTTGTATGGATAAGTTTCAACAGTTTGGTGGTTTCAAGCGAACCATGTGTCGTATGATTACTATTAATTTGATGTGATTAAATTACTCATACGTTGAGTGTACTTCTTTAAAAACACTAACAGGTCAGTATTATAACATCTTCGAATTTACTTGTTAATGCAATTCTAAATATAATAAATGAAATATATGGAGGATATTTATAGAATATTATTAGAAAGAAAAGGATAAATGGTGTAACAAGTTTTTGGATAAACCATACCTTAATTTCTCTACATTACTTTACATAACACAAGATAATGACTTACTAATAAATCGTCACTTTTTCCATGATCTCAAAATAAGAAATAACATACAGCGGGCTATTTATCTCATTGTTATATAAATATAAAAGGAAATGTAAACAAATGTATACTTAGTCTGAATGAAAGGAACTGTATAAGAAAGTATGTTAATATTTATTTAAAATTATCCGAAAAACCATTGTTTAGCAAGATTTGCGCAAAAATATAATAAGAATTTTTAATAAAAATCCAAATCGGTCTTTTAAAAAATGGCTTATGAAGCAAAGGGGTCTCGGAATACTGTTTCGCGGGCCATCAAATATTACAAGGAACATCCCAGCAAAATATTGGTAATGACACCTCATTACTATATGCATTACCAAAAATGATATATCATTACCTTTTGCATTATTTTATAATATAAAATAATGACTTCGTAATAACGGCCTATTGTATTCATTGTTTCTAAATATAAAATAATGACTTACTCGTATTAGTTTAAATAAGTACTTTTTACACACCCAGCAAACAAAGATGATCATTAATGACTCAGAAATGAGCTCCAAAAACAAACATTTTTCCACTTTTTCCTATGAAAGTGGTCCGTCCAAAAAAGCCCCCTGTGTACTCAGAAATGACTCACAAAAAAGAACGTATAAAATCGAAATTTTCTTCATAAATTTAAATAATTTTGGAATCTTCTTTGAGTCCGAAAAATGAACCCTCGTTTAGAGACAGCTTTTTAAATTGTAGAGACAACTTTTTGGATTGTTTTCTGAGGGTTCATATTTTCTACCAAAATAAGAGTGTTTTCAAAAAAACAATAATCATTTCTATGAGCCATTTAAAAATCTTATTTATGAGCGCTCCGAAATTGCTGGCTGGGCAGTTACATTTTTTTATTATATGTAAATATGTTTTATGTTTAAATTTTCATGACGAGTCCTAAAATTACACACTAGAGAAAACTTAAATTTTTCTGAATGTATTTCCTTAGGCTAATAGTAAGGAGTGAGATAAAAAACAAACCACTGTATTTTAAGACTTCAAACCAAATTTTTATTAAATGGAATTTAATACAAAATCAAACAAAAAAACCGCATGGAATTCTAACCACCACGAACAAAGTTATCCACTTTTTCCGGAAACCCTCCCATTAAGGCTTTTATGGTAGTTTCTGTCACCTTTTTAGAGCACGTGGTCCATCTACGTTTGAAATATTGCATGTCCTGGGAGACCTTTTTCGTGTCCTTTAATTCCATTTTAACAAGAGTCCAATATCTCTCAACTGGCCTGACTTCCGGGCAGTTTGGTGGATTTGCTTCTCTTGGTTCAAAACCACATTATTATCATTATACCACTCCAGCGCTTTCTTACTGTAGTAACAAGATCCTAAATCGGGCCAAAAGTAAGTGGATACATTGTGCTGACTCAAAAATGGAAGAAGTCTCTTCTCCAAACACTCCTTGATATAAATTTCGGTGTTTATAGAGCCAGATGTCACAAATGACTGGCTTCTTTGGCCGCAGCTACATATGGCTTGCCATACTAGGAATTTTTAGGGAATTTCGTTTGCTTTTTCGACCTAAATTTTTCCGCAACATTTCCTTGAACATCGGAAACATAAAATTCTTGACCAGGGAGCTGCGAAAAATCAGCCAGGACATAAGTTTTGTCGTGCATTACACAAAAGTTGTATTTTTGTATAAAATTTGATTTTAATTTTCGAGCTCTGGTTTTGGCCTCCAAAATTTTAAAAGCGTTTCTATCGGTAATTTTTTGAACTTTGTAGGACTTTAGTTCTGCCTTACGTTTCACTTTACGTATAAAAAAGTCCGAGCATTGGGCTAACCGAGCTGTTTTTCCGTCAGATGTGTTAGGAGCTCTCCTAAGGATGCTTTTAACTTTATATGCCTTACCAATGTTATGATAACCAGTCGTTGTTCCTGTTCCCGGCTTCCTTTCAATTGTTAGGTGTTCCAGATACCTTTTTACCACTTTTGAAACTGTATGGCGGCATACATTAGTTTCTTTGGCAATTTTTTTTCATCGTCCATTCTGTAAAAAATTGCAAACTAAAACTCATGATGTAAATTAATTTATTAACTGACATATTTTTAAAATGGAAACTGCCGAAAAAAAAATATGAGAAATTTTAAACCAAAGTTATAGGCAAAAATGTGTGTTAACATTTTTATGATCTCACTCCTTATTTGCCTAACTCCTTATTTTTAAGAATCAAGTAAGCAATCGGATAACCACTTATAATTATACTTTTTGTAAGCATGTGTGTAACCACTTATAATTCAAAATCTCATAACTACTTATTTCTCATTTTTTCGTAAGCGAGCGGGTAAGCGTGACTACTTATAAAAACGACCACGCCAAACAAAAATAATGAGTTTAGACGCCAAAAAATAAGTTGTGCGGAGCTATGAATTTCTATTATATAACCACTTATTTGGTAATGAAAGATTTTGCTGGGATCTAACTATTAAAAAAAAAGAACAGGATATGGCAGAAAAAAGGGTTATGTTGACACTGACAAGGCAAAGAAGATTTTGACTCTATTTAGGAAAAATCCTAACACTTCCTAAAAACTAATTGCTCGCAGTCTTTTGTTAGAAAAGTGAAAAAAGCAGGCAGGGTTGAAGTCGTTGTGTTATGAAAGATGAAACGTATGTGCTTGGTGTCTTCCCGCACCTACCAGGTGTTTAAGAAAAAAAAACCAAGTTCCCAAAAATATTTTTAGTATGGCAGGCTATTTTTAGCTGTAGATTGTGGTAGACAAGTTAGAGATAAGACCAACTTGACCGTGACAACGGTATTTCAGTTGTGTTAGGAATAATTCGATAAGCGCAACCGAAAAATTCGTTTGATGAAACTGAACCATTCCATTGGCAACAAATAGGGTTGTCTGCGCGAATCTGTTTTCTGGGTGTAGGCAATGTCTAGATTTGAAATATTAGAAATATTGGTGAAAATAGAGTTTCAGCTAGCAAAACAAAAACAACCTGTAGCTTAAATCGAATAATGTCAAAAATATATAAATTTGGTAGCTGAAGCTTATACGAAACCCTCTAAATTTTAAGTATATCAAGTATATATAATATCTTGCATATCATGAGATATCTTTTTAGCATAACTAACATTTAATTACTCATTTGCCACTGTTGCTTTCAAAGAAATACAAAAATTTTTCAAAAACCTATTTATCACCTAATTTTTCCCAGTCTTTTCCCCCCTTAACATGGCATAGGACCACATAGAATTTCAGAAAATTCTGAATTCTCACTAAGGAGAGTTCCCTTGTAGGAGCGCATTCAGTTAATATTCTGAAACCGTAGTAACTCGGCATACATACCAATACAATATTAGAGTATATGAAGTGCTTGTAGCCTTGCCTTACTCATGTTGTTGTTAAAAAAGTTGTTGCTACAATAAGAATATAAAACATATTACAAACATGATGTTATACAGTGTTAGTGTCGCACTTTATTTCTGTTTTATAAATGTATGTTCATCTGTACTACATATACTTACACAATTCTCAAAACGTACACATACACAGTACATGACACATGATACATACACAGAAACTATACTATTCACAATGCGCTGCAAAATATCCTTCTTATTTGTTATTCAATACCAAGATAAAAAAACGAAAATGCGTTTATATATTTGACTCTCTAGTTTTACTACCACTAGAGGAAACATCTTCAGCATATTTACTACGCAACAAAATGACGGCTTTGTCAAACTGAAAGCTCTGGGATTATGGAATGGATCCCAATGAGTAAATAATGCAACAAAGAAATTTAATTTCGCGTCTTATTCTTTCAATATAAAAATTGTTTGTTTTCGTAAGAGTGTTCATCGTTAAAAGACGCAGTGGTAAAAGTTGTGGGTGAGGTAAAACGGTGGAGGTATCAAAGAGATAAAAAATTAAACACCTCATTGTGTGTAGTACATGTTTTCAAACAAATTGTACATGATGTGAGAAAAAATGTTGATACAAATCAAAATAACTAATAGAGTGAAATTCAATATACTCTTTTTTTATATAGAATTTTCAAGTTAAGGATAAAGGATATTGAAGAAAAAGTTTTCTTGAACAAAACTTAACATATAAGTTTGTAGTTTGTTTTAAAATCCTGAAAAAAATGATTATATATAAAACAGTGAGGCTAACGGTACGTAGGATAAATACACAATTCAAGTCATAGATTACAGATAGGTAAAATTAACAGACCTATCGAGACTCTTTATTCAATAGTCCATATCTAGAAAAATGCAATTGTTCAGGAGAGTAAAAAAAAATTATTCACTTCCCAGGAAAAAAAAAATTGGAAGTAATGTTTTACAAACTACTTCTTTCACTGCTTCACAAGCATCCGTTAGTGTATTTTTACTGCTTTTTAGAAGTAATTCAAAAAATCACTTCTTCCATTGCTTCCAAAGTATCCGTTATTACATTTTTACAGTCTTTTTGGAATTACTTCTGAGCCACATCCAAAACATCACTTAAGTATTGCTTCTAATGCATAATTGCTCAAAAAGTGATCGTAAAAAGTAATTTTTGTATCATTTAGTATTTCTAAGCAGATGACCTGGAGGGACCAATATTTTTATAATTTTTAAAATTTTTTTTTATGAATTTTTAAAGTCAATATTTTTTTTTAGAAAAAACACACTTTCAAATTTGGAACATCACCAAAAATCGAAAAAAAATTTATTATTATTCGATTGGTTATTCATACGATAACCAATTTTGTTAAGATTTAAAAAAGTCATTTTTTTCCAGATCGGACAATTTTTGCGACTCCCAGCGCTGCAACCACGAGGCCCCGTTTTTTTTCTCTGCCGCCAGTTTGGAGCTCTATAAAACCATGTTGGAGTAAAAAATATATTTTTTTGAATTTTTTTTCTTGTAATTTGTTCAATTCTCTACAAGATTTTAGCACATTTAATTCTTTTAATAAAATTAGAAAATTGTATTGTAGCTCCATGAAAACCTAATAATTAGGCCAACCAAAAAGAAGCTAGAGCATGTTTTTTATTTGAAAAGATAGAACAGTTTAGATTAAATACATGTTCTGATCTTAGAAATATAAGAATTTTAAGCTATATTTGTTAGAGCTTTTTTTGCTTATTTTATCTAATTTTGCTTGTTTTTGCTTATTTTGTAAATATTGGCTTATTTTTGCTATTTTCTTTAAAAAAAATAAGCTTATTTTACCTTTTTTATGCGAAAATAGAGCATATTTTTGTTTTTTTTTCCTAAAATCAGTAGTTTTAAACATTATTTTAAGTCGCCATAAATTTTTTATTTAATATTTGTTTTTTTTTTTTTAATTTATTTTAAACTGAAAAATTTCTTTTGTTAAAATAAACTTTTTATATTTCCAACTTGAATTCTAATAGGACAAATATGACAATGACGATTTCCTTAGGCAAGAATGACATCCGGATTGGGCCATGCCTTCAACAGATTATTTTTCACAATTTGTTAAAGTTTAAGAATGTTCCAACTTTGTCTGATTCCTAAAGTTCCAAAGGAAGTAGCATTGTATTATATAAAAAATTTAAATTTTATGATGATTTTAATGAAGAAATAATGAAGTTTAAGCGCTTACTTTTGCATTATCACTGCTTATTTTACTGTTTTTTCGAGCTTTTTTTAAGAGCTTAAAACATTGCTTTTAGAGCTTTTTTTTGGTTGCCCTACTAATAATTATAGAACCGTTTGGAATTTTTATTTGAAAATTCAAGTACTATGAAGTAATTACACATTTTTTATAATCGAATAGAAAAAGTTTTTTTTTTATTAAAATATACTTTCATAATATCAAAAAAAAATTAACTGTAAAACACAGTAGTTTTTAACTGTTTTTTCAGTTCAATAAAATTTTTTGTTGTAAAAATTTTTCAGTTAATTTTATGATATTGTTAGTTATTTTTAATTAGTTTTTTCACCAGTTAAACATAACTAGATTTTTAGTCCTGTTGCATTTTAAGCTGCATATATCTTTGTGTTAACTGCAATTTGCAGTAGATTCTACCAACAAACTTTTTTAAATGACAATATATAAAGTTCAATGAAAAAAGAACAAATAACGTTATAAACACTAAGAGAATTATGGCGGTAAAATTAACTGCAATTGCAGTTAAAAAGTGTACACTACAATTGCATTTAAAATTAACTGATACAGCAGTTATTTTGACTACAATTGCAGTTAGAAACAATTGCAATTGTAATTAATTTTTTTAGCAGCAATTGTAGTTAATTTTACCGACATAATTCTCTGAGAAATTAGTTGTCAAAAAAATTAAAATTTTACAAAAACTCTTATTGCTTTTTCAATATTTATCAATGTGTATCAATATTTGTCTCCATCTAGAGTACTTTGTATATATGAAGTATTCCTTTTTCTTAAGAATTTTTATTAAAGAATGACTTCATTGTATTGTACTTATTTGGATTTGGATAGATGGCATGAGGGTGGCAATAGTAATGTTTAGGTATTCTATGATGTGTAAAATAGTATGATGTGAATGGCTGCAAATGTCAAATATACGACAGGATTACTCACAATAAGATGATGATGGTGACGATGAGGAAACCATCGACAGCGACAACAGTGATGATGTTGATATCAATATAAATTTAGGAAATATAAAACAACATTTTGTACAAATCACAGTAAATAAAATAAAACAAAAAACAAATTGAAATATAATATTTGTGATAATACTCATTTTAGAAGGAAATAACTGAAACGTAAGCTTTAAGAAAAGAAAGAAAAGAAATTAACATTTGAACTGTAAATTGAGATGTTATGTATAATACTTTTTCTATAAAAACAAATGAGCGTTGCCTTCAAAAATAAGTTTAACGATATGATGCAAAATATTTAATAGGATTTTGGGTTTAAATGTAATTGCTGTAAATTACAGTAAGAGTATTTATAGTGTGCATATTCATACATTTACAAACTCGGGAAATAATTGTCTTATTATAATGAGAATAATTGTCGTTTTTTTTTATTCCACTTAATACCCTTAAGATATGCATGCTCAGTCAAAATGAGTGTATACAAAAGCACACACACACACACACACACCTATATATAATAAAAGGATGCATGTAACAATGAACGTGTTACAAAAAACACTATTTTACATTGAGAAGAGCTTTATATCCATACTCCATATTCCACTTCTACTTCTTTTGTTTTACACGTTTTTTTATTTTTTTTTTGTTTTGGCATGGCTATGGAATGCTTTATAATGCAGAGTTTCTATGAGGTTGAAGTTAATGGCTGTAATTATGAGTTTAATCTTTATGCAAACTTTGTCTTTAAATGAGATGAAGTATTAAAAAACTGGATTCAAAAGTTTTTTTCTTAATAATAAGAAGAAAAAAGTTTGGAAAAATCTAAAAGATGTATGACAAAGACATGCACAGTCACGTAAGTTATATAAAACGATAGATTAATAAATATGGAACCAAAAGAAAGGGGTTCAATTTCCAACTTTCTAATACTCGTACACACTTTTCTAATGAATGCTAAAAGACATTATTCTCTATGAAATAATGAACTGCAGGAGATTTAAAGTTAAATGTTAAAATAAATCAAAATCTTGGTAAACATATGGGACTTGTTGTTAGTGCAGGCTGGCCAGACTTGTTGTTTTGTCCCCTAATTTGTGGATTTCTTTTTTGGTTTGGGAACGAACATTTCTATTTGGGTGCAGGGGATTTAGGAAATGCCTTGGGGCTTTTTTTGGAAATATTTAAAGCGTTTCGTAAATTTTGAAGATTACATTAATTTTGTATGGTTTTCAGAGAACATTAGTCAAGTTTTTTCAAATTATTTTAAAGAAAGCTGCAAATTTACCCTTTCATGCATTTTCCGTAACAATTCAAAGCTTTCTAGTAAGAATAAATCCATTATGCCTGAGATTTTTATAGGATTAATGACCAAGAATATAAAATGCTGAAAATGTATAATTCTAAACTATACTATAAAGTATAAACTAGCAATGAAATTGATTCATTTTATGAATAATTCATTATTACTTTAAATCAATGATTTGAAATTCAAAAAAGCTAGGATGAGATTTATTCCAATTAAAATTGATTCAATTTTAATTCGTTTAAATTATTTGTTTTATGATTTGATTCACGAACTATAAATCAAGGAATGCATTTTTGATTAAATTGTCAATTTTATAAATCGAACGGATAAAAAGTGAATTAATTCCTTACTAAATTAATTCACCACTGAATTCGTTTAATTTCATTTTTCATTCAATGAATTGAAAGAAAAAATTACGTTCAGTGAATTAAAAAAAAAAAATACGTTCACTAAATTGAAAAATAAAAAATTACATTCACTGAATTATAAAGCCGTTTTCTGCCGTTCAGTACACAGTGGAGTGTTTTCAAAATATTTTGGAAATAATTCAGCCGTTATTGGTTGGTCGGTATGAGATGAAACTTTACACACCCATAGCAAGACTCTTGCCTCCAGCTTAAAAGTTTCTTTAAGAACACATATAATATTTATATTTTTCTGAAAGCATACTCCTTTCAGATGGGTGTAATGGAAAAAATATTCTCCACTTGAAAGTTTTTCCTCCCCCACACCATTCCAGGTTCGAGAAAAAAAACCATTTTTAGAAAATTTTCACAGTGTTTTGGGATTTTTTCATCTCATCTCAAATTTTTTTCTATTTTTATATAAAGAATCCCAGTGTAGAAAATCATTACCAGATATGTGGTTATGTAACTACATACTTGGTAATGGTAACTAGTTACTTTTGTTATTACATATCTTATTACCTTTATATGGCGATGTCGCGAAAAATAATGAGTTGTCGTTACACACCAGCATACGAAAAATCAAAAAATATATCGTTACCTATGTGCTTACCAGTACTGACAAAAATAATGAGTCTAAAAATAGATTTTCTAAAAAATAAATTATATAAAAAAAAATATTTTTTATTGTATTTTTTTTTTAAATAAAATTTGCTGGTGCGGGAATCGAACCTGGGTCTACAGATTGCCAGTCAACAGCTCTACCATCTGAGCTATATCGACATGTAATATTTAATAAATAAAAACACAATTGACCTGCTGCACACAAGTAAGCTTACTCGCCAACATACAAAAAATCAAAAAATATGTGGTTACATATATCCTTACCAGTGTTTAAAAAATATTGAGTCTAAAAATAGACTTCAAAAAATTTTCAAAAAAATCTAAAAATTGATTTTCTGTTTGAAATAATGATAAAAATAAGTCATTATCAGTAACCCATTATTATATGTTTTAAAATAATGCAGAAGGTAAGTGGGTGTCATTACTGGTACTCCAAAAAATAATGATATGTCATTACCGTTTCTACACTGGGTATATTAACAAATAAGAAATTGCTGAATTATTGCTAAAATATTTTGAAAACACTCCAATTCACTCAATTCAGTAAAAGCAATTTTTCGTTATTTAATTCAGTAAAAGTAATTTTTCGTTTTTTAATTCAGTGAACGTAATTTTTTATTTTTCAATTCAGTGAACGTAATTTTTTTTTTTAATTCACTGAACTAAAATGAAATCAAATGAATTCAGTGGTGAATTAATTCAGTAAGGAATTAATTCACTTGATTTCAAAAAATTACTATAGCAATTGAATTAATTCTTTCAATTTCTTTTTTGTTGAACGCGTTCAGTGGTGAATTACTTACAAAAAGGAATTTATTCAATTCTAAAGAAAATTGAATTCGATTATTAGTGAATTCATTCAAAAACTAATTAATTCTTCAAAGCTATAGTTCTAATCAAGGAGTTTTTTAAAAAATTGTTATGAGACTTTAAAAATTTCAAAAGAAAACACTTTTAGGGCGGATAAGGTTAATTTGAGCAAATTAAATAAAATCTATTACTTTTTAAAAAATTTAGGGAAATTTTGGAGATATTTTTAAATTTGTTTGGGGATAAAAAAAGTATATGGCAAGCGTGGATCGGTAACACAATGCCCCATGAGAATTTAATCAACAGTTAAATTCAAATTTCCAGTTAGTAGCTAACAGGACATTGTTATAATAGGGCTTGGTGCAATTAAATTTTATTAACAGCGTCTTTTACATGAGAGACGAATATTATTGTGAGGCTTAATGAAGGGAAATTATATTATCTACAGGTTTATGTATTTCGAAAATGGTTAAACAAAAGCAAAATAATGAATGTATGTCCCATAATTACCAAAACTAATTGTTAAATTTTCATTGTACTATTTTTATAGGGGAAAGTATTGTACTTTGCAACGGTTGTACTTTAAAATGTTTAATTTTTCTCCATCTTTCCAATGTTTTATAAAAAAGTTTTCTTTTACAAGGTGTTTTATTTTTCATTACGCCCAAGTTAAGCTTAAATTTCCGTCTTCAAAATCTGTAATTGCTAAGAAAAATGATCCGAAAATGGATCCCTTTCAAAAACCAGTGTTGATGCAACTTGAATAGAGAACAATGAAGAGATAAGCAACGCAAGTATATCAGCAGACATAAGAAAATTAGTGTTATTTTTGTTTGGTTTTAAGATCAAATATGACAAATTCCAAATAGATTCACAATTTGTTTTACAACAAATAGAGAAAAAACTTATGAAAAAAAACTTTCCCAGAACCAATGGTTGACAATTTATGCATTTTCAAGTACTGCCAAGCACTATCATCAGATTGTCTTTATGGAGTTATCTCTAGGTTATAATCTAGATTTACACAAACAGTAACATTACATAACGTACAAAGATTCAACGAGATGTTTTGGTCTGTGTGTTCCCTATCATAATTTTCTTATTGCAGGCAACTGATGAGTGGGGTGATGCCCATGAAGCAATTTTGTTATATATCATGCAAATGGACAACCTTTTTGAAACAACTAATAAAATCTAATATGACAATATCATATTAGAATTTGGACTTGAGGTAGAACAATATTTTAACAAACATAAATATTAATTTGAAGTTCAGAAATTTTTTTACAGAGAAAGAATTGTTTGTATCAATAAAACACCAAACGTTAGAACTTGGTATCCGAAGTGATACAAGGGTCAGGTGTAAGGTTCCGATGGAATGCAAGGATAAGGGGTTTAATGTATCACCAGGTAATATACACAGTAATACCCACATATTACCAAGGTTTATAAAAATTTTCGTATTTTTGAAATTTAGAAATATAAGAATATTTTGTTTTTTTTCTTTACCAAAAAAAAATTTTTTTTGTAGTAGTTTGTACTGAACTTGGTAACCCCATATATTGTCGCCTTTGCTATCGTAAAATGTACACCTTTCTATTTAGCATTTTTAACATTATTTCATTTCAAATTATGGTTAAGTGCCGGAAAATGTTATAAATCTGGGTTAGCCATTTAGCCAAAGAACCAACGAACCAAACTGAGCATTCATATCTATGTAGTTGTTATTTATACGCATTCAAATGTATACATTCATACACACACACACACATACAAACACGCATAAATATTTTTATACAATCCATTTAGCCATCCATGTTATTTTAGCTTAGCTAGGCACTTATGGCACCATTAATCAATTTACAAATCAAAATGTTTCATTTTCGTATGCTACGATATATTAGCATTTGTTTCAATGCCAAAAAAAACATGAAAAAAGAAAACAACATAGCGAAAAAAAAACAACAACAAAAGCTTCAGAATAGAAAACAGCTAAAATAACCAAAAGAAAAAGTGAAACGAGGAACCGCACTTGTACACTTAAAATAAATAATCGTAATTTTGAAAATAATTGGATGAAATTTGGTACATACACTGGTGAGCAAAAGTGAGTCCATGTCAGTACCTGAGGAAACTTATAAGTTCAGGCATAAAAATATCAGACACGCGGACTAAAGAATACTTCTCTGAAAGCAAAAGGTTCGCTTAATCTGGCCTCAGAAATGTCCTTCCATATCAGACCTTCGAGCTATATAAACGGGAAAAACGTAACTTTTCTTCAAAATATTTCCAATCGTATGTTACCGCATAAAATATTTTAAACCAGATTCGTAACGACATCTGAATACATAGCTCTTCCTTTTTAGAATGGTTTTTGACCGTAATTTCAAAGAAAAATTGTAAAAAAGGCCCATTTATTATTTAGTTGGTCCACCCTGAGCATCGATCACAGCTTTTAAGTGTTGAGGCATTGAATTTTCTAAATTTCCTGTAACTTCTGGAGTTATTTCTGCCAAAGGTCTGTTTAAAGCAGTTTTCAGGCTTTCACGGCTGCTAATTTCATATTTTCTGCCTTTTTTTCCAAAACATTCCAGATGTGTTCAATATGATTTAAGCCGGGTGATTGTGGTGGGGAATACTTACTTCCTAAAAAGTTATGCTGTCATACGTTCGATTATGCCGCAAAAATTATACGCATTAGCTGTTTATAATTTGTTTATGCTTTAACCCATTTCATACCAAGCATGGATTCCATGAAAATTTTTTAACAAAACTTGGTAGAAGGATAGGCCAGTTTCGTAGTAAGCACTTTTTGAATTTTTATGGCTAAATTGCGCCGTCTGGTGGTGATACAAGTAATTCAAATTCAAATTGAAATTTTGATGCTCTATACGCACTTAAATGGTTAATATTTTTTCAAAAATTAAATTTTTATATTTGGATAATACAAATTTCTGTAAAAAAAATTGCAAAAAATTTAAATTATTTCTTTTGCAATATTTTTAAGAACCTTTTTAAATAAATAGTATTTTAGGACGTTTTTTAAAAATTGTTAATTGGCAACACTAATTGCCCAGATTTGTATGCTTCTTTGGCAGTTGAGAGAAAAGAGCGCATTTTTAATATAACAAATAAAAACGGATTAATTTTCTACATACTAACGGTGGGTCTCATACTGTAGGTTTAACTTTAACTTAACTAAAAACAAAATAAAATGTAAAAAAAATGTACACAACAACAAATTTTTGGGTTAACTATTAACCTAAGTTTAAACCTGCAGTATGAGACCCACAGTAAGAATTTTACAAATACGAATAACCCTTGATGATTTTTTTTTTTTTAAATGCCAACTGAACTCAGAATTTTTCTTCCCTTAAATATTTGTTTACATGTCAACATATCACTTTTATTTCGCCGCTCTACCTTATATTTTTAAATATTTTTTGAAAAAAGTGCTTTGAAAAAGTCAAAAATAGTGTTTTTTAAAATCATTATATGGCAACTAGGGTATTCAATTAAGCGGATTTTTATTTTAATCGATTAATCGTGCAAATAATTATTCGGGGTTTTTACTTAACCGGTTAATCGAACAAAATTTTAAAATTAATCGATTAACCGAAAAAATTTTCTGTAAAATAATATACATACACGTGTTGTGTTTTTAATAATTTTATTTTAAAAAAGGAACAAAAATAAATTCAGTAACTCTTTTGAAATTCATAAAAATAAAAAAAGTGTAATAATTGAGATCAGATTTTGTCAATATTTTTTTTTCTGTCCCCTCTTTCACATATTAAAATTTTATCCAAATCGGGGAGAACCACACCCAAAAGAAGAATATTAAACCCCGTACGTTTAAAAAGTCGTAAAAAATAATTAAAAATTTATTATACGTAAATAGATACCACTACTTTACTAGATAAATCACAACAACATGGTAGTAATTTAGAAGATGACAAAGCAAACTGTAATAATTTTATATTGTTTTTTCTTTGGGATTTAAGATGTTTATTAACGCTCCTACTTGAAAACATGGAATTCTCATTGAGTTGAAGCTAAAAAATATTTCTAGAAATTCTAAAAGGTCGTCCCTTAATTATTTTCTTTTTGAATAGGAAATGAATGAAATTCGGATAGGTACAAGCCTACAGCAAATTATTTGTCACAATTTTTAAAAAAAATTTTGCACATTTACTTTAATAAAAAATTTATATTTTTTAAACATTTTTGTAATTTTCTACTCATTTCGATTAATCGATTAATCATAAGAAATTATTCGGATAATTCGTTGTTCGAAATTCGGACATTTTAAATTATTCCAAAAATTTTTGAGAAAAATTGTTCGATTAATCGAATAACGATTAATCGATTGCATGCCCTAATGGCAACCCTGGAAGTCAAATTTTTGTAATTTTTTAAATATCGTTTATATTGAAGGCCTCAAAGTATCACATGCTTATCAAAAGTTATAGACTCTTAAATGTAGATGTGACTTTAAAGTCACATTGGTAAGAAATGGGTTAATCGGACAACTCAGATCGTCAATATAGGAAATTAGTAGATATGAGTAGTCAATGTGTGAATTGACCTTCAAACTACAAACGCCAAACCATATAATATTCTGAGTGTACTTATTAAATATGTTGCTAGAAACAAGGCAGAGGAAATACCTTAGAGGGTTTCATATCCAAGGTCGGCAGGATATGACAACAACAACAACAATGAAAGAATGAAACACATTCTTTGTATTCATGATTATAAAAACAAATACAAATACATGAACTTGAACAAAAAACAACTAGCACCAGGCGAGACCATTAATATTAAGGATTTCCTAATATTATTTTTCTTCTTGTTTTTCAACATTTCTTTTGTTTTGCCAAACATTTATACGATTTCATTCTTCCTGCTAACAATTCTTAAGTGGGATGTCTAATACGTCAATGTTGAGGAAATCGATTATGTATTATTTGTATGAATGTGTCTGTGAAGCTTTGATGAGTGTGAGTAAGTGAGTGAGTGTTTGATTGAAAGCATTTTTTCGTTTTTCCGGAGACAATAGGCAAGGGTCACATTACCGAATAATTTGTTATTTTTTTTTTTTGCCAACATTTGTATTTATTTTGTCGAACAGAATACAAAAGTAAAATTAAAATTAAACAAATAAATAATGATAAAGATGGCCTATGAATTTATAAGAATTTAGATAAATTGCTGAATTAGGTAAGGAGCGTCGTAGATTAACGGGGCTAAAAGTAGGATACTTTAAGGAGACAAATGCAAATATAAAGTTCAAAATATTTCTATAAGACATACTAAAGGTATTCATTTAAAGTATTTACGCCTCGTATACTGTAAGTTTACTCCATTAATGTCAAAACTAGTTTACGAGACCTGGTAAATATACGCTTACATTTTTGTGTGTAAACTTTTTCGTATTTATACATACATTTGAATATTGTCAAAAATAAAATTATTTTGAATTTTTTTGTGTGTTGTTTTTTATTTTCTGTTTTATTTGTTTTTAAATAATACAAATTTAAAAAAATCCGTGTTTAATATATGAAAAGATCGAAAAAGTGGCTAAATGCTAAATTGAGATGTGAATAGTTTTAAAAGGTGCGTTCATTTAAATAAACAGGTAAAGTTATAAATATACGCGATTACAAAAATACACGGTTTACGAGGGCATAAATCCAGTTAGATGAATACCACTATTAGATTTCTATTTCGCATTTTAAAAATAACAAGAAACATATATAGTTAAGAAAAATAAAAAACCTTAGTTTGGTTTCAAAGCTGTTTACATTTAATTTAATGTTGTTTATACTTGATTTAAACATTTTTTTTCGTGTGTTTGTAGGTATCATTAAATGTGTCATTTTATAATCAATCACTTTCATCCTCTATTCATTTAGTTTTTTTACTGTTTTGCGTACAGACCACAAAAGTTGATTGTGAAAAGGGAAAAACCTTAATAAATTGGTTAAAAGCACAAAAGACAACAACAAGAAAGATATACGTATTATAAAAATAAGGACAAGAAAAACGAAAAAATAAGAAAGAAACAATAACAAATAATCTGTACTTACCCATAAGTTTCATCACTTCTTTGTGGCTTATAAACACGTTGAGATAACCACTTGACAACAGGGGATACCAAGCAACCATTAGGCCCCAATAGAGCAACCAAAATTTGGCCATTTGTTAAGGATGTAGAAATTTAAAGAACTTTTTAATATAAAAAATCAATGATTAGGATGCTGCTGACGAGAAGGAGGATGATGATGATGATGACGAAAGTCGTTAACAAAAGTGGTCGATATAAAGTGGTTAGAGTATATTGTATAGTAGTTAAGATGCAGTTGAAAATTTAAAATTTTATTACATTTTATTTAAATTGACAATTTTAATCCTCATAAAAGCTTTCAAAGGCAGTGACCAACAAATAAAGGCCAACTATTGGGATATGTATGTTGCTGTTGTTAGTTGTTGTTGTTGTTGTTGCTTGTTTATTTGCTATTTTGTGTTTTCCTGTTATTTGTTGTTTTATTAAATAAGTCTAAAAATTTAAATTTTTGCTTTTGATGTTGCTGGTGTTTCTTTTTGTTGTTGTTGCTGTTGTTTTTAAATCCTTTGCCACATTTAATTCAGACCAGTCAACAATTTAGAGTGACAGCATTTGTTTTTCTCTTTATGGTAAAACACACAGTGGAGGCAGTGGTAAACTGTGTGTTTTTTTTTTGGGAATTGAATAGAGTAGTTGAGGCAAAATGTAGTAGATATGTTGGATTCTGTTGGCTGGAATGTTTTTTGTTGCTTTTCATAGAAAGTGCGGGTGTAAGCATATGTTGTCTCGCCTGTCACGTGGTTGTTGCTTTGATGATACAACTCTAAAAATTTACTACACAACGATATATGTATGTGTGGCTGTGTGTATATGTGATGTTACTATTGCTGATGATGTTGCTGACGCTGTTGTTGATTCGGTTGCTTGGAGACCATCACCATATATGTGCCATTTTCATATTGTTGGCAGACTGCCTGACTTGACTTTAACATTTCACCATCCTTTCACTCAACTTTTTGTTACCAAATGTGTGATTGTATGTAGATTTTTTCCTGCTACTGCGTGAGTGTGTTGTATTTGTTTGTGTTCAAATGTTTACAGTGGATGACTCCCAGTTGTTGGTTAAGTGACAATATATTGTTGTGTACGTTTTGTTTCCAGACTTTGCTGCTTTGCTTGTTCAATTCTGCTTTGCTTGGATCTACTGTAACTGTCAGCTGTTGTATGTCTAGAAAAAATAAAATCAGAGAAAAAAAAGAAGCTAAATAAAAAGTTGAACAACAAAAAGAATGTGAATAAAGTAAAATTTTATTGAAAAGTCAAACTCAGTTTGAAAAGTCCACAGACGAACATTCACAACTACAAACATACATGTGACTTTCCATACTAACTGTCCAGCTTATCTTCCAGAAGTTGGACGGAGTAGGTGTGAGTAAATATTGACCAAATTGGCATTTTTTTTAATAATATTAATTATTGTACTTATTTTATATTTGGGAATTATTTTAAATTTGACTAGAGGGTACCAACAAAAGTTCGCTAAGTTGGCCGGTTTTTTAAAATATTTAACAAAACAAAAATTTAAATTAGTTTATCATAGTCTTACGATATCCGATTTAAATTTTTGGAAAGGTTGTTAAAAATGGAGACAATAAAACACAAAAACACGGGAGAAGGGTCGGCAGAAATTCTACTCCCAAAGTAACAAGAAATTCTGTTCGCCACTCTTTACGGATTAAAGCGTAATCGCAAGCCTGCAGAAATAGTGAATATCAAACTGCATATGGAGAGAAGGGAAAACCTCTTGTGACTATTGCGAAGTGGTATGGAAAATTCCAGACCGGTAATTTTTATGTGGTGCATGAATCTCACTGTAGTCGCTCAATGATTCAAGACTAAAAATTGATGAAGATCCAACATTGACACAGAAAATGGTTGTTGATGAACTGCACCAATAAAATTCTTAGTTCTTGGCTTTTGTACACTCACAATATTTTTTCCTTAAAATCAACCGAATATATGCAATAAAACAATAGACAATAAGTTAAAAAAAGGACTACCCATTTTTCGTTTAAAACAATTGTATTTTGTCGTTTATTTTTAATTGTTATTTAATTAACTGGCAAAGTCGGTAAAAATAATAGATTTATCGTTTATTTTAAAATTAATTGTATTCTAACAACTGATTGTTTTTAACAGAAAATTTTGATTGGATATTTTAACTTCTACCGAAAGTCCGTATTTTGTGTATTTTATTTATTGAATGACTGATAGAAAAAGTTAAAAAATATATTTCTTTGCAATTTAACTACTTATTCAATTAAAACGACTTTACTGATTTACTTTTTAAACAACTGTTGAACTTTTACGGTAAAGTTATTGTGAGTGTATGTCTACTTCTTTGATCTGAAAAATACTTTTTTTTTTCAATAAACGAAAATCTTTAAAAATTTAAACAGCCAGTGTTGCCGCATTACAATTGTGGAAAGTTGTCTAAAAACACCAAAATTTTTAAAAAATTCTCAAAACTCGTGAATTATAGATTATTAAACCATTCTTACCAATGTGACTTTAAAGTCACAATTTTTTAGATAATTTAAACAAAAACACGTTTTTGCATTTTTATCAAATTCGTGGGTCATTTTGGATTCCAGGCTAAAGTGGGTTAATGATATCCGATGAAGTCAAAATTGCATATCTGAATCATTTTGACTTTACTAAATGAATAAGTGAAATAAAAAATAAGTTTTTTTTAAATTTCGAATTTTGGGAATTTTTAAGAAAATGGCCCTTTTTTCCAAAATGGGCCATTTTCGTCCAACTTTCGGCATAGCCAAATTTGAAGTATTTTACAATATAATATATAAAAAACAATTGCAAGATTTGTCAATATTCAACCACACCTACACCGCCCACTTTTTAGAAAACTTTAAAAAGTTGTTTTTATTTTTTTATTTCATATAGGATAAAAAATGTTGTAAGTTTGAGACTGGGACGATATACTTTTTTCTGTAGCTCGGCAGTTGGTATAGAAACCCTCACATACAAATACTCGTACATTCACAATGACAGACTACCATAATGGCTTCTATACATATATGGTTGTCTGGGTGATGCTACTGTTTCTAAAATTTACAAAAAAAAAAAAAATTAGAAAAAAGTCCATGGCTAAAAGAGGTGTTGCTATCTCCAATATGTTTCCATGTATATGTGTCTCTTTGTAGATATTTTGTGTGTCTGTCTGGAAATATTTGTGCTAAAGTGAAAATTTTCTATACAACAATAAAAAAGAACTTGACTAAACAATTTATAAATGTTTTTTTTTTATTTCAGTATTGTACTTTTTTTCATTTTATTTAAAGTTCTTCAAAAAGTAATTAAAAGTTCGTAAAGATTAACAGTCTCTCAACGAACACGCAACTTTGTGCGCCAGTGGGTCATACAAGTTTTTGCTGCTGCTGATGCTGCTGTTTCTGATTGCTGTTGGTGATGTTATTATTTTTGTTGGAAATTCTTTTTTTTTTGTTGTTTTTTGCCCGGTGTTAGCATCAAACGACGGTACGTTGATAAAGTTCACCGCAACGTGAAATTTAATTGAATAAGTTGCACATGAATGTTAGAAAATGAATGACCCTCCTGTGGTAATAGAAATTTACATAAGGACTTTTCCTTTATATAACTACGACCGCATATTAGTCTAAGTGAAACTTTTGGTGAGGAAGGAAAAGAGTAAATTAATAAGTTATAAAGCTTAAGTTAGGAAGTTTCATTATGCTTAAGATTACCGACAATTAAACCGCTTTAATTAAAAGTGGTCCAAGGTTTTTAGAAGTGGTGATATATATTGCCAGACCTTTAACTTCCCAGTGTAGAAACGGTAATGACATATCATTATTTTTTGGACTACCAGTAATGACACCGACTTACTTTCGGGATTATTTTAAAAGATATAATAATGAGCTACTAATAACTAGTTACTGTTTCCACAAGTTCAAAATAAAAAATAATGCATTACCAATAATGACTTATTTTTATCATTATTTCAAACATAAATTAATGTTCTAGAATTTTTTGTACATTTTTTTGAAATCTATTTTTATACTCAATATTTTTTCAACAGCGGTAAGAATATATGTAACCACATATATTTTGATTTTTTGTATGTTAGCGAGTAAGCTAACTTGTACGCGGCAGGTCAATTATGTTTTTCTCTATCAAATACATGTCGAGATAGCTCAGATGGTAGAGATATAGACTGTCAATCTGGAGTCCCAGGTTCGAGTCACGCACGAGAAAATTTTATTAAAAAAAATTTTTACAATAAAAAAATATTTTTTTATAGAACTAATTTTTTCAAAATCTATTTTTAGAATAATTATTTTTGTCAATAACGACATATTTTTTGATTTTTCATATGCTGGTGTGTAACTCATTATTTTTCGCGACATCGCCATATAAATGTAATAAGAAATGTAATAATAAAAGTAACTAGTTACCATTACCAAGTATGTAGTTACATAACCACATATCTGGTAAAGATTTTCTACACTGGGTTAATTATATGTGACGCGCAAAATAGAAAGGGACCTAAGGGTAAAAACCGGTTTTGTTCAGGAGAGCCATTTTAAGGATTTAAATACGTGTATCTTTGGTGTACCATCACTGAGCGTGTTGGTATTGGTCTCATGTGACGTCAGGAACGTGTTGGTTAACCTTGAATACGCGCGTAGGTCGTCCCTACCTCTTGTTTTGTGTAGTTGGTTTTTACTGTTTTCTACCTAGCGCGCTGTTTCGATGAGCTTGATATCAATTTTGCTCGCGGTTTTTGGAATCCAGCTTTATTTTCTGAAATTATTAATTGTGAATTATAATAAATACTCATTTATAATTCTTTTAAATCGTGAATATCACTCTGTTAGTACGAAAATTTTTTCACATAACCTTAGAATCGTCGACTTCACTTTCATAAAACGCGCATATCTCTGGGAGGGAACACTTTTGGGGCATGGGATCGGTCTCATTCGATGCTCAGATGTTGTCCACATAAAAAAAAAAAAAAAAATTGATTTTTTACCCTTAGGTCCCTTTCTCTATGCGCTGTCACATATAGATATTTTTATAAGTGTTTTATATTTTTATATTTTTCTTTAAACATAATAGGGGTTTTCATTTAATAACGTATTGAATATTATCTTATATTATTTTTATTATATTAATTATGATTAAGTTTATGTTTATTATTAAGAAATTTATTGAAAAGAAATTATCAACACGTGTTATCAAATATGAATACCCGTACTATTTTTTAAGACCCCTGGTATTGTTGTACGGGTTACAAATAAATAAATAAAATAAAAAAAAAACGTATCTTCCTGTTATATGTCAAAAACAGTTTGCAAGCCCTGGCAAACATATATATTAGGGTATTCAATTAATCGGCTTTTTATTTTAATCGATTGATCCTGCAAATAATTATTCGGGTTTTTTAATCGATTAATCGAAAAAATTTTCTGTAAAATAATATACATACACTTGTTGTGTTTTTAATTATTTAATTTAAAAAAGGAACAAAAATAAATTCAGTAACTCTTCTAAAATTCATAAAAATAAAAAAAATTTAATAATTGAGATCAGATTTTGTCATTATTTTTATTTTTTCTGTCCCCTCTTTCGCATATTAATCCAAATCGGGGAGAACCACACCGAATGAGTTAAAGAAGAATATAAGACCCCGTACATTAATGTGTATCTCTTTCGTATGCATTGAATACATAAAAACGTAAATGTAGAGAGGAATTCTGATGAGAATTGATTTTTCCTCTACGTTTCCGTACCTCCATCCCTTTATTTTATTTTATTAATTTAGAGAGCTCACTAAACAAGCTTTATTACATTGAGCATTAATTATAATTGATAATTATAATAATCATTAATTACAACAATTATTATTGCTTTCGTTTAATATCAACGTTTAAAAAGTCGTACAAAATAATTAAAAACTTATTATACGTAATAGATACTACAGAGTAGTAATTTGGAAGATGACAAAGAAAACTGTGATAATTTTATACTGTTTTTCTTTTTTCTTTGGGATTTAAGATGTTTATTAACGCTCCTACTTGAAAACATGGAATTGTCATTGAGTTGTAGCTAACAAATATTTCTAGAAATTCTAAAAGGTCGTCCCTTAATTATTTTCTTAGGCCAGAATGAAATCCGGATATGTACAAGCCTACAGCAAATATTTTATCACAATTTTTTAAAAAAAAATTTTGAGATTTTATCACATTTACTTTAATAAAAACTATATTTTTTAAACATTTTTGTAATTTTCTACTTATTTCGTTTAATCGATTAATCGTATGAAATTATTCGAATTATTCGTTATTTGAAATTTGAACATTTTAAATTATTCGAACAATTTTTGAGAAAAATTGTTCGATTAATCGATTGAATACCCTAATATATAACACCTATTTTTAAATGTAAAAGTTTTGGTATTTATATACTAGACCGGCCCTTCACTGTATGGGCGATTTTAAAGTTGCTCCGAAACCCGGAGCTTATTTCAGCTCAATCTAAGAATTTTTTTGCTATCCCTGGTCCTTCAAAGTTTTGTACTACGGTTTACTAAGGGAAAATATTACTTTTTTGACATTTTTTGAAAATACTGGCTCTTAAATGACTGTATTTCTGAAAATGTCAATAGAATCGTAATCTAGACTAAATTATCCTTCTACCAAGGAAAATATTTAATTAATTGGAAATTTATTAATTCAGTTCGAGGCCAATTTCCTTATTATGAATTAACATAATAAGTACTTTTTTCAAAAACTGCTATTTTTCTTCATCAGGATATTCTCCTAACAAATACTTCACAGAGTTTTTGCTTTCAAAAACCTCTAACACTTTCAGGAATGAAAAGACGATCGTTTCGGGGATTTTCCAAGTCCCCTTCTTCAGTTTTCTTTAGAAAGTGGTGGCAATAGTGCAATGCAAATTGAAACATCAAAATTTCATATTAAACGTAGTCTACTACATCAACGAAATGAGAATGGAGCAAACAATAAAATATGTTTTCGAAGTCTCTGCAAAGACATAACCAACAATAGAAGTATTATGAAAGTTTTTGTTTTTGTATTTCGTACCATCGGTACAAATAAAATACAAATTTTATTTTTACCACTTCTTTGTCAATTACAAGGAAGGGGCAAAAAAAACATTTCTCCGTACTGCGAGTGTTGTCAAAATGTTGGGTTTTAATTTTTATTCAAAAAAATTAAAATTGTTTTTTCGACCTTTTTATTAATTGATTAGAAATTTATTAATTCAGTTCGAGGCCAATTTCCTTATTATGAATTAACATAATAAGTACTTTTTTAAAAAACTGCTATTTTTCTTCATCAGGATATTCTCCTAACAAATACTTGGTTATGTCTTTGCAGAGACTTCGAAAACATATTTTATTGTTTACTCTATTCTCATTTTGTTGATGAATAAAGACTACGTTTAATATGAAATTTTGATGTTTCAATTTGCATTGCACTATTGCCACCACTTTCTAAAGAAAACTGAAGAAGGGGACTTGGAAAATCCCCGAAACGATCGTCTTTTCATTCCTGGAAGTGTTAGAAAAAAGTACTTATTATGTTAATTCATAATAAGGAAATTGGCCTCGAACTGAATTAATAAATTTCTAATTAATTAATAAAAAAGGTCGAAAAAACAATTTTTATTTTTTTGAATAAAAATTAAAACCCAACATTTTGGAAAATATTTAAGTAATTGCAATTTCCCCAGAACATTCTGAGTTAAAATTGGATAAATTATGCAAATTGTAAAAAATTAAATAAATTTTTAAAAAACTTACAATGTTATACTCCAGTTTCATTTCTAAATTCTATAAATATTCAAATGTAAATTTTAGTCTCTCTTGGATTGTGCTAACCTAGTCCCAGGTATGGCCAAAGATAGAATTTCTTTTTTTTTGGAAATTTGCAAAACTCTAATTTTGAGTTTTTTAAAATTTTGTTCAACTAAATATAAAAAAAAGCGGTCAACGCAGTACACCTCAGAAAAAAATTCAACTAAAAGTTACACATATCTCTCTTTTAACTTAGTAGTGCCGGCGTTTTAAATTTGAAAATTTTAGAGAAAAAAGTGATTTTGGCCAATAAATTAGACAATAGTATTTATTTTTGTTTTTTTTGGCTAGCTGTAAATAGTGTTCAAAAGAATCATAAAAAACACAAATTTTAGATTTAAATTTTCAGCAAATAAATTAACTAAGGTATAATTTCTCTACAAATTTTTGAGTTTCTTCAGTCGATTAACATTCACCAAAAAGTTTTATAGATTTTAGTTTAAGTTCAAAATAAATAAATAATGTACGTTATATTATTTCTTTGCACACAATGCAACATAAAATAAATTTAATAGCAACAGTACCTATATTTATTTCCTTGAGTGTATATTAAACTCCTACAATTTGAAAATATTACCTACTAATACTGTATAAATTATATTTATTACTATAACTCTCAATAAGCTCTTTTAAAACTGCAACAATAAATTTCTATAATTTTTTAAAAGCTTTGAATTTTATTTATAACTTAAAGATTTTTATCTAACATATGAGACAAAATTAGTACAACCGTACCGGTTCAAAAAAAAACTTTTTTCTCCAAACTTGCCATAAATGCTATCCTATCTGATACGAATTATTCATAAAACAACAGTTTCTATTTCTCTAAAAGATTAAACATAAAAAATTTACTAATTTCAGAATGAAACGCTCAATATTGTGATTTTCTGAGATGGTCACAAAATTTCAAAGTATGGAAACCTCCAACTATGTTACAAAGAAAATTTAATCAAAAACAAAAACTAATTCCCTTCTGGAATTTTCTGTTCTGATATCAAATAGTAGAAATTGAAAATGATATGTTCTGAGAAACACCTATTTATAAATTTCATTTGAAATATTCAGAAAAGTTCTAAAATTTTCAGTAAAAATTTCACCACTTATTAAATATAAAAAGTCTTGTAGAAAAGTGGAATTTTAAATTTTAAAAAAAATTGTAGTAAAACGAAATATTAGGCGGTTAAAAGTATTCAATTTTGTTATCTCAGATCACGATCACCGAAACTTTTTTTTTTATAAAAATGCAAAATTTTATTATTTTTATTCTCTAAACAAAATATATGTTTGAACATATATTTTGTTTACAGTGGTACGGTTGAACTAATTTTACCTCATATCTACGATACAACAATTAGGTAAGAAATTATTACCATATATAAAAGTTAAAAAATCATAAAAACATTCATTCTTACAAATTCTCGGATTTTATAGACCAATAAACCTATGAATTTATGCATGTTAAAAATTTTAAAACTTTTCTTTTCAACAACAACAAACAAACTTAACTTAGGATACGTACGAGTGCGTATGTGTGTTCGTGTGTGTGTATGGCTGTATATATGAGTGTGTGTACATAAATACATACAAGTGTATTTGAATGGTAGGAAAAATTACAAAACGGCTTTATCATAACTTAAAACTTTATTCAAAACAAAAACCAACCAACCAACAAAAAAAAAAGTTTAAAATCAAATTTTCTATTATTTTGCAAATGTGTGTATTTCTCGTACACACACACAGAATATTTTTAAGAAAAAAATTATTTTTGAGTTCATAATTTCTTGTTACGTTCGTGTAAATATACAACAAATGCTGTAGTTCAATGTATATGTGAACCTAAAGCTGAAAATGATGATGATGAAAATGAAAATAATGATGTTGTAAATGTAAATGATGATGACGATTATTTGGTTGTTAAAGTTACTTGTGTTGTTACAGCTTTTTGTTGTTGATTTTTTTTTTTAAGTAAAAGTTAAAAAAATGGAATATTTTGGTTTTGATTGTAAGTGAAATGTTGCCAAGAAACTCTTATTTTACATACAGCAGAAAAAAAGTTTCTAATATAATAAATTCACGTTTATAAATAGAAGAAACCTTAGTTACACATAACTTTTTTACCAAAAATATAATAAAAAAGTAAAAAAACTAAATTCTGTCGTTTAAAACCGACTATATGGTTGCCTTATACTGTATTTATACTTCTCCTGGTTGCACTGAAATTATGCAGTTAATCCAATTTTGACTTTACTGTTCAATACCACAATAAAAAATTTACTAATCATATAGCAAGCTTGGCAGGTAATACCGCTAAAAGCCCGTTATCGATTCAAAACCCTTTCAACTGACTACCGTTAGCCTTAAACTAACGCTACCGAAATACCCTTATCCCTAAAATGCCATTATAAAACTTACTTAAATACCGATACTGAAATAAATAAAATATTTTTATTTTTAAAATACCGTTACCGAAATAAATGAAATTCAGTTATCCATAAAATAATGTTATTTTAATTTTCTGCTTTTGCAATTGCACGTGGCAATTCAGTATTTCAGATTCATTGAGTTGATAAATTTGTTTTGTTTTTATTGTATGCGGTTTTTACGGTATGCGCTACAATAATTTAAATACCCTTAACCTTAAAATACCGTTACCCAATTAAGATAAATAGCATTATCCTAAAAATGCCGTTACCGAAATAACAGGCATTTTTTTATTCACCGGATTTACTTTTGGATTTATTTTATTTCGTTAAAAAATCTTCGTTTTGTTCGACTCTAGGAAGAATTTTGTTTTCGAATTTTTTTATATTTTATTTGGATAGAGCACACTCTTGGCCCTATGTTCCACTGGGAATTAATGGATTAAATATATATATACTCTTCAGTATATGCTCAGAAAATTTCAATAAAAAATTCGAATAAATAAAATTTCCACATTTTTTTTGTAAAATATATTTTAGCCACAAATTTTTATTGTATGCATTAAATTTGTACACACAATTTTTTGGAAGCGTTTTTTTTATCATTGTCTTCATTATAAGTCTTATTTCGCATAATACAGCAGAACAAAAAGAAAAAAACTACAACCAAAGATGTAAGAATTGTATGCAGTCTTTAAAGAAAAGCCAATGACGATTCTTCGATGGTGGGCGAAGGCACGTTATATGAGGCAGGTACTGATGGCTTTTTATAAGCCACAAAAGTAATCACTGTATATAAAAAATAAAAAACAAATACAAAACTAATTAATAAATGTACAAGATAAAAGATTTTTACCGAAATGAAATGTCTAATAAATTCTCTACCATCGTTTTTAAGAATATTTGGGTTAATATATAAAATACTCTTTATCCGATTCTTCCCAAATTTGGTGCACATGTAGAAAACTGCGAAATATATATTTTGTTCATACACGATTTTTTGAAATATTACAGTTTTCTTAGCGTAAAATTAATTTTAAACGCATAACCCTGAGTTCAAAATCGGCTGCCACTGTACAGCCAAGGCGGGTTAACCGATTTCGATCCGGGTTTTTTCTTTCGTAGGCAGCAAAAAACTCTAGTCCTTATCGTGGCCCTTTTTTGAATTTTAGACAAATAAATTTTATATCTCCGAGCAAATGCGTTTCTTCTTGCCTTTTTTAAAATTTTTAAGTTTGTGTGGCAACTTTGTTAAAAAATTTTTTTTTTAAATACACGGGACACGACAAGGACTAGAGAATTTACCTGGGATTAAGAATCATTTTAAATTTTTATTTTCCGATAATTAATGAAGGCTGCACAGTGCAGAGACTATTAATTATAGAGATATCAAATCAAAACTTACACTACTCACCGGTAGAGGGCGCTGAAATTTAGTATCACCTGAGGAACTATTTAGTACCAGTTTAGTATCAGCTGAGCCTATATTTAAAAACTCAAAAATTGCTGAAAACTGCGCAAAATAAGAAAAAATCAAGCGCAAAATATGTTTAAATAATAAAATTTAAGAATTCCTTTTTTTTTGTTTTGATTTTTTGTTTGTTATTATTTCAATTTAAATAAAAAAAGAAAATTGTCAATTTTTTGAACAAAGTGCCATCTAGTGATAACGATGTCGTTATAACTTTTGTTTTTGGTGATGCCATACCCCTGGTGCCATCTAGTGATAACGATTTTTTTAAAACTTATTTTTTTGGTGATGCCATACCTGATGGCACAGTGGTAGCCGATTTTGCCTTTTTTAAAAAAGGCCAGTAATGAAGTGGCAACTCTGGCGATTTTGGTTGGGGAAATATAAAACAGATATTTTTTAACAATACTACAATAACATGATTTTTAAATAAAAAAAAATAAAATATTAAAAATATTGTTAATTTAGTTTTTGATATTTACCCCCCTGAATTTTAAAAATTTCATATTTTCATCCAAATCTAACACTTGTTCGCTTATATAATGTGAAAGAAAAAATTTTAATTTTACAAAAATGCAATTTCTAGAATCAAATTAAGCTAAATCCACAACGGATTTATTTATTTTATAAATCTCTTTTCGAATTAGCTTAAATTAATTCCTGTAATCACATTTTTATAAAATTTAGTGTTTTGATTTCGCGTTATATTAGCGAATAAGTATTAAATTTTGATAAAAATTAAAATTAAAAAATAAAGAATTTTTAACGAAATAAAATAAATCCGGTGTTTTCAAAAATCCTTCCCGATAATCGTATCGTTTCGGTTACCAACCAACCATTCGAAATAGTAAAATTTGCCGATGTTGCATTTATTTTAAGTACACATTCAAAAAGCGCCGTAGGGAAAAATGTGGTTTGGTTTAAAAAATCGCGCAAACATTACAGTCAATGGTGACTCCAAAAAAAAAAAAATATTAAAAATTATCCTACTTTAAAGTATTTAATTTAATTTATTTATCAAAGCAATATCGTTTCTGAACACAGCAAAATCCTTTATTTCATCAAAGGGTAATGTAGGGTATTGAAAATGTTAAATCATACTCTAGAGAACATTTGTTAGGTTGATTTGTTTCTACATAAATATTTGGTGGGTGTGTGTGTGTGTGTGTGTGAGATGTTGAAACGAAAAAGTTTCAAAAGTTATTGCTAGAAATAATTTTTGTACAAAATTGAAAATTGTTTTTTAAATACATAATGACAAGTTCTGCTTAATAATAAACTTATTCATATTTTAAGCTTCCCACAAAAAAAGAATAAATATCGAAGGAAGAAAATAAGCAAGTATGAACAAGTGCAAAAAAGTTAACATTGATGATGGCAATATGAATTTGCAAAAATTGGCTAACTTATTTCACAATCCCTTATTTTGTTTGCGATGATGTTGCTGTTGTATGTTGTCTGTTTCCTGCAGTTGTTCATACACATAGATATTTCACTTTTGTATTGGTAAGGCAACAATCTAAACAACACAAAAAAAGCCAATCATCGATCATGGGTTTTTCCCAAAAAAAAAAAAAAAAAAAATCAAATAAAACAGAAAAAATTTCTAACAAAAGTTTTTTTGTGTGTTCGGTGGATGCTAAAAATTGAATGATTTACTGCATAACACAGGCCCCCCAAAAATGAAATATTTTTTTTTTATAGAAAAACACAATTCATTAATAATTCAAACGACAAATTTCCCCACCAACTCAAATATACGAATAAGTACATCCATATGGAAACAAACACATACAACCAGCAAACAGAATACCGAATACAAATTGAGAATAAAAAAGTTTAGCAATTGGTTTTAAAGATGAGCTGCAAACAACCAGCAAACAGAATACCGAATACAAATTGAGAATAAAAAAGTTTAGTAATTGGTTTTAAAGATGAGCTGCTTTTAATAGACATACAATTTTACACATATGAGGCTTTCGATACCAATTGCCCAGCTAAAGGCAGTCAAATATCAAACATGCAGTGTATATTTACGTGTCTATTCGTACGAAAAGTCTGTGACTCTTAGTTGTGACTATATTCCCCATGTATTTGTTGTTGCAAATTCACATTAAATCATATTTATTGAAATTTTTGTTTAAAAACTTCAAAAATATTAAGACCTGGCATCGACACAATCATAACATTGACAGATAAAATTTGAATTTTTAAAACTTTATTGTTGTTTTGTAGGGAAAGTTATGAGTCTCAGTCTTAAAAATAGTATTATGACGGTCACAAGTAGGAATAAACACCTTATTGTCCTTAATGATACACTCAAAGAAATAAATCTGCAAATGTAGCAGAAAAAGCAACTAAAAATTAGTTAAAAATGATGCCGCAGAAAAAGCTGCTTGTTAGCAGATTTTTTTGCCATAAGAACACCTGTTAAATTTACAGAATTTTAGTTACATTTAAGTTAACTTTTAGTTAAGGGGGGTAAATACTGTAACAACAGCATTTTAAAGGGCATATTTAAACGGTTGTCAAAATTTCAATTAACAATATTTTTAATATTTTATTTTTCTATTTAAAAACCATGTTATTTTAGTATTTTTAAAAATATCAGTTTTATATATCCCCAGCCAAAATCGCCAGAGTTGCCACTTCATTACAGGCCTTTTTTAAAAAAGGCAAAATCGGCTGCCACGGTGCAGCCTTCATTAATTATCGAAAAATAAAAATGTAAAGTGATTCTTAATCCCAGATAAATTCTCTAGTCCTTATCGTGCACCGATTTTTATATTAAAAATTTTTCTTTAACAAAGTTGCCATACAAACTTTAAAATTCCAAAAAGGACTAGAAAAAACATATTTGCTCGGGGATATTAAATTTATTTGACCAAAAGTCATAGAAAGGGCCACGACTAGAGTTTTTTGTTGCCTACGAAAGAAAAAAACTCGGATAGAAATTGGTTAACCCGTCTTGGCGGTACACTGGCAGCCGATTTTGAACTCAGGGTTATGGAAAAACGCGTTTAAAGTTTAAAGTTAATTTTATGCTAAGAAAACAGCAACATTTCAAAAAACCGTGTATGAAAAAAATTTACATCTCGCAGTTTTCTAAATGTGTACCAAATTTGGGAATAATCGGATAAAGAGTATTTCATATATTAACCCAAATATTATTAAAAACGATGGTAGAGAATTTATTAGACATTTCATTTCGGTAAAAATCTTTTATTTTGTACATTTATTAATTAGTTTTATATTTGTTTTTTAATTTTTATATACATTGATTATTTTGATGGCTTATAAAAAGCCATCAGTACCTGCCTCATATAACGTGCCTTCGCCCACCATCGAGGAATCGTCATTGGCTTTTCTTCAAAGATTGCGTGCAATTCCTGCATCTTTGGACGTAGTTTTGTCTTGTTGTTCTGCTGTTTTATGCGAAATAAGATTTCTAATAAATACAATGATAAAAAACGAATATATAAAATATTACTTTGTGACTAAAATATATTTTACAAAAAAACATGTGGAAATTTTGTTTCTTCGAATTTTTTATTGATATTTGCTGAGCATATATTGAAGAGTAAAAAGAAAATTTTTCCTAGAGTCGATACCCCCCTTAATTAAAAATGACAAATTGTAGTGTAAAATCTACAAAAAAAATTTGCTAAATATAAATAGACTGAAAATAGCAAAAACAAACTGTTATATATACAAAATTTTTGTTATTTTTAAGCTAAATTTAGTTGAATGCAAATATCATTCCTCTTAAATCAACAGAAATATTTGGCAAAAAAATTGTAAATTGGTGTTTTCAAAAGGCTCGATTTTTATCTGTATTAAAAAATATCTAAAAAAAATCTTCGAAAATTTGAATTTTTTTCGTGGCTACTAATTATTTAGCAAAATTTATTGCTGGTTATTTTCTATTTTCCATTTAGAAATATTTAACTCAAATATAAATAAAATTCTGTACACTTAACAGTTTTATTTTTGCTGTTCCTATCTTACTAATATATAGCAATAATAATCTGCTAATTTAGCAGTTTTTTCTGCAGCAAATTTTTAACTAATTTTTAATAGTTTTAACTAAATTTATTACCGATTTTTTTTCTATTAGTGTACGATACACTCTTTCCTGCAGCAAGGAAAGCCTCATATGTGAGTGAGGGTTTGAGTGTGTGTGTATAAACATATCGTCATACAAACCAATTTATAAATATGTATTAGTATCATAACCAAACTTCCCTTAATAAGTTTTTATATTTTTTTTGCGAACATGGGGATAAAAATCCTGCAATATTTATTGAAGAAGCCGGAGAATCCGGTTAAACACTCCTTATGTTTTTTCTTGTTCTATTTGATTCGATTCACTGTGTTCAAAGTTATTCAGCAACATATTAGCAACGTCATCATAATCATTACTAAAATGATAAAAGGTCTGGCATTTCATTTTGATTTTAGTCAGTGACAAATTTATTGCCAAATCGCGGTAAAGAAAAGAAACTTTTCAATTATTCTAATGGTGTGAGTAGACAGAGCAGACGAAAAAGAATTTAAGATAGATGAAACAGCTAAACCATAAGAAGTAGAGGGAAGATATTTAATAAATATCAGCAAACTAATGAATATAAATTGAGCTAATTTTTTTCTTGTCTTTAAATATTAAAATTAAGGTGTAAAATATTTAATGTTTAAATACTAGAAAGTTTGTGTTCTTTTTTAATGGATAAAAAGCAATTTAAAAAGGGGAAGGCAACCATGGTAATAATGTTTAAAACAAGATATTTTATAATAAATTCTTTGATGTAAATCTCTAATTACATTAGTTTACAGCACACTTTAAACAAATTTGCATGTCTTATCGGGATAGTTTCCTTGCACAGTGGATCTATACCGTTTTTCCCGTACATCAGTTAAAATATCAATCCTATCGAAGTTATGTATATCGTGGCTTATTACAATATTTGGACTGCAAAATTCATAAAATGTAAAAAAAATCATTGAAAATAAAGTTAAGATAAATTAAAATAGACTAAAATTAAAAATATCATCGATTAGTGCCTTTTTTCTCTAATATTTTATAAATTTTGACAAATCCTACACTAAGAAAAAAATACTTTATGAAGAAATAATGAAGATTGAAATTTAAGTACTTTTTTCCATTTTAGCAGCTTATTTTACTGTTTTTGCTTTTAGAGCTATTTTGTTGGTTGGCCTAGTCATAATCAAGAACGAATTATGTTTCAAAATTTCTTAAGTTAAAAACTTTGTTTGCAAATTCCTGACTTAAGCACCGTAAGTTGTTTTTCACGTGGAAAATTTTCATTGGAACTTTAAATGCTCTAAACTGCAATTTAAGTTATAAAAATTAACAATTTTTTAATTTTACAACAAAGCCACAATCACAATGAACACAAAATGTCACTTTTTCACCAGAAAAATAATAGTCTTGTATATTAAATTTGCGTGAAAACAAAGTCTACACAATTTTCACGTGAAACTCATTGTCGTGAAAAATTGTTTTTTTTTTTTTATATGGATTATAACAGTTTTTTCACGTGAAATTGATAAAAAATTTGTTTTGACTAACAAACTGGCATTATATTTTCTAAAATAAGCATGTTTTTTGTTAATACACTAATAGAAAAAAGTCTATAAAAATTTTGCTAAAACTACTAAAAATCAGTTAAAAATCACCTTGCAGAAAAAACTGTTGATATTAGCAGATTGTTTTTTCTAATTATTAAGATAGGAACAGTAAAAATAAAACTGTTGAATATACTTAATTTTAGTTATATTTGAGTTAAATTTCAGTTACTAGAAAATAACAACTTAACCTGCTAAAATCAGCAAAACGTTTTGTTAAATAATTAGTAGGCTTAAAAATCACAAAGAAAAAATTTTCAAAGTTTTTAAATGAAATCCGGATAGGGACATGCCTTCAACACATTGTTTTTCATAATTTGCCAAAAAAGTTTTGTAATTTTAGCACATTTTATTCCTTTATTTGTTTATCCCGATAGAGATAAATTTGAAATTTAAAATATCCTTTGAAAGAAATGATAAACAACTTAAGGTGGTCATTTTGTACACCACTTATCTCAGACAATCCAACCTTAGAATTCTTGTCTCTATAACATTTTGTATAAGATATCTTTCTTGTAAGTTTTTGTTTTAGAGTAAAGTAAATGATCATTAATCAGACTTATATAAATCCACTCATTTGTCAATTTTATTATAAGTTACTCTTTATATCAGTGCATTTAATTTAGTAATCTTTGGGATCCTTCTCAACTTTATGTATTATGAATATAAAACCATCCATTAATTGTAGAGGTTTGTTCATTTGTTCTTCATTCCGTAATTTGTATGTAGCAAGAAATAGAAAAACGAAGGGGAGTTAAATTAAAAAACATAGATTTTGCCTAAGGGTCTGCTGGGTAAAATGCTTCAATTATAAAATGGCTTTTAAATCAAATCGGAAGTTTGTTCTAGCTAACAACAGCAAAAACAAAAGTAGACAAAGTTTATGTTATTTCTTCTGCTTCCTCTTCCTGGTCTTCCTCTGCTTATTCTACCACATTCAATGGTAGTTGATATTCGTCGTACAGTAAGAAGTAGTGTTGGTAAAATTTGGTATCGAGTATTCGAGTATTTTCTAATTTTGTGAATTCGATGCTACGACTGACAAAGGACATTACAAATGCGACTCTGCCGAAAAAACATAATTATACTACGAGGGAAAATTGTATTTAAAAAGTTTAAACAAAATAGTTAAAAGTAATAAAGCCCGCTTACTGATTGTCTAGTTAAAATTTAACAAACAGCTACATTCAAATTTTATATGAAAAAAAAACAACAATTATGCCAGTTAAAGTCCCAGTTAGTGGCAAAGTTAAATCTTAATTATTTCATATACCGACTATTATCGAGAATAGAAAAGTAACCGAATTTACCAGCACTGGTAAGGAGTAAGGTGCTCTTGTTCTTTGCTTAACATTTTCTTGCTAATGTAAAGCTTGAGTTCTTGTTTTATTTTTTTCTTTCTTCTATTTTTTGTTAAACTCTGATGATGGTTTTATTTACAGAATAGCATGAGGTTGTTTGGTTGGGTCCTTCTTCTAATGGAAAATTGAAAATGAAAATGTTGTTGTTATTGCTTCTATTTGTTGTAGTACTATTTACCCATGGCGTAAAGAGAGCACTTAGTTTACAAATTGTGTGTATGTGTGCTTACCATGTTGAGCAGGAATACAACAAGTATGTGAGTAAGTTTTTGAGTTGGTGTAAGTGAAATAAATGTGCAGGTATAAGTGTGTTTTGGACGAGCACTTACAAGTTTAAACATTAAACAAATAAACAAGTGGCGAACTCTTGAGTAATGTTTGAGAAAAAAAAGTTGTATAAGGATTTGTTTTTAGTGTAATACTCGTAGCAAGAACAAAAACATGACGCCCAACCTAAGTAGAAGCAAAAAGTAACGATGATAGCAATTTAAATAAAATTTTAGTTAAACACATACATACAACAAATTTTGAATGTTTAATTTACTAGGTAAATTTCTTATTTAACTAATAGAGTTGTTGTTGTTGATGTTATTTCTATTTCTATTTATATATATATATATATTTTTTTACTTTAAAAGGTACTAGTCACTCACTGGCCTTTAATCTAGTTATGCCACAGCACAATTGTCGCATTCAAGCATATCCGTTTCCGGTAATTTTTGCAATTTTGTCGGGGGGTTTTTTTTGTTGCTTTTGTATTTATTCACTTCTGTGTTCTTCTATTTTTGTATGCCAACCATCTTCAATGTCTTGTGGGTGTGTTGCATCGGACATTTAACGGTTTTATTATGGTGGAATGGGAGGGGTGAGTGTTGGCAAAAATGACAGGAAACATAATGTAGTTGTGCAAAAGATTAATTTGAATTTTGCTTTTTGCAAACACCCAAAGACTATGTATGCCCAAAAACCTTCATGCACTCACTCATCCACTAGAGAGAAAGACTTATAAAACATTCACACAAGAAGAAGGCCATTATCGTCATCATAGAATCATACGAGTATATAGAACATACAGAGGTGGTGGTATAAATGTACACTATAAATGTTCGTTATACATTAAACAATTTGGTCTGTTATTTTGCTGTTAACCCTCTAGTGGTTGTATATTTTCGTCATGTTTTAATGCATCTGATATGAAAATTCTTCTTTAAATCAGGGATCGTAAGATCATTTCAATAGTATTTTTTAAGGGTACACTCAAAAAAAAAAAGTCAGTAAAGGCAGCAAAAAATGTTGCTGTGTCAGCAAATTTTTAGTCAGGAGCGTGCTTGCAAAAAAAGTTGGTAACTTCAGCAAAAGGTTTGCTGAAAATCAGCGAGCTGGTTTTTGCCAAAAAAATAGTAATCTTCAGCAAAAGTTTTGCTAACACTTAGTCGATACCAAATGAAAAAGATCCTTGCTAAAATTACTAAACTGTTTGCTGAATATTAGTGGACTGAAAAAACTTAAAAAACTTGTAGCGAAATTTTACTTTAGTTAATTTATTTGCTGAAAATTTAAATATAGAAATTGTGTAGAGTTGTTTTTCTTTTTTAACATTTCCGTTGTCTGAACTACATCCAGACGAGCTGCGACAGCTACATCTTGTCTATCTGGTTGTCGTCCACGCTGTAAATGCGGTTATCAGCACCATTTTTGTAGTAAAATAAATTGGTAAAACATTAGTTCAAAATTAGTATATTGCTAAAAAATATAACTAAAACTTTAGCTGAAAACGGAAATTCAGCAAAAAAATTACTGAAAACTAGTACACTAGATATACAAGACATTTTACTAATTTTTCTACTAACTTATTTTTTCGAGTGTATCTTAGGGTTATCGGGGTTTTAAGTTATTTAGTTAGTGTAATTTTAAGGTTAAGGAGAGTCTGTCTTTAATTCTTGACAACTGCACGGATCGCCATTTTGTGAAACATTATGTGTGGATCAAAGTACTGCAACTGCTGATTGCAAAACCAACAACAACACCCGAATAAACATTCGTTTTCGTTCAAGCGCCGAATATACTCAAATACACATATTCGTTACTGATTTGAAATCAATCAAACCAAGTGATTTTTTTTTGCATCATTGATTTAATCATTTGTCGTTTTCATACCATTCATTTCATTCATATTCGTACGGAACAACGATGATTGTTTTAATGTAGAATAAAATCAGAACAAACAAAAATGAACGCGCATGAGTTTATTCATGATTGCAACTAAATAAAAGAAAAATAATTTCATAACAATAAAGAGGGGGTTTACAGTAGCAGCAACGGCTATATTTTGTATAAACACATTTAGTAAATGGTACAGTGTACATTCCCATTATAAAACAATAAGATTTTATTCATGTGAGTTCAAATGTTCTATCAGTGTGATTTTATTCAACAATGAGTTCTTTTGAACTATTAAATGTGAATAAAACATGTTCGACAGACGACTCAAACTGATCCGAACTACGCGTTCAGCTGCATGATAGTGATTTTATTCAACATTGAGTATTGTTGAGCGATTAAATGTGAATAAGAATTTTAGTGTATGATTAAATCAAGAAAAAAGTTGATTTTGTAGTTCTCTGGTGTGGATGAAAAAACTAAAAGTCAGTATTTCATGTGTGAGTTTTTTGAGAAAAATAAATGAAAAATTTAACGATTTCAAGATATTTTGTTAGGATACTTTAAGGTTAACGGTATTTTAAACTATTCTTTTAGGGGATTCTTTAGGTTATTTAAAGGTTAACGGTAGTCATTTGAAAGGGTTCAAATCTTTATTAGTATTTTAGGTTTAGTGTTTGCCAATCATACTTTGAACTTATATAGCTTATCGTACCATGTGCATGACATCATAAGATTGGACCTGTGATTACTTTTACCACCGTAATCTTTTAAATTTGACAACTTTAGATCTGATTTTAAGATAATTTGTATAAGAATTTAAAGTATATATGTTAGTTATGTATTGTATAATATAAAAAAACAAGTCTATGCTCTTTGAACACCAAAAGGGTTAACACTATGGGAATGTTTAATATGTGTGTGTATGTAACATACATTCAACATTTAGTGGATTGGTATGATGTTGTGTTGGGGTGTTGGCGGACATTGACAATTTGTCGTTGTTATAAATGTATCCTACGTGTTGGCCAAGTTACAGGAATTAAATAACCGGACTGAACGTGAGTTATGATTGCAACACCTATAACAAATTGTTACTTTGTGGAGGCCAAAAAAGAAGAAGAAATAAAAAAAAAACAGCAGAAAAATATAAAAGCAAAAGCAATATGAATGTAACAAACGAACCAAAAGACATCAATGAAACATGACCATTATATAGCGTTGTAATAATAGTAATAACTTAGGTTTTGCTTCAAATTTTGCAAAGTCACCCAAAGAAAAATTGATGACAAATGTTATTTAATTATTATGAATTTACACAAATGCTTCCTTTAACTACAATAAATTTTAAATTATTTCCTTAAAGGCACATCTTATATTTACAATCAAAGGAAATACATATTATGTAAAATATGAAGTATATTATACACTGGAGGAAATAATTATAAGACCAAAAGTTAATTTCAAATTACTCGAAAAGTTTAATACCGATATTTGGTATAACGTTTACTTCAGTAAGAGCACATTTTATGAAGAAATACAAAAAAAGAAGATATATTTATTTAATTCACATAAAGATAACAACACTTTAACATAACCCGGCAAAACTTGTATGAGTTCTAGAACTAGTTCTACAACTTGTTCTTTAGAGTCAGTACTAATTCTACTTTGGCATTGTTACCCATGATTTTTATTTGAAATTGCCAACTAGTTCTAGTGAATGCTTTGAGGAACAGGTGCTAGTTCTAAGGAACGGTTCTAGAACCTATTCTTGTATCCGTGATTTTTATATGGAATTGTCGCTCTCAGAACTAGTTCGAAGAAGCCATCATGGAGCATTAATGCCTTTGGTGGATCGGTTTTATAACTAATATTTTTAATCATACTGTTTCAAACAGTTTCAGAGCATTTTTTGTTAATTTAAGAAAGAAAAAATATCTTAAATTTTCCAAGTTTTTCAAATAGCTTTACGGAGTTGTTTTGGAACTAGTATTAGATCCTGGGTACCGATGTAGAAGTAATGTATAACTAGTTCTAAATTACTAGTTCCCACAACATTCTAAGAATATAGTTAAAATGGTAAATATGACTCCTTTGCATTGGTTCTAGAAGTAGTTGCACCATCACTAGTTTCAAGGGTGCTATTCGAGAATGTGTAGTAACTCTCTGAGAAGTAGTTCTAGAACTAGTAATTTTAGAACGGGTTCCAAAAATTTTCCTGGGAATGTTCAAAGAAAATACTTAATTATTAACAAATTTTTTAAAAAGCTGAAGTTGGAGTTTTGGAAATTCTTTAAAAAAATTTTCATCATTTTCGAAATCCGCTGAAATAAAATGTCTGCCCTAGCCAAATAAAAAAACAATTCCCAAAACTTTTGTAGTTTTTAATCTCTAATGTGTTCCTAATAAAACCTTAAAGTCCAAACATTGATTTTTTTTTAATTTCTTTAAAAAATTTAAAAGATTTGAAATTAGTGTTCAAAAATTCTGACTTTTTGGCACTAAATTTTGTTTAATAATCACAATTATAATTTAACTACACAAATTAAATAAAAAATAAATTAAAAATAAAAATTATTTTTATATTCACTTTAAAATAAAATAAAATTTTGCTGAGTTGCAACTCCTTAACTTCACTGTCAGTTTTTGTCAACTAATTTAAAACTAGCTAACAAAACGCAATATAACAAAATACTTCTTATCAGAGTTTCTTGAAACTTATAGACCAAAAATGTGTTTCGGTAGTAGATTATTTCAATAAATTTTAAATTTGGACTCGAATTTCTTGATTAAGGTGGATATCGAATCTAGGAAAAATTTTGTTTTCAATTTTTTTTTTTTATTTTTATTTGGATAGAGATTACTCTTCACATGTTTTTTTGTAAAATATATTCCATGCATTAAATAGTACACAAAATTTTTTGGGAGCATTTTTTATCATTGTCTTTTTTATAAGTCTTATTTGGCATAATACAGCAGAACAAAAAGAAAAAAAACTACATCCAAAGATGCAAGAATTGCACGCAGTCTTTAAAGAAAAGCCAATGACGATTCTTCGATTGTGAGCGAAGGCACGTTATATGAGGCAGGTACTGATGGCTTTTTATAAGCCACAAAAGTAATCAATGTATATAAAAAATAAAAAACAAATACAAAAGAAATTAAAAAATGTATAAAATAAAAGATTTTGACCGAAAAGAAATGTCTCATAAATTCTGTACCATCGTTTTTAAGAATATTTGGGTTAATATATAAAATACTCTTTATCCGATTCTTCCCAAATTTTGTGCACTTGTAGAAAACTGCGAGATATAAATTTTGAATATACACGGTTTTTTAAAAATTTGCTGGTTTCTTCGCGTAAAATTAATTTTAAACTTTAAACGCATAACCCTGAGTTCAAAATCGGCTGCCACTGTACAGCCAAGGCGGGTTAACCGATTTCGATCCGGGTTTTTTTCTTTCGTAGGCAACAAAAAACTCTAGTCCTTATCGTGGCCCTTTTTTTGAATTTTAGACAAATAAATTTTATATCTCTGAGCAAATGTGCTTCTTCTTGCCTTTTTTAAAATTTTTAAGTTTGTGTGGCAACTTTGTTAAAAAAAAAAATTTTTTTAATAAAAATCGGGCCACGATAAGGACTAGAGAATTTACCTGGGATTAAGAATCATTTTAAATTTTTATTTTATGATAATTAATGAAGGCTGCATAGTGGCAGCCAATTTTGCCTTTTTTAAAAAAGGCCAGTAATGAAGTGGCAACTGAAATTTTCTAAAAATACTACAATAACATGATTTTTAAATCAAAAAATAAAATATTAAAAATATTGTTATTTGAATTTTTGACAACCGTTCAAATATGCCCTTTAAAATGCTGTTGTTACAGTATTAACCCCCCTTAAGTGGTCTGCGACACATCAGTTGCCGGGGGAAATTGTATTAACTCGGTTGTTTTTTAACCGATTTGAGTTTTTGTTGCTTTATTACAAATAGAATTCACTCCAAATCACGATTCCTTAATGTTTTTAATTCGAATTTGTTTTAAAACATCTATATGTGTCTGAGAAAATGCAAAAAAGTCATATTTTTCCTTGTAATCACTGTTCCGAATTTCAGTGCCGATACGACATGCCTACCCGATATCCGATTATGCTAATTTTTTTGGAGACTATTTTTACACCCAAATAAATACTTCCAGAGATTAGCCCGGTCAATAACTCAAATTTTTTTTGTTGACAAAAAATCATAAAAAATCTAAAGAATTAAAAAGTAATGTAGCATTAGATAATTTCATAAAAAAAAATTTATTTGACACATTAATTTCCTGGGGAAACATTTTTTGACCAATTTTTAATTTGTATATATTTTTGGAAAGATAATTAAGTATAGATTACGGTTTTGTAATCAATTGGTATAAAAAAGCATACTCAGTAGCAAAATTCGTGAAAAAACCTAAAAAAAAATAATTTCCTTTGGTATATAAATGTAACCAGTACCGGTGTTCTGTAACTATGTGAGAAGTTTCTCACATAAAAATTGCAACTCTGCCATATTTAAAACAGAGTGACTATCATAATGTCAAATTTAGCCAGAGGTATGTAAAAAAAATTTACTTATATTCAGTTTGAAATTTTGTGACTCACCCTGTTTTAAATATCGTAGACACATTGTAGAGTTGCAATTTTTATGTGAGTAACTTCTCGCATAGTTACAGAACACCGGTACAGATTTTCAATCGATTTGCCACCAAATTTCACATCAGTAATTTTTATATGCAAACATCTCTACTACACACCTTTGATGTACATTTTATAAAAATCTGAAAATTTCTTAAAAATGTCAGGTGGACTTGTGGCGTGCCCAAAATAGTACATACGTGTATGTTTAAATTTTATTTATAAGTGCCGCATGTACTAATGACTTCATCATACTAAATTGATTGGATCTAGGCATATTATTAAACTAATGAATTAAGCTGTACAATTTGTACTTCCAATTTTAATTCTCACTAACTTTACCAGCCACCCACCTTAAGTAAACACTTTTTAATCAAGTTTTACAAAACTATTTTCAAAGCATCTAATTAAACTATCATACAAAAAACTTTCAAACTTTAATTAAAATATAATTTAACTACAATTTCTCTTCCTGTCTCTTGGCCTTCCTTAAAGAATTATTATTATTAATAAAACAAAGAAAAAATTTCAAACAGTAATTTGGATATAATTACACAAATAAATTTTGTCTCACACTTTGTAAAAGTGTGTCAGAGTGTAGGTGCGAGTGAGTATCCGTACATACATAAATATATATATAATAACATCTAACTTTGTATAGGTAATGGTAGTGTAGTAAAATTCTCATCATATGGCCTTTTAACCACAAATTCCTGTTTGTGGTAAAGGTTCCCTACTTTAGCAAATTGAAATATATGACCATTAACACTGAAACAATAACAAAACCAATGAATATTCTATATGATGACAATGGCATGTAAATGCCAGAGCTGCAAAAAAAAAAGAAAGCTATACACACAGATATACCTATACATATTGCAATAAAGATATATATATCGACGGTTATAAGTTGACTACTATTAACTAACAAATTTTTTAATATTTGAGCAAGGCTTGGTATGATGAATTCTGCAAGTATCTTGTAAAACAAGAAAAAAGTTATATTCTCTCAAGCCCAACTTTTAGACAACTTACATGCCAGTATGATTTGACTCATTTTCCAACAATGGGACAAATTCCGTGAAGGGACCTGATCCTTATCAGAGCTTCGAAGAATTAATTCCCTAATTCCCTTTTTTTGAACTGAATTTATATTATGGGAATGAATTCCCTGACCAAACTTAAGGAATTGAATGAATTCCTTTTTTTTCATTCGATTTATATTAAAGGAATTCATTCATTTTTTTTCTAATGCCTTCATAAAATTTTATGAATTCATTCAACAAGGAATTCATTCAATTCTAGTTAATTCAACTTTTGGTAAAGGAATTCATTCAATTCTAGTTAATTCAACTTTTGGCTAAGGAATTTATTCAACTGTGCACTTAATTCAACTTTTGATCAAGGAATTCATTCAATTCTAGTTAATTCAACTTTTGGTAAAGGAATTCATTCAATTCTAGTTAAATCAACTTTTAGTCAAGGAATTCATTCAAGTTTAACTTTTGGTCAAGGAATTCATTCAATTCTAGTTAATTCAACTTTTTGTCAAGGAATTAAATTTATTTCGTTTAATTCCCTAGGAATTGAAACTTAATTCAGGGAATTAAACGAAAAAATTTAATTCCTACGTAATTAAACGAAATAAATTTAATTCCTTGACTAAAAGTTGAATTAACTAGAATTGACTGATTTCCTTGACCAAAAGTTGAACTTGAATGAATTCCTTGACCAAAAGTTGAATTAACTAGAATTGAATGAATTCCTTGACTTAAAATTGAATTAAATAGTGTTGAATGAATTCTTTAGTGAATGAATTATTTAATTTTAATTCTTTACGCTTTGGTCAGGGAATTCATTCTATAAATTTGAATTCTTTGAATTCATTCACAGGAATTAATTCCTGCTTATGTCTTATTGATGAATTCATTCCTTGAATTAAAGAATTGAATTAAATTTTTGGGAATTTATTCCAAAAAGGAATTAATTCTTTAAAGCTCTGATCCTTATTATAAAAATTCCAAACGAAATTGTCGAAAATTTCATTTAAGCAATACCAGAGTTTATGGCGAGGGGACTGTATTTTTGATAGTTACAAACATCAGTATAAACTCATTATAACCTCTCCACCAAGTAATGTAGGGTATGAAAATTACAGTTAACGGTTGTCAATTTATGGAAAATTTATAGAATGATATAGTATGTGTGTAAAACACTAGCTTACAAATTTAATTTTTTTTTCTGCACACAAACAAGAAAACAATGTTGATGTTTTTTGAAAAACTTTTTAGTTTGAATGAATTCCGCCTAAATGTTCATCAAATTTGATACTAAAATCCAAAATGCATTAAAAAATTTGAAGATTTAAAAGCATATGGAGCAAACAAAATTTTCTCAGTCTGAAAAAATAACCTCAAAATTTTACAAAATCCCCATATGGTGCTTGTCAAGTCAACTGCCCGCTATAAGAAAAAGTATCCCTGCAAAAAAAGAGATGCCAAAAGCAGTAGAAAAAGCACTGTAATTAATGATTTAGATGCATTTCTATTTTAACAGAGACACTAATGATTTTAAGATTGAGCTGTCATAGGAGAGGAGTAATCCCACTTCAATATTTTTCCAGTACTTTTTGAACTAGTGCAAAGGAAACACTTTTTCATCAATTAAAAGTGAAAAAAAAAAAATATTCGAAAGACAAAATTATATTTTTTATTATAAAATTTTTTTTATTGCCGCCACCGTTTATCCAACTTGCGACATCAGATTGCTCTCTGTCGCTAACGTACTCTTTTTTCATGTGAAACTTGACTGGCATAAAAGCACCACTATGTAGTTGCGAAATATTGTGCTTTATTCTCTTCAATAAAAATACTTATTTAACAAGTGCGAAAGCTGCACTGCAATTCCGTATTGTTTTCACTACTATTTTCACAGAAGCAATTTTTCATCACTTTTTCATATACATATATGTATGTACACTCATAGAAATAAATCCGTAAAAATAGCAGAAAAAGTTACTAAAATTTAGTTAAAAATGATGCTGCAGAAAAAACTGCTAAAATTAGCAGATTTTTTTTACTAAATACTAGTAAAATAACAACAGCAAAATAAATCTATTAAATAAACAGAATTTTTGTTATATTTAAGTTAACTTTTAGTGAATTGAAAATATCAAATTGTACTGTAAAATCTGCAGAAAATTTTTATAAATATTGGTAGACTAAAAACAGCAAAAATAAACTGTTATATCTACAAAATTTTTCCTATCTTTAAGCTAAATTTAGTTGAATGCAAATAGCAGTCTATTGTGCTAGAACAGCAGAAATATTTGCTAAAAAATTGTAAACTGCTGTTTTCAAAAGGCTCAATTTTTATTTGTATTTAAAGAAAAAAATCGAAAAAAACTTAGAAAATTTTTAATTTTTTGGTGCTCTTTAGGCTACTAATTATTTATCAAAATTTTTTGGCTGATTTTAGCACGATAATTTGCTATTTTCCATTTACAAAAATTTAGTTCCAATATAACTAAAATTCTGTATCAACAAATAAAATTGTTTCTGTATCAACAAATAAAATTGTTTTTTCGGACTTTCTATATTTTGATATATTTAGTTAGAATATTCTTCCACCTCAAGTCCAAATTCTAATATGATATTGTCATATTAGATTTTTATTTGTTGTTTTGTTGCGGACAACTGAAGAGTAGAGTGATGTCTACGAAACAATTGTATTGTCTATCATGAAAATGATCAACCCCTTTTTGAAACAACAAATAAAAATCCAATATGACAATATCATATTAGAATTTGGACTTGAGGTGGAAGAATATTCTAACTAAATATATGAAAATTCTGTATGTTTAATAGTTTTATTTTTGCTGTTCCTATATTACTAAAATATAGCAAAAATAATCTGCTATATATTAGCAGTTTTTTGTTTTAGCAGTTTTTTAACCGCGAAACTCGTACACATAAAAATTCAAAAAGTAAGATTTTTGCTAAAACTTTTCTTTTTACGAAAGGTAAAAAATTTACAAATTCGAAAATTTTTTTCGAATCGAGTTACGCGGTAACCCGCCAGTTTTTTTCTGCAGCATCATTTTTAACTAAGTTTTAGCAGTTTTAACTAAATTTTTATATATATATTTTTAAAAATTAAAAAATATTGAATTTAAAAAAATTAATTACAAATATTAAAACAATAAAAGAAAAAAGAAAAAAATAAATATATTGGTCCCGCCATGAACTGAACCCGCGTTCATCTGTTTGGAAATCAACTGTATCAAAATCACTTTTTAGGATCACTTTTAGAGCAATTACTCTTTAGAAGCAATACTTAAGTGATTTTTTGGATGTTGGTCAGAAGTAATTCTAAATAAGCTGTAAAAATATACTAACGGATACTTTGGAAGCACTGAAAGAAGTGATTTTTTGAAGTTGTTCAGAATAACTTCTAAAAAAGCAGTAAAAATACACTAATGGATACTTGTGAAGTAGTGAAAGAAATAGTTTGCTGGGTATTTTTAGAAAATTTTAAAAGTTTAACTAAAATACTTATGTATTTTTTTGTATAATTTTTAAAAACAACTGCGGACTACTCAAAAGTTATTTAATTTTTTTTAGTTTTGATTCTATATTCCTTTTCGGCACATTAATTAAAACTGGATTTAAAAAAATGTTTAAGTTATAGCGTATAGGTTAAAAAAATAATTTAAATTCAACCCTACTTTTTGTGTAAACTACTCTAGAGATAGCCTTTTCTGCTACCTCTAAATAAAAGCGGATTTAGCTGAAACTTGGCACAGAGAGTTTCTAGACATCAGGGAATAGGGGCAACTTTGTGGAGACCGCGAATTCCAACTTATGCATATGCTATTGACATATATTTTTTTTATCGGGTCATAACAATTTTTTTCCAGTGATTTACATGTATAATAAAACAGGATAACTCCATTGCGTAAAATGTATGTAGGCTAGTGTAATCGAATATGGCCTTCCTATTACAAAAGGAACCAACAATAAAAAAATATTAAAATTAAAATACATTGTAGCGGTGACAAGCGAGCTTTACAGATAGTAGTCGCAGTAAGTAACGGTAGTAGGAGCAATAACTGTGGCCATAACAGTAACAATGATATTGGCAATTGTTAAAAGATATGCGACACAATGGGCTATAAAAATTGATTTACGTTTGGCATTATTAAAACTGCTTTTTTATTTTATGTTTTCTCTGGCAGGTTGTTACTTTGTTGTTGTTGTTCTGGTTGCATATTATAAATTTTGATTTAGGTTTTTGAATACCACCTTATTTGAATGTTTAGTTAAAACACATACAATAATAAAGTAAAAAAAAAATAAAGGCCCATCCCTTGTCAACACTACGAGTATAATAACTTCAGACAGACCTCATATTAGGAAAGATATAGAGCCAATTTTCAATATTAACGTATTTATCAAATTGTATGCATCTTTACAAAATGATAAAAAAAGTCATTCAAACTTAAACTTGGTGACATTTATGAGTCATATTAAAAACTAAAAGGGCCAAGTGGTTTTTTTTACAAGGATATGGGTTGTTAAGTAAGATGGTTTTCGTTAACGTGGCCAATAAGCATATTTTATTTATTCGAAAGGAAACCTTTAATGCTTTTCTTTTTAGCCACTAAAATACATTAATACATTATTTAGTTAGTTAGATTCTTTAGAAACTAACAACAACAACAACAACAAAGAGAGTCCATACTAATGATAACAACAACCACGGTAACCAAAAAAACACGAAAAAAGTGTATACAAATATATGCATGAAAAGATTGTATGTAATTTTGCTTAGAAAAGGGAGTTTCTTTTTAGTCTTCCATAAGTTTTCAGTTATATTTACTTTCGAAGAAAGAAACCATATTTTTGGGGTGGGGTATTTGCTTTTATAGCAACGCTTAGAACATACAAATTCTCCATGCATAGAAAACAAGTAAGTGCTTTTAGCCAAATTAATAGAGACAGACTTCTAAAATAAAAAACGCGGTACCTCATAATACACAAAAAAAATCAGTCTTTTAAACGTCACCCTTCAGCAGAAAAAAAATTGCATTTGGTTGGACTATTAACAGCTTTGTAGTACGTAAAAAAGTGGCCCTTATTTTGTTATGCCGTTTCCCTTGGTTTAGTTTAAAATAGTGATTCTTAAACTTTACATTTTGTGAACCAAAATAAGTGAGTTTTAGAAATAACACAAAAAGAATTATCGGCCATATATTGAAGAAAAAACTACTTGGCACAGTGGGGTACTCTGGAGGGAAAATGTTAAGAAATATAGAACATCAAAACTATCAATGCGAAGATTAAAAATATCTAACTATCACCATATAATTTGTGTTGTAAAAAGTGCAGATATTCGCAAATAACTTTTATGCCTCACCCGAAAAGTAGACTTCATGTTATGAAATTGACAATTTTTAGACAATGCTGGACAAAGCGTACATGTCCAAAATTTTTAAACTCACACTCAGAAATATTTGCGAAACCCATTGTTTTCAGATAACGTAAAAAGTGTTTCGGTTTATTTACAAAATATTAAGAAAAAAGTATAAGAGGAAATTAATTTTTTGTGAAGAAAAGAAGCGAGTTATGAGACATGATTTAAAACTTGCCGTTTAAGGATTAATCATAATTATATGGATGAATATAATTTAAAAAGTTTTTTTTTGTTAAGTACCATACATTTTCAATTTTTTTGGTCAATTTTTGGTTGTTTACATATTAATTGAAAGTATGTACCCAGAATTTCAATAAAATTGAAAAATTCAAAATGATTTTGATTTTTGCTTCTTCCATTTCATACCCAGCAAATAAAATTGCAAGTAATGCTTTACAAACTACTTCTTTCAATACTTCACAAGTATCCGTTAGTGTATTTTTACTGCTTTTTTAGAAGTTACTCTGAACAACTTCAAAAAATCACTCCTTTTTTGCTTCCAAAGTATCCGTTAGTATATTTTTACACAAAAAACCACTTAAGTATTGCTTCTAAAGAGTAATTGCTCTAAAAGTGATTGTAAAAAGTGATTTTGGTATCATTTGGCATTTCCAAACAGAGGGTCCCGAGTTCGTTTCCCGGCGGGACCATTATTTTTTTTTTTTTATTCTTTAATTTTTTTAAAATATTTTTAATTAATTTATTTAAATTCAACATTTTTTTAATTTAAAAATTTTTAAAAATATGTATATATAAAAAAAAATGGTGGGAAATTGCTTTTTATGCACCTGTAAAAATAGTACTGAAAACAATATTGAATTGAAGTGCACCTTTTGCACTTGTTTAATAAGTACTTTTAGTGAAGAGAATAAGGAACAATATCTCGCAGTAAGAAAGTGGTGTTTTTATGCCAGTCAACTTTCATATCAAAGAATAGCTCAGCGGTAGAGCGCTAGACTAGCAATCGTGAGGTCGCAAGTTCGATACCCGGTGGCGGCAATAAAAAAGTTTTGTAAAATAAAAAAAAATATAATTTTTTTTCTGAAGAATTTATTTTTAACTTTTAATTGGTGAAAAAGAGCTTCCTTTTCACTTCATCAAAAAGTACTGAGAAAATGTTGAAGTGGGAGTACTTCACTCCTATGACCACTCAATGTTAAAATCATTAGTGTTTATGTTAAAAAAAGAAGTACATCTAGATCATCAATTTTAGTGCTTTTTCTACTGTTTCGGCATCTCGAAAAGTGTGTGTGGTGAATATTGAAATGTTAAGGCAATCATACACGTTCAATATTATTGATCAATGTTTTTAAAATCAACCAATCAGAACAAAGTATTTAAAAAAAAATGTTCTGATTGGTTGATTTTTGAAAAACTGATCAATAATATTGAACGTGTATGCCTTACTTCAGTTTTTTTAAATTTGCTTTTTGTTGTTGAAACGTGCTTTTATTTTAAAATCTGCTAAATGAATGTTATTTTAGTTTGACTCTAGATCATAAATTAATATCACTTTCTGTTTAAATTATTTTCAAATCAAAGAAAGATGATACAATTTTTACAAGAAAATTAAATTTTGAAATTTTTCATAGGAAGGAAAATATTGATCAATTTTAATTTCATTTATATTTTTCTAATAACATTGAAAATGTGTGTGAAAAATGGAAATCAATTATATTGAAAGTCTTTACTGCGAAAAGCGTTGACAAAGTAAAATAAATAAAAAAGATTATAGTGAAGCCCGACCATGAAGCACCCTACATTATAGTACGAGCAAACGGAGCAAATTCCAGTGAGGGGACTAAGCTGAAAAACTAAAGGTGCCTAAATATAGTGAAAAATTTCTTTAAAGCAAATACCGGGAAGGTGGGCTTATATGAGAACAAGATCCAATAGGGATGGACGGACGACATCGCTAAATCAACCGAAAAAGGGATTCAGAATTGATATACATTAGGGTTCCCCTAAAAATATATTTGTCAGTAAACCCCCCCCCACCCCCCCTTTTTTTGGAAATGGTCCAAAATGGAAGAAATCAATTTTTTTTGGAAAACGTTAACCCGTGCGAAAATTGGATGAAAATGGCCCATTTTGGAAAAAAGTGTATTAATATTTAAAATTCCCAAAATTCGAAATTTCGAAAAAAAATTATTTTTTATTTCATTTATTCATTTAATATAGTCAAAATGATTCATACATGGAATTTTGACTTCATCGGATATCATTAACCCACTTTAGCCTGGAATCCACAATGACCCACAAATTTGATAAAAATGCAAAAACGTTTTTTTTTAAATTAATTTTAAAGATTTTTTAAAATTATATTAAAGAACAAAAAAAATTGATAACATTATAATTCGAGTTTGTGTTTGGAGCGACTGCTTTCCAGGACATTTTACAAAAATTGCTTGTTTTGTCTAAAATTTAACAAAATTTTAATGTTTTCATCAAATTTTACATAGTTTTCGGAAAAATATCACTTAAATTTATTTAGACTACAATTATCTTTAAATCTGTTTAAAAAATATGTAACCCTTAGTGACCTGGGGTCAGAAAAGACCCATGAAACTTAATATTAATTATGACTACGAGATTGTAAAGCCATCGAATTGATAAAAAAATCTTAACTGGATAAAAATAATTATTTTATGTGATGTGATCCATATGGGGTTAATTTTTATACTTTTGGCAAAAATGCCCCGCTAGGAAATTTAGAGAATAATATCTTTCATAATTTTCGAAAAAATATCATTTTGAATGAATAAAAAAAATTTTTCCCACTTGATAAAATTTATTATTTTGAGTAACTTGATCCATATAGGGTTAATGTTCTCACTTTTCACAAAAAAAAACCCACTAGGAAATTTAATTTTGTGTTCGGCAAAAATGTCGCCGAAGTATTTTTGTTCGCACTCGCAAATATGTATTACGATACTAATATTTGGTATACCGACTCTTGTTAGTCGAATAACTAATCCTATTGAATTTAATTGGAAGGGCTCCATTTACATTTTTTTTACAATCGGTTGCCAACCACACCGATTATGCAACTGGTTCCACTGTAATCGATTCCGGAACCAGTCCCACGAATCAATAGAACTAGTTCCAGAACTGATTCTAGTGCAACCAATTCCACTTTGTAGCTATAGAAATGGTTCCTTTTGGGACAATTTTAAACAAAAATCATCGGTGTTAGAATTGACAGTAGAAGGGGTTGTAAAGGAAAAGTACATAGCTGTTCTGCAACCGATTTTTTTGAACAGTGAATTTTACTGGGTGAAGTTTTCGCTTCATTTTGAATAGATCCACACAACGTAAGGAAATTTTTAATTTGTGCTGTCCTTTCTTGATGGTTCTCAATCCCTTAGAAATGAATGTTACGCTGCCATTTAAGAACCCCTGAATTAAAGCACATCAGCTGTTTACTTTTTCTTGTTGTTTCAGTTGTTTTTTGTTTATTTTTGTTTTTGTTGTATCGACCATAAGAACTCGTAAAAATTGAAATTTTAAAAAACAAAAAAACAAATGATTTACTAAAGTACCGAACAACGATTGAATGAATGAATTTGAGCAGTATTTGTTTTCTTTATTTGTCTGTGTATGTACGACTGATTGTGTTTGTATGTAAATTATTGCAAGGATGATGGTGATGACTAAATTTCTAAGAAAAAAAAATATTAACGATATTGTTAACGGTTCTTCTAGTTTATACAACCATAATAAGGGAGGCGATTTGGTTAGTGGTGGTTACTAAATCGTGTATTAAATTATTTAGTTTTATTTTAGTGGGACTAATAAAACCATTAAATTTTATTACCAATTGTTGTAGAGTTATAAAGAATATTTTAAGGATTTGGTTAAATTGATTGCTAAAAATGATTTGTCTGGAAAATTTAGTAGAATTTTTGCTATAGAACAGGTTATGAAAAAATGCTAGTTTGTAGTAAAATAATCCGCCAATCGGCATTTCACATTTGGACAGCAGTTGTTTGTTATTCTGGCCTTAAAAATCATTCGCTTATATTGTGGATCTATCGAAGTTATATCTTCTCCGATTGTTTACTTGGGATCAATGCATTTTTTTGGAATTATAATTGGTTATTTAATTACCCATATCTGAGACAAAAACCTAATTGTTTTTCAAATAAATAACAATACAAAAGTAAATGGCAATTAAAAAATTTGAATTTGAATTCAAATTAAAGTAGTTTTTTAAAAAATAATTATTAAATCTAAAATGAAAATTTCAAAAATCGTAAAGAAAAAATACTTTTACCTACGGTCAGGATCGACTATATGTATTAATTCTTTGCATCTTTATACCTCGAATTAGATACTTTTTCTAACAAGCCGGTGTCAAAAGTTAATTCGGGTGCGCTGAATTCAGCGGTTCTTGCGGCTTTCTTAGTAAGCTCTTACATCAGGAAAGATATTTGTGTTTTCAAAATATGGTTAAAAGCACCCAAAAAACGAATTTTTTTAATATTTCGACTACTATTTATTTTTACTTAGGTTGGTTGATATTTCTCCAAACGACTTTGGGTTAAAAGTTTTTTTTTACTCTTAAATTCTTTATTTTGATGAATAAAAAAATTTTTTAAAATTTAAAATTGTAGATTTGAAAATAGTGTTTAAGAATTCTGACCTATTTGGCACTAACTTAAAACGAGTTAGCAAAACACAATAGAAAAAAAATACTTCTTATCTGAGTTTCTTGGAACTTATAGAATAAAAAAATCTTTCTGTAGTAGATTATGTCAATGAATTTTAAAACTTGGACCCGAATTGTTTGATTAAGTGGTCTGTGGCACATCAGTTGCCTGGGGAAATTGTAATAAATCGGCTGTTTTTTTTTTAACAGATTTAAGTTTTTATTGCTTTATTACAAACAGAATTCAATCCAGATTACGATTCTATGTATGTTTTTAATTCGAACTAGTTTTAAAATATCAATGTTTTCGAGAGAATGCACAAAAAGCTATATTTTCCGCTTGTAATCCGTGTTCCAAACTTCAAGGACGATGCGACACGCCTCTCCGATGTCCGATTATGCTAAGTTTTTGGGGGACGTAGTTTTACACCCAAGTAAATATTTCCAGGGCGTAGCCCGGTCAAAAACTCAAAATTTATTTTCCTTCATACAAACTTGGAGGACTCTAATGTATATGGGTGAAATCAAAAAATGTGATAAATTTTTGGGCCAAATTTGTGGGAAGCAAAAAGTGTTAATATTTCAGTTTTTTCTTAATGGAATCAGTAAGTTTAGTCATTATAAACCTAATTGCAAAAAATCTCTTCTACAAGTTGTCGCAATAACTTTTATTGCACAATTTTAATTTTTTTTGTGGTAACGGAGTTTACATTTCTGCAAGCAAAAGATATAACAAAAAAAATTGCGTACGAATTTTCTTCAATTTATTAGTTTTTCGTATTTGGGTTTTCAACTTGCTTTCCAATGATATATAATTTGTGTCTATCAAATTGGCGGTTTCGCGAATAAAAATACAATTCATTCCGCGAAAAAAAAATTTTTTTAATTTTGTATTTTTGGTCCTTTTAAATGCTTTTCAAAAATATAAAATTTTTTAAAATCCAAACAGCTGTTGCGCAGTTACAAAATAATATATTAAAAACATAACATTTCGCGATCAAAAAATTCTTAAATTGTGTGAAACAAATTTAATTTGTCAAACTAATGTCAGTAATGACTCGAAATATCGATTCAAAACCAAAGAAATGCAAAATCAATCGTTTTTCGCTCCAGCAGCTTAGGGTAAAAAACTGATAACTTTTTTTGATTTGACGCAAAATTATTAGTTGAATCGTCTTTTGACGCATAAATATTAGTTGAATCACCTCTGTTTATGGTTATTTTAAAATATTTTAAACATTTATCTACATTTATTTGAATGAAATCTGATGCAAACAATTGTGGTTACGGAGTTTACAGTTACGGAGTTTACATTTGGTTACTTTTTTCGTTTTCTTTCAGAAACGATTTGCCAGAATTTTTTTTCCGAAACAAAATCGCATGATGACTACAAGGTGAATCCAAATATGACATTGTTTTTCTTACTCGTTAAATAGTTTGGTGTAAAAATTAGGACCGGAGTTTACAACATTTTTTCAAATCTTATTAAAGACATCCTTTTTCATCTCGAGAATGTTACATGCTGCAGAAAAGCTTCAAGTCTGTTATACTGGATGATTACTTACAGTCCAACGATCATTTGAGTATAAATAACATTATATTTTTCGTAATATAAATAATAGATAACTCCAAAATTCTGGTATATGCATTTTTATCAAAAATTATGACGAAAAATCGTTACAGAGTTGAACTCGTGATAGCTAAGATATACGAAAAAGTTTGTAAAATGTATTAATTTTTATTAAAAATTGCACTTTTCCTCTTCATAAAAATTCTTACAGTTAGTGCTTAGCTTTATTGGTTATTAAAATATAAGCTATTAAAGTTAAAAAACCTTATGAGTTACTTGTTACGGAGTTTACATTTGGCCTATAAAATTGGTCACAAATTTTATGTATTAACCAAAACTTGGTCAGATTGTTATAAATTTTGTAAAACAGGTGACAATGCGCTGGTATATATCGAAATATGTAACTCAAATGTAATCCATGCATTAGAAATTAGGTGGTTACACGGTTTTTATCACATTTTTTTATATCACCCATATATGTATGTACATTAGAGCCGGCCTTCACTACATGGGTAAAAGAATGGCGACCTAAGAACCGTCTACCCCTAGAAATGTTCGTTAGTCTATAAAAATAAATCATGCAAAAAATCAAGGTGATCGTATAACGGGAGCACGTGCCGCATCGGCCCTGAAATTTGAAATTTGATTTACAAGGGAAAAAATTACTTTTTTGGCTATTTATTAAAATACCTGTATTTCTGGAAAATGTTAATAGAATCGTAATCTAGACTCAATTATTTACCTTTCGAACAAAGCATTAAAATTCAAAATCGGTTGGAAATATTTAAGTAATTCGCCCATAGGGGTTAAAATGGGATAAATTGTGAAAATCGTAAAAAAATTAAATACCTTTTTCAAAAATGTTATACTCTAGTTTCATTTCTAAGATCTATAAAAATTCAGATATAAATTGTCATCTATAGCCACCCGAGTAAAAAAGTTTTGATATAATCATATATTATTTTATGTAATTACATATAGTAACTTATAGTTAGATATGGCCACATATGCTTTTAAATTGAAGCATATAGACTTTTATATAGTCCTATATTAAATATTTTTTCCTCAAAGGTTTTAATATTGAGACATATGTGATTTTATATTATTACATACTGGCCTACATATAAGTGTATGTGCTATATATAAGTACACAATGTAATATATAAAACATATAATTAGATATACGTTTATATATAATTTAGTATGACACTATACATAATAATATAAAACTATATATGGAGCCATTTAAGAAATATTATATAATAGGTGTTATATATGGTTATATATTGACGCATAAGAACCCATATATAACTTAGTATGGTTTCATATCTACAATATTTCATGATTTCTTTTATATATAACGATATAACGTTCTTTATAAAATCATTTTTAATTATATATCATCCCACATTAGCAATTTTTTCAAAGTGATTTTATATAAAAATATATGTATAAGGTCCTTTTAAAATCGTATTGTATTAAATGTGGTTCCATAAAAAAATGAATTTGAACTAGTTTTAGATTTAGTAATTACTAGGGATTGGCGCATGACACGATCGTGAGTGAAGTTATTCACAAGTGATCGTGAGTAATAATTACTATACCAAAGTAATTCGCCCGTGAGCGTGAGAATATATAATTCGTACGTGAGCGTGAGTAAGAATATATAACCCGTGCATGATTCGTGTGTGGGTTTATTTTTTGCATCATATGTTTTTAGTAATTTTTACTGTTTTGCGTGAGAATTTTCTGATTGTGAGTAAATTTTTAATATACTCATGTCTGCGTGAGTAAGACACGAAATACTCGTGCGTGAGTAATTTGTTTTTGTTTAGGAGCGTGAGTCAAAATGGATAACGCGCCCATAAAATTAACAATACTGAAGCTTTAATATGGAATTCTCTATACTATAACGCACACTTGACTGATCTCTTATATCTTGGTTGTATATCACAATCCTATTAAGTTAAAAATTTCAGTGTTGTTAACCTTATTTTAAAATTACTAAAAACAAAGAAAAATTTGTTCATGTTTAATGCACTGTCATGGTAAATCTGGATAAAAGTAATGGAAGATTTATCGAAATTATAGGATATCCAGTAGACCTGGGGTTAATCATTACATTTTGTAAATAATTACACATTCATTTACACAATTACATGTAATTGTAATTGAAAAAAACTCAATTACAATTACAAATTATTTGTAATTGTAATTCAAAAAAGAACAATTACAAGTAATTTGTAATTTGAAAAATGTCAATTACATTTTTTGGGAAAATAAATAATGACAAAAAGCACAAGTTAGGGGTAAGCCCAACATGACGTATTCTTTTTATACGCATCCATCCATGCCTATGCAACCTATCCCAGTCAGATTTTTCTACAAAACTTTAACAAAAAACACTTTTTAATTCTAAATGTAATTGAAATCACTTTCAATTACAATTACTAGTAATTTGTAATCGAAAATTTTCAATTACAATTACTTGTAATTTCAATTACAAATTACAAGTAATTGTAATTGAAATCCCTCAGGTCTGATCTCCAGATATTGTATATTTTTTTTATTTAAAAATATAATTTTGTATATTGTTAGATATGGTCATATATATTATGGTAAAAATATAGGGTTAATATTTAGGTATAATTGTATCAAACTATGTCCACTTTTATAACATTTTATATAATTTTATACAAAAAGATATAATTTTATGAAATTGGATGAGGACAAAATTCGGATACAATTGTATCATATTGTATCGAATTGTATCAAATTGTACCAAATTGTATACAATTGTATACAATTCGATACAATATGATACAATAAGACGTTCTCATTTTTCGGATATAATTATATCTAATTACATAGAAGATTATATATAATTAAATATAACTTTATATGGCTCCATATCATTTTTTTTTACTTGGGCAAAGATAATTTTATTTTTTTTGGAAATTTTCAAAACTCTAATTTTGAGTTTTTCAAATTTTGTTCATTATAATAAAAAAAAAGTGGCCACTGCATAGAGTTTTTATAACTACACCTCACATAATAATTCTAATGAAATTTACCCATATCCCTCTTTTAACTTATTGGTGAGGGCGTTTTAAATTTAAAAATTTCCTACGAAATTTGGCGGAATTTGTCCAAATAATTATGTTAACACCAAATATTATATACAGTAGTAAAAAATTGAAAATTAACCCTTATAGGATCATGGGGTCAAAATTATCCCAAATTTTTTAAATATAAAAAAAAATGTCATTTGATATCAAAAGCGACATAAAAGCCTTTAATTCAGCATTTTCTAGAAAGAGCATGTTTTCAAAATGACACAATTTTTTTAATGTTAAATAACACTAGTTGGCTCAATAATTTATGTAGAAAGTGACGACAATAAAAATTTTGTTATGACATTTCACTTAGATTTTATTGCATATTTATTGAAGATTATTCATACAATATTTCGCATTTCTATTTCCAAAAACAAAAATTTATAGATTTTTATTGTGAAAATAAGAAAATTTTTCCACTGTGCACTGGGGCAGAGTTTTTCAAATAGACAACATTTTGCCCAACACTAGCAAATTAGCATCCAGATTATCAATAATAATGAAGGCTTATAAAAATCGTTTGAATTTTTAACACCCTTAAAAAGTCGTGAAAGTCTCGTGGATCTTATAGATTTTTTTACGCTATATTCGAATCGAGCCTTAAAAATTGTTTAGCATGTTATGAATTAAGATTAAAAACTCCAATTTTTATTAACATTATGATCTAATCGTGGAAGTTTGAATATTTTCATCTCAGGATAACCTGTCAAAAAATAAAGCTTAGGCCAAATTTATGATATTATCGGGGAAAGTTGGATAATTTCAATTAATATTTGAAAGCACGATTGCAATGCACTAGTATTTAGCAATAAAAAGCTTTTTAAATTTCCAACGTACCATTTTTTCTAATAATTAGATCTACGCCTCTTCATTTTTATGACTAACAAAACCTTACTATTTCTGTACAATTTATGCTTTAATGAATCTTTAAAGTACACTTCCAAAGTGTATTTGACCAAAATTTGCATTAAAAATTATATTATCTATTATCATTTATACCGAAAATTTTATTATATGTATTAAATTTATACATTTAAAAATTCACTTAATCATAGTTAAATATTAAAGGCTGGCTTATTTTTACCAGGTATTTTCGGTTCATTTAAATGCAGAAAAGAGTCTTGTATACATAAGAAAAAATAAATTAACATTTTAATAAAATTTAATTAAAGCATTTTAACATGTCCTTTTTCCCCATATACATATTGTACTTCTTTTTGATAAGCTACAGAGAGGATACGGTTGAAAACACACGACAACCACAAGTAAATGTAGCATTTCCGTTAACACACAGCATTATGGATAAAAAAAAGGACCCGGCAGACAGACCGACCGACACAGGGAAAGAGAAAGCAAAAAAAATATTAAAATAAAATAAAAGTAAAAAATATATAGGAAACCCCTTAAAACGAATTTAACAATTTGCATATCAGCTTGATATAGAGCTCAACAAAAATGGAAAAAAAAGAAAAAGTTTAAATGAAAATATGGAAAAAAAAATACAGAAAGAACCTACTAAAAAGTGCTAGACCATAACAACTAAAAAAGAATCATATGGACTACAACTACCTACACATACAAAAACATTCATACAAATATGCATACATAAGGATAACAGTGTAACAACAATAAAGCGGTTAAAGTAGATAAACTAAGGATTTTGTTTTCCAACCCACACACATACATTCGCATATAGGTAGTATGTATGTTTATAATTTTAGGCTTAAAGTTACAACAAAAACTGAAGCAAAAAAATACATTATAATACATTTTTCAATTAACTTGAGAAGAGGTCTACTACACTCACTCACTCACACATACACATAGTTAAAAAGGACTTTATTATTAAAATGAAGAACAAGCTTTAGGTGTTGTATAGTTTTCAAAAGGTTTTTACTGTTATTATGACTCTTATTTCCGAAGGTTGGGGAGATTTTAAAGAAAGTGTTTATTTCATTTCATTTTCTATGAGGGTATTTTTGATGGAAAGGTTTTCAAATTGATTTGATGTACGTACGTAAGTAAGTAAGAACGTGTAAAAAGGTGTCAAATGTTAGTTGTTAGAAAGGATATGTAATCGAATATGCCTATACAGGGTAAGACAACATAACTTTTACTTGCACAGAGGAAACAAATTCGTGGTGACAAACAAATTTATAGTCAGTGGAAGAGTTCGGTTGTGGCAATAGAAAATGAGTTGGGACAACAGCCTGCACGACACTCTCATAGCAATTCCGTTGATTTTTTCTTCCAAAAATTTTAATTCGGTTAAGCCCATAATTTGGTCGCTATAACTGAATTCGGTTGAGGCAACCCAGTTGTGAAGTTGTAGCAACAATTTTCTAATAAAAAATATTTTTAATTCACAGCTGCACTTTAGATTGATCCGCAATTTTAGAATGCATTTCTCAAATTTTTTTATCCCCTACAATTTATTTTGAACATGTTTTTATTGGAAAACCTAACATTTTTACTTTAAATTAATATCCTTCATTTTTTATGCAGCGGATGTAAAATATGTAGTTTAAATACATTTTTTAAAGCCTCCTTAATATATCCATAAATAAAAACTAATTCTAAGATTTTTGAATAAAAAAAATAAAATAATGCACTTTCCCTTAACAGAAAATGGAAGATGCAAGTTTATGTCAAAATGTTAAGTTTGCCAATAAAAATACTTTCAAACAATAAAATTTAAAAATGCATTCTAAAATTGCAGTTGCATTTAAGGACAAAAGTGCCATTCATATTCCGTTTAAATTACTGAGATACAATAAGCATATATATGGCGTTCCAAACCCAGCAAAAAAAAATCATCAAAAGAAGAGAAAAAGAAGCAGTGATTTAGGTTTCGATATTGTGAAAATTTGGATCGGACCGAATCACATACATATGCTTGTCATAGTATGGAAATTTTCTTTTATGATCCTTCCCAGCAAAACATAGACTCGATTTTAGAGACAATGCAGAACAAGCACATATTTTAGCACTACTCTGTTCTCTCCCTTCCAACAGAGAAGAGACAAATGCTATAAAACGTGCTCTTAGTACTGCAGTGCTTCCAAAATCATGTCTAAAATCATGGTTATTTATTGCTTCTAAAGCAGTGCTTATGATTTAATGAAATTTAAGATCCTTTGATGTTCTTTTTAATTGGTGAAAAGGAATTAATTTTTTTATCTCCTCTTTGTCTCCTTTTCACAAATGTGCAGTCAACTTGTGTATATCGGAGACGGACTGCCAGCGGGGCATTTTTTTATTTTTCTAGTAAAGTTTTAGTGAAGTTTATTCGTAAAAGATTGAAGCAAATCACTTGGATCTGATAACTTGTCTCAAAATAACCAAAGTTAAGAGCTTAACTATGAATATCAAATTTATATGGAAATATCTGCAGTTAATATTTAAACCTGATTGTTTTTAAGATAAGTTACCGGACATAGATTTGAAAAGACTTACTTTCATTCAAAATCACAAAAAGAAAGAAATGCTTTAGAAGCGGAAAATCAGAACTTAATGATACTTTGAAATCAATAAAAAATTGATTCCTTAGTAACCACTTCAACTTTTTTTGCTGGGAAGTACAAATTATGAAGAATTTTTAAAAACTTAAGCTTTTATATTAAAAAATAATAAGGTGACTGTTTTAAAAAAATAACTCAAAAGATTGCAAAGGCGCGGCCCAAAAAAGCAATGAACTTAGTTTGTAGCAAAAATTTTAAGGTTTCCAAATAAATTAATTAATTAAAAAAAAAAAACTTAAAGGGGAAAACAAATTAAAAATACAGTCAAAAAGTGCATTTGTGAATAAAAATTATTATCAAATACAGATAAAAAAATATCACCAAATTTTAGGTGACAAAAATAATTGTTAAAATTCAGTTTCCATTTCAACAAAATTTTTAATTGAATCAATTAAATATTTTGTTAATATGACAAGTTTCCAAGTTTTCTTTCAATTAAACTTGTTTGTTAAAAATCAACAAGTGTGTTTATTGAATTTCAACAGGCTTTTTGCATTGTTGTCAGTTCGAATCAGTTCGTAAAAATCGTACTTTTTTCATTCACTCACAATATTTTATCCTTAAAAACAACCTAAAATACATACTAAATTAATTGAAAACACAATTAAAAAAAGGACTACTGATTTTTCATTATATTAAAACCATTTTGCTATTTATTTTCAAACATTGAAAGAAATAAAAATAATTGAAAAGTCTATTAAAACAATCATCAATTTTTAATTGACAAAACGTAAAAAAAACCATTTGTGGTTTGTTTCATGTTTGTTTTTTCATTTTTGAAAGTTTTTTTTTTTTGTTTGGATTTTCAAAAAACACACGTTCATATTTTTATTGGCTATGTTTGTGTGTATGAGTAAAGAATTTCTTGTAATTTGAATTGAAATAGTTTTGTATATAAACAAACTATTTTAACAAAAAAGAAAAGCGAAAATATTTGAATTTTTTGTTTTAAAACAGAAAACAACGAAATTATTTAAATTATTTTTTATAAAAATAGAAATCTAAAAATAGAATATTTGATTTGAAAATAACAACTACAGACGATACATATTTTTTAGTAGTTTGTTTTTTATTGACAGACAAAAAAAATGTTAAACAATATGTTTCAATGTATTTTAATTGATTCTTCAATTGAAAACAAACTTTACCTATTACTTTTTAAATAAACCTCAATCGGTTATGGAAAATATATTGTGATTGTTGAACTAATTTGTTCGCTTCACAACTTTTTTACACACTATTCGCCTTTTATATGGTTTTTCAAAATTAAAACTAAAACGAAAAAAATATTTCCATAAATTTGGAATTAAGCGCAGTGATTCGTTGGGCTGAGTAAATTTCGCCAGAATACGAGGGCAGTTCGAAATGTTCTTAGCCTAACAATGGAAAACAAGAGCTAGATTTTTATTTCGTCTGTAATTCTTGATGCAAAATAAAATGTACTCGATGATTTGAGATGCCTATGGCATTACATATTTCACGCACTTTCACTCGTCGATCGTCTAATAGCATATCATGGACTTTAGCTATGATTTCTGGCGTTGTTGCAGTTTTTGGACGTCCACTTCGTGATTCATCTTCAATGCTTGTTTGACCACGTTTAAATTCGGCAACCCAATTTTTTGCTGTTGCACATGAAGGAGCACTTTCACCTAACACATTCACCATATCATTATGAATTTCTTGTAAATATTTAATCACACCACGAATTTATAATTTTTCCATTACAAAAAAATTACTGAAGCGCCTTTTTTGAACACCTGTTACTATACGAATGAGTTGACAGATCGAAATGAAATTTAAAATCTGTTCATATGACGGATGGAAGTTTCAATTATACAAAGCTTTTTGCTGTTTATACCGCCATCTCTATGTCAGGCTAAGAACATTCTCTGCCCTCGTAGAATCTATTCTATGTTCATGACGAAAATTTCACAGTTATCTTATTTACTCTCATTATTTGTTTTTGGGGTTGCAACATTTTAACAAAAAAAAGTCTGTTTTTAAGTACAGATGCTGTTTTTTAAATAGCCGGTTTTTTTTTGTTTTAACAATTTTCGTCAGTATCTTTTAGCTTAATAACAACTAATCCACAACGCCAGTATCTTTTATTATGTTTCCACTCTAAAGAAATCACAAAATCTCCAATTTTATTAAAAATAAATAATTTTGGTGAATTTTTTTTTTCTTTTTATAAACTTTGACTGCTTTTTTTTAATTTCGAACAAAAATATTATTATTTCCTAAAAAAGCCATTTCAATATCAAACAATTTATTGGAAGGAGATACAAATAATTGTTGCAAGACCGAACATTGATGATCAGTTCATATCATTAAAATGGTGAATCGTTCAATTGAAATAGTTGGTTCATGAACGGTACAACTCCGTTATACATACACAAGAGTAAATTAAAATGGAATAAATTTTGTTGCTCAAAATACATATTTTTGAGAAATATGTCAGACTTCAAAATACATCTGTTTGTCAAATTCGAGTAGTTTATTAGTTTACGATGGAGAATCGAAGCCAAGCGTACAAAAGAAAATATTAAAACTATTCAAAATAATCCATTGTAGACTTATACAAAAAAAAGCCAACAAAAATAAATGGATTGACTTCTAAATGAATCACTTCCTTCATTACATCACAAAGAATTACTCCCCTAGGAAGAGGTTTTAAACTACACCTAAAGCTGCAATAAATATATCTTAGTCAGAAGTTCTTTTTTATGGGTGATAAGAAGTTAATATTTTGTATGGGGGTTGCATGGAAACGTGCTGGCACAGAAATCAGAGGGTTCGAATCCCGGCAAGTCGAAAATTTTTTTTTCCAACTTTTGTTTACACAATTATTAAATTTTTGTTGTTTTTACTGCTATTTTTTTTTAAATTTTTTTCCACTCAATTCGTTTTTGAAACGATTTATAATTTTTTTTTTAATTTCCTAGTCGTTTATATCAAATTTTATGAAGATATAAAAATTTCAAATAAAAATTAAAGGTAAATATTAAAATTTTGTTTGTATGTAAAAAACTGTAATTTAAAAAGCCCATCTTGATAAAACTCTTAGTAAATATATTTATTATTACCCAAATAAAAAGAGAAAAAAATCTTTAAACATTTTAGTTGGACCTACTAAAAATTACTTAAAAATTATATTGCAGAAAAAACTATTTTTTGTCTACTAATATGCTGCAGAATTTTTTGCAGATTTCAACAAGGTAATTTATTACTCTTAATTAACTAAAAGTTAACTTCAATGTAACTTAAATTTTTTAAATTTAACGGTTTTATTTTTCCTGTTCTTATCTTAGTAGTTTTTAGCAAAAAAAAAGAAGAAAATTTGCTAATATCAGCAGATTTTTCTGCAAAGTCATTTCTAATAAATTTCTAGTAGGTTTTCTGGTATTTTTATAAATTTATTTCTATATGTGAATTAATATTTTTTATAAAAAATAACACTTTAAAAAAACAACGATATATATTTTTCCAAAATGTTATGTAGTTTTGTTAATACAAAAATTAAAGAAATGAAGATAACAACACTTTACTGAACAAGCCTGCTAAACGTCAGATATTATGTATAGCAAGCGTTAGCACAGGGTGTAGAGCGTCTGCTTGAAATGACAACAAGCCTTTTAATTCAAAGGTTGTTTTTTAATTAAAAAATAAAATCAATAAATTTGCTTATTAAATTTTGCTTTAATTTCAACAAACTAGTTTTTTAACATGGCAACATCGTTTGTTAAAATTTCCTCTAAAATTCAATAAATGTGTTTGTTGGCTATTGAACTGAAATAAATTCAAGAATCGAGAGTAACAAACATGTTCTTTGTATTTACAAAATCAATTTTATCCGCAATTTCAATTAAAATTTTAATTGTATTTACAAAAAGTTTAATAGCATTTACAAAGTCTTTTTATCTGTGAAACTAATTAAATACAAATATAGATGACTGTATCATAAAAATGAGTTTTTTTAATTAGAGGAACTATTGAAACTGTGAGTTTTCAAAGTTAGACAAATTATACTTTTTTGAAAATCGTGAATAAAATCGCAAATTTTTGGAATTTTCAGCTATATAAAAATGGATTTGCCTTAATTGTTCCATAGAGAATTCATGTGCTGAATTTGATAAAATTCAGAAAATATGAATTTAAAAAATGCTGATGATCTTTAAATTTCTGTATTATAAAAATATTGTTTATGGATCATTGTGAAGATCTTGTACAGAAAGCTTTTGAATGAATTCACCACAAATCGAACTCAAATATGGTAAAAAAAATACATAAGAAAATTAAGAACTAAAAAAGAAAAAAATTCTTAAAAATGGTGAGATAAGAACTTTAAGAAGAGCAGTCATTCATTAAAATCGACCCATTATAATGGGAAAATTGTTAATTTTTTTTTTTTGACTTTTCAAACACATCATCTGTGTCCTTTAGAATATGTTTTATTTTTCAAAAAATTACGTGTAAACTATTTTTTACTAACTATTTACAACTGCTAAATTTTGAAGAAAACAAAATTATTGATGTAAAAAAGCGTTCGGTTTGACATGGAATGACTCATATGTTATAAAGGGTCTTCAGAGGGTAATTGCTATCTAGGGGTGTTTATGTATTTGTATAAAATATGTGTAAGTTTGTGATTTTTTTATTTTTCTTATTTAATCCTTACTTATCACTCTTTTAAGCAGCTTAATGTGGTCACATTTTCCATTTATCCAGTAATTGTATCCTGTTAGGTGATATTTTTCTGTTTTTTTTCTTCTTTTAAATTCGATACATTTTTACACTTTCATTTTCTTTTACGATTTTAACTTTGACAATATTTTTTCTCTAAGGATACTTTTTTGCAATTGAATATAATTGGTTTGTTTTCTGATAACTTTTTCTTTATATATTTTTCTTCACTTTTTTTTTTGTTTTTTTGCTTAATTATTTTTATGGTTTTAGGCAAAAATCCTTAATTCATTGTAATCCTTTTGTTCGGTATGTGAATGTGTATTAGATAAAGTTCAACAAAGTTATACTACTCTTGTTGTTTTTATTTTATTTTTCTCTTTTATGGAAGGAACTATGCTAGATTTTACTACCAAGAAAAACCACATTGATAATATGAAACTTTTTTTACGACACTTTAATGAGTTGAATCTTTTTGTTTTGTTTTCAATTTTATTTTACAAAACAATAGACTTGTAGATGACAACAGAAGGCGTTATTGTTTCGGGAGGTGTAGAGTAGGGGAGGTCTAGGATAAATAACAACACAATCTTTGCACACACAGCTTCATTAATATTATTATTTTGTTACGAAAAAATGTTGAAATTAAGGTTTTTATACACGCACTCATCTAAACCGAACACACATACAGACACACAGGATGTCATGTAGGGATCAAAAGGATTTTCACACGGATTCGGTTTAGCACAGAATAGCGAAATGTATGATGAACGATGTACTACGTATTGTATAAATAATCAAGTAAATGTAATAATGCACGTAGTCTTGTAGAGTCAATGTTGCTGTTGCTGCTAATGTTGATGATGTTGATTGCTATTGTTGTTGTCTGTATTTTAAACACAATCAGTTGATGACAAAGTGAAATTTTCTATTAATCCTGTATGATGAAATTTCAATTTAGCTAAACCCCAAAACACATACACATACACAGATATTTCAGTCGTAGGATACAACACAACCGCACAACCGTAGGATTTTATAGTTAGTTTGAAATGACAACAAAAACAACAAATAACAAGAATTAGGTAGGAGTTGTATTGCGTTAAGGTTTATCGTTTAACAGTGACAATGAAACCGTTAGGAACTAACATACATATACCCTTAACTTATTGGTGTTGTCTGTATGAGTGCTGACGAAAGGAGTGCTGATGATGTGAAGGATGTGTAGTAGGAGAATGACAAACATAAGTTTCTATGAATGCTGTAGTTGTTGTTGCCGTTTCTGATAATGTTGATAGCTTAACAGCAGGACAGTACCGGAAATTAAAAACGGTTTTAAAATTAAAAACAAAATAACAGTCTGTTGAGCAAAACCAAAAAAGTTTTAGTAGAGAGTATTTAAAAAGAGAAGTAGTAGTAATGCACGTAACGCGCGCGAGAGTGAAAAATTTTAACGGTAAATCCTTTTAAAGCTCTATACGAACAACCGTTAGCTTTTAAGGTTCAAGAAAGACTGACACAAATGTCTTCCTAAAACCAGGACATTATTAACAGGATTCGAATTAAATTCTTCTTAATTCACCATAGACCATAATAACAAGTGATGCCAACTTTTGAGCATTAGTAGAAATAGCAGCGTAAAAATGAACGCTTGGAGTAATACAGAGTGCAGATATTTAAGAGTTATTTATTCCAAAGGCCACTACAGTAGTATTTTTATCATAATTTCTGTAGAGACTCAAAAGTAAGGACGTCCATAAATTCGCCTTATAACTTTCTTCAACCTTTTTTTCTAATTATAAATTTTTGTGGAGATTAAAAATTTGTATTTATAAAGGGGAATTCACACCTCGACTATCTCTACTATTACCCAGTATTGGAGATAAAAATATTTGTAAATTCTCATCAAAAGAAAAGCCTAGAATACACGGAGGTCATGCAGCTCGCAAGTAAGTTAGACGAACATTCTGCAGATTTTCCAAATTCTCGAAGAATCTGCTTTCCAGATATCTGAGAAGATGTATTGTCAATTGAGATTGACTAATTCGAAACTCACAACATGAGTTGTTGGTGTTTATGTCCATGGCTGTAACTTTTGTGTACATTAGAAAAACACTTTTAGCTTAATTTGGGGTCGATTAATTCCAATTTGGCCTTTAGAATTGGCAGTCCCATGGTTATAGCAGAGCCCCGATTTTCACACTAGAAACAGAAATAGAAACAATGCGATTAAAATATGAACAACGAAAAAATCATGCATGCCGACTATATGAAGCCCTACACTAAAGTTCGATTTTGATCATATTTTGGGAAGCGATAAATATGCTCAAATATATAATGATAGGTGTAATAAAAAATTGCTCTGACTAAAAAAATTTCTGACAGCACTAAAAATCATCGCATTCATTCTACAAAAATGAATTTCAAAATATATAATAAGATACGTCTCAAAGGTCAGAAATTCTAGCTTCTGAATTGGTGAGTTGCGTAAATATCGGCACGACAGTTTCCGAGAAAAATCTAAAATGGCAAAGGTGAATTCTTCAAGTTTCTTCGGTTTTTTTTTAAGTTTTGAAACTTTACAAATCAATATTTTGGTGAGGCAAAACATTGTCTATCATTAAGTTCTCGAGTTTTACTTTCTGAATTGGCACAATTCATTCAACAATTTTATACCATAAAAAGAGCAACAGCGTTTTCGTAATTTTCGGGTGTAACAAATGAACCGGGTGGGTTAAGGATACCTTAGGCATAAGTTCCATCCGCATAAATAAAATACTTCATCAAAATTTTGCCGTAAAAAAGATTTTTTCTCGTTGGATTCCTCGTAACTTAACAGCAACTTAAAAAGATGCTCGCGTCGATTAGTGCGAACAAATGAAAATTTCTACAAAAAGTCGCATGGTCGAAAATCGGTTTACAGAATCTTATGCACAAATCCCAGTGAGTAAGCTTGCTGATTGTCCGCTTTCCAAACCCAAGAAGAGTTCCTGTTCAGTTTGGGTTAGCTAACGACTCTTAAGTAGTCAAAGACTTGATCTTGTCTTTCTATCTGATTGATTCCTTGACCGACTCATAACCCTTCCTTACATATTCATCAGTTAACATGTTCCAGGGGCCATATTAGTGTATGATTTGATCTTATGTTTTTGGGTTCCAAGACCTTCAAGGCAGAAAAACTGTCTTCAAAGATACTAATGGATATTGGATTCATATGCTGTTCCATAAGCCATCCATAGACCTCTGCCCAGAACTCACTATAAGTGTCCAGCTCTTTTGAATAAACTACCGAACCTGCCCCTATCTCCATCCTCAAACTGTTTGTGAAAATCCAGACCTCACAGAAAATGTGCAAATTCCATAAGTTTATATGGGCCCCATTATTGCGTTTCACCGAAAACTCTCTTGGGGCCATTTGAAGACCCTAAAAGTAAAAATCAAGAACGTATTGATGTGAAATGAAATTAGTTGGATAGGTTTTTGTAACACTTTACGTTTGAAAGACACTTCGATTATCAGGAAATTTTTATATTTCTGGTTAAATTTCATATTTTGCTAAAGTAACAAAAGTTGGATCCGCTTTAAATAAAAGGTACATCAAAGACATGAAGGGTTTAATTTCACGCCCATACATTGCCTATTTCTCAAGTTATGGAGGCTGCAACTGGGTAATATTAAACTTTTACCCTTTTAGCCTTCTCTAGGGATTTCTATTCCAGGAAATATTAACAGTCCAGAACGGAACGGAAATACTTCGTCTCCTTTGAAATTTGAATAGTGGTTCTATCAAGTTTGGCGTAAATTTCATATCTAAATCAAATTTCAAATAATCGCTTCCGAATTTTAATCAAATATCAAAAATTTTTAACCTGCTGTCAGATTTAACTCGGTTTAAAATTGTTTTCAGTGTGCTGAATTATGTGTGGGCGAAGTTGTATTTTTTGAGACTACAACAGTAAGATCACTTACAATCCTGACGATCTCCAGTATAATTGATATATTTTTGATAGAGAAATTTCGATAATTTTTTTGTTATTTGTAAGGCTGAAAATAAGACCACTACTAGGATATTTTTCACCATAGCAAGTACCAAAATGCTAAGGTTTTAACCATCATAAAAATACGACCCAAACAGTTAACCGGTTAACAGAAATATATTATTAGAAAACAAGCGTTTTATCGGCCACAAAAAATGCTAAATTGTCTCTATTACTGAAGTTAAAAGGTCACATGCGCATTATTGATAAATCCTTCTAACACTCTAACTCTACCTCTCTTTATTACTATTCTGTCTCTGGGAGCGCATGTTGTGTTAATTTCCAGATTTGCATTATAAAATCAAAACAAAAACAAATATTTTTATAGGCCGGCATTTAAGCACTTGCTCTCTATAAGTTTATGGAGTGTATTGAAATGTTTTTTTTTTTTTTTGCTGAAAAAAAATGCAACTGTTGCGCATTTTTTCCCAGCATGAAAAAAACAACAACATCTATTCTGTTGTATAAAGAATCCATAGAGAATTTTATGTTTTATACTAAAATTTAATTTGTATGTGTGTGTTGTACTAAGTGTTGTTGTTATATTTTCTCGTCTCATCAAGTCGCACCTAATGAAATGCTAATCATCTCAGTTATCTCTGCAACAATATGTAGCAGCAACCACACTGACAACAGCATTCAACAACGTAGAAATTTCAAAAATACATACAATTCAAATTTTCACCCCCTCCTTTGTTTGGGTTAATTTTTGTACAAAATTCCTTTAAATTCTAAACACAATAATCAAGTTTTAAAATTTTCATTCTATTGTATTCTCTGTTTGTATGTGAGTGAGTATCATCTAATGTCCCATCTCCTATTTCCCGTACACACTCTCTCTCTCTCTCACCCCATCACTTTGGTTCTTTTATATTGTCAAAAATCAATCTAATTACATTTCATGCTGTTGCAGGGCCTATTAGAAAGAACAAACATACAACAAAAATCTAATTTCCGCATCTTTTTTTGAAAATGTCCGCCAATTAAAATTTTAATGAAAAAACTTTTGTTTTGTTGTTGCAGGACTTAGACCCTTGTCGTTTTTTTTTTTATATAACTACAGTAAAATCCGCTTAAGATGAACTCCGAAGGAATAAAAAATAGTTTGTTATAAGCGAGGGTCGTATTAACTGACGTAAAAGGTTTTTAACAGTACACAACGTACAAAAATTCAACGGGCCGAGAATTTTCCAATCATCATTTTCTTATAGCAGACAGCAGATGAGTAGGGTGTTGCCCACGAAACAATTGCATTCTCTATCATGAAAATGGTCAACTTTTTTGAAACAACAAATAAGATCTATTATGATAATGTCATATTAGAATTTGGACTTCAGGTAGAACACAATTCTAACTAAACTAAAAATGTCTATAAACAACTTAAAAAATTCTGCACTTCATTAAATTAATTTCTTAAACAAATTGTTAGTGATGTATTTAGAAAAAAATGTCTCTGCGTTCAGTTTAAAATTTTACAAAATATAATAAAAAAATATAAATAACTTTGCAAAATTTTGGAAAGTTTTTATAAAAAAATATAAATTATATGAAATTTGGTTTTTGAGAATAATTTGTTTTAATCGAGGATTCGTTTTTAGGGAGATTTTTTTTTTACACAAAAAAAAAATAATTTTCATATTTTAATACGAAAATTGCAGATCCAATAAATAAAATTATTGAATTTCCTGTGATGACGATTTTTGCAGAATTGATAATTGTTGAAATTATTTTGTTTTTCGGTCAATAAAGAAAGTTCTTGATTTGACAAAACACATTTATTGAATTCTTTGTGATTTTTTAATAAAATTAAGTGTTGATTTAATAAAAAGTTTTAATAATTTTTTTAATAAAAAACATATAAAATTTAATTTAAATTTATTTATTGAAAAATAAAAAAAAAATTATAAATTCAGAAAATCAAAGGTGTTTATAAAAATCGTTGCCATAAGGTCGGTATTTTGAAATTAGTATATATTAACCGATAATTTGTCTTATATCCGAGTTCGTCTTAAACGATTTTTACTGTATATAGTTAGAGCTTGGAGTATTTGGTTGCCTTGGTTGTTGGTAATTCTTTTTTTTTTATATAAATTTTTCCTATAGTTTTTTATATTTTCCTTTGTGTCACTGTGTGTGTGTTTTTTTAAATGATATCAATAAAATTTAAACATTCTTCTAGTGACAATGTTATAGAAGAGAAAATCAAATTAAAAAAAGGTTAATTAATTTCTATTGACATGAGGTAATGCCTTGGACATAGAAATTAATGACGTTGATGGTGTTTTTTTTTTTTCAAAATGGAAACTTTTGTTAAGGAGAAAGAAAAGAAATAATTGTTAAAATAGGTCTGGTATTATGAAAGGTTGCAGAATTAGTAAAATGTGAAAATTTTATTAAATTTTCAAAGTTGAGTTTAATTAAATTTTTATAATGAAGGATAGTTTGCTTATAAAGTTTGTATGTAAATTGTTATGAAAAGTAAGAAAATTGACAAAATTATATGTTTGGAAATTATTTAAAATAACATATTTTAACAAACATCCTTTTAGAAATACAAATGTGTTGCATCCAAACGAATTAAAAACTAAATTTCTCATTATTTAGAGTATCAGTACAAAATTGTAGACGAACAAATTGTGTTGACGAGTCTTTAAAATAACTACAATCGAAAAAGGTGACATGGAGGAGATTAGAAGATAAACAAAAAATCTAAAGTAAAGTGTTTGTATGTGTCTGTTTAATCACTTCTGAAAGTAAAAAATAATAAAGTAAGCTGAATAGGAAAGAAAACTATGAATTAGATACACTACATTCAAGGCCTTACGTGGGTTAGTTGGCTAAGATGTCAAACTCTAGTATAGTTACGTTTGTAATGTAGGAGTGCATGGGTTCGATTCCTACAGCCGATGGGTTGTTGAATAAATTATATACAGACAATCTGACAATAAAATATAAACAATAATACAATTTAATGGAAAATCACTGATGAAGCGTGTCCATAGAATAAAAAGGCAGAAACTAGATCTAGTCTGATTTGCAAATTAATGTGTTTATAACTTTTAGAAAAAGGTTTATTCTTTTCTTCTTAACCTCAAACCCACTAAAAACAATCCACATATTTTTAGGGCAATCAGCGAACAGCAAATATTTGGTTTTTATAATTTGGATAAGTAATGGAGGAAAGTGTCTATGGTTGAACTGTCCCGAAGATTCAAATACCAATACTTAATTATAGAGATAAAGGGTGAACACACCAAAAATGCGACACTTAGAAACTAATACCAGAAAAAAACTAGATGGCTTTGAAATAATTTTTTTTTTTTATTCGAATACTTTGAAGTTTAAAGGTAATAAAAAATATTAAAATATTAGTTATTATTTGTTTCATGTGCAACTGATCGGACTTTTCGTCGCACACGCGAAATCATCTTTTGCACGAGTGTTTCATCGACTTTACGCGACGCCGACAACCACTTGGTTTTGAATTCTGCAATATATTTTACCAGTTCACCTGTCTTCTTTAATATTCCCTTCTCTATTCACCAATGTTTCTCAATAGGGCGTAGCTCTGGGGTATTGGGTGGATTGCAGTCGCGAGGTATAAAATCGATTTTATTTGCATTATCCCACTGCAATGTGTCCTTGACATAGTGGCAGCTTACCAGGTCCTGCCAGTTTGGTGATGTGACTCTTAATAAATGGCAGAAGACGCCGATAAATTTGAGCGTTCATTGTTCCAGATGCGATTAAAGGGCTGCTTTTACGATCACAGGAGCAAATGGCTTGCCAAACCATGTATTTTTTGTAAACTTGGACTTCATTTTCAATTTACAGCTTTCAGCAGCATCTTTACGACTTGCAGCAGTATAAAAATCTTGGCCAGCAATATATTTGAAATTTTGAAAGCAGTAGGTTTCGTCGTCCATGACAATGCAATCATATTTCGTGATTTGGGATTCGTACAACTTGCGGCTGCGGGATTTCTCCGTAACATTCTGCTATGCGTCTCGATCTGGTGCTGTTTGAGCTTTAAAACTTCTCAGGGAAGCTTGCCGCTTTACCTTTTGTACGAAAGACTGCGATTTTCGTACAGATTTTGAAACAGAACGTGAGGAATTCTTCGGATCCTGCGAAAATGCCCTGAGGACCTTCCGAGCACTGTTTGTATAATTTTGGTCATGCTCACCTCCGCTACCAAGCTTTATAGCAATTGCCAGGCCCTCTCTGTAGCGATGTAAAACCCTGGAAACTGTCGAGTGGTGAACTTTTACATTTTTAGCTATTTTACGCGCACTGAGAACCGGATTTTTATATATTCGTGCAAAATAATTTGCCTCGTTTCTAACTCGGTGGTCATTTTTGACGAAACTAAAAGTCAAATTCGAATGAAATTTCTTATATATGAAATTTAGGTCATGGCCTACTCAGGGCATATGAATTTCAAAATACATAAATTTTTTTGAGTAAGTTATAAGCTTTCCAAAGAGTCGCAATTGTGGTGTGTTCACCCTTTAAGACATCATAACTTGCACTACTGACCAATAGTGGACGTTCAAATTTAGTATCAGTTTAATATCAGCTGAACTTATATTTGAAAACTCAAACACTGAAAACTCAAAGCGCTATAAATGTTGGAATAAAAAAAATTTGAGATATGCTTCTGTTTTTTAGCTCTGTTTGCTTTTTTATTTAAATTTTGAATAAAAAAAGAAATTGTCAGTTTACTGAATAAAGTGCCACCTACTGATAACGATTACGTTACTAATAACTTTCTTGGCGATGCCATCCCTGTCTAGAAGTAACGATATAAATCGTTAACTTGAACTTTATGTACAAAAGTTAACGATTTTTTTCAACAACAAATAAACATATGTAGGTAGAAAAAAAGTTAGTGAAGAACTTTTAACGAATTTCGTTATTTATAGTTGAATTTTGACAATGTAACTACCGAATTTTTTCATTAAAAAGTTACGGAATTTCACTACTAGTCATACTTTCTATATTTTTTATGGTCAGAAAAATAACTTTAAAAAGAAACCATAAAACATAAATAGCATTTAACTTTTATGTGTCGGTATTTGTGCATACGCACACATACGTATACGTATGTAGTTCAAAAACACAGACAATCCTTTCGAAGGCACAAACACCTCAAACGTTACACAAATTATCTGCATAAGACACGCAATCGAAGAAGCAAAACGCATGAGACTATAAATCGATTAACAGGCGTTGGATTGTGGGCAAATAATAAAATAACCCGTTACACTTATTGACCTAGTACTAAACATCTTTTAGCACGTTTAACTCTTGCTAAATGAAATAGAAAACAGAACATTAAAAACTAGTCCTTGACAATCCCATGAATAATTTTATAATACAACCAAATAACAAAAAACCCCTAAACTACACTCAAATACAAACGTCTATAATTGCTACAGAAAAGTTGGTTAATTTGAGGCCAGCAAACTGTCTGTAAATATAAGTAAAGTGAAAGTAGTAGAAAAATCAGTAAATTTAAAATAAAAATCGATTTTCTAAAATTAGCAAATTTTTCTACTAAAAAATTACCCCATAATTCATAAATCCTTTATAAAATTATGTATTCTTTTGTATGAAAAATTTTGTAAACCTTGCTGAAAAAAATGGTTGCATCTGACAATTATCATAATGGTAATATTAAAATTGCAAATATACTTTCGTTTAGTTGGGGAAATATAATTCATATGGTCCCATAAATTATTTCAATAATTTACCCCCTAAGAAATCAGTTGAATTTGATACATCAAAAAAATAATTCTAAAAAGTTTTTATTAGAAAATAGAAAATTAAACTGCATGACCAAAAAAAAAATTAATAGAGATCTGGCCATCAGTTCTATATATTTCGGACATGCTGATTGCAATGGCGTACTTTGTTTTTCGATCTAAATTAAAGATTTTCCGCGAATTGCCTTTAAATTTTAGCGGTTTTCCATTTAGTTTTTAATATACTAAAATTTTCAATAATTTGTCTACTAATTTTTTTTAGTTGAGTGTAAAAGCCAAGCCAAATATCAATAAGTGATGGTGGGAAATGAAGAAGGCATTTAATACAAATAACAACAAAAATAAACATGAAAAATTTATTGGGTAAGCAACAACAATATTCTAAAGGTAGGTTGGTTGTAGGGTCCGTGGTCTAATATACGAGTTTATAGACTATGGAGTGGAACAACCCACTTAATACTACTACAACTAATTATAACCGACCACGCAGCATTGGTTAAAAAGTTTTGTTTAGATGATGGTCATGGTAATGTATTGGATGGTGGAAAAAATATATTTTCTTTGTGTTGGTGCAAAATGATTTTTTGCTTTAATAGAATCTTTACGGTTAACTTTTTTTTATAGGAAAAGAAGTCCTTAAACTCTAATGGGTTTTTTGATTAATAACACTATGCGACAGTCAAAATCGGGATGGGATGAAACCAACGGGAAATGTTATATCGGTCAAAAACAAGTTATACGTGTCCCGGCGTTTCGCTGGGTCACCCCTAGGAATCGAGATATATCTTTTTTTGACATAACTCGAGAACCACTAGTCCGATTTTGCTCAAACAATTTTAAAAAAATTAAAAATTACAATTCCTTTAATCTGTTCATATAACGTTTTTCTATATACTCAACAGTTTTGCCGTTAAAAATAAATGTTTGTTACCGCTACCATAAAAATCAATAACCTTTTGTTTATTACTTTTTTTTAATATTTTAGGCAAAAAATATTTTTTTCTTCATACATTTATTTTTACCGGCAAAACTGTTGAGTATATAGAAAAGCGTTATATGCACAGATTAAAGGAATTGTAATTTTTAATTTTTTTAAAATTGTTTGAGCAAAATCGAACTAGTGGTTCTCGAGTTATGTAAAAAAAAAGACCACCAAAGGTCAAATCGATATATCTCGATTCCTAGGGGTGACCCAGCGAAACGCCGGGACACGTATAACTTCTTTGTTACCGATATAACTTTCCCCGGTAGTTTGAACCCTTCCCGATCACCGACCCCTACCATTTGTCTCACAGTGTAATTATTTCAAAAGCTGATAAAAAAGCAAGGTTAGTTACCGTTATCGTTATAATACCGTTATTGCTAAAATACCGTTTCAAATTGAATACCGTTACCAATACCTCTAAAAAAATTTCAAATACCGTTATCGTTACCGATATCGTTATTTTTATTGGTAGTTTCAATTCTTTCACTTTTTTTATAATAATCTTTGGTTTTTTACAAAAAAAAAAAAAAAAATTATAGATATTAATTTTAGTTATTTATTAAAACTACCTACATTAAATTTAAAGCTTATTATCTGTATTTTTAACACTTAAAATGAAAAATATGGAAATTTTTGAAAGTGTTATACCCTATACCACTAGGTGGAGAGGGTACAATAAGTTTGTGCTGATGTTTGTCACACCAAAAAATATTGGAGTATACCGATTGACTCGGAATCACTTTTTATTTCGATAGAATGGCCTAATGCAGGAAGTTACTTTCGCCCTTACCCATTATTAACATGGCAGGAGTATGATGTCTTGTATACAATCGAAACGATTGTGTTTATTAATCGCAATAAATGTTGGAAAATATAAAAAATAACGTAAAACAAGAAAAACGTGTAAAAAAGAAATAGTGCAAAAATATTTTTATTTTTATATGTAGCGTGGTTTCGAATACTTTTATCCATTGACCTAATGATCCATTAAGGGAACTCCATTAGTGTTAATATCTTGACTGCTATAACAACTACTATATAGTTAGTATTTACTACTGTTACCTACATACATACATACAAACTTACCGCCAAACATTAAATCTATACAAAAGATTGTTTGAAATTTCCACAAAAAAAAAAAATAGGGTGTGAGTAAGTGACTGGTGAATAGTGTGGGTTGTGGTTGTCGCCTCCCATTCATCACTTACAAATTATAAATAATAATAAAGTTTTTTTCATGTTTACTCTGCGCCATGGTTAAGGAATATTTTCTATTTGGGCTCAACATGAAATTTTTTTTTAGCTACAAGTGCATGACACAATTTTATGCATTCCTATCAAGTCTGATGAATGTTTTGAAAGTTTCTTTTCATACCTTTTTTTTTGGTCTAAAACTCCAAGTTGAAGTATTGAACTGAAATGTGAAAAGAAAACAAAAACTAAAAATCTAAAACTAAAGCTCTTCACTGTGATTGTGAATGATTTTTCATAAATGCCTTTTGGGCACTTTTGGTTTATGTTACTCACGCGCCTTGTACGTGATGTACTTTATTGGTATCACAAAACTTTTAGACGATTTTAGGATCGATGTAGTTAGTAGTACATGTGTACGATTTTACTGTGTATATAATGTATTGGCAAACAGATATATGAAAAAATGTATGAATGAAATCATTGGTATTGGATTATGTTCTGTGTCAAAAAGACAAAAAAAAAAAAAAAAAATACGCCTGTCAGACAATTAGTGTTCGTGGCAGGCCTATATCATCGATACTCTTGACATTTGACGATGACAATGATGATGACTTTCCCTCTTCTTTTTGTTTTTTTTTTTTTAATATTGGTCTTGTTGCCGTACTGTTAAACACAGGGTTTATATATGACACTCGTATACATCAATATCATATATAAATTTACAAAAGTACCGAGGAGTGCATGTGGCGTTCATAGTGACAAAGTTATGACACAAGTAATTTGAGTGGTGCTAAGTAGAGTGCACTGTAAATAGGTAGGCAGAGTCGTAGTTATTTTGCGGAAAAGGGTGGTAGTTTTAGGGGAATATAAGTTTACACTTTTTTATCAACGTGAGTTACCTTACTCTCCAAAATTTATATATTCTGACTAACAAGGACAGGCTCCAAATGCGGACAGCCATATCTTAATGATATTCTTATGTATATGTTATATAAATATTGTTTTTTCTTTAACAAATAATATATAATTAATAGGGCAAGGAATTCCATGCAAATATTGTACATGTTTTTTCTCGATAGTCCAAAACTAATGTTGACTAAATATTTATTCGAATCACCAATTTTAAAACAAAATGTCATCGATTCGTAGTTGCATATTTTTTCATATTTTTATAAAAATGCATGTTTTTGCATATTTTGGCTTTTAATGCATATTTTGTGGATTTTAATGCATATTTGTGCATATTTTTAATTTTTCAGTTTTGATAAATTCATATTTTAAGAAAACCGGTTAACCGACAAATAATAACAGTTTTTCGGTTTATTCGAATTAAGAAATTATTTGAAACCGGTCGGTTTTGTGAAATTAAAAAAAAACGGTTAACCGGATTCCGCTTACGGTTTTGGACGCTCTATACAGGTCACAGCACAATAAGGATTGGAAAGCAATATCATGGCAGTTTTAATCAAATTCGTCTTTTCTATATTTTCTATTCCGTTAACTAATCCATCCTCATAATTGTGACACAGTCTCTGGGATTTGGCCTGCTTCCAGGAATATGAGCCAAATAGACCTATGGAGTACATTTTCTAATGCATTGCCAGACTGACCGTACTGGGTATTTTCGATAAATTTAGTTATTTTATTCTCTGATTATTGCATAATCACTCAAATTTTTGGTCAAATGAATTTTACATAATAATAATTGTTCTTAAGTTACAACTACGGCCCTGAAGTAATCTTAAGTAGGGTAGTTTCTATTACGGTCTGTTTTGCAAAATAACACAAGGGTGGGTGGTAAACAATTCTAAACAACATTGGTAAACTACTAGAAGAAGTTGAAGAAGTACAAAACAAACCAAATATCCCCTTCTGGAGTACTCATATAAACAAAAACCCAACAGGGTTAACAAGCATTCATTTAAAATATTGTACAATTGACATTAAAACTAGTTACGAATTTGACAAATTGATTTTTCATGCACTCTCTGGGGAAGTTGATGAGGAACAAGTCTACTAAACTAGAAAGTTGAATGAAGCAGCAAACAACAACCAATATAACTTTATGTTAATGAACTGTGAATGATGTTTTAAAGCAAAAGACATCATATCTTAGGAAAAAGGATGTCAAAATTACTCCTTAAGGATTTTAAAACTATATTTATAAAATACATCAAGCTAATCATTATTTTTTGCAACATAAAGTGTTCAAGAAAAGTTATTAAAGTTTGAAAAATCTAAAAAAAAATCAACAAACATACCGCAGAAACGAAAAAAGCACATTTTCCAACTCATTTCATTTTCTCAAGCTATGAGGCATTACTAATAAAATTTTTATATTAGTATGCCAAAAAATAAAAAGAACAAGAAGTACGAGTAACATGAATGAACAAACTCAGTGAGTAAGGAAGAGCAAAGTAACAATCTAGCTAAGTAGCAAATGCATATAACACTAGTCTACAAAATAATTAATTACTATGCGACTATTTCTTTTTTCTTATGTTAACCAGTTCAAGTCAGAAATCACATTTTTATTCTTTCATAGATTATATTTTTTTTATTTTAGAATTTTCGTCAGGAACGGTTTGGCAAATACGACTATATCTCGGCACAAGATCAATCAATCTGTTTACAGATGATCACTATGTAGAGATAATCTAATAAGAAATAAACTCTATGAACTTTGTTTTTTTTTTGATTCTGTTGAATATTTTCAGGCAAAAATGTGTTTAAAAAGAACTCTGAAGTTGCCGAAACCAACATTTTTTTCCACTAATTTTGTGAAAATTTCCAATATCTTGTTTAGCATAACTAGAAGATACTATAGAATTTCGGCATTTATCCATGGATTTTTACAAATACCCAGCAAAATCTGGGTGAGTTCCTAAACGTCAAAACACATTGCAGTGTTTGCGGTTTTACTGCTGTTTCGATTCAAAGCAAACAAGTGTGTTGCTTACTTTGTAATAAAAACATGTCAACAAAGCATCAACAACATTTGTGATGCACAGTTTGCTTTTTATATGCGCATCAATTGCGTTTACGAATGCATGACTTTGTTCAGTTGCATTGCAAATGACGTTTTGGAACTCAGCCTCTTTCATTACCAAATAAGTGGTTATATAATAGAAATTCATAGCTCCGCACAACTTATTTTTTGGCGTCTAAACTCATTATTTTTGTTTGGCGTGGTCGTTTTTATAAGTAGTCACGCTTACCCGCTCGCTTACGAAAAAATGAGAAATAAGTAGTTACGAGATTTTGAATAATAAGTGGTTACACACAAGTTTAATAATAAGTGGTTATCCGATTGCTTACTTGATTCTTAAAAATAAGGAGTTAGGCAAATACTATTAGCCTAAGGAAATACATTCCGAAAAATTTAAGTTTTCTCTAGTGTGTAATTTTAGGACTCGTCATAAAAATTTAAACATAAAACATATTTACATATAATAAAAAAATTTAACTCTGTAAAAAGTACTTATTTAAACTAATACGAGTAAGTCATTATTTTATATTTAGAAACAATGAATACAATAGGCCGTTATTAGGAAGTCATTATTTTATATTATAAAATAATGCAAAAGGTAATGATATATCATTTTTGGTAATGCAGATAGTAATGAGGTGTCATTACCAATATTTTGCTGGGTATATACCTTAGTTTCTTCATTGAAATATCGGCTCTGTAAAAATAGCAGAAAAATTTACTAAAAATTAGTTAAAAATGATGCTGCAGAAAAAACTGCTAAAATTAGCAGTTTTTTTTACTAAATACTAGTAAAATGGGAATAGCAAAATTAAAACTGTTAAATTTACAGAATTTTAATTATATTTAGGCTAATTTTTAGTTAATTGAAAATAGCAAATTGTACTGTAAAATCTGCAGAAAATTTTGCTAAATATTTGTAGACTAAAAATAGCAAAAATAAACTGTTATATCTACAACATTTTTGCTATTTTAAGCTAAATTTAGTTGAAGGCAAATATCAGTCTATTCTAGTAAAATCAGCAGAAATATTTGCTAAAAAATTTGTAAACTGCTGTTTTCAAAAGGCTCGGTTTTTATTTGCATTAAAAAAAATCTAAAAAAAACTTAGAAAATTTTTAATTTTTTGGTGATTTTTTAGGCTACTAATTATTTAGCAACATTTTTTGCTGATTTTAGCAGATTAATTTGCTATTCTCCATTTACAAAAATTTAGCTCAAATATAACTAAAATTCTGTATATTTAACAGTTTTATTTTTGCTGTTCCTATATTACTAATATATAGCAAAAACAATCTGCTAATTTAGCAGTTTTTTTCTGCAGCATCATTTTTAACTAATTTTTAGTAATTTTAACTAAATTGTTTACCGACTTTTTCCATTAGTGTACATTATTAGTGCATAGCCGAAATGACAAAACCACCACCGTCAAAAATCTTGAAAATTTTTAAGCGTTCCAAAAACTCTAAACCATAAAAAAAATTATAGCAATTTTTTAATAAAAACATATTTGCATTGACTGTGCAAAATTGTCGTAGACGAGTGTAATCAGCTTCCGCAGTGTATATTTTACGATTCAAATATGTAAAATAAGCTGTCATACATACATATATGTAAAAACAAAAAAAAAACGAACATATAAAAACAGTTTAATTTACATCCTCCTCTGACATTACTACTTTCGTTATCATGCACAATAGGCCGGAATTTGAAAAAAAAATGAACTGCCAAGGAAATGAAATAACTTTTAAAATACATGAAAGATATACATATATATTTCAATGATGAAAACAAACGGCGACAAAATGTCAGATTTGCTAATATTTAAAGCCGAGTTTCGATTCAGATTGTTAAACCTACACATACATAAATTTTTAAAATAAAAACAACTTCTCTGAAATTTTCTTTTCAAAATAACTGACAGTGAAAGAAGTTTTTTCTTCTGTTGACTCAATTAGCAATAATAATACTGGTAATTGGAAAATATGTAAAAATATAAACATATGTAATAATATAATAAATAAATGTGTAATAAATAATATTTTAAAAATTCGGAAAAAAATGTTTTAACCCTTTGGAAGAATGGGGCATCTAACATAAATTTGATAACAGCGATTTCTCGGATATGATCCACTATGATCTACTTTCTCGGAAATGATGAACTAGTTCTGGAACTAGTTTTAGAATCAGTTCTCGACAGTCGTGGCTTACATTCTTACTGTCAGTTATAAATAGCCCAATGTGCCTTAATAATATAGTATGGAAAGAGTGTGTAGTAGAATGCGGTGTAGCAAGTATATTATAGAGTACATTATGATCGAATGCTAATAAAGTAGTCGTCTATCGTTTGTTGTTTGTAGTCGTTGTAGTCGTCGTCGACGTCCTTATCGCTGTAGTCATTTTTGTAATGTAATGATGACAATGATGGGGAAAATAACGCCAAAACAACATTCAGATTGTTGTTAAATGTATTATGTAGATGTTGTTTGCGTTATGGTGTGTGTAGTAATAATATGTGTAAGTGTGTATCTGTTTTGCGAGACTATTGGATATAGATGGCGCCAACTTGCATAATTCAATTACATCCGATGTAGACTCATAAAACTAAATCAAAGGAAAACAAAGCGTCACGCTTCATTTAGTTTAATGCTCCCGCATTGTTAGTTTACTGACGAGCCGCCAACACTACAGGATGCTATTTTGCTAACAAATATTACAACGACAACAGCAACAACAAATAAACAATATAAAAAGAATAAAACCTACAACAAAATATGTCGGTAGGAAACCACTTAACAAAACTTAACATAACTAACTACACTCCTTTGGTATCTCTATATATGTTTATGTTTGTATAACAAAACAACAAATATGAACTTGTCTTGTATCGCAAACAACAACAAGAAGGCGTACAATAACTTAAAAGCATAAAACTATATATTTAAGCCTTAAAAGAAAGAAAGACTGAAAGTAAAAATAAAACGTTTGTATGGAAAAACTGAAAAAAGAATCTCAACACATACTAACATGACTTTTTAGTTCAATGGCGTTAAGTTTGTGGTAAACTTGTCGTCACAGTCTATATTACTAAAGCAGCAATGACAACAGCAACAGCAACACCAACACCAACAACAGCAGCATTAGCAACAATAGCACAAAACTTTGTGGTATAGTTTCGAAAACTTCTTATATTTCTTCTTCTTTAGCAAGACTTAGTTTCTGCCAGTTGCAATGCGGTTAAAATTTCATAAAACTGACTTCTATTACAGCTCATACCATAGAATGTTCAAACCCATCCCAAGAATATACTTTAAAAGAGCTGTCTGATGTTATCTTTGCTTTATATGGTTATGAGATTTTTTTACTCGACTAAAATTATTTGTTTGCGTATGTGTGTGTATGTGTGTAAGTAGCTGTATATTTGTGTATAATCAGGGTTGTGTTAGTCCAAGTGTTCCTTCATTCAAATCAACAATTGTGCGAATATAACAATATAAAAACTCATTTCCATGTCTGTTTTCCTTTTTTTCTTCTTCTTCCTTCTTTTCAATATAAAAACTTATTTTTGAATAACATATTTGGCAAACACTGAGAGAAATGTAGTAGAGTTTTATATTTATAGATGTTTTTCGGGAAATTCTAGATAGTCTTTGGGTTAGGTTGAATGAAAACCTACCAAATGTCCAGTTCACTCAAATGCCATAAGGTATATTGTGATTCCCTAAATCCACATGACCCGTAAAACCTAAACCATCCATTTTCCCTTACTATTAAGGTCGTATTTAACTTACTCATCAGACTTTGTAGATACACTCACAATATATTTTCCATAACCAATTGAGGTTTATTTGAAAAGTAATAGGTAAAGTTTGTTTTCAATTGAAGAATCACTTGAAACATCCCAGGAAAATTTTTTACAATCGGTAGCCAACCACACCCATTCTACAACTGGTTCCACTGCAACCGATTCCATGGAACTGGTTTCGGAAACAGTTCCTGGGATCCTATATGGAAGGTGTAGGTGACGTACAATCAATTCCAGAACTAGTTCCGGAACTGATTCTAGAGCAACCGGTTCCACTTTGGAGCTATAGAAGGGGTTGCTTTTGGGACAATTTCAAACAAAAAGAATCGGTGTTAGAATCGACAGTAGAAGGGGTTGTGAATGAAAAGTAGCTATTCTACAACCGATTCTTTGGAACAGAAAATTTTCCTGGGATATTGTTTAACTTTTTTTTATCAGTCAATAAAAAATAAACCACAAAAAAATATATATCGTCCATAGGAGTTGATATTTTCAGTCAAATGTTCTATTTTTAGAAAAAATAATTTAAATAATTTCGTGGTTTTATGTTTTAAAACAAAAAATTCAAACATTTTACGGTTTCTTTTTTGTTAAAATAGTTTGTTTATATACAAAATTATTTCAATTCAAATTACAAGAAATTATTTACTCATACACACAAACACAGCCAATAAAAATATGAAGGTGTGTGTTGTGTGTGTGGTGTTTTGAAAATTCAAACAAAAAAAAAAACTTTCAAATACGAAAAAACAAACCAAAAATCGTTTTTTTTTTACGTTTTATCCGTTAAAAATTGATGATTGTTTTAACAGACTCTTCAATTATTTTTATTTCTTTTATAGATTGTTTAAACAATGTTTAAAAATAAATAGCAAAATGGTTTGAATATAATGAAAAATCAGTAGTCCTTTTTTGAATTGTGTTTTAAATTAATTTATTATGTATTTTAGGTTCTTTTTAACGATAAAGTATTGTGAGTGTATGGGAAATTTAAAAAAATTTTTAAAATCCCTTGAAACTGGCCTCTTATTTCTCAAGTTTTTTGAAATGAGAGAAATGGTTGATGAAGTAAGGTGGGCCATAGTTCGAAACTATGGCGTACAAAGTTTTAGGTTCCGAGGTATTCATCTATTGAACTGATTGCAATTTAATTGTAAGAAAATGAAAAAAATTCCTTGAAACTTACAAGAGCTTTTTCGTCACAGCTTGAAGAAGATAATTCTTTTTTTTGAATAGTTTCGCATAAAAATTTATATATTTTATGAATCAGTGAATAATTTATATTAATTGTAAATCAATGATTTCATATTGAATAAATTGAGATAATGATTTGATATAATATAATATAAACAATAATACAATTTAATGGAAAATCACTGATGAAACCTAACCACAGAAATAAGGCAGAAACTAGATCTGGTCTGATTTGCAAATTTAATGTGTTTATAATTTTTAGAGAAAAAGCTTTACTCTTCTTATTAACCTCAAACCGACTAAAATAATTTATATTCGATTACATGTTGATTCGATTGAATACAATAATTTGTTTTAAGACATAATTCGCAAAGTATAAATCAAATCAGAGCTTTGAAGAATTGATTCAAAAGAATTATTTTCAAAGATGATTAAAAATAGATGATTTATAAATTCGAGTATCGAAATATATAAAGATAATTCCCACGAATTAATGCAATTTTCTTTGTCGTTTTTAAGAATCTGTTTCAATTTAAAACATTGATATATTAAAAGAAAATTTAATTTTATATTTGAAATTATTGTACAATGAATGTATTTAATGAAAGTTTATTTCTTACAGATATATTATTGACTAAAATTAATACGCAAATCACAAAACCAAAAGAATCACAAATTTCGTGCGAACCAAAAACAAACTCAACATATACAATAATTCGCAAATCATTTTTTTTACTCTTTTTTAGAAATTAAATTATTACTGATGACTGAATTATTTTTTTTTTAAATGAACCATTTTTAGTTGAAATGAAATTAATCAATTCGTTTGATTCTATGAAAATATTTCGATATCTTGTATCAGGACATAAAAAGATGGACTGGATTGGAATCACAACTTATACGAGTACAATATTTAAACGAACAAATCAACCATTTAGTGAAGCACTAAAGAAAAACCTCCAGCAAATATTTAATATTTCTTTACAATCAAAATAGTTTATCATTATTGATACAGATTTTTGTTCAGTGTATTTTAATATTTTTTGTTTGTCTGATTATTAGTGATGGGAAGTAATTTTAACACAACTGATTGTTCCGCAAGTTGTCACATTATGTTGCCAGACAAACAAGAATGAAATGAAAGCAAGTTAAAGCAAATAGTTAACTATGAGTTAGATACTCAACTCTATTCTATAAAATACTCACCAACGACCCAACTATAGCGCACAGATAGGATAACGAAAGTAGTCGCAAACCAGTCAGCAATCACAACCCATCCTAAAAAGTCAGGCAGCCAGTCAACCAACCAACCAACCATCCAGCTAACCAGCTCCATTAAGACAATTTCTTCATTGTCTGATTTGTGATGATGCCAAGTATTAAGTGTTGGCGCATTATTATCTTTAGAACTTCATAACTTTAAACTCGTAAAGTAAAAAATGAGAAATGAGAGTTGGCAGCAAACATACGACGATTGGGAAGTATGATGCTTCTACTGGTACCCAACTTAGTACTCGTATAATTCTTGTTGTATTTATAATAAGATTTTATCTACTTCTCCCTAACCGTTCCATAACCAAGGTTAAAAATGATGATGTTGCTGGCGCTGTTAACTTCAATTTGAATGAGTTTAAAAAGAAAATTTGATTTTGGGGTGGGTTTCAATAAAAAAAAAGTGATGCTTTAAATTGGTTTTTATTTAAGCATATCTTTATGGTTTGTTGTTTGATGTACGATATGTACAGGGACAGACAAACAGACAGACAGATTTAACATAAACGACAATAAGTGTTAAATGTAATGTGAGATATTTTTCATAACATGCTCCCTAAAGATGATTTCACACATATATGACTATTAGGCTGACACTTATTAATGTAATAATTTTGAAATGAAGGAGAACATTATGCATAGACAAAAAATCGTCGCCAAGTATTTTGTAAAATATCAACTAACTAGTAATCCAGTAAAAAAAAGAGATGCAGTAGAAAAAGCACGACAATTGATGATCTAGATGTACTTCTTTTTTTAACATAAACACCAATGATTTTAACATTGAGGAGTACTCCCACTTCAACATTTTTTCAGTAACTAGTGCAAAGAAAACTATTTTTTACCAATTAAAAGTAAAAAAAATTCTTCGCAAAAAAAATCATACATTTTTTTCTAAATTTACAAAAAAAATTTTATTGCCTCCACCGGGTATCGAACTTGCAACGTCATGATTGCTAGTCTAGCTCTCTTTCGCTGAGCTATTCTTTGACATGAAAATTGACTTGCATGAAAACCCCACTTTGTCATTGCGAGAAGACAAATAAAAGTAAAATCCGATGTGTTTGAAACGAAAAAATACTGTAAAAAAACAAAAGTAAAAAAAATTGGAAAAATAAGTCTTTTTTAAAAAAAAAAAAAAAGTTCAAAGTTAAGAGAAAAAATATTTTTTGTGAGGAAAAAAATTTTTGAGCAAAAAGTCTTAAAACAAAAAGCTATTTAAAGCTCAAAAATCTTAGAGAAAAGCTAATTTAAAGCTAAAAAATGGAAAATCCAAAAAAGCAAATATGAGCAAAAAAGCAAAAACAACAATTTTGTCTTCTCTGGTCATTACGTTGCAATGTGGAACCGCTCGAACAAATTTTTTGCTAACAGCTGTTTTGTTTTGACAAATTTGTATTTTAGTTTAAATCGCCAATGCTGCTGGGTTAAGCCACAACCAAAAGTAATTTAAACGACATCTGAAAAACAAAATATTAAGCTGAACCGTTTACATTCTGTTGGAACAAAATACTAGTATATGGCCAGAATCTCCATTGAAAGTGAAAATAATGTACGAACTAAATATTTCCCTCACAAAATAGGACTTCAGAATAAATGCTACTCTAATCTATACACATAAAACCAATTGTGGTATTAAATTTTAGCGGTTTTTGTCATTTGTTTTATTTTATATACGACATACATACAATATTTACACATTCGTTCTTAGCTATCAAGAAGTATATATTTGCTACACCATCCATCCATCCATCCAACCAACCAGCATACAGTAATTAACAATTTTACAAAATATTGGAACACGTCCAATATGGGTTTAAACTCGTATGTAGAAATAATGTTTTTAATAATGTAACAAAGGTATGAGTTACAAGTGTGTGTTTTAATATGTGTTGTACAGTTGAAAATGTGTTCTCCCAAAAAAAAAAAAACTTGTAGACGTAAAACAAGTCGTTATCACACTTTAATTTACGTTACGTGATCATATGAGCAACACAATTGTGTTGTCTTTTGTTTTATTGTTTGGGAAACTTGGCACTTCCTACGTTATTTCCTGAATTTACTACAAAGAGTAACTGGAGTTAACGAAAACTATTTAACGAGTGTACCAGACTGGCAACACTAGTAGATGTTGTAGACAAAAAAGGAAGAATTTATAGCTTCAAATGAGTTTAAAAACCCACAAAATTTTGACACGAACAGTTGTTATTAAAAGAAAGAAAAAAAAATAAATTGCTAGACTAAATTTTGGTTTAAGAGCAACCAGTATATTTTTATGTGTCCTGTGTCCGACAATATAATAGACATAATTTCAAGGACTTTTGTTTATAAAAATCTTCTATATTCATAGTTTCTCAATAAATAAATCTTAAAGTGATACAGCAGAAATTCGGAGACGGGAAAACATACAACTGCTTGTTTTGTGCTTCTACTACTGCTTCTTAAGATTTATAGATTGCAGGCAATGGCAACCAACTTCACTTGTTAAAAGCAATGAGTTCATGCCATTGTATAGACCCTACTAAAAAAAATGATATGACTTTTGATATTATATGTAATTATATCCGAAAAATGAGAACATCTAATGGTATAAAATTAGATCGTATTATGATCATATTAGATCTAATTTGACACAATTAGATCTAATTTGATGAAATATAGTGTGATACAATTTTATACGGATTTTGTCGTCATCCAAATGCATCAAATATAATATAATCATATCCAACTACACTCATAAAAAAAGTTAGTACAAAAGTCTGTTAAACACATTCTAATTCAGTTAAAGTAATTTTTCCTGATGTTTTCGTTTAAATCCGTTGTTTAGCTAAAGTTGTTAGTTATCCAATTTCACCACAAGAACATATTTCTGTTGTACTTGAACTAATTTTTCCGCCTGATATTTAGCAATTTTTTTATAAATGATTTTGACAATGTTATCAGCTAATATAGATAAATTTATTGGCAACTTTTTTAATATTTGTGTTTTCAAAAGAAAACGATAGGGGCGCTAGTGTATAGTGATTGATGGTGCTTGATGGTGAAGTGTGTATTTGTAAGTTTGCAGATCAATACAAATTAGAAAATTTCTAGTAAGTGTATTTTAAACGAAATTTCTTCTAAATTTTTGAATGTTAACTGAAATTTTTACCTGTTTATAACCAACTAAAATTTAGCAGAAAACATGTGCTGATTTCAACTGAGTAATTTTCATTTCCATTAAACAACATTTCTTATATGTAAATTATTGTGTTTTAACTAACTTTTTTACCTAAAATTTAGGTCACCTAAATTTAGCAGACCATGATTCTCAATATCATTGAAATTTCTGCTGGCGCAAATTCAGGTACCATTTCCTGTTATTTTAGCAGAATTTTTAACTATTTGTACGGGCTTTTTTTTATGAGTGTAGTTATAATGGTATATAATTCCATACAATTATGCATAATTATATGAGGCATATGTAACTATATATAGGTCTTTATATAATTAGATATTGTAATATGTTTCAATATATATTGTGCAATATATAACAAGATATATTAAGGATATAATTTCGTAAAATTTTATATAATTATATCTTGGTATATATGTTCCAATATATAATTATACAAAATTTTATATGACTATATCAAAACTTTTTTACTTGGGGAGCAGTGGCAAAAGCGCTTAACGGTTATAGAAACAAGTGCTTTTACGCGAGATATCTCGAACAAAAATCATGCCTTATATCACCAATAGTAGAAGCGCTGCTCTGTTCATTTTCTCTAACGAACCTGCTTCCAAAAGAGGCAGTATTTTTTTGGATGAAACAATATTTGCATTAGGAAGAAAAATTACCTTGAAAGTCTGTTAGAAATATCAAAACCTTGAATCAGATTACCATAAAAGCCGATTATAATTTATAGTAAAGTTGTCTTAATCTTTTTTATATATATTTTAACATGCGCGGTTCCAGCAATTAATATAAGGGGAAAAATCATACGCCTCAGTGGCCAACTCAATGTATTTGTCTACTGTGGCGTATGATTTTTCCCCTTATATTAATTGCTGGAACCGCGCATGATTTTAATCATTTTTGAGAAAAGACCCATGAAAAAGGTCAATAGTTTATTTTTTAAAAAGAGTTGATTTATGGCTGGTTTTACCAAATCAGATAGTTCATATACAAAAGTACAAAATTCTCGTCCCGTTGAATTTTTGTACCTCACACAGAAAAACTGTAGGCACAATGGAATTTGTAAAAACTTTTAAATTGAAATTTTATTTCCTATAATTTTTTTGTTTCAAATTGTTTAAAAATAAAAATTCAGTAACAAAAAAATGTTTTTTTTTTGCATTTACAAATTCTATTGTTGTTTCCTTTTTAAAAATATTTTTTTTTTGTATTTACAAAAACAGTATGAGAAAGATGTTTAAAAATTTAATTAGAATTTTGTAAATTCTTTCTGTGTTATGTAATGCCTCCGTTTGTGTATTAAAGTTATCATTTTCTTATTGCGGACAACGGAAGAGTTGGGGTAATGCCCATAAAATAATTGTATTGTCTAACATGAAAATGATCAACCTTTTTGAAACAACAAGTACATCAAATTAATATGACAATATCATATTAGAATTTGGACTTGAGGTAGAACAATATTCTAACTAAATAAATAAAAATATAGAAAGTCCGAAAGAACAATTTTTGTACAAATTGAATGCAAAAATTAAAATAATTGTTTAAAATAAATATTTTCCACTCCGGCAAAACATTTAGCCGGTTATTTATATATACTGGTTTGAAAACGGAACTTTGTGTCCGGCTTCCAAAAAACTGTCATAAGTTCATGGTGGTCATGGAGTGCCAAACTAACCCCTTTTAGCAAAAAAAAAAAATGTTCGAAGACATGGCAAATTTTTTGTTGTTAATTGACTACAATTTGTTATTTCGTCAGCTTATTGTTGGTTTGGCCCATATGCCAAAAAGTCGGAATCGACGAAAATTATAATTATTTCCACCCTTAATTTCGGCATGTATTTTAAATAAAAGTATAATTTTTCATCAACTTATATACAATAAATCAATAGTTGTTAAGCTTTGGAAAAAATAAATTTTCTTGTTTTGTGCTGCATATCAAATTTTGTTTTTCAATTTGACTGTCCTTGCTGCATATCCATACTTTTATGTGCGCCTAAAAGCAGTTATCTTTTTTATTGTAATTTACTAGAGCTGTAAATTCTTGATAACTTTGAGAACTCATACTCGATGTTACTCAATACTTTTTCAATTGAGTACTCTACTGTCAAAAATTATTTATAGCGAATTTACATTGTTAAAATGTTCACTAGATTTCGTTTGGAAATCCAATTCGAAATCTATATCGTTTACATTAGAATATTTGACAGATGAATGGGATTTCGATCGGCCAACAACAATTTTTTGGTAAACAAACTAAACTTAAAAAATAGCCAAAATTAAAAAATTTTCTAAAAATCATTTTATTTAATGGCGGAACACAAAAATCATTTATATTTTGAAATATACAATGTTATATTTGCCAAGAAATAAAAAGAAATAACAGAAAAATTAGTTCAATTTAATCAGATCGCGTTTAACAGGCTATTGTACTAACTTTTTTTTATGAGTGTACTGGTTGTGCTAAAATGCTAGCACTAGCAAATAGTTTTTCGGAACTAATATGCCAGCAAAGTTCGATTTAAAGGAGCTTTTCCACAAACAATAAAATTGATTTTATAAAACAAAAAATTTTTAAACTAAAAAAAATCAAAAAAAATTTCTTTGCTTGCAACCGGATTTGAACTCGTAACCTTCTGACTACAAACCTTTTTTAACGAAGTGTCAGCATTTTTATAAAATTATTGCTCTACCAGTGAATTCACTTTTGTACCGCTGCCATTTCTGACTATGTAACATTGGATAACCACTGGTTGCAAACCTTGGCGTAGCAATATAAGCCCATTCGTTGCCAGTGGTTTTTTTATAAACCACCAAAATTTTTGTAAAATAAATACTGGGAAAACGCTGGCAAAGCGTCCCAAAAGAGTGTTCTTCCAGTCATTTTTTAACACCGTGGTATGCCAGTGCTTGGTTTTTTGTACCACTAGCGATTTCTGACTGGGCGTTTACAAATTTTTATAGTAACATTTTTTTCTTAGTGTAGGATATTTGCAAATAAATTCTTATTCTCACATTTACCTGACATTTTCATTAAATTTTATGATATTTTCTTATTGTTAACCTGTCTCAGAGTCTTTAAGGAGCTTAAAATTATATATAAAATTATTTTATTTTATTTTATAAAAATACAAAACAAAACTCATAATTAAACTGTCACATGCAGAACATTTGCATTTAATAAGAAACCACGACAAACACACAAAAGAGTTTATAAAGTTAAGGGACAAATATTTTGAATTCAATTCAATCTAAATCCAAAACAAACCCACGCATCAACACCATTCATTTAGCTAAACACTATCTCCCACCCCACCCACTATTAATCCTTAGAATATGGTTTAAACACGAACACAATTACAAATATACAAACCTACCTCGATACATACATAAGTTTTGTTTACAACAAAAGCACGTGTTTAACACTTTAAAGAGGACCAAAAGGAAAGAAAAAAAAAATAAAACGTTTAAACATTGGTAGAGATTTTGTAACATTAAATGCAAAGGCATCATGTTGTTTGGCTGATACGATGTTGATGGCATCATAGTGTATGGAAAAAAGGCAACTTTCAAAGTGCATAATGCCGTGATAACAGGCCACTAATCTACCCCAAATACCTAAAAGAACTGAAAGAAATAACAACACCAACAACGTGTTTAAGGCTTATCTGGAACACAAACATCAGTGTGTACCAATGTAAACAGGCTGCTTGCCTACAGCACAGGGAAGAATGAAAATAGGTCCAAAAAGAAGCTGGAATGCAAACAAAACTAAACAACACAACAAATTCAAATCTTTTTCTAAACTCCAGGAATATTCCACCTAACATAGTTTTTAAAAATCCACTCGTTTGTTTAAACGGCGGCATAACAACCCTCTGTTGCATCATATTTGTATAGTTTTTATTGTTCCGATTTGTTGTTGCTTCGTACAAATACATAATACTAGACATTTAATTCTCCTGTATGTTTGTAATGCGTTTTTCTTTTCACCGTATGTATGTTTGTGTATTTTGATTTGATTCTTCTTTTTTTTTCATATGATGGTGATTTCAAGCAGAAGACAACAAAGTGCAAAAATTCACACCAGCCCTCCTTTCATTGTGTACACATCTACTTTTATTCCACTTATAAAACTCGACAATGGCATACTTCAATATCCTCTTTTCCTGTTTCTGCTTTTTTCGATCAAATAACGACTACAGAGATGACTTGCTACGCAGGAAGGCATCGGCATCATCATCATCAAGACATTTGCTGAACTGAGACCTTTGGTAAATATTATAAACTAGCTTGCATTTACACAAACATATCATTTCGTTTCGTTTTCTTTTTCATCAATTTGTTTTTGTATTCGTTTATTGTATTGGAATCATATCAAATCATAATATAAGAATGCAAGAATTTATATCATTCGATACTGTAAGAGAGTCGTCAGAGCATGTGTGTGTGTATGTGTGTGTGTAAAGTCTACACTCGTAAAAAAAAGCCCGTAAAAATAGTTCAAAATTCTGCTAAAATAACAGGAAATAGTACCTGAATTTGCGCCAGCAGAATTTTCAATGAAGTTAAAAATCATGGTGTGCTAAATTTAGGTAAGCTGAATTTTACATACTGCTAAATATACGAACAATTTTAGTTAAATTAGATAGGAAATTTGAGCTGAATTCAGCATAAATTTTACCTGATTTAACTACAAATTTCTGTTAAAATGTCGCTTAATATTTCGACTTCCGGGATCTGACCCTAGACGGGCCCATATTTATTATTGGGAGTATATGTATCTGACAAGGGTTACTTTATAGGTACAGAGTGACGAATTTTTGTCCATTTTGCTCTATCTCACTTAGTTTCCGAGATACAAACTATTTTACGAACTTATAATAAAAAAAAAATTAAAATATAGCGCCATCGCTATGTGATATTGATAGCAGAGACACAAAAATATAATAATTAGAAAATAATCGTGGTTTAAATTAGCTGCAAAGTTAAGAAACACAAATTACTAAAAATTAGCATGCAAAGTTAGTTCAAATAAGGCTGAAAGTAGTTGTAATGCTAAATTAAATTTACAAACAATAATAGTTCAATCCTAAATTTTAAGACAAAATAACAGAAAAATTAGTTCAATAGAATCAGAACGCGTTTAACAGACTTTTGTACTAACTTTTTTTATGAGTGTAAAAGGAAACGTAACGTGTAACGAAATGAAAGGCGTTTTTAATACGTAAAATAAACAAAACTTTGCACGTGACTCAACGTTATATGTCTGATAGTTCCTTTATACCACCAGTACTCGCACATACAAACATTTATCGTGTATGCGGACGAAGTCTGTTGGTATAAAGATCCAACACATTTAACATTTTTCCATTATTGTGAAACCGGACAATAACATGATGTAGCAATAAAACTTGTATGGGTACTTTGCCAAATACACACACTTTTGAGTATAAACATATAAAGTGGGCCAATTAATAATTAAGCAAAACGAAATTATTAAAAAAAAAAACAAAAAATCTAAAGCGGAATTGTGATAACACTGGACGGCATTGAAATCGTACGTTTTTTTAATCTGAACTCTGGGCAGAGTTTAGTTGAACATGACAGGGGAAATGAAAATCTAATAGTATAATTCGAGTAATCATAAATAAGATTCTTGCAAATCATATTGTTACGTTTTTACCTTTTAAAAACATTTTTCTATTTACTTTAACAAGAATCCGGCTATTGCAATCTTATTATACACTTATTTATTTAACACTTCATTACTTTATATATAACAGTATAACACACACACAACTTCAACTGAACTATACAAAGGCTAATGAACTATACAAACGCTAACGCACAACTGACTACATTCGTCAAGTGGTAGCACTTTTCTTATAGTTTCACCTCTGTGGTTGTAGAACAAGCTAGAAAATTCCAGATTACTAAAATTATAACACTTACAATATTTTCATAGCAGAGCTCCCAACAACTTAACATTATACTTAAATCTAGTGCTACCAGATTGACGGGATTAGTAAATCCTATTTCTCGGGATATTTTTCTACTTAAATATCAGAATTTTTATTCTAGAAATTTTTGAAATACCAGTAATATTAGTGAAACCCTTTAGAACTCATGACAGGTTAGATTCAACAGCTTTGGAATAAATTTGAATGGACACACCAATAAAAAAATTAAAAAAGTAAATCTCTAACAGTAACTTACCAATAAACCCACTAGTACACTCAAACATTCTACAGTAGCCATGTTAACCAACAATTAGTTTTTTCCATACTTTTTGAGAGGGCGTAAACTACACATCCAAAGAACATGTTAAACTATTGAGAATGAACTATTATGTGTGAAAAATATATGGTCAGTGTCTACCATATGTTGGTACATCTAATAACACTATAAAAGGCTTCCTTGCTTATCAGCATCTTATAGATGTGGTCAATGTGTATGGAGCAGCAATAATAACGACCAACTACAACAAAATGTCTGTGTGTGTGTGTGTGTTGTAAAGAATGGGTAAAAAATGATATTAAAACCATAAATTTTACTTAAACTTAAATTAAGGTAAAGGAAATTTCTTGTTCTTTGGCAGATTTGAAAGATAATCTTTGAAAGTACTTACAATTGGAAACATATGACTGGAAAATGTTTTATCAACAAATAAAGTTTTCAGTAAAGAAAAGGCTAAAAAAAATTGAGATAAACTTAGACATAAAAAGAAGGAGAGGAGGGGAAAAAACATACTATATCTTGTATGTACTAAAATTATAACTTAAGGTCGATAGTGCAACATTAGTTTTAATTTTTTTTTTTTAATTTGCCTATCCGGTTTTGATTTTAAAGCTTCCCAGTGAGAAATTGCCAGTGTTACGGAAAATCAACCACTGAGTAACCGCGGTGTTGAAAATAAATGAATGGCAGAATACTGCTTTTGCGAAATTTCAGTGGTTTATTAAAAAACACTGCAAAGAATTTACTTAAGGGGGGACATGACATTGGCCGTTTTTTGAAAGCGACTTTTTTTTATAATTTTGTATTTTAGTAAATATTCTTAAGATTCTATAGAAAAAAAAATTCATGTAAAAATTCCTACGGGTTCAAAAGTTACAGCCGGATTAGTGAGAGCGCATTTTTAATTTTCGCGCTACCTAAGTAACTTTTTTTCATTGTTCACAAACTTTGAACGCGTTTATCTCGAAACCAAGTTTTTTGTACTACACTAATAGAAAAAAGTCCGTAAAAAATTTAGTAAAAACTACTAAAAATTAGTTAAAAATGATGCTGCAGAAAAAAACTGCTAAATTAGCAGATTATTTTTGCTATATATTAGTAATATAGGAACAGCAAAACTAAAACTGTTAAATATACAGAATTTTAGTTATATATGAGCTAAATTTTTGTAAATGGAGATTAGCAAATTAACCTGCTAAAATCAGCAAAAAATTTTGCTAAATAATTAGTAGCCTAAAAAATCACCAAAAAATTTAAAATTTTCGAAGTTTTTTTTCGATTTTTTTTTTAATGCAAATAAAAATCGAGCCTTTTGAGAACAGTAGTTTACAATTTTTTAGCAAATATTTCTGCTGATTTTAGCAGAATAGACTGCTATTTGCATTCAACTAAATTTAGCTTAAAAATAGCAAAAATTTTGTAGATTTAACAGTTTATTTTTGCTATTTTTAGTCTACAAATATTTAGCAAAATTTTCTGCAGATTTTACAGTACAATTTGCTATTTTCAATTAACTAAAAGTTAGCCTAAATATAACTAAAATTCTGTAAATTTAGCAGTTTTAATTTTGCTGTTCTCATTTTACTAGTATTTAGTAAAAAAATCTGCTAATTTTAGCAGTTTTTTCTGCAGCATCATTTTTAACTAATTTTTAGTAACTTTTTCTGCTATTTTTATGAGTGTAGTTGCGGCACTAGCGGGTTAATTTTTTGACGAAAATTTTTTTTTTTTTGTATTTTTTTAAACTTGATTCGCTATTGTATGACACGAGCTTTTTTTAGATTTTTTATGAATTTTTAAAGTCAATATTTTTTTTCGAAAAAACACTTTCAAATTTGGAACATCACCAAAAATTAAAAAAAAATTTAAAAGAAAAAAGCTCGTGTCATACGATAACCAATTTTGTTAAGATTTAAAAAAGTCATTTTTTTACAGATCGGACAATTTTTGCGACTCCCAGCGCTGCAACCACGAGCCCCGTTTTTTCTCTGCCGCCAGTTTGGAGCTCTATAAAACCATGTTGGAGTGAAAAATATATTTTTTGGAATTTTTTTCAATTCTCTACAATAATAAAAAAAAAATTTTGGAAAAATATTTGTTTTTGACTGAGTTATGAATTTTTAACAAAAGGTCTGTTTTCTCTGCCGCGAATGTAATGTCCCTCCTTAAGAATGCCATATCAACCAGTGGTTCCAGTACTACCGAGTCAGAAATTGGCAACGGTATAAAAATCAATTTACTAGTAGAGCAATAATTTTATAAAAATGATGAAGCTTCGTTGAAAAAAGATTTTAGTCGGAAGCTTCCGAGTTCAAATCCGATTGCAGGCAAATTTTTTTTTTAATTTAAAAAATTTTTAGTTTTATAAAATCGTTGTTTTTTAAAGCTGTCATATTAGTTCCAACAAACTTTATGCCAGTGCGAACTCTTTAGCACAACCATTAGTTGTCCAGCTGTTATCACTCATTTATGTTTTTAGCCACCATGAATTATACATATATCTCATATCAAAAACAAAATACATTTAAACATTTTTTTTTAATTTTGTTTTGGAAAATGTATTTTCAAACCACCTATTTATTGGTCTTGCCAGCATTTCGCCAATATTAAAAATTTTTTTTTCACTTTGCTTTTCCGGCGCTTTTTAAACAGCCGGTCCCTTTGTCTAACGATTTATCATTTTGGGTAGCATGCTTTGCCAGTACTTGTACCACCTGTTAAAGTGTCTTGCCATCACTTTCCCGTTTGTATTTTTATGACTGGCAAATATCTATATACTTTTTTTTACCCTACACCACTTTGAGCAAAAGAGTATATTGCGTTTGTGCTGATGTTTGCAAACACACAGAGAGAATTTTGCTGGACGAATTTTAATGAAATTTTTCAGTAAACTAATGAAGTATTCTTCACAAAGTAAATGAAAAATTTCCTAAATATGATGAAAAAGCTTCATATATTTTATGAATCTACTTTTAAAGAAACTTTCTCATTTAGTGTATGAAAATTGTAATAAATGAAATGAAATTTTTTAAACATTTTATGAAAAATTCCATTAATTTAATGAAAAGTTTCAATGGACGAGTTTCAGTGCAACTTCGTTATTTTTATTCAAAAATTCATTAATAGCATGCAGATAATTCTCTCAGTGCACCAACAATTATGGCATCGACTCAGAATAACTTGCTGAGTCTATTTAACGAAGTCAGTCCGTTCGTTTTTCCCCATAAAATGAACAACTCTTGTAATCAACTACAGGTCGCAGTTCTGCAGATAGTTCAACGAAATTTGGCACATAAGATTTTACTACTGAAAATGGTTTCTACCGGTCCATGTTTTGACCTAAATAGTAGCAGTGGGAACTCTCTTCTATGCTTAAATGTATTCAACTTAAAGGTTATTACTAAATCAAAGCGATTTTACGCAATTTCTTGTAATTTCATTCATAAATCAGATAGTAGTCATTCTGTGCAAAAAAAAATCTTTGGTTCAGCTCCTTCTAGTATTTTTTTTACACCGTTTTGAAGGCAGAAAATTTCGAAAAACTATGAAAATTTTATTGCTCTTTCGTGTTTTTTTATTCTTTGGTATAAAAATGTTAAACGAATTGTGCCAATTCAGAGACTACTGTCGAGCCGAAAATTACAAATTCGAAAATAAAAAATATCTCACCTAACAGACAACATATAGTCTTATCGCCGATTTGTTTCGATGTTGGAGAAATCGGCATTTGAACTTTTGAAATGCTTTTTTAAAGAATTATACACCGCACTGTATTTATATCACCGTTAATTAAAATAAAATTCCTAAAATTTGATCCGCTTCCCGTAATGTGACTTAAATCCTACTGTGTTATACACTAATAGAAAAAAGTCCGTAAAAAATTTTGTTAAAACTACTAAAAATTAGTTAAAAATGATGGTGCAGAAAAAAACTGCTAAATTAGCAGATTATTTTTGCTATATATTAGTAATATAAGAACAGCAAAAATAAAACTGTTAAATATACAGAATTTTAGTAATATTTGAGTTAAGTTTTTGTTAATAGAAAATAGCAAATTAACCTGCTAAAATCAGCAAAAAATTTTGCAAAATAATTAGTAGCCTAAGAAATCACCAAAAACTTTCAAATTTTCAAAGTTTTTTTTCGTTTTTTTTTTAATTGCAAATAAAAATCGAGCCTTATGAAAACAGCAGCTTACAATTTTTTAGCAAATATTTCTGCTGATTTTAGCAGAATAGACTGTTATTTGCATTCAACTAAATTTAGCTTAAAAATAGCAAAAGTTTTGTAGATTTAACAGTTTATTTTTGCTATTTTTAGTCTACAAATATTTAGCAAAATTTTCTACAGATTTTACAGTACAATTTGCTATTTTCAATTCACTTAAAGCTAGCCTAAATATAACTAAAATTCTGTAAAATCAACATGTTCTCATTTTACTAGTATTTAGTAAAAAATCTGCTAATTTTAGCAGTTTTTTCTGCAGCATAACTTTTTCTGCTATTTTTACAGATTTATTCCTATGAGTGTAGGGTTCCATATAGGCGGCACGGCCGACTTTCATTTATTTATTATTTTTTTTTTTCGTTTCAAATTCAGTTTTCACCAATAAAAACCAGCCAAAAGCCAAATAAAGAATAAAATTATTTTTTGAAATGGTGTATTAATTAACATTCGTTTCACCTTTCAACAAAAAACTTTTAAAAATATTGCAACTTAATAAAGTTATTAAAACAATAATATACAATCACGACCTGCTCAACCTCCTTAACAAACAACAAGACTATAATTTGTCTAGCTCCCATTCCAACTCTATTTATGATAAATATCTAATATTTGGTAAATTAACTTAATAATTACCATAATGTATAAGGGTTAACACACACACACATACACAAACATTCACTCACACAAACAATGCGAGTGTGTCCGATGTTCGTTTTTTAATGCAATTTATAATATTACTCTATTATGTATATTGTATATGAAAGCAGCAAATAATTGCCAAATCACTATTTTTATGCGAACAAGGACGTCATACAAATGAAAAATTAAAAATGAAAATGAAATATAAACACATACATACACAAAGAGAAAAAGGAACAAGCTCAAAAGGAGTAATAAACACAGTAATTGCTTAATTTGATTATGTGTTGGCATAAACAACAAAAAAACACAGAAAAATATATAAATTGCCGGAAGTTGGCAACAAACATAACAGCAAAAAAAAAAAAAAAACAAATTAAATAACAGCAAAAGGGGGGCTCAGGACACAGACATATAATAAAAATATACATGAGCATTAGAGTGATCCTTGTTTTGCCAACTTTCCTCTAGAAGTATTCCTTTGTGAATAACAAACTTATTGTGGGAAAAATTTGTGTGGCCGCATATCAGGAAGGAATGGCTGGCTAATAATAATAATAATTGTTTAAAAGTTTAAATATATGAGGAAAAACTATCTTTTAACTAACTGTTACGAAAATCTTTATACACTAATAGAAAAAAATCTATTAAAGATTAGTTAAAAATGATGTTGCAGAAAAAAACTGCAAAATTAACAGATTATTTTTACTATATATTTGTAATATAGGAACAGCAAAAATAAAAAAATAATTAGTAGTCTAAAACATCATAATAAAATTTAAAATTTTTGAAGTTTTTTTTGATTTTTTTAAATGCAAATACATAGATTACATAGATCTCTTAATCTTTGACATTCTCTTACTCTTTGGCATTAGACATATGTGGTATACCTATACAAAAAAAATTTCAATGTATGTGTAAAAATTTGTTTGTTGACAAAAGAAAAAGAATAATGAGATATCTATGTACTCTATGATGCAAATAAAAATCGAGCCTTTTAAAAACAGCAGTTTAAAATTCTTTTAGCAAATATTTCTGCTGATTTTAGAAAAATAGACTGCTATTTGCATTCCACTAAATTTAGCTTAAAATTAATAAAAATTTTGTAGATATAACAGTTTGTTTTCTATTTTTAGTCTACTAATATTTAGCAAAATTTTCTGCAGATTTTACAGTACAATTTGTTATTTTCAATTAACTAAAAGTTAACTTAAACATAACTAAAATTCTGTAAATTTAACAGTTTTATTTTTGCTGTTCTTATATAACAAGTATTAACAAAAACTCTGCTAAGTTCAGCAGTTATTTCTGCAAGGTAATTTTTAAGTAATTTTTAGTATCTTTTTGTGTTTAGACCTAGGGCCCATAAAAATGTTTTTTTTTATCAACTACAGCTTGCAAATAAAAAGATTTTATTTTAGTAGGTTTGAGGTTAAGAAGAAGAATAAACCATTTTCTCTAAAAATTATAAACACATTAATTTTCAAATCAGACTATATCTAGTTTCTGCCTTTTTCTATGGACAGGCTTCATCAGTGATTTTCCATTAAACTGTATAATTAGGCGTGGTCGTTTACTTACTACAAGTTACTACTTTTACTACAGCTGGAAAAAATTAATACAATAAGTAAACAAAACTTTCCAATTGTAGTAAAAGTAGTACGAATTTCGAGTAAACGAACACACTGATTGTTTATATTTTATTGTCAGAGTGTCTCTATATGATAATTTTTCAACAACTCGTCGGCTATAGGAATCGAACTTGTGCCTATTCCTACATTTCAAACGTAACTATAGCTGTATTTTCGCTCATATCTATCAACGTTATGTACTTAAAGCACATACATATATGTATGTTTAACCGCTTAAATTATAAAAACAATCTTAAATAGCTAATGTTTATAATATTCGCGGTATAATCGAAAGTATGATGCAAAACTTTTTAGGAAGTAACGCGAAGAATATATGTAAGATGTGAAATTCTATAAACGTTCAGATTTAAAACGTTAATAATTATCCGCGTTGAAAATTAACGGGCATAGGAAAAGTTATGTGTTAGTTTTTGTCTCAAACACGTTTCTGTGTACTTTTTTTTTTTTTTTTTTTCTGAGTTAACGGATATAATTAAGTCGAAAACACAGCTATACTAAAGTTCGACAGCTTAGCCATCTTACCCAAGTAAGGCCTTGAATGCAGTGTAGCTAATTCATAGGGACCACCCTAATGTGCATGTACTCGATACAAACATTTCATGTACTTTTAAGCGAATAAACAAATTGCAATTTTTGATTGTATAAGAGAATAGTGTGAGTGTATGTTAAAGCCCAATAACTATAATACAATATCTGCACTTATACTTAGTATGTACTGCACTATAGGCAAAAAACACAAAAAAGTTATGCGAGCATGATTTTTTTATTTTTTAAATCTTTAACCCTTTGCCTACAGATTTTGTTTAGCTAAATTGTTTTAGACCAAGCTTTGTGAAAACATCAACCATTTTCTAGGAAATATTTTTTTTTGTTTTTGTAGTTTTGTCGCGCCTCCTAGCGGAAAAATTTTGGCGAAAAATTTAAAACTTTAACACGTTGCTGCTGCCAAATGTTTGTATTTTTTTTCTAAAAATTCTATACAAAATAAAAAGAATTTTTCGAAAAAATCGCAGTTTTGGAGCACTTTCTAAAACTTTTATATGATTTGATTAAAAAAAGCTTCATATATTTTATGATTCTAGTTTTAGTGAAACTTTTGCTTTGAGTGCATAAAACTTTTAATAAATGAATTTTTGCACAAAACAAATGAAGTTTTGTCCACGGAAATTTTTCATTGAGTTGATGGAACTTTTTATAAAATGTTGTGAAAATTTTCATTTTATTTATTAAAAGTTGCATATGCTCAATGAAAAAGTTTCACTAAAACTGGATTCATAAAATATATGAAGCTTTTTCATTAAATTTAAGAAATATTTCATTTACTTTGTGAAGAAAACTTCATTAGTTTAATGAAAAATTTTATTTAAACTCGTCCAGCAAAAGTCCCTCTATGTAATGACTATGAGCTGATTTTAGCCAACTAAAAAAAATTGACCCATACATTATTTTTTATTATACGGCAATGAAATATCATTATTTTTTGGACTACCAGCAATGGCAGCGACATATTTTTGGCATTAATTTAATGTTTTTTTTGCGCTACTAATTATGTAGCAAAATTTTTTACTGATTTTAGAAGGTTAATTTGCTATTATCCATTTACAATAATTTAGCTCAAATATAACTAAAATTCTGTATATTTAACAGTTCTATTTTTGCTGTTCCTATATTACTGACATGTAGCAAAAATAATTGCTAATTTTAGTAGTTTTTTCTGCAGCATTTTAACTAATTTTTAGTAGTTTTAACTAAATTTTTTACGGATTTTTTTCTATTAGTGTATATTTATGCAAATATTTAGAAATTCAAAAATCGGCAACGACAGATTTGTGCGAAATTTTGTAAACTCAAATACAAAAAAAGGAATTTTGAAAATTGGTTAAGTATTGTGGCCTGAAATGTTGTTTACTCAAAAAAGTGCGTTTGGACACATTGTGCGTCGTCAAATAATAAAGTTCTGCTTACACACCAGCATATGAAAAATCACAAAATATATTGTTACCTATGTATATGCTTACCAGTATTGATAAAAATAATCACCTTTACTATAAAAAAGAAAAAGTCGATTTTAAATCACAAAAGCCGACTATTATTTTAGTTTTCGTACCATACAAAATATTTACCCCTAAATTCATAAACACTTTATAAAATTATATAAGGTTTATTGAACAAATTTTGTATGAAAATGACGTTTTGTAAACCTGCTATAACTTTATAAAGCATTTATGAATTAAGGGGTTAAAGTAGAACTTTTAAAATAATGCCAAACATATACATTCAAAAATTTTGTTCATTTTTATTGAAAACCAAAAAAAAAATATTCAAAAATAAAAAGGAAATTTGTAAACCAAATGTAAACAAAATTTGAAAATTTCAAATTTAAAACAGAATTTTAAGGTATATTTTAACCCCTCAATTCATAAATGCTTTGTAAAGTTATAGCAGGTTTACAAAACGTCATTTTCATACAAAATTTGTTCAATAAACCCCCTATAATTTTACAAAGCGTTTATGAATTTAGGGGTAAATATTTTGTATGGTACGAAAATTAAAATAATAATCGGCTTTTGTGATTTAAAATCGACTTTTTCTTTTTTATAGTAAAGGTGATTATTTTTATCAATACTGGTAAGCATATACATAGGTAACAACATATTTTGTGATTTTTCATATGCTGGTGTGTAAGCAGAACTTTATTATTTGACGACGCACAATGTGTACAAAAGCACTTTTTTGTGTAAACAACATTTCAGGCCGCAATACTTAACCAATTTTCAAAATTATTTTTTTTTGTATTTGAGTTTACAAAATTTCGCACAAATCTGTCGTTGCCGATTTTTGAATTTCTAAATATTTGCATAAATATACACTAATAGAAAAAAATCCGTAAAAAATTTAGTTAAAACTACTAAAAATTAGTTAAAATGCTGCAGAAAAAACTACTAAAATTAGCAATTATTTTTGCTACATGTCAGTAATATAGGAACAGCAAAAATAGAACTGTTAAATATACAGAATTTTAGTTATATTTGAGCTAAATTTTTGTAAATGGAAAATAGCAAATTAACCTACTAAAATCAGCAAAAAATTTTGCTACATAATTAGTAGCGCAAAAAATAAAAAAAAAATTAAAATTTTCGAAGTTTTTTTCGATTCTTTTTTAAATGCAAATAAAAATCGAGCCTTTAGAGTTTACAATTTTTTCAGCAAATGTCTCTGCTGATTTTAGCAGTATAGACTGCTATTTGCATTCTACTAAATTTAGCATAAACATAGCAAAAATTTTGTAGATATAACAGTCTATTTTTGCTATTTATAGTCTACTAATATTTAGCAAAATTTTCTGCAGATTTTACAGTACAATTTGTTATTTTCAATTAACTAAAAGTTAGCTTAACTATAACTGAAATTCTGTAAATTTAACAGTTTTAATTTTGTTGTTTTTATTTTACTAGTATTTAGCAAAAAAAGTTGCTAACTTTAGCAGTTTTTTCTGCAGCATCATTTTTAACTAATTTTTACTAAATTTTTCTGTTATTTTTACAGATTTATTTCTATGAGTGTAGGAGTTTGCCAGCGTATATATAATTGCCTGTAAATAATATGCAACAATGTCTTTTTTCGGTGTGCCTTAAAACATTTTGTCGTGTCTATTACTGCTCTGCCCATAGTGAAAAATACTTTAAACAGGCATGAGGAACATCGTTTTTTATTTTTATAATATTTATGTAGATTTTTTTCTTTTTTTTTACTATTTTTGTTTAGTAACAACTTAATTTATATTTAACTTGAATGTCGCCAATGAATATGAATGAATGTAGTTAAAAAACGCGACATTATTTGCCACCTGAATACAATAACAACAACAATAGCAATACCAACAACTTAGTATAAATAATGTTTGAAAAAATCATACATAACAATTGGTTGGAATCTCTTTCATCCAATCAAAACTTCCTTCATCACCCTTAACCTGCCCCGCAACCCATATAAACACGATATGATTACATCTCCCTACAGGTTTGCGTTTAGCATTATTGTTAATTATAAGATTTAACATAGTGCTGCTTGCAACTGCATGTAAATATTTGTTGCAATTTCACACGCACTACAAACACGTAAAATTCATGTAACTGGGACAAACATACCAACAGAAATTGGCTCAATTAGACCACAAGTGCATACAGTAGCTCGCTCACTGGTGTTTTGGTGTTGGGTTGGGTTGATGTTGGCTTGGTCAAAAAGCCAATTGTGTGAATGAGTAGAATGTGGAGACTAGAAAACAAAACCAAAGAACAAATAAAAATCAGAAATATCCAACGTACAAAAAAGATTTTGCCGGAGTGAAGTTAGCCCAGATTTTAAGCACAACAAATATGCTAAATGAAAAAAAGTGTCATTCAATAAACTGTGACTGGTTAAAGCAGGACAGATCCAGCATACTTATATCAGTGAAGTGGTAGCAATATGACCAAAAAAATTACTAAATTCAATTTGTCTAATCTATTCGCTAATAATTATAATTTTATTAAAGGAATTAAATATGCTAAAATCCCAAAACGTATTTAACAAATTGTGAAAAATAATCCGTTGTAGGCATGTCCCTATCCGGATTTCATTCTTGCCTAAGGAAATCGTCAGGGGACGACGTTTTTAGAATTTCTGGAAATATTTGTTAAGTTAAAATACAAACTCAATGAGAATTTCTTGTTCTCGGCAAGGAGCGTTATTAATCATTTAAAATATCAAAGAAAAAAACAAAAACTATAACAAAAAAATTTTTTTTACCACAGTTTGCTTTGTCATATTCCATTATACTACTCTGTTCTTTTGACAGATCTAGCAATGTAAGGAGATGAAATTATAATAACTTTAATATAATTTCATCTCCTTACCGAGGAGTAATTCTTCTAACAAAATGTACATTTTTATTTTGGTGCCAGCTCAAATGGCCAAGCTCTGGTACCAAATCTGGCCAGATAAGCTCATATATGGTCATGAAAATCACCAAATGTTCCAGATCACATTAAATATGAACAGATCTGTCACTAGTTCTTTCAGATAATATGTATCACATATGCCATATCTGATTACATCACATGATCAGATCTTGCACCGAATCTAATTAGATTTAATCATATCTATTTAGATCTAAGCAAATCTGATCAGATTCAAACATTTTCACCCGGGGTAATTTAATTTGAATTCGCTTAAAGCCCAAATAACGAATAGGCTTCAATTTTGAGGTTTTTCTTTACATTACAAAATAGTAATGGAAATGAAAATCAAATTTCATTACCATTACAGGAATGGTAATGAATGGCTAGATCTAATCAGCTCTAGTGCCAAATGAGTTAATATCCAAAGTGGTCTGGAAACTTTGGTAATTTCCATGGCTAGTCTGGCCAGATTTGGTAGTAGATCTGGTATCAGATCTTAGCCGTTTGAGCTGGCAACAAAACAGATACGTACTATGAACAAATTTTGTTTAAAAAATTATCCCGTGAAGAGATGAATTTATGGGTAAAAGCTCTTTAATTTTAGTTTACAGTTTCTATTTTATCGATAAAGTATTATACGTCTAGATCAAACTGGATCTGATTATATATTTATAGTGCACCAGATGTAGTTAGATATGAAATTTGTCCCCAATTTTGAGATGTAATTAAATGTGATACAAGCAGATCAAGTGAGAGCTGGTCAGATCTGATATATTTTACACGGAGAAATGTTGTAGTGGGAAAATCCTTGAACGATTTTTTATATAACTTTCTTTATGAAATATTTATTACATGGGCTAGGACGGTTTTTAACGAATTGAGGAGCTACATATGTATGCATGTCCTCTAAAAATGTAATTGACATTTTTTGGAAATATTTTTATTGCGATAAATAATATACTTAAATACGAGTATCCAAGCGAGATAACTCTTTAAAGACTTCACTAGATACAATACAAAATGTTTGCAAAATATGGAATATGACATTGGGTTAACTTCACGCTACAAAATGTTATAGTTTCACACTTTGGGAATGAGTTCAAATACAACAAAGTTTTAATAGTGTATGCATTGAAGTGGATTGAAGATAGAAAAGAAAAATGTTGACACAAAAATTCTCTAAAAGTTGTGTACTTTTTCGAAGGTAATGCAATTACAGTCCAGTTACATTAAGTTTGTTTCGTTTTTTTCTATTTTGCTTTTGGACCATACTTTAATATTTAAAACTCAATTCAACTTCAATTCACTTTATGTACAGATAGGAAGATACTAATACTCTGTACTACACTAGAGTGGCCCGTAATTGAAACATTTTCGCATGCTGAAGTTATAACACGACAGAAGTGCTTTGGAAGAATATTCCAAATATGGTATTAAATTTTAAAATCGGTTAATGTCATCATTTTTTTGTCAATAAGCGGTCGCAGTTTTCGAGTTCCGAAAAAGCGTCTAAATTTCTAAAGCAGGGTAGATACTATACGACTCGTTGTACATGTTGTTTTCGGACTGACAAATAATTTTAAAATAGTCAGACAAGTTCGCCAAAAACAAAAGTTATAAAGACATCGTTATCACCATATGGACAATTTTCTGTTTTTATTTAATTTGAAATAATAACAAACAAAAAAGCAAAGAAAAAAAAGGGATTCTCAAATTTTATTAAGGAGTGAGATCATAAAGTTAAATAAAACAACAAACCACTGAATTTTAAGACTTCAAACCAAATTTTTATTAAATGAAATTTAATACAAAATCAAACAAAACAACCGCATGGAATTCTAACCACCACGAACAAAGTTATCCACTTTTTCCGGAAACCCTCCCATTAAGGCTTTTATGGTAGTTTCTGTCACCTTTTTAGAGCACGTGGTCCATCTACGTTTGAAATATTGCATGTCCTGGGAGACCTTTTTTGTGGCCTTTAATTCTCTTTTAATAAGAGCCCAATATCTCTCCACTGGCCTCAGCTCCGGGCAATTTGGTGGATTTGCCTCTCTTGGTACAAAAACCACATTATTACCATTATACCAATCCAGCGCTTTCTTGCTGTAGTGACACGATGCTAAATCGGGCCAAAAGTAAGTGGATACATTGTGCTGACTCAAAAATGGAAGAAGTATCTTCTGCAAACACTCCTTGATATAAATTTCGCTGTTTATAGAGCCAGATGTCACAAATTACTGGCTTCTTTGGCCGCAGTACTAGGGTATTCATTTAATCTGCTTTTTATTTTAATCGATTAATCGTGCAAATAATTATTCGGGTTTTTTTTCTTACCCGGTTAATCGAACAAAATTTTAAAATTAATCGATTAATCGACAAAATTTTCTGTAAAATAATATACATACACTTGTTGTGTTTTTAATAATTTTATTTAAAATAGGAACAAAAATAAATAAAAATAAAAAAAGTGTAGTAATTGAGATCAGATTTTGTCATTATTTTTATTTTTTCTGTCCCCTCTTTCACATATTAAAATTTTATGCAAATCGGGGAGAACCACACCGAAATGAGTTAAAGAGTTAAAGAAGAATACATTAATTTGTATCTCTTTCGTATGCATTGAATACGTAAAAACGTAAATGTAGAGAGGAATTCTCCAGGAAAATTTTCTATTCCAATGATTCGGTTGTAGAATAGCTACTTTTCATTTACAACCCCTTCTACTGTCGATTCTAACACCGATTATTTTTGTTTGCAATTGCCCCAAAAGCAACCACTTCTATAGCTCCAAAGTGGAACCGGTTGCCCTAAAATCAGTTCTGGAACTAGTTCTAGAACTGATTCTACGTCAGTCATACCTTCCATATAGGATCCCAGGAACTGGTTCCGGAGCCAGTTCCATGGAATCGGTTGCAATGGAACCCTGTGTAGAATAGGTGTGGTTGGCTACCGATTGTAAAAAATTTTCCTGGGTCTGTTGAGGATTGATTTTCCCTCTACGTTTCCGTTCCTCCACCCCTTTATTTTATTGTATTAATTCAGAGTGCTCACTAAACAAGCTTTAATTGAGCATTAATTATTAAAGTCATAAAAAATAATTAAAAATTTCTTATACGTAAATAGATACCACTACTTTATAAGATTGGCCAAAAACCTCATATGTTAGTGCCCATTTAAGATATTCATTTATTGTCAATTCATTATGTCATTATAAGTCACTACTCTGTAGTAATTTGGAAGATGACAAAGCAAATTGTGATAATTTTATATTGTTTTTGTTTTTTCTTTGGGATTTAAAAGCATGAAAACATGAAATTCTCATTGAGTTGAAGCTAACAAATGTTTCTAGAAACATTTCATTTGGCCAGAATGAAATTCGGATAGGTACAAGCCTACAGCAAATTATTTATCACAATTTTTTTTTTAAGTTTTGAGTTTTAGCACATTTATTTTAATAAAAAATTTATATTTTTTAAACATTTTTGTAATTTTCTACCAATTTCGATTAATCGATTAATCGTATGAAATTATTCGAATTATTCGTTATTCGAAATTTCAAAATTTTAAATTATTCGAACAATTTTTGAGAAAATTTGTTCGATTAATCGAATAACGATTAATCGATTGAATACGCTACGCAGTACATACCCTACGTGGAATGAGGAGTCAATTGCCCTCCAAGGACCTATCCCGTGACCGGTCAACCGAAGGCATAATACATAACTACCATCAGCCAGTCATTATCCACAAGCAACATTAGCTCAGACGGTAGAGCGTTTGCCTTACAAACAGGTGCTTGTGTTATCGAGCCCTACTTCGACGACAAGTAGATTATTTTTAATTCTTAATTTTTTATTAGTTTATTTGAAAAGCTATTTTTAGACACACCACCTTACTGCCACAAGGTGTCTAAACTGTGGCAGTTGGTCATTTCCAATGACAACGCCATGTTAAAGTGATATGTCTCTTTCAAACAAAAAGACCGATCAACGACCGGTCTCCGCCCCCTTGGGACCTATCCTGGACCGGTCCCTTTCCCCGTAGGGTATGGCTTGCCATACTAGGAATTTTTAGGGAATTTCGTTTGCTTTTTCGACCTAAATTTTTCCGCAACATTTCCTCGAACATCGGAAACATAAAATTCTTGACCAGGGAGCTGCGAAAAATCAGCCAGGACATAAGTTTCGTCGTCCATTACACAACAGTTGTATTTTTGTATAAAATTTGATTTCAATTTTCGAGCTCTGGTTTAGGACTTTAGTCCTGCCTTACGTTTCACTTTACGTACAAAAAAGTCTGAGCATTGGGCTAACCGAGCTGTTTTTCTGCCAGATGTGTTAGGAGATCTCTAAAGGATGCTTTTAACTTTATATGCCTTACCAATGTTACGATAACCAGTCGTTGTTCCTGTTCCTGGCTTCCTTTCAATTGTTAGGTGTTCCAGATACATTTTTACCACTTTTGAAACTGTTTGGCGGCGTACATTAGTCTCTTTGGCAATTTTTTTTGTATGTCCATGTTTGGTTTTGTTAAAAATATTTAATTATTTTTGAACGCACTTTTCCTTCATCGTCCATTGTGTAAAAAATTGCGAATTAAAATTCATTTATTAACTGACATATTTTTAAAATGTAAATTGCCGAAAAAAAAATATGAGAAGCTTTAAACCAAAGTTATAGGAAAAAAGTCTGAGCATTGGGCTAACCGAGCTGTTTTTCTGCCAGATGTGTTAGGAGATCTCTAAAGGATGCTTTTAACTTTATATGCCTTACCAATGTTACGATAACCAATCGTTGTTCCTGTTCCTGGCTTCCTTTCAATTGTTAGGTGTTCCAGATACATTTTTACCACTTTTGAAACTGTTTGGCGGCGTACATTAGTCTCTTTGGCAATTTTTTTTGTATGTCCATGTTTGGTTTTGTTAAAAATATTTAATTATTTTTGAACGCACTTTTCCTTCATCGTCCATTGTGTAAAAAATTGCGAATTAAAATTCATTTATTAACTGACATATTTTTAAAATGTAAATTGCCGAAAAAAAAATATGAGAAGCTTTAAACCAAAGTTATAGGCAAAAATGTGTGTTAACATTTTTATGATCTCACTTCTTATTTAAATATATTTTGCGCTTGATTTTTTCTTATTTTGCACAGTTTTTAGCAATTTTTGAGTTTCTAAATATAGGCTCAGCTGATACTAAAGTGATACTAAATAGTTGCTCAAGTGATACTAAATTTCAGCGCCCCTACCGGTGTGTAGTGTAAGTTTTGATTTCCCATCTCTATAATTAATAGTCTCTGGCCACGATGGTAGTCCGATTACGCAAAACTGCCGTAAGGCGTTAATTTTTTTTTTAAAAACGCTTTATACAACTTTATTTTGAACTTTAGTTTTCAGTAAAAATTTAAAGATTATTTGTCTGGCATTATAAAGAGAATCAGACAAATTCGTTTAAAAATTTGTATGAAACACACAAACTTGAAAACATTTTTCTTTAAATTTCTTTAAGACACATTTGTTCCATCCAGATGCCCTGATAAATTACTTCAGAAATTGGTATGCAACAACTTTTTAAAACAAGTGACTTTTATATAATTTTTTTTTTTAGCGAATTTGTCTGATTCTCTTTACAAAAACACCCATTTAAAAAAATGTATTGTATATAAAATTGTTTAATCAAAGTCCTATTTGTGTGAATATTTGTAATGTGGACTTTTAAAAAATTTATATATAACAATACGTTTTCGGGGTAGCTAAAAATCGAAATATTGGCAACACTATTACAAAGGCGAAATTGACAGCTATTTGTAATTTTGTGTGACGGACTTATCAATACGCCAGCGGACATATCTGTTGTACCAACAGAAATATCAACAAATTTTGATCTTTTACGAAATACCCATCGGACAATAAGACAAACCAAGACACAATGAAAATTTATGTTCGGCGTGCAAAAATTAACTTAAAACGATGTGCCTTACTATAAAAATTAGTTATAAGAAATTTTGGCGGTTTTTTGGCGACTCGCAAACTGCAATCGCTAGCACAAAACGAACGATATTCGGCGAGTGTCGAATTTGTAATCGAAATTTTCGACTCCATATAAAATGATTTTGTATATAATGAAAATTATAAAAAAAAAATGAAACTCTGATGCTGAATTTTTTTAAATCTGAGTGCTATATATGGTAAAGCCAATTGAAAAATTCTTCAAAAGTTGTGTTTTTAGCGAATTTCAAGCAAATTCGACTTAGTCCCGACTACGACACTCGTAATAAGGTCGATTATTCTACATTTTCCCATAACTTTTCCGCAATGATTCAACTTTTGAACTGAAAACTGTTCAAATTCAGCCCACTCTAGTGTACACAAATATATTTTGCTGTGAATACAACTCATAAAAGCTTTCAAATGTGGCGCCAGACAAAATGTTACAGCTAGTGAAACGAATTTAACTAATAGTTTAATTCATAAGGCTTCATTAGTCATACGTAACGTGATGTGTCTGTGTTAAAAGACTATAAAAGACAGTCTGTTGTTTTTTTTTTCACCAATTATGAATTTTCCAGATATGTGAAATCGAAAATATACTAAAATTTGTTTTCACCAATTACAGAAAAATTCTCAAAAAATTTAAAAATACCCAGTCTCTTTAGAAAAACGTGTAAATCCACACAATGTAATCGATTTCGTGTACCTCCCATTGTGTGTACTTACGATATGAGATACTTGTATATGAAAATTGGATATAAAACTTAAAAAACATTTGAAATTTTTTAAAAATGTTGTCCATCTTACATGCCACTATACTTGTGTGTACTTGAGAAGTAAATTGGCTTGTGGGCCCTTACAATGCGGTCATACCCTGGGTAAAGTAACCCAGCTTGTGTGTAGGGTGTGAAAGTACTCGGAGATTTTTGTAAGTTAGTCAAAATTGTTGGAAAATTTTAAATGTTTTAAATTTTATACACAATTGTTATACACAAGTACCCCATATCGTAATTACAAGTACAAGTATTCCATATTGTAAGTACACACAATGTGAAGTACACGAAATCGATTACATTGTGTGGGCTTACACATTTTTCTAAAGGGATATGAAAAAATATTATAAAATTAAAAAACAAAAGATAAAATTGAGAAAACATAATTATAGAACCTGTTCTCTCTACGATGCTTAGTTTTCGAGATAAAAGCGATTTCGAAATCTAACCGCTTACGTCAAAATTTTGGTTCCGTTTCGGTGTATGGGTTTGGGTTTTGCCCTCTGGTGCAAATAGCTCTTTTATTTTTCGCCATATGAGTGGCTGAATTTTGTTTAAGTGGTATTTATGAAAAATGCTACTTATTTTGAAAAATTTTACTTTGTTAGAAAATTTACGTTTATTGAAAAATTGTACTTTAAAAAAATGGTAGGGGAATGCCATGTATCTTGGCACTTTTGAAAAATTGATGTCAATGTCTTTAAGATTAAGACAACTACAAAAAAATCAAAAAACCTTTCGGTATTGTTATAGGCGGCACTTTAAGAAACTGCGTTTGTTTTTATAAAAGCCAAATAGTACTCCGAGGTACAATTTGAAGCCTACATTTGAATTCACAAAATATTGAAGGAATTTCGTTACAAAAAAAAAAAAAAAAATGACAGCCGAAAACGAGGTAAAAGCCAATCATATTATCCAATTAACTATTGATATTTCCAATCGACTTTAAATATAAAATTGTGTAGAGAAAAACCGTATTTATATGTAATTTATTTTTTAAATAAAAGACAAAAACAGTTGAAAAATGTATTTCTTTCAAAAATTTTTTGTTTAATTTTTCCCGTTTTTTTTTTTGTTTACAAGCTTATAAAATTTAAAAAAAAAATTCGTTATTTTAAGTTAAGTGTGCTCCTTTACTTTTTGTGCAAAGTTCAATAAAATGAGAGTAATCACAAAATCCTCTATCTAAAAGTCAAAATTACCCAAAAGTACGGGAACGCACAAAATCACTTTTCTAACCCCAAACTATTTAAAAGAAAAAAAATTTAAAATGGGTATAGTTTTAGCCTCAAAAATCGCACAGAAACATATTTTTTGCATTTAAAAGTTCTTTGACTTCGTTCAGTTAATTTTTATATATAGAAGTTTTATTTTGTGTATTTCTTTGCTAATTTAAATTTTGAATTTTCACAATAGTGTTATTTGTTTATCATTGCACCAGCTGTCCCTTTTACAATTTTTTTTAATAGTAAAAAGAGAAGTTAAAAGTAGACAGAGGCAGAAAATTTTATAAAAAATATCTGTAAGAACCCAAAAATATCTGTTAGGGCCTAAAGGTTTTTAAAACTTGTTTAATATTACAACTAAGAGTAGCTAATAACCATAAAGGAAAATTTAATTTCTAATGCATTTTCTAAGTTCTAAACTAAATTATCTGGCTTGTGATGAAAATCGATCGGTTTCAAATAGATCGCTTTTGAAATTTCAATCCTGAATATTTCGCATTATTTTTAATTTAAAAGCAATAAAAAGACGTAAATCGATATACCTGATACAACTAAAGCGGTTAAAAACTATTTTAAACCTCTTTGCCTTTTCTATTCATCATTTAATTTTTGATTTTTAACCAAATCGATCGAAATCAAAATCAATCGTTTTCCATCACATGCCGGTATATATTTACCCCTCAATTCATAAATGCTTTGTAAAGTTATAGCTGGTTTACAAAACTTCATTTTCATACAAAATTTGTTCAATAAACCTCCTATAATTTTACAAAGCGTTTATGAATTTAGGGGTTAAAGTGTAATTTGATTTCTAGGTGATTTCAATTTTCAAAAATTTCAGTTTTTTGTCAATACTTAAAATTTTCTGCAATCCATTTGTGGTATGGAGTAAATTGTTTTACCCATTTTCTGCCAAGCATGGATTCCGTGCTAATTTTCTGACAAAACTTCGTAGAAGGATAGGTGGACGTGTCTTTGGAGATATGTTGGTAAAAAATGGATTAAACAATTTAAATACTGTATCTCATAGTTTTGTAACTTGATTTTAACAGTGAAATTATATTTTAATACTTTTTGGACAAATTTTTAATTTATTTGTGCGGTTTCCTTGTTCGATATTAGTTTTAAAAGGTCCCAGCAAAAAAACTTGGACGTAATGCTTTACAAACTGCTTCTTACACTGCTTCACAAGTATCTGTTAGTGTATTTTTACTGCTTTTTTAGAAGTTATTCTGAACAACATCAACAAATCACTTCTTTCATTGCTACTAAAGTATACGTTAGTATATTTTTACCGCTTTTTTAGAATTACTTCTGAACAATATCCAAAAAATCACTTAAGTATGGCTTCTAAATAGTAATTGCTCTAAAAGTGATCGTAAAAAGTGATTTTCGTATCATTTGGCATTTCCAAACAGAGGGTCGCGGGTTCCATTTCCGGCGGGACCAATATTTTTTATTTTTTAAAAATTTTTATATAAAAATGTATATAAAAAAATGGTGAGAATTTGCTTTTTATGAACCTGTAAAAATAGTACTGAAAACAATATTGAATTGGAGTGCACCTTTTACACTTATCTAATAAGTACTTTTAGTGAAGAGAATAAGGAACAATATCTCGCAGTAACAAAGTGGTGTTTTTATGTCACTCAACTTTCATATCAAAGAATAGCTCAGCGGTAAAGCGCCAGACTAGCAATCGTGAGGTCGCAAGTTCGATACCCGATGGCGGCAATAAAAAACTTTTGTAAAATAAGAAAAACATCATTTTTTTGCGAAGAATGTTGGAGATGGAGTACTCCTCTCCAATGACAACTCAATTTTAAAATCATTAGTGTTTATGTTAAAAAAGAATCATCATCAAAAGATCATCAATTATAGTGCTTTTTCTACTGCTTTGGCATCTCTTGTTTTGCTGGATTTTTATTACAATTTTATTGATTATCGGAAAGGTTAAATATTAAAAGTAAATTACATAATTATTATTTTGATTTCTAATTGATTGCGCCATTCCAATGTGATCTTAGACTAATTTCAAAGCGCAACAATAATTTCAAGCCCGATGGTTCCAACGCGAAATGAAAGTAAAATTCCAGAGGATTTTGCAAAGTTAGCTTGGTTTTTTATTTTCTGACCTCTTGAAATATCTGTTGCACATTTTTAGAGTTAGGAACTCTCTCGCGTTCACGAACAAGTTAAATTTCAACTGTTCTTTTCGGTTATTTTATTTTATTCGGAATTATCAAACAAAACACTGACTGATATAATATAATCTTATACTGATAGAAAAATCCTGAAAAAATAGCAAAAAAGGTACTCAAAATTAAATTAGTAAATTTTTTGCTGATTTTAAAAGGGTAAATTGCCATTTTCGATTAACTAAAATATAGCTGAAATTTTGTAAATATAACAGATTTTTTCTTATTGTTTGCATTTTTCTAATGTTTAGCAAACAGATTCTGCTGGATTCAGCAAACATTTTTGAAGACTTTTATATTAGTGTATGAACAACTGAAAATATTTCTCGAATGAACGAGTAAACTAGAAGAACACACTAGTTCAAAAATAAGATTTATTGAAATGAACTGTGAACTGTAATGCCAAAAGTACGCTTTTTCATGGACATGTAATAATTTTAATTTAAAAAAGAAATATGAAAAGCTAACATTATAATGCTTAACTTAGGGTGGAAAAAAATTGTAAAATGTCGAATTATGCCAAATTATCACCCTATAGTAACAGCTTGTGCCTGCAAGCAGTAAACCTGTAATTTTTAAGGAAAACCAAAGATTAATTTATCAATTTTATGTTTGACGAAAACTATTAATAGTAACAATAAAAAATAGCCTCTTATCAATTAAAAGTTGCGAAAAAAAATTTGTATTACATTTTTTAAAAAATGTTGCTTTTGATGTATTTTGTTACGTTTCAAAATTTGTCAAATCATTTCGGGGGGGGGGGGGTTTGAGCCCCCAAGCCCCCCCCCCCTCTCTAGCTACGTGCCTGCTCTTTGGTAATATTATTACTGTTTTTTTTTATGTGTATCAACTACCACTAACGGTATGAATTGGTTGCCAACCTTGCTTTCTATTAAAGTTGTAAAATCTCAATACATTTGAAGATTCGTAACTTTTTAATACTTTACTCAGATCTTCTTACATTTAGAAAAAAAGCAGGGTTGTATTTTCATACCAAAAAACAGGGTTGTGTTCTCACAGTATTTTTCATGACAAAATTAGAAAAAAATACAGAAGTATTGAGTATTGTACTTTTAAGTATTGAGTACTCCAGAAAACGTTCGGTATCGAGAACTCAATACCCCAATATTTAATACTTTCACAGCTCTATTTTTTACCTTTTTCGCTTAGAAATTTTAAAACGATTGATATGTGGCTCATTTTCAATACCAAACTATTAGCGGTGTGATATTGATTTCAATAGACATACCAAAGATCAGATCTAGATTGACGTCGGTTGTTATAAGGATATGGGGTCCCAGATCCATATTTTTATGCGTTACAAACGTAGTGACTAACTACTGCATAGTTTAAACAAGGTTTTAAAATTACTTTATTTGTCTTTCACATTTCTATCATACGAAACACAAACGATTTAATTTCTTTATACATTTTTTATTGCAAATCGTTTGTTGTATGTGGAGGGAGGGGGTTCAATGGCGACTACTTCTGGTAGTATGTAGTAGTAGAGTGTTTGTTGTACGATGCTTTCAGGCGCTTACATGTCACTTGGCCATAAAAAAAGTTTATGTCTGACATGAACCAAAAACAATTTGCATATTTTTCCACTGGATAACAACTTAATTTAGATGTAGTCATTTTTGAAAGCACAAGCCAAGTTAAAACAAGTTAAATATACACACAAACATATACGTAGTTAAAAACACACATAAACATAGACAAGGTTGGCACTTATTTCCCAAAAATCCAAAATTTTAAAATTGTTAAAAATAAAATAATCTGATTATTATTTATCAGGGTTGGCAGACAATACCGCTAAAATACCGTTATCGATTCAAAACCCTTTCAACTGACTACCGTTACCCCTAAAATACCGTTACCGAAATACCCGGAATACTGTTATCCTTAAAATACCGTTACCGAAACAAATGAAATACCGCTATCCCTAAAATACCGTTACCGTTATTTTTAATTTTCTGCTTTTGGTAATTCCACGTGGTTATTGAGTACTTTTTGAACATTAAGTTGATAAATTGGTTCTGTTTTTAATCTCGTTTGTTTTTTCCAAAAGAATTGCGGGATGCATTGAAATAACTGACTACCGTTACCCTTAAGAAACCGTTAGCGATATAACTGAAATACCGTTAACCTTAAAATACCGATACCGAAATAAATGATATAGCGTTACCCTTAAAATACCGTTATAGAAATAACCTAAAATATCGATAACCTAACGATAACCGCATTCGTTTCGGTTAGCATCCATGTTATTTCTACAAACTTGACACATTTTGCTTGTGTAAAATCAAAGAGCGTAAAATAAGGAGAAATTTCAACTATTATACTGGGGAATTGCGGGGAAATTAGATGATTTTAAGCGGAACGAGATAATTTTATAATGCGTCATAACTTAATTTACTGTGTTCACTTTTAGCAGTTTTGGCCGAAAAATAAAAAATTTAACATTAAAAGCGCTAGGAATTGAAAAAAACGTAATGTAGTGTCTACAAATGAAATAAAATACGCAATAAAATTTTAAAATAATTTTGTGTCTCAACCACACATTAGGTTTAATATTTTTTTCTATCAATTAACTTCAAAATCAATCGCAGGGAAAATTATTTTACCTGAAGAGTATATAATTCATACTAGGGTTTGGGATTTCCCGGACTTTTTCATTTCCCGGGAAACGGGAATAAAAAAATTTGATTCCCGGGAATCCCGGTAAATATTTTTGAACAAAATTGTTAATGAAAGCCACCTATATAAGTAATATTTGTTAAAAAAACACTATTTCAGTACAAATTCAGTCTGTGTAGTGAGAATTCAAAGTAAAAAATATCAGAATGTTGAACATTTGGTTTCACATAAATTACTCTAAGTACTGCCAAATGAATTGCATGATTCCAGCAGAAAGCACCCACACTCAGGAAATTCTTCCTATTAATTAACGTGTTGCTTCCTTTGGAAAGGGGATAGCGAAGAAGTGAAAGGTGGAGAAAGATGAAGGGCTTCAAATAAGGCAACACTGTAATTGCGCGAGATGTTGAATTTTAGAACAGTTGTTGCGCGCCATGTGATGGTGAGTTGGCGAACTTTGTTGAAGCTTTTTAGTTCATAGCCCTGTTATATTATTTTACTTCGGTGGGGTTAACTGCTATGGGAACACCGAAGGAGGACGCTGCGATATGTATGAGGGATAGAAAAAACTCATACATATTACTATTTTTCATAAATTGATGTTGCCTTGGTTGGGGCTCGAAACCGCAACCTCACGTGTAACAGTCCAACGCGCTACCCATTACATCACAGCGCCCACACGGATTGTCGGAAACAAACCGTTTCATCACATTCGGCCCATTAGATATGGTGGCCACAATGTTATTTTCCAAATACAAATAAAACTATTCTAGCCTTATTTCTACAATTCTTCTTAATTCATCAGCATTACATCTTCCTGACATATAAACCAACCGTAGGTTATAAAATGAATTATTTCCGTTTATACATATGTTCAAATATCTCTTTTGTGATATTCTTGTCCATTCATCTAAGATTATAGTAAATCTCCTATTGTTAGAAATATTGCTCAATATTTCTTTTATCATGATATCTTCTACATGATTGTAGTAATTTAATACAATGTTCTCTACATCGGTTTCGTTTTTTGGCAATGCCAGGTTTTTATTATAAAAACCTTCTCGAATAAACGAAGATCTAGTTATGGTGCTGATTGACATTCCGTCGACTGCGCCTAATTTGGATACCATTTCAGGAAATGTTTGCCCTACCATAAAACGTTCAGTGCCTATTCAGCTTACACTTTTTTCTTCGGGTACTTTGCTAATTTTAGCTGGAACGTTATTCTTGTTGTTGTTTTCTTCAAGAGAAGTTGCATGACTCACAATTTTTTTTTTTTTTTTGTGAACCAAATTTAGATGTCGGATAATACCTTCGTTAACCATTAGTCTTTTAGGGCAAATATTGGACTGCGCTGCATTATGCGAAAAATCTTTATTAGTTGAAATGCTCCTAATTACTTGGCAAAGATTTTTTGTGTTTCAAAGAAATTGATTCCCTTTTAAAATATTTTAGCAATAACATTTTGTGTTGGTATTTAAAATGTTTTTTATGACTAAAATTAAAAAATCCTATTCCAAACAAAAACAATTTAAAGAATTTAGTATTTTTAAAATTTCCCGTTTTCCCGGGGAAAATATATTATTTTCCCGATATCCCGGGAGTTCCCGCACGGTAATTCCCGAACCCCAGCCCTAATTCATAAACAAAAAAATCCTGTAGGGAAAATGATGAAAGCATACTTATTAAAAAATTGTTCATTAAAATTCGTGGATTTTATCAAGTTTTTGTATAAATTGTGTACTTCATTGTGTTAAAGATGTTGTGTTAGAAGTTGACAACACTCATTTCAAAGAAGAATAATAAAAAAGGAAATTTTACGTCATCACATTTTTCCCCTCACAGTACTCACATCATCTTTTGTGTGCGCAAACTGTTTTCAACCGGTTTTTTTTTGCTCGCCCGAGTTCGCTAAAAGTATAAGATCGTCATAGGAAGGATCGTCTCTCTATATATTTATACTCTTAGCCTCTGTATAAAAATTACAATATGCAGCACATCGTCAGCTTATTTTTGTTTTGGTCCATATGCCAAAAAGTCGGAATCGAGAAAAACGATAGTGTTTATATTAATTTTTCTTAAAATCGATAAGATATTTTTTATTTCCACCCTCAATTTCGGCATATAATTTATGCCTTATCGAATTTTTAAAATTTTTATTCTCTGCAATTTACTTGTATGATCTCAAATCTAACAAAAAACATTCATTTAGGCCCGATTACTGAATGTGTAGTTAAAATTTAGCCAACAGTTAAATGCAAATTTAATATGAGAAACAACAATAAATGTGTCACCTAAAGTCCCAGTTAGTAGCTAACTGCACATTCAGTAATCGGACCTTAAAAGTATACATATTTTCATAAATTTATACGTACACAATAAATCAAAAAGTTATTAAGCTTTCGAAAAACTTAGCCCCAGTTTATGTATTAGGAAAATGGTCTAAACGAAAGTAAAGTAACGAAAATTTGTTTTTGTTTCCCATGTATTTTTGACGAAAGTAATTGTCAATTGCTATCGTTTAGAGTATTCTCGTAATAGATAAACAGGTCCTTAATTTTCTTGTTTTATGCTGCATATCAAGTTTTGTTTTTCAATTTGTCTATCTTTGCTGCATATCCATACTTATATGTGCGCCTAAAACCAGCTATATTTTTTATTTTAATTTACTAGAGCTGTAAATTCTCGACAACTTTAAGTACTCGATACTATAATTGTTATAAGGCAAACACAAATTATTTGGGAAAATACAAAACTGAAACTATTCAACTACTCAATAGAGTATTGAGTACTCGTAAAAGCAGGCAATATTGAGTACTTAGTACCCAAATATTCAATACTTTTGCAACTCTTTGGTTGTTATGGTAATGCAGCATAACAATAATGAAGTACAGTAGTTTTGACATACATAGCTGCACAACCAACTTTTGCAAAAGTTTGTTTAAATATTTAAAGTGATATTCTGGCAATAAAATTAATTTTGGCGACAATAAATGTATAGTTCATAGTTTATATATTTTTTTCCATACTCGTTAAAATAATCACATTTTACACACAAAAAAATAATTTAGTAGAAAAATTAGTAAAACATCTTGTATATCAAGTGTACTAGTTTTCAGCAATTTTTTTGCTGAAATTCCGTTTTTAGCAAAAGTTTTAGTTATATTTTTTTAGCACTAAACTAATTTTGAACTAATGTTTTACTAATTAATTTTCCTACAAAAATTGTGCTGATAACCGCATTTATAGCGTGGACGACAACCAGATAGACAAGATGTAGATTTCGCAGCTTGTCTGGATGTAGTACAGACAACGGAAATTATAAAAAAGAAAAACAACTCTACACAATTTCTATATTTAAATTTTCAGCAAATAAATTAACTAAAGCAAAAAGTTTAGTGATTTTAGCAAGGATTTTTTTCATTTGCAATCGACTAAGTGTTAGCAAAACTTTTGCTGAAGATTACTATATTTTTGGTAAAAATCAGCTTGCTGATTTTCAGCAAACCTTTTGCTGAAATTACCAACTATTTTCCAAGCACGCTCCTGACTGAAAATTTGCTGACACAGCAACATTTTTTCCTGACTTTACTGACTTTTTCTTTTGAGTGTAGCTATAATAGTATAACCCAGCAAATTTTTTATGAACTGGTTGGCTTTGAATCTGTTCTAGAATAGGTGTTTTTACCACCGGTTTCGTGGAACAGGTTCTAGAACTGATTCCTGGAAGTCAAAGTGGAAGGCCTCACTGTCGCAGAACCGGTTATATAACTGGTTCTAGAACCGGTTTCAAAGCAACCTGTTCTAGTTTGGAGGAACATAACCCGTTGCTTTTGGGACAAACTCAAACAAAAATCACCGATGATAGAACATAAATTAGAACAGGTTGCATGCAAGAACAAGTTGTTCTACAACCGGTTCTTTGCATCCGACAATTTTGCTGGGAATATATTTGGCAAAAAACCATATTTTTCAATAAAAGTCACCTTGTTTCTAAAACTATTTTTCTTGAAATGTACACGACTTTAGGAAATCATATATAAAAAAATGTTTAAAATTGAAGAGATCATGCATTTAAGGGTTAAGGCTTTTACAAAAATAATTTTGTAGTCACCGCATTTTATTACAGCATGAGTGTCACCTTGGTATTTTAAACTGGCAGAGTTTAACTTTTAACTGTCAAGTTAATCTTTTAACTGACAAAAAATGCATGTTTAATCGATGAAGGTTAAAAAGTTGTATTAATTGTAAACAAGTACAATAATTTCTCTGTCTAAGGAAATTGGGGTGCTGTATTTTACGCCCCTGTGAAAACTTAAAATTAAGTTCAAAATTTTTCTCGCTGTCGACAAATTCTGTGCGTAGATTGCATACACCGGCGTAGCTAGACCATTTTTTAGGGGGCCCCTTATAAAAATTTTGTTTTTTAAAATTTATTGAAAAAAGTATCGCAAAGTTTAATAGGCCTTTTAAATTTTTGGGTCCTCTGTTTTGTGTACGATCATCTGTGCTATCGGCAGATACCTATTCTGACAAGTTATGTGTATAGTTTTGAATCCCAAATATCTGTGGCTTACGTTTAACCATGGTTACATTCGAAAAAAGTTACTCGCCCCTAGGTATAACTCAAAAAGTCTAAAGTCATTGAAATCGGCCGACAATTTAAGAAGCTGAAGGTTCCGAAAGCTTTTTTACACTCGAGGTGGTCTACTTTGGCACGCTGGTGCTAAATAGGTGCCCTATTAATAAGAGGGTGACTACAAATTTTTCCAAAAGCCTTATTCCTACTCTACAATATTCTATAAATTTTGTGCAAATCGGACCATTAGTTTAGAAGTTGTGTATGTATTACCACTTCTCTCAGTTTAAAACCACTGTGTGTCGTAGAGTTAAGAGTTTTTTATGTCAAATTTCACTGTTTTGTTTTCCAATAGAATTTGCAACACTTGCTTAATTTTTTTCTATTGTGTTAAGCGGGGAATACACTAAGGAACATTCGTGAAAAAATGGCCATTTATTTGATTTATCTACGTTAATGTTCGTGTTGATATTCGTGCAATTCGTGTTTACAATATTTTTTGTTCCCTACTCAATGTTCCTTAATATATTCGCCGCTTTATATCAGCAAAAACAAAATTTACTTTTAAGCCAAATGGTAATAAGTAAAAAAGTCGAAAGCAAAAGTCGACTTTCAAAAAGTCGAAAATTTTCGCAAAAAGTCGATTAATCGATTAGTCGAAAGTCGATTTATAGAACCCTACTACGAATTGGTACCTCATCCGCCATATTGTCTAGAATTAACCCCAGTGACTATTTTCTATTTCCAAACCTAAAGAAAGAGATTTAGCTGGAAAGAGATTTAGCTCCAACGATGAATTTATTGCGCAAACAAACGCCTATTTTGAAGACCTCGAGAAATCATATTTTTTGGAAGGTATAAAAAAAAATTGGAGAAACCTTGGATTAAGTGTATTGAGCTAAAAGGAGAATATGTTGAAAAATAAACTTTTTTTGCTAAAAAAAAAACTGTCATTCAAAAAGTCACTGACTTATTGATCTGCCCTCGTATATGAATCATATGTGTGTACAGTGTTGCCATAACGGCGATTTCCTCGTCAGATCTAGCGATTTTATTTCGTCCCTAGCAGTAAAAATTGTCCTGTAGCTATTAGCCAAAAATCTAGCTATTTTTGATCAGCCGTAATATAATTTATAAAAATCAGTTTTATGTAGAAAAATATTGTAAAATTCGCATATTGATATTCTTTTATTATAAAAAAAACAACTTCTTAAACGATTTTAATAAAAAAAAACTTTCTAAAAAATACACATTTAGATAAAATATGGGCATATAGTTTTTCACCGTAGAATGCACTCTTTTGAATATTTTCGATACTAATATTAATTCAATGAAAATCGGGATTCTTTATTTGCAGCTTAATCGTAAAATTTTTTATTGTTTACAAGTTTATAACACTTCTGATGAACATATAAAAGAAATTTTTGAGTAAAAAACTCCTTTAAGTTCCATTTTTCGACAATCTAGCGATAAAATCGCTAAATTCTTGCACTGTTTATAAATCTAGTGATTTTCTAGTGATTTTTGGGTCTGATCTAGCCATATATTTTGAAAATTTGTTGGCAACATTGTGTGTATAAAGGCTTTATATACTACGTTCATATGTATGTTAATTAAAGATTAGATTATACTTTGAAATACAGTTAAAAAATTATTAATCTTACCTTAGCATTATTGCGAAAAATTATGCGTTTCGCTTTATCTAAATCTTCCACATTTTTTGGTAGATCTGAAGATATAGCATTTTGGTGTTGGGATTTTAATGTCGTTAAAGGAATATCAGTTATAGTTTGATTTTCAGCGTGACCTAATTTTGTTGTAGCAGCTGGTGATGCTTGAACAAATTGATGTGTTAAAGTGTTCGATTTTTGTATAGTTTTTCTTTGCCATCTGAATTATCAGAAGACATTTGTAAATTTCCCGCATCAATTTGATTATTTATAGGTTCTTTGCTGGTAGAGTTGTAGATTTTAAGGTATCTGTTTGTTTTTTAGGTTCTTCTGTAGTAATTAAATTAGGTTCGTGTTTGTTAGTTTCTCCATCTGTTTGTCGGATGTGTTACAAAATTTGGATGGATATTTTGTTTTAAAACTTGGTTTTGTATGATAATTGATATAATAATAATACAATAATAGGTTACGCAATTCATTATCTTTCAAAAACATTTCAGTAATTTCATTATTATCATTGAAAATTTCATTTAAAATTTTCTTTAGTGGTATTTTGGAAGATTGTTTAAATTGTTCAAATGACAGTGGATATAATTGGTCGGCAGATTTTTGGAGAGGATTTAAACGAAGTTTTTTTAAACAGCTATTAAGGATAAATAAGAAAAGAAAATTTTTTTTTGAATAGATCTAAAATATGTTCTTACTTACTTACTAAATTTGCTTTAACTTTTGTATGCCAGCTGAATTTGATGTCGATCGGGATGTTGATGGATGTACATCCATATCATTGTGAGAGCTATGAAAGAATAAGAATAACTAATTTTAATAGTGACTACTACTTTTTTAAAAAGTACTTTTTATTTAAAAATATATCTTTTATTTAAAAAAAAAAATTTTTATTTAAAAAAAGTACTTTTTATTTCAAAAAGTATCTTTTATTTAAAAAAGTATCTTTTATTTCACAAAGTACCTTTTATTACAAAAATTACCCTTTTTTTTTAAAAAGTACTTTTTATTTCACAAAGTGCCTTTTATTTAAAAAAGTACCTTTTATTTAAAAAAAAAGTACCTTTTATTAAAAAAAGTATCTTTTATTTTTAAAATGTACTTTTCAATTCAAAAAGTATCTTTTATTTAAAAAAGTACCTTTTATTTCAAAAAGTACATTATATTGAAAAAAGAGCATATTTAATAGACTGGCCCTTCGTTATATGAGCGATTTTAAAGTTGCTTCGAAACCCGGTTCCCGGGGCTTATTTTGTGAGGTTACTGGAAGAACTAATCCAGAAGAAATTTCAGCTCGAAAAATTTTTCAGCTATTCTTAGCCTTTAAACATTTTGAAATACGATTGACAAGAGGAAAAAATACTTTTTTGCTTTTTATTGAAAACAGTGGCTCCTAACCCTTTCAATACCGTTTTTTTGTTTGCAAATATATCGTTAATTTGACTTCAGATTCTTGTTACGAGTCCTCAAATTAGAAAAATGTATGTAACATGTTTGCCCCCTACCCATCCCTCCTAACCACCAAAAACGACGTTCGAAAATCGATTTTTTTATTTCTCATCCCCGTTTTACCCCTTAAACACTCGAACAGTCAAAAATCATTTGGCCGCGTTTCTTCTCGTCATAAAACGAAGCTATATGACAAATTTCAATTATCATTAGTTTATTAGAAACACCAAACAAAAGGCGGTTTTGATCGGATATTATGATCTGTATATTCAAAAAATGCTGAACTGCTTATACATATAATGATTTTCATTTGAAGGCCATTATTTAGAAAAAGTATAGGTTTTTTTTGCATTATCAAATTTTATATATGGGTCATTCCATCTCAAATCGACCAAAGGTTGGACTCGACCCCTTCGATTTGGATGAATTTTGGTCAGAACTTTTCTTTCATCATATAACGAAGCTTTACCAAACGAAAAAAATGTCATAATTTTTCTAATTTTTTGCTTTGTTACGAGGTTATTTTTTGAATATCTCAAAAATTATAATAGCTACAGAAATGGTTCTTAGCTCGTTTTAAAGATGATATTTAGCCGTATTAAAAAAAATATCTAAAGAAAAAATATTGAAAAATAAAAAAATTAAAAATTTTTCAATTTTAAAATTTTAAAAATCAAAAAACTCAAAAACCTATTTTTTTTTGCTCAATATTTTTAAGATATGAATTTTTAAATTTTTTTATTCTCTTTTTTTAAGTTGAATCTTAATACAATAAAATTAAACCAATATCCAATGTTGAAATTTTGAGCAATAGACAAAAAATTGAAGGCTTTAGAATACAAAAAAATTTTTAAATCGAAATTACGCTTTTATTTTTTTGGTAATAGTTGAAAAACAAATAAGCTAAGAAATGGCACATACACACACACACACATGTATACATAAATGGAAATTTAACAACCAGCGTTATTTAACTGTAATGGCGCTTGCGTCAGCTCTCAATATTATTTTTTTTAATTGTTCGAATTTTTGACTATTCCCGAGTGGAAAGGTTCACATATAACAATATTTTTTTTTATTACTACAAAAATGCACGTTAGCACGTAGTAATAGAAAAATGACTTTGCAAATCTATGTCTTCATATATTATATGTTTCAATTATTTCCCGAAATTTTCTTGGGTATAACCATATAGAACCATATACCAAAAAGGGAAAGAATGTGGTAGTGTCAATGACACATACATAAATATACAGAAATACATATGGTTGATCGCATGAATTGTATAATATTTTATTGAATGTTAATTAATATAATACAACCCGATATCATTTTAAAGACCCATTTTGTGGATCAAATCTATACACAATTTCAGGATTATTTTGTGTTTTTATATATAAGCTATATTAATTTTTTTTACTCGGGGGCATATATTTTCAAACTCCATCTAGTGGCAATTCACAAACACTACTGCTATCGCAATTTTGACGTTCGCTTTTATATTTGATTATTGTTTTTTTATTTTTGTGAGTTTCGAATAAAAGCGTTAGCTCGTCCATTTTCGCAAACTCATGAAACCAAACCGAGCTTTCGTTTTGGCTAAAGAGTTGATTTCTGCCATTTTTTATTTCAATTTGCTACGTATAAGAGTGTCTCTTCGGGAAAAGGGTTTTATTTAAGTTTTATTAAAAAGTTTTCTTTTATCAAAAAGTCAAAAGTCTTCGGAATTAAATTTAAATTTAATTTTTGCAGCAGAAAAATTGTGAGTATTTTGTACGAGGTGCTATTTTTTTGTTTCCTCAAAAAAATTTATATGTACTTATTATTTCTTTTTGGTACATTAACTCACAGGTTTGTGATTTTTCTGGAGGAAGCCTCCTTTTAATAGGGTAGGATTTGGCTACATCAACTAGGATTCCAAGTTTCATCAAATCCGAAATTCAGAGGTAGGGTCAACGTACGGAAATAAGATTCTGGTTGGAATTCTAAGATAATTTCGTTTTCAACCCCCAGATTGACCACATCTACCTTCCTCGGTTGGATACTTTAGTTTTTTTGTATATTAACAGGCCAAACCTTTAAGGGTAAATAATTTAATTGAAGGAAAAACCTCTCTTTGATCAAAAGTTAAGCTCATTTGAATCTATTTTTTTTTTTTTGTAGATTTGACTCCTGGTTGTGCAGTATACAAGCAAAGAGAAATTGTTTCAGCCATTGGTATTGATTGCCAATAAAAGCTTTTATTCCTAATGAGCAGCATTAACAAAAATCATCAACTTTAGCCAAATGCGGGTTTTAGCAGTGCGGTGTAGTGAAATCGTCGTCAATTAGTTCGTCGGAATACAAATTATTGTAAAGCAAACCAACCAGTGTATAGTGTGTCAAAAGTGTGTAAACTTTCCTTTAAACAGTACTCAGAAGTTGAACGTTTTTCTATATACTCAACAGTTTTGCCGGTAAAAATAAATGTATGAAGAAAAAAATATTTTTTGCCTAAAATATTAAAAAAAAAGTAATAAACAAATGGTTATTGATTTTTTATGGTAGCGGTAACAAACATTTATTTTTACCGGCAAAACTGTTGAGTATATAGAAAAACGTTATATGAACAGATTAAAGGAATTGTAATTTTTAATTTTTTTAAAATTGTTTGAGCAAAATCGGACTAGTGGTTCTCGAGTTATGTCGAAAAAAGATATATCTCGATTCCTAGGGGTGACCCAGCGAAACGCCGGGACACGTATAACTTGTTTTTGACCGATATAACATTTCCCGTTGGTTTCATCCCATCCCGATTTTGACTGTCGCATAGTGTAATTATTAATGAATTTATAAAAAAGGAAAAAAGTATTGTGTATTAAAAATAATAAACATATGGTATATTTTTGTGGAAAAAATCGGTAGGATACGGACAAGGAAATACTCAGTTTTTCGCACGACATAACGGTCCGAAAACGGCATTGACGGACTTTCAGCGGACTAGTCCGTTTTTTAAATGACATAACGGTCCGTCATTGACGGACTTTAAACGGACTTGTCCGTTTTTAACACGACATAACGGTCCGTAAACGGTCCGTCATTTTCAATTTTCAACGGATTCGAATCAGTTTCGATGTTCCTTATGTTCCGTTTTCTGGTCCGTATACGGATCCAGAAAACAGTACGTATACGGAGTTGGATACCGTTTATGACGGACCGAAAACGGTGCGTAAAGGGAAAGAATTGTTTGCTGGGTATCTTAGTGTTTTAATTTCTATTATACAATAAATGGAAAAAATCGGAAGCTTTACAAGACACGGCCTATTTGTATTATTGGAGTGAGTTAATACTCCGTAGGAGCAAAAATTTTATTCGTTTTTCTCTATCTCGCTTACTTTTAGAGATACGGGCCATTTTATAAAAATCGCCATTTTACAAAATGGCCTGTATCTCGCGATGTCCAAAAATTCATGGGTGGTCATTACCCTCTCGCTTACAAAAAAAGTGGGAATAACGAGTTACCCATAGTGAAAGAATAAGTAGTTACTCACGAAGATAGAATAAGTGGTTACTCAGAAGTTAGAAAATAAGTGGTTACCCTACATTTTAAAATAGTTGGTCATACTGGCAAAATAAAACTTTTTACCTTGGAAAATTTAGTTCAAAACAAATTTATAAATAAAATGTTAATATAAAAGACTTAATCAGTACTTATTTAATCAATTACCAGTAAGTGATTACTTTGCACGAATATATAAGTACTTCTATAACTTATTATCGGTAAGTCATTATTTTGTATTCTAAAGTAATGTAAAAGGTAATGACCTATCATTACTTGGTCAAACTTGTTTGACTCTAGAGTACAGATTTTTTCTACTCTAGAGTTAACATTGGTATGTTAACTGTTTTACATGACAAATATACCTTAAAAAACACATCACTAATTTACTCACATCCCTAATTGTCAATAAATTAGTAAACAAAAAATTTAAAAAATCAAAAATAAATACAAATTCTTTTTCGTTTTGAAAATAAATAAAATAAAAAAATATTTAAAATTGCAAACAGTGGAAACTGAGTGAGGAAATTCCCAAAAACTGGGTAAGTACTGAAATGTCAAATATTTTTTTGACGTAACTCTACTCTGTATTCTGAACAGTTAACATTTTAATCTGTGCTGAGGAATAGAGTCACTCTACCATTGTGAAAGCGCCTTAAGAAATGAAATGTAAAATTTTTTAAAAATTCAAAATAAAATATTTTTGTTGTTTATTTTGTTAATTTTTAGTAGAAATTTGTAACCGATTATGGCCTTTAGGCTAGGTTATTGTAATAAATAAAGAATAAATAAATTAATGCTATTTTGTATGCCGAAAGTTTGTATGTTATTTAAGAGCTATTCATTTTGGAGTTTTTTTTTTTTTTTTTGCTATGTTATTATTAAATTTAGAATTTAAAAGTATAAATTTTATTTTAAAAGTAACTTTTTTAAAAAAACCTACCTTTCATTAATAATTAAAAAGAAATAGCAAAATTGTTTTTAAATTAATTAAAAAGTTAATTAAAAAAATATATATTTACCTTTGATCAGTTTCTTCCTTTTCCTGACAGGCGAAATTAGTTTTGCAATTTTCACAAATTTGAAAATCTTTACCTAATAAACGTTCAACAATAAATTTATATGTTATCGTTAATTTATCAGGATAGTTTTTATGGGCTAGCTGCTGTGCAAGTAAGAACAAAGTTTTCTTGTAAAGAGTCACCAGCTCACTATTACTAAGGGGTTGTGGTGACATTTTCAAAACGTTGGTATTTTGAAGAAATTCATCAAATGAGATGTCACTAAATATGCACTGTTTATCTGAACAACTAACTG